>OU426962.1:18775000-20025000 GCA_911387765.1 Pyrgus malvae
ATCTAGCCAATCTTAGCGCCGCACAATCACGCGATTTCAAATGAACAAATCACACCCAAGCACGCACACAAGCACGCATATCGTAACACGATCGCGTGTTACTGTAGAGATTTTGGAATTTTTACAAAGACAAAGACAAAGACAAAGACAAAGACAAAGACAAAGACAAAGACAAAGAACTTTATTTGCACAAATATGGGTGTTTACAAAAGTTGTTAATACATATTTAGTACGCCATATTTACCTTCATGAGGTATGCAAATATTACAAAGATAAAAGAAAAAAACTTAATAATAACACAATTTATAAAAATGTACATTATTATCATATCAATTTTATTTTTATTTGATCCCATATTGCGCATTTTGAAAATTAAAATTTTTAAATTTTATTTCTTCAAGTAAGTATGTATTTATTTAGTTGTTTGTTTATTTAATTATTTATTCATATTTATTTGTACTTCGGATCGAATCCGATCGTCGGCTTTGGGTACCCATATTGCAGGGTTTTTGTACACTAAGAGGAAAAAAAGCCGGCGGAAAAAAAACCTCCCAGGTTTTTATGGAAATCATTGACTGAGTAATACGCCATTTTCAGTAAATAAGTTTTAAGTTCTTTTTTAAACTCTTTAAAAAAATTTTGAGCGTTTGCTCAAAATTCCTTGGCGCGTCTGCCCCGCCCACATTTCCATTCTAACTTCTCTTAATAATGTTCTGTGGCTATCTTAAACTGTTATTTAAATATCGATTTAAACTGAAAATATACATGCGTAATAAACAGTCGGGCTAACTTGAAATACCTACTATTCAGATTCTTAATGGAATAACTTTAAAATATCAGTGCCAACTTTTTTTTATGTAAAGAAACTAGCAAACAGGCATACAGACCACCTGATGGTGAGTGGTTACCGTTGCCTATGGACATTTGCAACACCAGAGGAGTCGCTTTATTTTCAAATGCTCTTTTAACGCCTTGGAGAACCCCATGTCGTAGCCCAACGTGAATACCCCAGAGGGAAGCTTATTCCACAGTTTGCATGTTCGTGGAAGAAACGAACGTGAAAAACGGACTGTTGACGATTGCCATATTATGTCCAGGTGGTGGGGGTGATACTTCTCTCTTCGATGGGTGGTGTGAAAGTGGAATGCTGGCTAACTAAAAGTAACTCTAGGTAATGAAATGAAAATACATTATTGTTGACTGTTTACATACATAGAATAAGATGTTTAAAATTATAATTGGAGTTTTAAACTGTCTACCATATTCTGGCGTACAATATTAGGTATTAATTAAAATTAACTAAAAATATTTTGTTTTAAGATCCGATAAGAATAATCTTAACGGATCATCGGCTTTTGATGCCTACCCACCGCTGGGTCAATGAGAGAAAAAAAGCCGGCGGAAAAAACTCTCAGGCATTGTTTAGAGCTATACTTATTTTCTAATGTATTTTACGCGGAAGCTCGTATCACGATGTCTTATCTTCAAAAAATTCGTTTATATTCTAGGTGAACCCAATGACCGTACGTCTTTTTTTATTTCGACACCCACAGATACTTTAAAAATACATGAACAATGATCATGTCATCGTAAAATAAATATTTTTATTCATAATTTGTTTCAATCAAAACTGCACACTAAAGCTTTCGTATATCATATTATTAATTTTGGTTTATAAGATTATACTAACCTATCCCACGGCAGTAAACTTTTCAAATACAAAAAGTAGCATTTGTGCTAAGTATTTTAAATAAATAATAACGCTTCACACTTATAGCCCCACACTAGGATTCCCTGTGTCGTGGGTACCATGGACACACACTAAGACAGAAACACAAACACCCAGACCGAGAACAGAAATTTTGAACTGATCATTCAAATATCTGTTTCGCCGGGAATCGAACCCGGGACCCTCCGATCGGCAGTCCGGCATGGTAACCATTGCGCCACACGGGGCGTCATTCGTACATCGTATCAGGTCGTATTCCAGACTATAATCTATCTCTGAGCCAAATTTCAGCCCGATCGGTTGGGCCATTACTGAGTAATTGAGTTACAAACATCCATCCAAACATACAAACTTTAGCACATAAAACAATATTATTATACTCGTAGATGCGAATAAAAGCTCTAGATTTTAGTGGTAGCCATAACATCAGCCATCTGTGCATTCTGAAAGCAAAAAAATTTGATGTGGGAGTTGTTTTTAATAATTCAACTTTATTGTTAACTCTAAAAAGTGAAATTATGTTTGTTACATACTTTTGTTTCATTATAGAATTTAGTGTGGGATTTGTTTTTGAAATTTCACTCGTAGGATTCAGTGATTCATATTAGGTACATTGTGTTTAAGGTCATTTAAGGTCAGGCAGTCCGAATCGTCAACGACCCAAGATTGACTGACAGGCTAGAACCGCTTAGCTTGCGAAGAGACATAGGCTCGCTCTGCGTGTTCTACCGACTTTACTATGGTGAGTGCTCCGAGGAACTCTTCAAATTGATGCCTACATCACCATTCCATGATTATACCACCAGACGAAGGTTAAAGTTCCACCGGCACCATCTGGACTCGTGGCGGTCCTCCACAGTCCGCTTTGCACGCTCCTTTTTACCACGGACGTGTAGGTTATGGGACAACCTTCCAGCTGAGGCATTCCCAGTGGACTATAACATGGGGTTCTTCAAGAAAGCTGTAAAAAAAGCTCTCCTTCAAAGCCGGCAATGCTCGGGTGACTCCCCTGGGGTTGCCCGTGTCCATAGGCGACGGTGATCGCTTAACATCACGCGGCCCGTCTGCCTTATTGTTAGGTTTATTTATAAAAATAAAAATAAAGGTTTTAAGTAGGGAAACCGATAAGCAGTTCTGATTCTATCTAGATTGTTTTAATTAGGATTTTTAAAGTAGTGAAGATCTTTATTTTTCAGTTATTCATGCACAGCGATTAAAACTTTTTTTTTCAAGATTTCATTGTTTTGCCAAAGTAATTTTCACGGGCACGGGTCTCTACCCATTATTGGGGAGGCCTGGAGCTTACTCCGCCACGCGGCTCCAATGCAAGTTGGTGGAGATGGGGGTTAGTGGCCAACCCGCTTTTTGTTGGATGTTTTCAAACCGCCTATAAGGCCTCCGACAAGGTTTAACGACTGTTATCTATCAACAACAACCAGGACCGACGGCTTAACGTGCCCTCCGAAGCACGGAAACGCGCATGATTATTTTTTTCCACTAGCGGTCACCCATCTCACACCCGACCGCGCCCGTTTGGCTTAGTTGTACAGATCGTTTGCGTTCTACGCTAACCGCAGGACCATGTGCGCTTCATTAACTAACCATTATCGAACAAAATGTCGTCAACCTTACCCAATAAAAACAAAAGTACACCAAGCAAATTAAAATAAAACGAGAGTACAACATGATTTTTTCTACTTCCCGCCAAAATTCAGCTCTACTCTCATAACATTCATAATAATCAGCCAAATATGATTTTCAATATCAAAACCAGTGAAGTTTATCCACTATTTTATGACGTCGTGAACCGTCTATTGTCAGACTTTATCAATAGTTCCTAACTACAGCCAATAAAAGTCTTGGAGTCAATTGAGCTATAAATAAGAATAGTTCAATAAAGATTCTGGTCCAAATCGTGTTTACGACCGCAGTAAGAATCACTGCAACATTGAAAATCTTTAGAATCTACGGCTAATGGGATCCCTTCGATGCTAAAAACTATCCATACTAATATTTATAAATTTTATGCGAAAGTGTGCTTGTTTGTTTGTCTTTCTTTTACGTCGCAGTGGACTGATCTGATGAAGTGATTTTTGTGCATAGTTAAGAGGCTGGAGAATAGGTATATGCTACTTTTTAACGCGATAAAAAAACTCATTCCCATGGCAAGGTTTCACTATAATATTTGAGGCTTCATAAAAGACTCTTCATTTTACCACTGTCAAGTGAACGTTTATATTCAGTTATAGCTGTGCCCGCGACGTCGTCCGCGTGTATAAAGACTTTTATAAAATGGATTGATTAAAAATTAAAGATTATTTATTTGCATTGAATAAGTAGTAGGTAGATTATTCTTACATATAGTGAAATCACTTATAATACAATGTTCATATGTTCAGAAGAAACCTAATGTATTTTTTCTAAATCCTTCAAACCTAAAACAGTAAAGAATGCTTACTGTACTGATCTTACTATCCACTTTTCTCACGTTTCGCTTTTCTCGTGCAGTCAGATTCTCTTTACAAATATGTACCTCGTTTATTAAAGTTAAGAGATACTGCTGTGCCCGTGGCTTCATCTATGTTAAAAATAGTATCTTTAGTAAATTGGGTGAATTTATACTGCAAAGAATGTAGAGGCAGAAAAGAGGTGCACTATACAACTACTTGTAGTTGGGAGATAAAATTTCTAAACATACACGTGCTTAGGATTAAACAATCGGAAAAATAATTGTAAGGTCAATTAATAAACTATAGGTTTAAAACTTGCGGACAGCAGTTTGGTCATAAGTCATAACTCATATAACATTGTGAAAACTAAAGCAGAAGGCAGGGTCTCTACACAGTGTGCTATCTGTATATTTTGGAACTAAAGAATATTTTTATAAAGAATCTTTAAAGAATCCTTAATATCTCCATCAACCAACGTGTGTGGATGAGCCCTCAGCTCGTACGCAATAAAGAGACGCTAAAAATGAGTTAAGTTATCATTGGTCCAATTAACAATGTTCAGCATCATACGTATACCTACCCAAAGATGGGACAACCCGCGTGGTGCAATGTTTACCATGCCGGACTGCTAATCGAACTGTCCCGGGTTAGAATCCGGCAGCGAATCCGGCAGAAATTTCAATGATGAGTTTAAACTGTTCTCGGTCTGGGTGGTTGTGTTTTCTGTCTCTATGTGTGTTCATGGCACCCACGACACAGGGTTTATCTACCCTAATGTGCGGCTATACGTGTGAAATGTTATTTTTTATTTTTTTTACACTATGTACTTACTTACTTTTATTAGACTTAAGGCTTTTATTTGAAATTATCTCCATCGATTCACTTTGGAGAAGAAATGAATATTGCTCAATAACGCCATCTACCGTATGGCATGTAAACTTTGTGGTAGATAAATCGAATGTCAAATTACCAAATAGGTAGATATTGAGATTAACAGTTGGTTTGGTTCACTAAAAGTTTAACTATTCGTCACCTAGATGTCTGCAGTAGTCTCGTTTTGTTAAGGCTTTGTACATTCTGTATGAAGGTTTAGATTCCGAATCTTACAACCTTAATGCTGGATGCATTGAGATTGTAAGATTTGGATTTCGGTTCATCGGAGCTTGAGGCCTCCTCAATATTGGGAGAGCTCCATGCTCAGCAGTGGAATGCTAAAAAGGTTGCAGCTTGATATAATGTAGCGATAATAATCGTTTCAGCTACAGCCTGTTCATAATCTTCCACCCCAAAAGAAGACTAATAAGCTGAGCAACTAACTCAATGGAGCCTGTGTTGTAAGGTTCGGCGGCGGTAAGGCTCGCGATGCGCTTATTAGGTACCTATAGTCTAGCCATACCCGGCCAACGAAAGAAAATACAGTAAGCTTATCTAAGTATATTTAATATAGTCGATTAGTGAGAGTTCAAAATAATTTTACTTAAATTTAAACTTTTATTTATGGTTTTGAATGGGCTGTTACCGAAACTTTCATACAAAGTCCCCAAAGTGCCTTTTAAGTTTATGTCGCGTATTGTGTAAATGAACATATAACTTTTTTGTTTATCATCCGATTGATATGAAATACACACTAATGTTACGGAAATTCATTCAACAATATATCAGTAAACACATCATTCAAAGAAGGGAAAAGAATTTGAGAATGAAATATTAAGTTAAGGTTAATTATTGTACGCTTGAGATACCAACTTTCGAATCCATTTTATTTGCTATTGAGGGGTAGTTTTGAAAAAAGCTTAAATAGAATTCTTACTATGTTAGAAAAGATTACAAATACAAAATTATAAGTATATTACTCTGCACAAAAATTTTCTATACATCAAGTTTCGACACTCAATTTTTAAAGACTTTCAAAGAAAATTGACATTTAAAGGGTGAATTTCGGGAAATGCTGAAACACGTATTCTTTTATTTTGGTTAGAAAATATTTATACCAAATTTCAAGAAAATCTATTGAAAAAATCCAAGTTTTCCATACAAATTTTCATCGCTCATTTCACACCCTTAAAGGGTGATTTTTAAAAATATCTATAGCCTAAATGTTAGCGAGGACCAATATATATAAAACAAAAAAAGTTTCATCAAAATCCGTCCAGTAGTTTTTGCGTGAAAAGCTAACAACAGACAGACAGACAGACAGACAGACAGACAGACAGACAATAATTTCAAAACTTATATTTTTAGCTTCTGTTACTTATAAAAAGACCCCTAGAAGTATTTTTTTAAATTTATATGCAATGTACAGAATTGACCCTGCTTACAGTTTTATTATATGTATATAGATAGTCCCTTTCGTTAGCGGCCGATGTTTTAACACTCAATGTCAAGTCAATTCAACCTTCAGTAATCAGTCAGTTAAGTTAGTCAAATATTTCAGCAAAACGAAAATGAGTCCGATGGAGTTTTTGGTGGCAAGTGGAAACAATATTTTTCTACACAGTAATTTCACTTCACGTCACTCGTGCACTATAATTAACCATTGGCTGCAACCCTTTTTGCGTCCCACTGCTGGGCACGGGTCTCTCCCCAATATTAGGGAGGCCTGGAGCTTACTCCACCACGCTGCTCCAATGCGGGTTGATCCTCTGTAATACGGTTGAAACCGCAGCCGGGGATTAACTATTTCTCTATCAACCTAGCTCACCTCTGACTAAAAAAATTGCAGAAGTCAGTTCTGTGAAGATGGGAAACATGGTAAAGAAATAAAAAATGTATGTATGATAAGAATATCTATTCCGTTCATTTAAGTGTATATAGTTATATAGCGTAGTATGTAATTTTAGTACCAATGTAAAAATTTTGTTGATTTACTTTAATTAATGTTATTCTTCAATGCCACCATTCGTTGCTTCTCACACTACCCCAGGTCGACTGGTAGAGAATGCTTTTAGCATTAAGTCCGCCTATGTACATTATCTTTGTATTTTAGTACATGAAGAATAAATAAATAAATAAATAAATAAAAAACGTTTCAAAAAATACCAATCAACACACGTTTAAACAAACTTCTTATTCAGAGGTGCGCGCCTGGATTTGAATCGGAGATCATACTTAGTCTTGTAGTTTTAACTTCTCGGCTATAGCAACTCAAACATATGTTTTTCGATTTGTTATTTTTACATTTCCAATCGTACAACCATTGCAATATTTATCGACTATTGTAGTCTAGAATTTGTTGAGATTATTTTCTTTTTTGCTTGTTTCGCAACTTTCTCCTTTCTTTGTAATATATCTACAAAGTCTCCAACACAAAGACAACAATGCAATAAAATTTTGTGTCTTTCAAAATACTCGTACATATATTCAATTCATTGGTCCGCTGTAGTTTAATCGGATCCGATCAGTTTTATTTCTATCTTTATTCATCTTAAGTCAAAATCACTTAACGATACGATGGAAAGGATGGATGAAATGAAATTTTTTTTTGATGTGAAACATCATTGTAAACCGGATTGTTCGTGTGGCGACGGTTGCCGTGGTGACGGGTCGCCACACTCACTTGAAGCAACTTTACATTAATATTTAATGTTTGTATTAAATTAAAATAAATGTTTATTAAATAAATAGTCGTCATTCGCACCAGATGTAAGCTGAGGCCATACATCCTACTTTTGACCGCACTCGACATAGCTTAGTTTTTTGGCACTCATCCTTCTTATGACCGCAACAGATGTTGCTTCATGGCTACCTATCCTAATTTTGACCGCACTCGACATTGCTTAATTTAATTGACACCCATCCTGGTTATGACCGCACCAGATGGTGCTTAGTGGCCACCTATCCTACTTTTGACCTCACTCAATATTGTTTAGCTTTATTGACACCTATCCCACCATTTTTTTCATTATGCTGTGTTTAATCCTGTCGTAATCTTGTCTTTTATGCATATTACTTACGTCCCATGACGGCTCACGGTTTTTTTAATTTAAGTAAAATACAGGTCTACCAAAGGATTTACATCGCCATATCAGTGTGTCTTATTGTTAATATGGCTGCTGCCCTTTTTACGTCCGAGGCTTTCCCCAATATTCGGGATGAGAATTGAGGGTGATGCGGGCGGTGATCTTTGAAGTAACCACTAAGGCTAAAGTCACGCCCATGAAAATGCCTTGAGTTGTTGTTGTTGAGTGTTGTTGCCGTAAGCAGATCAAAAACATTTTCATGTGAAATATTTCGAGGATGAGCGTCTATGGCTTACGCGCGTTCCCCGTGGTACAACCTGTGTATCCTGTGTAAAGTTATCAGATCAACATCCACCAACTCTACATCTTACTCAAAATATAAAGCTTCGCCGCCACATCGGTGAAATCGCTTTAAGTTCTGAAATATAACCGGCAGATGTAGCAATTTTGGGAAACTATGAAAAAATCAAATTGGAAAAATAGTTGCACTAACTTCAAACAGTGTACCCGATTTAATTGCCTATCCCACTTTTGAAGTAATTCTTAATGCTCTAAAAGCGAATCGAACTGCATGGGGATGCCTGTTATATAGAAATACTAGTGGACCCCGCAGACGTTGTCCTGCCTTAAAAGTAATAAAAGAGGATTTGTTTTCTTATTATCTTAAAGAGACTCCATGTTACTATCAAACAAAAATATAAAACAAATAATGACATACGAACTGTCCTGTTATTCTGAATGTGTCAAAGTTTGGAACGGCACGGCACGAAATACAAACGTTTGACAGATAGGAACAATTTATATGGGAAAACTACTTATAAATAAAAAAAATAATTAAAAAACATTTCCAGTGGCCCAAATTGTGAATCTAAACCATCCTCGAATCCATTTGAATACACACAAAAAAAATCATTAAAATCTGTCCAGCCGTTATGGAGGAGTTCAGTGACATACACACTCACAGAAGAATTATATACCTATATTAAGATTATTGACTGAAAATAAAAAGTGAATAAAAAAAATTATTGAGATCGCAAAATACAAATCTGTGTTTTTTTTACGTTTGCGTCTATTTTGTTAGTGACTACGAATAAACTATTCATGGCTGCAACCGCCGGCACCGCCGGCTTTTTTTCCTCTTAGTGTACAAAAACCCTGCAATATGGGTACACAAAGCCGACGATCGGATTCGATCCGAAGTACAAATAAATATGAATAAATAATTAAATAAACAAACAACTAAATAAATACATACTTAAAGAAATAAAACTTAAAAATTTAAATTTTAAAAATGCGCAATATGGGATCAAATAAAAATAAAATTGATAATAATGTACATTTTTATAAATTGTGTTATTATTAAGTTTTTTCTTTTATCTTTGTATTTGCATACCTCATGAAGGTAAATATGGCGTACTAAATATGTATTAACAACTTTTGTAGACACCCATATTTGTGCAAATAAAGTTCTTTGTCTTTGTCTTTATCTTTGAACCCTTTTTGCGTCCCACTACTGAGCACGGGTCTCTCCCCATTATTGGGGAGGCCTGGAGCTTACTCCACCACGCTGCTCCAATGCGGGTTGGTGATGTGAGGTAGTGGCCAACCTACTGTCAGATGTTTTCAAAAAGTAAATAAGGCCTCCGACAAGGTTTGACTTTACAAGAGAGAGTAAGCCTTGCAACTCTTTACATGTAAATGTTTTGGTGGGATATACCTAAATATAATATAGTGTCATATTTTAGCCTCAGTACCGTTATTCGAATACATCCCATCCATCAGCCTTTTACTGTCCACTGCTGGACATAGGCCTCCCCTAACGTTTGCCACTCCTCCCGGTCCTGGGCCTTCTGAATCCAGCGACTACCCGCTGTCTTCTTCAGGTTGTCAGTCCACCTGGTTGGAGGGCGGCCTGTACTCCTTTTGCCGAGACGTGGTCTCCATTCAAGGACCTTTCTTCCCCATCGGTTGTCGGTCCTCCTAACTATATGGCCTGCCCATTGCCACTTCAGCTTGCAGATTTTGAGAGCTATGTCGGTAACCTTAGTTCTTCTACGGATTTCATCATTACGAATTCTGTCGCGTAGAGAAATACCAAGCATAGTCCTCTCCGTCGCTCGCTGGGCGACCCTGAGCTTATGGAAAAGGCTAACTGTAAAAGACCACGTCTCAGCGCCGTAGGTCATCACTGGCAACACACCCTGCTCGAAAACTTGCGACTTCAGGCACTGAGGTATTCTGGACGAGAAGACACTTTGTAATTTCCCGAACGCTGCCTATATTCGAATATTTCGTATATTCGAATACATACCTATATTCAATAGCAAGTCACACCTATTATTTCGGCATTTTCCTGTATTAGGTGTGATACCTATTGTTTGCCCATTATCTTGATTAGAAGATGATTACTTGTTTTGGGTGATCGTATGTCGATATTACTACTATGTCGAAATTTCTAATTGGAAACTACGTTCGGATAGTTTACAAGAGGTTATTTCGTGGATAATATAATTATTACAACGTTCTAACATACTACTAACATTTTTCTTTTTTCTTCTTTTTTTTTAATTACCTTTCAAAGTCAACATAATGTTTTGTACGATTCCTTAATTTTTTTAAATAAAACAGGTTCTTTAATATTAAAAGATATACGTGGTTTCTATTATCGTATACGAAATTCAATTTTTTTGCGTTATTAGCACTTTGTAACGGTAATAAAAGCCAAAATAAGTGTCGTAATAATCACAAAAGTGTCTTATCAGTGCAGTAAATAATCCAAACAAATTATATGTTATTAACAGTCACAGATATTAACAGATACTATTAAATTACCGGGGAGGAACCTTGCTTGATAAAAGTAAAAATAAAACCATAAATCAAATAATTTCGAAAGATGTTTTAAAAGCTTACTACGATATCGCACATTAGCATGTATATGTTAATTGCGTTAAGAATATTTTCATTGATGTTTATAATTAACACCAGAAACATAACTTAAGCTATGTAGGAAAGTTAACGCATCTGACTTTTGTCTAAGATGTGACCATTCTTATTAACAAGTGCTAATTTTCATAGTAAAAGAATACATGTCCAAACCAAAAAAAGAACTTAGAGCACGGGTGAGTCAATACCTCCGATGCTCTAAGAATAAGAATAATATAAATAGAATAACATTTTAATAGAAATAAATAATAATAGAAACAACAAAACCCCAAACAACAACAAAAACAGTGTGGCGTAATGGTTACCATGCCGGACTGCCGATCGGAGCACAGAACATATTAAAAGAGGTTAGAATGGAAATGTGGGCGAGACAGACGCGCCAAGGATTTTGAGCAAACGCTCGTATCTCTACAGAATCATGCGATCGTACTACAATATGCGTGATTGTGTGTGTGCTTGGGCGTGATTCGCTCATTTGAATTCGCGTGATTGTGCGGCGCTAAGATTGGCTAGATTTGAAATTGCAAATATGTGCGTAAGCTTCGTATTTATTACACAGTACAGATGTAATGGAGGTGAAAGGTGGAGCTTGATCGGCGACACCAGTTTTCGTACGAATGGCGCATTATTGCCGTTCTACCTCTCTTAATATGTTCTGTGGATCTGAGGGTTCCTGGTTGGATTCCCGGTGAAGCAGAACTTTGAATGATGAATTTAAATTACTGTTCTCGGTCTGGGTGTTTGTTTCTGTCTTTGTGTGTGTCCATGGCACCCACGACACAGGGTATAACTACCCTACTGTGGGGCTATGACTGTGAATCGTTATTTTTACATAAACAAATGACAGTGAGAAATTGAAATTGCAATTTCTAGCACTAAGAAATCCACTCTAACTCTATGAAAGGTACTCTATGAAAGTACAAATACAAGAAAGTAATTACATACAAACATCAAATAGATTCAAAACACTGATACTCCAACACTAATTCGATGTTACGATGGGGAGAACCATTTAGCTTATCCCTGGCGACTATTAAGGTTTATGGCTAATAACACCTTGTCGGGGTTTCTTAGTCATAAATTGTAGTAAGGTACGCGATATAGCCATCGTAATCAAAGGGTTTCGTGTCTTATCGTTAAGGTGATCAGGGGAATCAAAATCTTGGTGAGGAATTTAGTACTTTTTCATATTATTATTATTTCTTGTCAGCACTTAATTGTAGAGTAATTTTTTTTTCAGTGTGTGATTCCTTTCATTTCCTACCAAATTTAATTAGCAAGCAACGGTAGCGGTGAAAAATGTAGTTTCGTTAAGTCGTCTCCTACACTACAAAATTCGTTTTGATAAATTCATCATTATTATTCCGATTTATGATACGAAGCGCGCATGGCTCAGCGGCTAGCGTAGAACGCAAACGGTCTACGCAGCTAAGCTAAACAGGCGCGGTCGGTTGTGAGATGGGTGACCGCTAGTGGCAAAAATTTCATGCGCGTTTCCGTGCTTCGGAGGGCACGTTAATCCGTCGGTCCCGGTTGTTGTCAATAGATAACAGTCGTTAAACCTTGTCGGAGGCCTTATGGGCGGTTTGAAAACATCCGACAGCGGGTTGGCCACTGACCCCCATCTCCACCAACCCGCATTGGAGCAGCGTGGTGGAGTAAGCTCCAGGCCTACCCAATAAGTGGGAGAGACCCGTGCCCAGCAGTGGGACGCAAAAAAGGTTGCAGCCATTCCGATTTATACTGAAAAAGAATCTAATATTAATATGTATGTATATGAGAGATAAATAGTATTTACATACATACATTAAATAGATTCAAGTTACTGATACTTCAACACTAATTCAATATTACTACGGAGAACACCATTTACCTTATTCCTGGTGACTGTTAAGGTTTATGGCTAATAACACCTTGTCGGGATTTCTTAGTCATAAACTGCGGTATGGTACCTACGCAATATAGCCACCGTAATCAAAGGGTTTAATGTCTTATTGTTAGACTGATCAGTAGTACTAGTATCAAATCGAGGTGAAAAATTTAGTACTTTTTCATAGTATTTCTTATCAGCACGTAATTGAAGAGATTTTTTTCAGTGTGTGATTGATTCCTTTAATTTCTTATTAAATTTAATTAGTAAGCAACAGTAACGGTGAAAAATGTAGTTTTGTAAAGTCGTCTCCAACACTATATAATACGTTTAAAAAGTTCATCACCATTATTCCGAATTTTAGCAGAAAAAAATCTACTATAATGTGAGGTAAATAGTAATTACATACGAGTACAAGCATCAATTAATAGATTCAAGACACTGATACTCCGACACTACGAGTAATTCGATGTTACGACGGAGAGCACCATTTAAGTTATCCCTGGTGACTATTAAGGTTTATGACTAATAACACCTTGTTGGGGTTTCTTAGTCATAAACAGCGGTATGGTACGCAATATAGCCACCGTAATCAAAGGGTTTCATGTCTTATTGTTAGACTGATCAGTAGTATCAAATCGAGGTGAAAAATTTAGTACTTTTTCATAGTATTTCTTATCAGCACGTAGTTGAAGAGATTTTTTTTTCAGTGTGTGATTGATTCCTTTAATTTCTTATTAAATTTAATTAGTAAGCAACAGTAACGGTGAAAAATATAGTTTTGTAAAGTCGTCTCCAACACTATATAATACGTTTAAAAAATTCAGCACCATAATTCCGAATTTTAGCAGAAAAAAATCTAATATAATGTGAGGTAAATAGTAATTACATACGAGTACAAACATCAAATAAATTCAAGACACTGATACTCCGACACTACGAGTAATTCGATGTTACGACGGAGAGCACCATTTAAGTTAGCCCTGGAGACTATTAAGGTTTATGACTAATAATACCTTGTTGGGGTTTCTTAGTCATAAACAGCGGTATGGTACGCAATATAGCCACTGTAGCCAGCAATATTATTCATTCAATAGCTTAATGTCATCAATGATAACGCTTATTAATAAGATTAATAAGAAGAATTCATGAAAAATAAGCGATCTGATGCTAAAAATGATTCCGAAAATGTTAGAAAATACGGACGGATGCTTACAGAGTGGGCCCTATTCGAAAATACTTATGGAGAACACCATTTAAGTATAAACACCATGTCGGCGTCTTCAGAAATTGTAGTAGGGTAGGCAATATAGTCACCGTAATCAAAAGGTTTCATAACCCGTTGGTTCATAATCGTAAGGTTGTCGACCCGTGTGGTGCAATGGTTACGATGCCGGACTGCCAATCGGAGGGACCTGGGTTCGATTCCCGGCGAAACAGAAATTTAAATGATGAGTTTAAATTTCTGTTCGCGGTCTGGGTGATTGTGTTTCTGTCTTTTATATGTGTCCATGGTACCCATGATACAGGGTATATCAGAATCTATCTACTATGGGGCTATGAGTGTGAAACGTAATTTAATAATAATAATAATTTTGTATCTTATATCGTGGACGATTTCAGTAGTTTTATTAATCTACACTTAATTGCACATTGTCTTAGAGCATCAAAGTTACTGACTCACCCTTCAGTAGAGACGGCATAGCGCCTCGCTTCGATACATAATTTTTGTGCCAAATTTGGTGCGGGGGAAGAACGCACACATTTTAATTTTGTCACACATTCACAAATATTCTTTCATCGCTACAGACGCATACTTTACTAAATATATCAATTTCAATTAACAACGTCATTATCTACAACCGACAATAATGACACCTACATACACACAGACACACTAGTTGTATAACTAGAAGGCACATTGTGCATGGACGTTGGGACGAGGGGTTCGTCCGTAAAGGCCACTCCTCTGACGGGTGTCATACCTTGATGCTCTAAGCACATTGTTAAGTTTATTTTCTTTTTCAGAGTAGTTTTTTTTTCATTTGTTTTAAATTTTGTAAGGATCAAACATAGATTACTTCTGTCTATGGTTATTTACTTTTACACTAAAATTAAATAAATTCGTAAAGAATCAATTTTACATATTATTATAAGTACCTTTCAACTTCTGGTCAATAATCGTTTTATTTTTATCTGATCTATCCGTCGAAAGAGAAACTTCACTATTTCTGTAGGTTTGCTCAATAAAATTGTTCGCTTTGATCGTTAACTTTATCTGTAAAAATTGGTAAAACTAAAGCAATTTGTTGGAATGGCGTGTTTGCCAAAGCAAAGTTTTTATGCGCTTATTTGAATAGAACATTGTTACAATTTTTACATTGGTTATTATAGTTTTATTTGTACAGGATTAACGGAATGGAAGCCAAATAATGTGTTTGTACTTTTCCATTTCATTGGGTTTTACATTTATGGTGCCTTTTTCCTTCATACGTAGTGACACGATGCATGGTTTCTATTATCTTTCGCGTATGTGATACATTTGGCTTACATATCGTTATATTTTTTATGACTACGCCGTCACAGCTTTATGTAATAGGTAATACATATTACATACATATTGGGGTCATACACGAGTTCGTCGTTGTCCGACCGTGATTCAGCGGAACACATCTAAAGTTGTAATTATTCTAAGTCGTGATATAGTTCTTAAGAATCAATCTAGATGGCGTTAATAAGAAAGTTGTAAATCACGCTGTAAAGATCCTGTGGAAATTACTTATGACCCAGTGTATATTAGATTTTTGTCAAATACAAATAAACCAAGCTCTGAGTCGCCTTCAACATTCAACATGAAGTTTCTATGAACCCCACTCCCCCTCCCCTCCTCTCGACCTCCCTCGAGTCCTTCAGGAGGCAGGAAGTAGGTTCTATTTTGATGGTAGCTTTTGTAGGCAACTTCAACCTGTTAATTTTGTGTTACGGTGACGCGCGCATGTTAAAATTTCATTCTCATATTTTTTTCATGAATAATCCGCAATTTTCTGTCGTAGTGTGAGTAAGTGAGTATGTTATGACTGTAATCCCTCTTAATTCCGAGAGGAGACATGTGACCTATCTATACTAATATTATAAAGAGGAAAGATTTGTATTTTTGTATGTTTGTAAGGAATAAACTCAAAAACTATTGTTCCGATTTCAAAAATTCTTTCACTTTCAGAAAGCTACATTAACCCTGAGTAACATAGGCTACTTTTTACAGCAGGAAAATGCTTCATTCCTACGTACGTAATAGGGTCAACGCGTTTGAAGCAACTGTCTAAGCACCTATGATTTTAATAAAGCAATGAAGCCTGGATTAGCACATAGGCTATTTTTTATCCTACGGGGACCCATTAAACGGGTCCACGCGGGCGAAGCCGCTGGCGGAAGGCTAGTAGTATATATATATAAGGGTTGAATAAAAATGTTACATTATTTTTAACAGACAATATATCCACCTTATCTTCCATAAATATCTAAATTGGGTCCAGAGCAACATACGCGCCGTCAACAGGGATGAAAATGAGCTTCATTCATCTGATAGTAAATGTGAGGATTATGCCGATTATATGAGAAGAATAGGAAAATTTACCAAAAAGATATCAAAGAAACCTTCAGCAAAGATTTTCTCTCGAAGATTATACTTATCTAATCTATCTATATATACTTTAATAAATGTAGTCATAGCAGCACAATATAATTAAAGAAAGTACCTGTTGCTTTGAGATTTAATTTAATAATTATTAGGATTAATTTTTAAGATAAATAATATTAGATACCTTTTTTGGTATCGGAGGGGGGGGGGGTACCTCTCTCCCGTACCTTCTGTGCTTACGGCGGCACTCACACCGTCCACAACCCCGGAAGCCCTCTTTTAGTCACCTCTTACGATCAGGCATGGGATACCGTAGCTCTATTCTTAATCCCGAAGCTACAGGGACTAATATTAGATACATAAGCAGTGTCCAGCTGCAGTTAACGACAATAGGTAAAAGTATTAAATTTTGTTTCACACACTGAAAGTGCGTTTCATCCATAATAATTTTAACGTTTTTTTAAAAATAACGTATGATATCCAACGTGCAAACTAAATTATTACAGCGAACAAACTAAGTTATCGCGGCTCGTGTTTACGTGGTTTAGAATCAGTTACTTCTATTATACGCCACATGCGAGTGAAATTTATAGCTTGGAAATGGATGTGAATTTCAGAGTATTATAAATAGTTTACTGAAGAGAGTAACAAAAAAGAACCAAGGTAATGATAGTAGAAATTTGGATTATTTGAAAATTATATAGGTAAACAATTGAAGCATATATAAATAAATATATTTATATATGCTTCAATTGTTTACCTAAAACTAGGCTAACAATGGCCTAGTGGCATTCTCTCCCAGTCAACCCATGGTGATGGTGAGAATTTGTTGGTAGGTGGAAAGAGTAGTGAGAAAGAGAAGAGGATTAAGCATTATATTATATATAAAATAAGTTTTATAGTGTATACTATATATATATATATATATACTATATACAAATGTATTATATATATATTAGTTCTACTTATTAGTTCACCGTTTAAGATATTAAAATTTCTACATAATAAGTAATATACAGTAAATAAAATTTAGCATACTTTGTATGGTTGGTATATTAATTATAAAATTGGAATACACTGTTTGAAGGACAGAAAATTGAGTGCGCTTTTAATTAATGAAGGTTTAATTTCGACACAAGTAATTAACAGTAATAAATTCGTTGGTAACACAAATTAATGTCAGATTACAGTGGATGCGCCCGGTCTGGGTCGTTGACAGCCATTATTTCGATAAAAATGATAAATATGCTACAATTTTTAGTAATAAATAAAACTGTTCGTGTAGTAGATTAATATTGGGAAAAAGAAGTAACAGAACTGCAGATTTGAAGTTTTAAAATGGAAATTAAAGTCCTGATGCACTGCACACAGCTTAGCTCTTAGAGTATGTAGTACTAAAAATTTCATCATTGCAGCAGGGAATATGCATAATTACATTTATTTTTACGTAAAATGTATATTATTATATTGTTAGGAATCAACGTCAGTACTTGAATAAAAAATGTGACGATGTAGGTGGAAAGGCCCACAAAAGCGAGGCCTCCTCTAAGGAGCGACCATTATTAGTCTAAAAGTTGTAGCCGCAGTAACTCTGCCCGTTTGCGTACTGAAATTCTGTATTTGTATATTTATATTATAGTTGTAGTTGTATAAGGAAATGTTAATTAGAAACTTTAAATCGTTATTTTTGGATTGAAAAAGGTTTTGTGAATTAAATTATATTCCGCTTCTTATCTTCCACTCGGCGATCTCAGGTCATGGCTGCAACCCTTTTTGCGTCCCACTGCTGGGCGCGGGTCTCTCCCCCTTAATTGGGGAGGCCTGGAGCTTACTCCACCATGCTGTTCCAATGGGGATGGACCCATACTTGTGCAAATAAAATAGTTCCCTTTCTTTTCTTTTTTTCTCTTAAAAAGGAGCATTACATAATGATAAAGTTGATTTTTTCTTTCTTTTAAAATAGACTAAAAAAACTTCCGTCTGATTGTCTAATAATAACGTCTTTAAATTCCAAACCGAAAAAAGTAGTAGGTATAAAAAATAATTTCTTAATTTAAATTCAGAAACCTTCTATTTTATGGCCACCGCTATGTTATAGCCTAAGTTACAAGAAGAATTTGATATTTGGGCAAAGGTCGAAAAAGGTGCTAAAGAAAGAATTTAGAAACGTAAAATTGAAGAAAAACTCGGAGAATTTCCTTTTTGAAACTTTATTTTGTTGTTTACAGCTTAGCTAAGTTAGTCTAGATTATGAAGCGATTTGAAAGGACGACTAACTTTCCTATATAATAAAAGGGTTTAGAAAAAACCACTTAATAGTGTTGTCCCAAATGTATAAATATGTAGATTGTACTGGACTGGTCCTTTGTACTGGACTGCCAATACAAAGTCCCAAGTTCGATTCCCCCTGAGCAGATAATTGAATGATGAGTTAAATTTTCTCGGTCTGGGAGTTTGTGGTCCTGTCTTTTTGTGTGTCAATGTTACCCACGAGACAGTGCTACCTCGTGTGGGACTATAAGTGTTAGTATTATTTATTCATATTTATTCATATTTATTCATATTTATAACATAATAGTATACATAGTAACAAATGTGCACTAGGCCCTATACTAGGATTCCCTGTGTTATGGGGTCTAGACTCTTCCGAAATTGTACAATATTTTGTAAGGCAGAACACATTGTAAGAAAAGTAATAAGAAAGAAAAATATATATACTGTAGTTGATAGCTTTGTATGTATGTGTGTGTGTGTGTGTGTGTAAGTGTATGTGTGTATGTGTGTGTGTATGTGTGTGTGTGTTTGTGTTTGGGGAAAGTGAATGTCATGTATTAATACGTAAAAACATTTCTGTTTCTTCATATGAAGATTCTTTCAGCCAATTTTTAACTTTAGTTTTAGTTTTATATCTGTTATCATTGTGGATGTTTAATATTTTATTTACTTTTGTATAAATGTATGGTGCTAGAAAGAGATAGCTATTGTGTTCAAATCTTGTTTTTAAGCGTGGTGTGTTCCAAAATACTCGTCTTTGTGTTCTCTGTCCAGTTTTTATTGATGCATTTGAAATTTTATGGTATTTGTTTATTATTTCCAATATGAACAATTTTCTAATGGTAAGGAACCCCGTGTCTTTATAGAGTGACTCGGTTGGATATAGGTAGGGTTTTTTGTATGCTACTTTTAACAGGGCTCGCTGTGCTCTTTCGAGCCTAATTATATGTGTTTTTTTTGCCATTCCCCATGCGACTATACCATATCTTAATATTGACTCACATAAAGCAAAGTATATTATTTTTATGGTGTTTTTCTCAGCTATGTCCCTTAGTTTTCTAAAAATATGCATAAGTTTCCTAATTCGACTACATAGCATATCTAAATGGGTTGTCCACGTTAACCGATTATCAATGATGACACCCAGATATTTTATATGGTTTGTTTCCTCAATGCTTGGACAGCTACATTTTGTGTAGTTTCTGTTACCACATGTGTGAAGTTTAATTTGAATGCTGTTGGGAGGCCTAGTTCGATGTGATATTCTAAAGGTGATAAATTTAGTTTTGGTAGTATTGAGGGTCAGTAGGTTATTTTCTAACCATGTTGCGACTTGAGACATTCCTTTTTCAGCAGCCTCTTGGGCCATATTCCAATCTTTCCCATGAAAAATAATTGCAGTGTCGTCAGCAAAGGTTAATATTTTTGCTTGTAATATATTCAGGTCGCAGAGGTCGTTTATATATGTAAGAAATAGGGTAGAAGAGAGCACACTGCCTTGAGGCAAGCCAAAAAGCTGTGTTGCGTAATCACTATGAATTCCTTCTACTACTACTCTCTGTTTTCGTTCTGATAGATAGGAATTAAACCAATCTAGACCTAAACCACGTATTCCAAGTTGTGACAGTTTCTTAAGCAGCATGGGTCGGGGTATAGTATCGAAAGCCTTGGCTAGGTCCAGAAAGATTCCTATGCATTTTTGACCAGAATCTAGGTTTGATATAACATAATCAGTCAGTTCTTGTATGGCATCTTCTGTAGAGCGCTTCTCTCTAAAACCGTATTGATTTGTGGAGAGGAGGCCTTGTTTTTCTAGATAGGAAAGTAATCTGCCATTTACAACTTTCTCCAGTACTTTAGAAATGGGGCTTAGCAAAGAAATTGGTCTATAGTTAGAAGGTTCCTGGGGATCTCCTGATTTGTATATTGGGCACACATTAGCCATTTTTAAACGCTCTGGAAATATGCCAGATGAAATACTTAAATTGCATATATGCGCAAGGGGTGTGGCTATTACGGTCTTTGTTCTTTTTAAGAAATCGTTAGTTATTGAATCCCCGGATGCTGCGCGTGGCTTTAGTTGGTTGATATATTTTATAATTTCTTTTTCATCGGTAGGGGCGAAGAAGAAAGATGCACCTAAGTTTTTGTTTATATTGACGGACTTAGTTAGTTTTTTTAGGGTTTGTTTTGTTTTGAATAATATATTATTTGCCAAATTCTTACCGACTGATATAAAATAGTTATTTAATTTATTTACAGATTCAGATGGGCTACTCTCTATTTTTAGTATCTCGTTACAGGAATTATTTTTCTTAGCTTTAATATTACATATATTTTTAATGTTTTTCCATAGTTTTTTGCTATCATTTTTTGAGTTGATTAAAGTTGCACTATCATGTTCGTTTTTTAAGTTCTGTAATATATTATTACAACAATTGCGGTACTGTTTGTATTTTAATTGTAAATCTGGGTCGTCCTGATTTTTCCTTGCTTTTATATGTAGAGTATCTCTTTTCCTTATACATTTAAGAAGACCAGGTGTTATCCAGGGCATAAATATTATATTGGAGGAGCTAATTTTTTTATCTTTAGTATAAGTTTTAATTTTTTTATTAATTTCATTTATGAATAGGTCGGTAGCACAGTTTGTATCTGTTTCTGATAAAATAAAGCTCCAATCTGTGTTTTTCAGGTCTTCCAACAGAGACGGATAGTCAATAACTTTAATTGTTTTAGTTTTAATTTTTTTACTTTTAGAAGCATATTGTAACCCTATCATAATAGTGTCATGGTCTGTTATGTCACTTTTGCATATTATAACATTAGATACCATTTTTGTTTTGATCATTATGTGGTCTAGACAGTTTAGTCCTCTTGTGGGCATTTGGTGTCCAGGTACGTAGCCGTAGTGTGCAGTAAGGTTAAGGTAATCTTCTGATTTTTTATCGCATGTATTTTTTTTAATATCGATGTTCAGATCACCTGTAATCATTGTCGACTCTCCAGAAACCATTTTCATTACATTTTCTAAAGATGAAAGAAAGTTCTCGATGTTATGGTAAGATGGAGATCTGTAGATAGCAATAATACTCAAAGTTTTGTCAATATTAATGAGCAGGCAATTTGCATCGTTAAAGTGTGGTTCCTGTACACATATGTTTAAGCTTTCTTTTGACAGAATTATAACGCCATCGTTCTTATTTAAAGAACGTTGTGTATAATGACAATTATAGCCCGAAAATGCTATTGATGAAAAGTTTGAGTCTATCCAACATTCAGTTAATACTATGATATCTGGTTTAAATTTGATTCTTGACAGGAAGATGGTAAAGTAATCGAAATTTTTTCGTACACTTCGAATGTTCTGTGTAAGAACAGTTATATTTTTATTAGTGTCTCCTATGTATTGTAAGCAGAGCTCTGGTTTTTCGAGTATAGTACACTTACACATTTCTGTATCGTCTATGTCATCTATTAAATCCTTGCTGGCCATAATTAAATAATAGTAAAAATATACGAAACCCGCACCCTATTGCTGCACTGTGTTAAAACGTAAATATTGTTATTTATTACAGCGTTTATAAGAATAAAAGTTGAATAATCGTAGCAAATTATGTAAATGTAATTATAGTAACTGCTGCTGATTATGTTTATTCTTGATATAGGTATGTTTTTTATTTTTATTTGATAAAAGTTTTTGTTCATTTTTGTATTTGAAAACATTTTAAGCGTAAAATTATTTTTTATTTTGGCTGATAATAATGAATTTAATTTGTACATATTGTTTTGTATATAGGTGTTATTGATGTGTTTTATTGTATTTGCATTATCATAGCTTTGTGTGTTTTGTTTTGTGTGTGTGTATGTGTTATGAAAATATATTAATTTAGTATTTAAAGTAACATGCATTTTTTTATATCTACAAAAATTTTTAGATGTACGTTTAAGGTAGTAGAGTTTACAGTTTTCAATAATAAAAGAATAAAAGGTAAAAATTAACAATGCAGATGTAAATATTTTATCTGAAAAATTATCTAGTCACTTATCGTGTTCTGTTTTTCGCAGACATTCAAGCTGGTCTTCATTCTTCACTAGAATGTATGGAGATCCTTCATTTTTTCGCAGGTATACTAGTCCGTTAGTTATCCAGCAGTAGGCATATTTCTGGGTTTTTGCCAAGTCTCGTGCTAGAAAGTGCAGACGCTTCATTTTTGCAGTTAAATGCTCTGATATGTAAATTGGTGTTCCTCCTTGAAGGCCTAAATGGATACAGTTGAGTTGTTTATTTGGATGATCCTTATTATATTTCTTCGCAGCTTTGAGAAATATTGCCTTTTTTATTGTGTCAGTGAACTCAATTATGATTGTAGAATTTTTTTGTTCCGTTTTGCTTCGATTTCTGAATATATCTCTAATTGTTTTATGTTCGCAATCAATATTTAATACTTCGGAGATTTTTTGATACATTGTAAGAAGGTTTTCTTTTTTTTCTCCTGTGATTTTAGGTACGTTCCTTATTTCTACCTGGGTTTTTTTCAAGTGTCGTTCAAGAATGTTAATTTTTTCTTCTAGTGTTCCCATTTGTTGTTTTAATTCCGTATTTGTACATTCCAAACTATTAATTTTTCCTTCTACGTTTATTATTTGGCTGCTCATAAATTCCATTGAGGTTTCTATATTCGTATTAATTTTTTCTATGGAGTTAATTTTGCTTTTTATCTCTTCTACGTTTTTTTGAGGGAGTCTAGTCTCGAATTTTGTTCTGTAAATAGACTAGTCACTAAATCCCTCATTTCAGTCTTGAATGTAGCTAAGTTATCAAATATATTGTCTTCTGATGAGCGTCGTCGTTTTTTACTCAGTGGTAAGGATTCTGGTTTTTTGTAATTTTGTGTTACATTTTTATTCAGTTCTGAATCAGAATTATATTGCTTAGATTGTTCCGGCGGCGGCGAGCGAAGCATAATGTTTAGGCCTAAATGTACACACACCGGTGGGAATAAAAGATGTGAAAAATGTTCTTATGCTTATCTTCGTCCCCACTACCTGAGTATTAGACAGGGACAGAACGAGCCGACGTATGCTCAAGCAATGCAAGGTCCGGTAATGAATGAGCCTATTTATGTTGTGTTAATTATCGTCGCTTCACTTGTTCCAATTAGCAATAATCTCTTGCATAAATAAGATAGCTATATTTTTCGATGATCTGTCCTGTTAATCGTTTATTTTCCTTATGGTTGTTTGATTTCTTACAAGAGGCGTGGTTTTGTTGATGGCGGAATTCACTCACCTCTTGTGTTCGACTGAGCTCCTGGTAGATGTCTTTACTTTACGAAAATTATTTTATTGTTTTATAAATTAATTATTTTACAAAAATCACTGGACACGTCTGCGTTCGTTGAGCGGCGGGACGGAAGAGCTGGACGGACGGAAGGACGGAGATTTATTTATCTGAATGTTTGCCATGTGGAAACCGGTGTTAGAATAGCACCACTACGATTCTTTTCAGGAGGTCGTCGGAGTCGGAGACGATCTTGGTACAAATTCCAGTAAATGGGCAGCAGCGTCTTCCTGAGTAACATATTATTATATTCTATTGCGCTCACCAACCCCCAGTAAGCGGTGACTATGGCAAAAACGGGATTGACTTTAGGAGGCCTACGTTCAGCAGTGAAATATGAAAGGCTTATTGTAGATATATTTATGTATGCTCTATACACCGGCAGCAAATTAATCATGTAACTGAAAAAGTGATTATCTCTAAAGTCGGTTTACGGACGATAGCTTAACTTGACAACGTCATAACAAAACAATGAAAACCACATTAACTTTTCACTTCACTTTATAAACAGTCGACGAACGGCGCAAGCCGAACGCTTAAGCCTCAACATAACGTTACAATGAGGGTAATGAGTCATGCTTTTTCGTGCGTGCAGCCGGTGTTCATCGATTGATTAGACGTTGTCACGTCGAAACATTCCGTAATAAATTCAGTATCAGACTCGAGGGATCCGTTACAATCATTGCTTATTCATAACGAGTCCTCGCATGAAACAAACAAAACAAGAGAAAATTAGAAACTTTTGATGAGGAAATGACCCGACTTGTCACCGCACCGGCGCGATAAAACCTTCCAGCTTTTGAAAGATTTTGAAATACGAATGGTTAACTGCAAGCAATATTCAACTCTATGGAAATGATGTGAAGACTATAACTTCGTGACATGATTTAGTTTGTTACATAAGTTTTACTTAAAAGGGCGGGATAAACTTCTACGCCTACTCTTGCTTCTTAAAGTGTGAAAAATACAAAAATATGCGTCTCTATTTTGCTTAAGCATACATCAACGACGTCTTAGGTGTGAAGTTTTTGAAGTGAATACTTCTTTAGCGGCGTTGTGCACTTTTTTTGGGATGGGCAAAAAATGTTAAACTCACGTCAGGACACGTGGCCTGATCGAATATTCGTAAGACGGAGGGGTGACAGCTGATGACGGCTCGACTGTCTATACTTGTAAAATTCGTTTATATCAATTATTTAAAATATGGGCATTGAACAAAGTGCATCTATTAATGAAAACAGTGACGAAGAAATACTGAAAGAAAATAAGTGAGTACTTTATAAAAATACTAGATGAAAACCTACTCAAAATACTAGATGAAAAATAATACTGATAATAAAAGCAATTCGTGTGAAATTATTCCCTAACCATTCCAAAATATCAAAAATGCACAACGTTAATGTTCAAGTTTTCACTTATGCCGGCACTACCGGAGTGCAAACCCGTTGTTTTTTTAAAATTATTTTATTTTTCTTTAATTTATTATGGCACTATTAATTTACCTCTGATAAGTAACAGAATGAGCATTTTGGACTACTGAAAAGATAATTAAAAAAAACTATAACTATGATAAAGGCATGCTTCATAAAACTTTAATAAAATAAAGAGTGTAAGTCATAACTTTGTCGGCGACATACTCATATTTCGTTACTCGAATTGATTTGCTAGATACATGAAATAAATCGCATTGAATGAATATTTTATCTCACAGACATCGCAAATAAATGGAATATTATACAAGAACAAACACAAATAAATTCAAAATAGCAGTGAATAAACGCTGTAACATACTGAAAAATAAAGTTTCAGTAGGTATATTTTTTTCCAGAGCTTTCAAAATATCACTTACTATACACTATAACATAGCACAAAATACATCTATACAAATAAATCAAATTTGATTTTCTGTTTGTAATATTCAAATAACCGCTTTTTACTACATACATACGAATGTATAAACGGTACATATACCAAAATAACATTTTTTACAATTTTTGTCCGTCTGTCTGTCTGTCTGTTTATTCCGGCTAATCTCTGAAACGACTGGACCGATTTTGACAAGACTTTCACTGGCAGGTAGCTGATGTAATAAGGAGTAACTTAGGCTACTTTTATCTTCTATACAAATAAATAAAATTGGAGTGCCTTTTTACTACATCCAATTACTGCTTTTTACTACATCCAATTGAATGTATATACGGTACATATGCAAAAAAAAAACATTTTTTTTAAATTTTAGTATGTCTGTCGATCTGTTTGTTTGTTCCGGCTAATCTCTGAAACGGCAAGACCGATTTTGACGGGATTTTCTTCGTCATGTAGCTGAAGTAAATTCAGCTACTTTTATTTTAGAAAAAATCTACAACTAAAGTCCACGCGGAGGAATACGCGGGCGGCCGCATATAAATATAAATAGCAAAATATGATACTGACGCAATTAGGAGAGTAAATGTATATATTTTTACATAACTGAGTTTATAGAAAATACTATACTAAAGACGTCACTCGTATGAAGGAAAAGAATGAATAAATAAAAATGTGACAGGATGGCTCGAAGTGAAAACTATTTAGTTTGCAACGTTCAACTTAACTTTATAATAACCTCAGCGGATACATTGCTGGAGAGCTTTATTGCAGTTTGCTTGAAGAACCTCATGTCTAGACCACCGGAAGGCTTCAGCTGGAAGGTGTCCCACAGTTTTTATAATCCTTTTTATGTCCCACTGCTGGGCATAGGTTTCCTATTGGAAGTGACAACTATCGGGCATTATGGAAATATCAAAATGTTTCTCCTTACCGTGGAGCAGCGATAAATACGAAAATTAAACAATTACTTTGGCAGTGATGCGTGCTGGGGCTTGAACTCGGTATCTCCATAACGGAGACCCCAATATTTCCCGCTCGAACAGAACATCGCTACTACCGCAATCATTTCTAATTAACACGTCCAAAATTTATATTTCATAAACTTCGTTACTCTTCATGCCTGCTTTATCAAATTTTTATTCAGCTGATTATTACAACACGCTTTTACTAACTTGACCTGTATATATGTATGTATGTAACGGAATCTTTTAACTTCATTTTTACTTACTTCTAGGAGTCTGATTAACTTGAAAATTTACACAGAGATCAAGAGTCGATGACAATACAATAATCTCATAACTTTATATTAAAGTCCTAACTAGGATCATCAGGATAGTAAAAAATATACGAGGGACGGCTGATAAGTTCGTGGCCTAAGGTACTTAATGAAACAAATATAAAGTTTTATATTTTCAACACGTCTAAGCGTCTGATTAACTTGCAAAATATGCACAGGTGTCAAGGGCCGATGACAATGCAATAATATGAGAATAAAAATCCAACTAAAAAAATAAAAATAAATAATGTAGGTGCATGGTTTCAATAGTATCTTAAATACCACCCCACGCTTTTTTTTGCAGTAAAATACATTTTCTTCTTATTTGTTTTCTTTTTAGTTCGTATTTTCACAAAAGCGTGTTTTTTAGTTTTTTAAACTATATTATTTATTAATTTAATAATCTGTAGTTAATTAAGTATATCTAGTACGCAAGTTGAAACATGTGTAGCTTAGAATTTCACAAATTCTCAAGAGAATGTGTTCCATGATTCTACCAATGTACTTTGCCAGCAATGTCGATAGTGGATTTTATATTTATCTAATTCCTTGAGAAGAGGCTCCACCAGGCAGGGTCAGGTACTTTATAAGGATTAATGGTTGATGACGATGCATTGTGTATGGATGACAAATCAACTAACACCACTACCACAGTTCTATCATTCCACCAATCAACCTTTCAAGGTTCACTGATGCATATAGACTTCGCTAAGGTCGTAGAACTTTATGGATCGACCGAGGAAGTACGATTGCTTCATTCATTTTAATGAAAGTACACTGCGAAAATCAATTGTAGCTTGTTACAGGGCAAGCAATATTATGAGGAGGATTCCCGATTCCCGCTGGGGAAAAGGGTCCTTTTTTGGATTTGTATCCCTTTTTTGTGGGGGAAAAACTTCTAAAAGTACCCAGCACCCTGGTAGAGATAGAAGGTTATGTGGGATAAACGGATCCATCATCCGGAGAGCGATGATGCTCTCCTGCAGCTCCGAGTGCTTATGACGGCATGCGGCATGCAATCACCGCCGTTCTTCCCGGGGCCGCTGGTTGAATGGCTTGGGTTCTCAATCTTGCCACCCACAACCTCGGAGGCTCCTTTTCGTCACCTCTTACGATCAAGCAGGGTGTACCGTAGCCCGATTCTTAATCCCAAATCTACAAGGACTGAGGAAGACAGGTTCTAGAATAGAAAGGGTGATTTAAAAATTAGAAGGTAGTCTGACAACCTTCTGTTTTGCAAAATTTCCCTGTTTTCTCTTTCTAGATGATTTAAAATAATTATGATTTGTTAACTTTCCGCCCGCGGCTGCGCCCGGACCACACGTTTGGTGCTAAAGTAATGAGATATTTTCCTCCGGTAAAAAAGCCTATGTCACTCACCCAACTATCACTATCCCAGGTTCTTGGTCGGGGCTCTAGTTTTTGTTCACCTTGAACACCGTGCGTAAATTTGCCTTCCACGTTACACGAAGACACGCGCACAAAATATTAAATATACAATATTTATAAGTTTGGGAGATCTTTTGGGATTTTTGAATCCCTGAATCTGGACCTTGATGCAGGGGGAAGCAGCTACCCTCCTGCCCCCCTGAATTCCCAACAATCTCCATCCACAAAATCAGGATAATCCGTAACATCATAAGTAAGAAAGAAGGATAATAAAACAAAGAAACAAATACAACTCTTTCACATGTATGATATTAGTATGGATTTATTTTACTAAATAAAAGTTCGTGCCAGATCAAAGTATGAGAACACTCCGTAGTCTCATAAACTTTTATTATTATGAAAATGTAATTTTATTAAAAGTATTAACTGGACGTCATAAAGTTTTATGTTTAATAAAGAACTTTTGAGGCGATAAATTCGGTTTATTAACATCTTATTAATTTAATAGAAATAAATGATTTTTGATTTTGATTTTGATTTTTTGATTTAAAACGTCCGCATAAGGAGAAAAAGTGAACCTGTTTTACAATTGTCACAGGTGGAGTCACTTATTATTGGTGACTTAATTAATCCAACTCCGTCCTCGACCCACTGATATTAGAAGTGTCGATGTAATTAATCAAGACTTTATAGGACCAAGAAAATCAAATTAAATATTATTTATATTGTGGACACAAAATACAGTTCTCCCTGTCCTACCTTATTTGGGCGAACAACAATTGAAGGTGAGTAAAAATAACATTTTCATGATGATAACATGAAATCCGTAGAAGAACGAAGGTTACCGGCATAGCTCTCAAAATCTGCAAGCTAAAGTGGCAATGGGCAGGCCATAGACTAAGGAGGACCGACAACCGATGGGGAAGAGAGGTCCTCGAATGGTGACCACGTCTCGGCAAAAGGAGTACAGGCCGCCCTCCAACCAGGTGGACTGATGACCTGAAGAAGACAGCGGGTAGTCGCTGGATTCAGAAGGCCCAGGACCGTGAGGAGTGGCAAACGTTAGGGGAGGCTTATGTCCAGCAGTGGACTATAAAATGCTGATGGATGGATGGATGGAATAATAACATTAAGGAGAAGTAGAGAAAATCGGACCAAAAAACAAGGAAAGCAACCAATTTATTAAAACTGTATTAATCTGTTATTAATTATGAATCCTCAAAGAATTCAACCATCTACTCCAACATAGAAAGAGCGTTTTAAATATCTCCACAATTCTCACAATCGCTTCCTATGTTGCACTGAAAACCTGTGCCTTGTTACTCCTGTTCACTCTACTTCTTCTTTGCAAAATCCTTCACTGTGTCTGATATCCGTCTTTGGAACTAATTTTTTTCTTCTATCCGACTGTCCGAATTCCTTGCTTCCTTAAAGACTCGTCTTTACAATCACTATCAAGAAGCAGGATGAGGAACACGAAAAATTAACATCTTCAAATCCTAAATACCTATTGGAATCATAGGATACTTGCAACATATCCCTGTATGTATTTATATGTGTGTATATGTACAGTTATGTAAGTATGTTGATTGATATAAATATTTATATGTGTCTATGTATATTTATTTTTTTATCTATTAGAACCCCACCCACACGCTACCATACCGAGTTTTCCTCTACCCTAAGGTAGTCTGGAAGAGATCCCTAGAAGCGATAAGACCGCCTTTTGTCCACTAAAAACTAAAATTGTATCAATTGGTATGTGTTGATTTTCTGCTATGTATGGTGTACAATAAAGCATATTTATATTTGAATTCCCGAACAGAATAATAAAATCAAATCAAATTCTACTAAATTTTTTTTTATTTGAATTTAGCAGCACACATGCAGGCCACGGCCAAGAATTGCTTCACAGCAGAAGTGGGTGCAGCGGTGGTACTTCCCTAGTCGAACACTTAAAGATCTACCACCATTCCAATTCGAATTAAAACATTTTTTATCACTATACTTGCTTAGAAAAAAGCTGTAGGGTAGTAAAAATAAACTTCAATATTATATAGCGGAAACCGTCATGGGTTACGAAGGTTTTCTTCGCCGTAGCATATTTTGCGTAGCGGCAGTTTACTTCCAATTCGCTAATAGCCGACCAAAAGAAGCTTTTCTTTCCTCATTCAAACAAGGACACTAAGCTTTTAGAAACAATTACACGCGAGAATTCTTTTTATCTTTGCAAAGAAAAGCACTTGAAAATTTTCCGCTACGGCTCGAAATGTGTGAAGTGAAGAGCCGCAGCGCGTAGAGATTGGGCCGTCTACAGTCGAACTCTGACTGCCGGTCGCGGTGCCCGGCGCGCTTTCTACGCGGACCGTTCTATCGTAGTTCGAAAATCGAATTTCGAACTAGTGTGCCAACTTTTTAAAAGTGTAACTTTTTAAAGTGCGTTGGATGGATGTTTTTACAGTGGCTAGTAGTTTAAAAAGTTTGTGCGGTTTTGGATGAAGTTTTTAGTGGTGAATTGTTTTTTGGTTTGTAGTGCTTTGTGAATTTTTCTAGCGCGGAACTGTTTCGTAAGTACTTAATTATTTTTCGTGTAGGTATTATATGAAAGAAGTTTATAAATAATCATAACCTATTTAAAAAAAAATATCGTATCAAAATTTTTAAAATAACAAAATCAAAATACCTTTAAAAATCTACCGTTCAGTTTTTATATGATAGAGATTTTCTTACACAAATAGGTTTGACCCTTATTTAGTCGGTTTTTTAGTATTATAATTAAAATGAAACTTGAATAAGTAAATAAAACTAAAGTAAACCCTTTCTACATGTAAAAGTATGTTAAAAGAAAAGAATTTAATAATATAAACTGAAACATTTTTTCCCAAAAGTTTACTTGAAAAGTTTTTGTTCGCATTAGGGGAGAATTAACAAGACGGCTTTAATGAAAAAAACTTTTTCGTTTGCAACTTGAAATTGAAATTGTTTTTTTACTAAAACGATTCTTGTATAAATGTTAAATGGGCAGTGTATTTGTAATCGGGAAACGAAAATAAAATTGAGGTAAGTAAACACTAACAAACTGTTTGAGGAAATAGAAGTAAATTTTTTTGAGATTGTGGAAATATTGTTTGATTGAAAGGAAATAAAATTTTATTGATCTTTTTTTACATACATTCGTCATTTTATATTTTATGATAAGAAAGGTTACAGTTTAACTTCGAGACTGACCGTATTTCTGAAGGTACCTACTTGAAATTCGCAAATAGACAGTTTTTTTTTATTTCCTCTGACATTATTAAAAAAAATCTATATCCAGTTATCATACAGCTACATAGAAAAGCAAAAAAAATATATTTTAGGAATGATGACAAAATACAAACCTTAATAAAAAAAACCGACCAAGTGCGAGTCGGACTTACGCAAGAAGGGTTCCGTACGTTTATTGTATGGGAGCCCCCTTAAAGATTTATTTCATTCTATTTTTAGTATTTGTTATTATAGCTGCAACCGAAATACATCATCTGTGAAAATTTCTAATACAACCTGATGACGAACAGACAGACGGACGGACAGCGAAGGCTTAGTAATAGGGTCCCGCTGGCACACTTCGGGAACGGAACCCTAAAAACGAATGAAATAATATATTTATTTATTCAATCTTAAAGTATTACCTTAAAACAAGGAACACAAAGGCGTGAATAATGCCTAATGGCATTCTCTACCAGCCAACCCTGGGTGACGAGTAGAGCTTGTGGTAGACACATACTAAGTTAATAGAGAACTGAATATTTATATATAACTAGTGGACCCCGCAGACGTTGTCCTGCCTTAAAAGTAATAAAAGAGGATTTGTTTTCTTATTATCTTAAAGAGACTTCATGTTACTATCAAACAAAAATATAAAACAAATAATGACATACGAACTGTCCAGTTATTCTGACTGTGTCAAAGTTTAGAACGACACGGCACGAAATACAAAACGTTTGACAGGCAGGAACAATTTATATGGGAAAACTAAATAAGTAAAAAAGTAATTAAAAAACATTTCCAGTGGCCCAAATTGTGAATCTAAACCATCCTCGAAGCCATTTGAATACACACAAAAAAATTCATTAAAATCTGTCCAGCCGTTAAGGAGGAGTTCAGTGACATACACACTCACAGAAGAATTATATATATTAAGATGGTATGGTTAGCCAAAGAAGATTTTACACAAAGCTTGATTTAGTAAAATCATGACCCTGTGAAGAGATATCGCTAGTTAAGATCGCTTTGCAGATTTGTGGCAACTAATTTTAATCCCTCTGTCGGAGGCAGAAAAACCGTTGGGACGATTTATCACCATTTACGAGACTACAAATACGCTATCTAGAGTTATTTATCGCATGGCAATCTAACGTCACGCTTACATTTAAAGAAATATTATTGAAACGATGTTTAGTTTAATAATGGTGTTTTTCCGTGTTTTTAGGGCACATGATTATGGTTTTTTTTTCAACCTTTTTATGTCCCATTGCTGGGCACAGGTCTCCTTCTCACAAGTGAGAAGGATTTAGGCCATAGTCCACCACGCTGGCCAAGTGCGGATTGGTGGACGTCATGCTGTCGAGAAATTATGAATTTCTCTCAGGCATGCACGGCGATGAAGAACATCGTAATCAATTAAATATCACGATATTTTCCATCACCGTGGAGCAGCGATAAATGCGCACATTACAAATTTCTTTGTCAGAGGTGCGCGCCGAGGATTTGAACCCGGAATCGGTCGCGTAGAAGACCGCGGCTTTTACCACTCGGCCATCGCTGCTCCTGGCACGTGGTTAGTTAAACCTTATGTGGTATAAAATCATTTTACAGTGGTTATTCACTAAGTCGTATCTCCACAAAGAGGCTTTGGATAGGTAAACGTAGACTCCAGGCCTCTCTAAATATTAAAAAAGACCCGTGCTCACCAGGGGAAGACTGTTTAAACTCATCATTCTTCCTCATCTGGAATCGAACCCGGAACGCTCGGTCGGCTCGATCGGCCGTCTGGGAGGTCGCCATATTACGTTAGGCTGCCACCGTTTTTGCTTCCCACTGCTGGGCGCGGGTCTCTCCCCATTATTGGGGAGGACTGGAGCTTATTCCACCACGCTGCTCCAATGCGGGTTGGTGGCGATGAGGGTTAGTGGCCAAACCGCTGTGGGATGTTTTTAAACCGCCCATAAGGCCTCCGACTAGGTTCAACGACTGTTATCTATCGACAACAACCGGGACCGATGGCTTTTGATGGATTTTCTTGTCTATGTAACAATATTTCTGGATTATTAATTTAGGGTTTCGCTAATTGTTCACAAAATACATATTTTCTGAAAATAAAGCTAATGGAATTTAGAGTTTTGAGTTTTGAGAGACCGTATAAGATTTTTTTTCAACCCTTTTTAAGATTCCATTGCTCGCCGTAGTTCACTCTTGTGTCTATAATTTTTTTATTTTATTTCATAAATATTACCGTTCATTATACTTTATTACTGAAATGATGATGAGGATATTTTATTACCTTTTTCGATTCTTAATCGAAAATCCCTCAGTAATTAATATTTTGCTAAATCTATGATTATGGTAATACTGGCTAATGATGTGTTACAATTGACAGGAGTCATACATGTCAATACCTTGATGCTCGAAGGTTTCAATGGGTTTTTGGCGGGAAGTCGAAAAAGACATATTGTGCTCTTGTTTTATTTTCATTTTCTTGGTGTATTTTTGAGTTATATCGGATAAAGTTGATGGCATTTTGTTTGATATAGGTTAATTACAGTGCACGAGTGTTTGTGAAGTAGAATAACAGTGCTAAAATATGTTTTTTTCTGCTTGCCTCCAAAATTCCATCGGACATGCTCTAGAAAAGTAGCCATCGCTTTACTTGAATGTTAGATTGGACTGACTAGACTGACTGATTACTGACGACTTACTGACTATGGTGTCACTTCGTCCAGTTTCATGAAACTGGCAAAAAATTGATGCAAAAATTATACTTGACGCTGGCAGTATGCACAGAGTTTTTTTTTTCCAACCTTTTATATATCCCACTGCTGGGCACAGGTCTTCTACTCACGAGTGAGAGGGATTTAGGCCATAGTCCACCACGCTGGCCAAGTGCGGATTGGTGGACATCATGCTATCGAGAAATTATGAATTTCTCTCAGGCATGCACTGTGATGGAGAACATCATAATCAATTAAATATCACGATATTTTCCATCACCGTGGAGCAGCGATAAACACACAGAGTTTGCGATGCCATAATTGAAAAAAAAATGTGTGTCGAATTAACACTGATATCTTTTTTGACGTTTAAAAATATCCCTAAGTCTATGGGGGATAAATTCAATTTGCTTTCTTTCCAATATATTATTTTAGCTTCTATATTTTAAAAGACAGGTATTGATATATGTATATTGACTAATTTACATATTGTATCGATTTTGACTTTTCGACCTTTAACAAAAACGAGAAAAGTTCGGACATGGTTGGTGAGACAGAACCACAGAAGATACGATATGTAAGCTATAGAGTGGGTGGTGAGTTTATTATTGTTATAGTTTATTAATACCGTATAAAATTGTCAACTAATAGTAAGAATTTTGTAAAGAAAATAGTAAAAAAGTGAGAAAGAAAACACATTTATATTTATAACAGCTCAAATATACATAAAGAGCACTACTAAAACAAATCATGGACAAAACTCATCATCATCATCCCCCTCGTATATATTAAATATGTATTTATTATTTATGTATAATCTAAATATATATGTAGGTATTTACATATATGTAACTATTTATTTTATATTTATACATTTATATTTATATTACAGATATATAATAATATATCTACGTTTTTTGTTACACGTTACACTTCTGCGTATATTATTTTTTATGATTATTATGCATCTTTGTTATATGTTTTATAATCCTCGTTACATATTTTATATAGTTCGTATTTTTTATTTTCTGTGTCGCAATTTTTTTTCTGCTTTCTTTTTCCTCCTTATAACATTTCGTTACTGTTTCTTTGTTACCGCCTTCATTGATCTCCCACTACCTTAAGGTTGACTGGTAGAGAATGCTCTAAGCTGTCCGCCTTTTATCCGATGCTTTTGTACGGTATAAAAGTTTAAATAAATAAATAAAAGTATATTCAAAATGTAAATATTATTTTTATCAGAATATGCGGAATTTAAGCGGTTACATTAAATCCTTGTGTTAATATTGAAGAATCCTTGGCTACGCAGCTACTCTTCTACTGCAATGAAATAAAAAAAGCTGTAAGAAATTGACCAGAAACCGTATCTAAACCTGTTCGACTGGAGTAAGCACCAGACATTGGGATGCAATAAAGGTTGCGGCCAAGCTAACTAAATTGACACTATGGGCTCTATAGTTTTCATATCTGTACTCGAAAGTACGGGCGTATTGAGGGATTATATCGCCCAACTTCGAAGCCTTTCGATCTCTTTCTGCAGAACATTTAACTTGTTTTTATTTTCTTGGGTTAACTTTGGGTATACTGTATTTTATTTGTAGAACTTATACAGTTCGACAGGATTTATTTCCGTCCTTTATTCTTATTACTCTCGGCATTTTTGTTATTATAAATAGAACGTTTAAAATATTTTAAAACGAAAAATATAGTGTCAAAACTTGGCTGTTATTTTGCTGTTGATAAATACATATATAATAATAAATAATATATAACGCTTCACCTTCATAGCCCCACAGTAGGGTAGATATACCCAGTGTCGTGGGTGCCATGGACACTTAAACTCCTCATTCTCTGTTTCGCCGGGAATGGAACCCAGGATCCGTTCGGCATTCCGGCATGGTAACCATTACACAACATGTGTCGTCGTGACATAGAATAAATACAAAAGCTCGCATGGCCCGGCGGCTGGCGTAGAACGTAAGCAATGTATGCAGTTAAGTCACGGTAAAGTGTGAGTTGGAATGACTGCTACTGGAAAAAATTCATGTGCTTTTCAGTACTTCGAAAGGCACGTTCAGGCATTGGTCCTGGTTGTTGTCAATAAGCAGTCGTTAAACCTTTTCTGAGGCCTTTTGGGCAGTCTGAAAGCATCCGACAACGGGATGGCCACTAACCTGCACCTTCATCACTCGCACTGTAGCAGCGTAGTGGAGTAAAATCCAGGCCTCCTCAATACTGGGGTGAGACCCGGTAATTGAGCAATGGGACGCAAATAGCGTCGCAGCCAGGTTGATAACGAAACGGCCGTATTATTTTATTGGGATGCCTAAATTTATGCATGGACCTGAAATTCCTTGTTGTATTTTATCTATGTCTTTGTAAAGTCTTTGATAAGTTCAAGAGAAAACTTGAAAAGTTTAGGAAACTGATATAAATATACTAATACAAGCACAAAACTTCGAGTTTATGCTCTGAAAAGATCTTATCAGGTTGTTAAAAATATCATTATTCTAAAAATAATCATGGCATGTGTACCAATATTTATTCTATGTGGGCTATCTTATAATCATTAATAATGGTAAATCATGTAGATTTACACGATAATTTACTTATAAACAGCCGAAATACAAATTTATGAAGTTTTTTGATGTTATTTGGAAAAAGCTTGTTGTCGTCAGATGTAACGATAACATGATGATTGAGGGAAAATTGGTGAAGTTTGACAGTTAGATAGTCAATTGATTTATTAATAAGGCTGTAAAAAGAATTTTATTTATTTTATTTATTTATAACTTATAGTATAACCTTAATCTAAGGATACAAGGTAAAGCTGTAAAAAGAATGTAAAAATGAAAAAATGTAATGTTGCCAGCATTCTGGGCACACACCCTCAGAGTAGTAATTTGGATGCCATTTTTTAAATTAATTAGTTTATATTTTTATTTTTACTGTTAGTTTATTTATAATTTTCAAATGATCGCCTTTTTTATTTTTATTGTTACTGAAATTAAATAAATTATGTATGTAGGCTGTAAAACATTATAACATTCTATAAACGGGAAGTAGCATCAATGGCCAAGCGGTAAAGACCGCTCTGCGACACGGTCAAATTTTACATTTTCAAATTCCGTGCGTAATTATGGCGGCTCCACATTATGTCCGTGAAGCTCCATGAATCAGAATGTGGATGATTTTCACGAGCTTGATGCGCGTTCACGCCTGTTCCCGGATTACAATCAGTATTTTGTCCGATAAAGATTTCACGCGTCATATCCACAAAGACAAAGACTTTTATTTGCACAAATATGGGTGTTTACAAAAGGTGTTTTTATACATTTGGTTCGCCATATTTACCTTCATGAGGTATGCAAATATTACAATAATTAAAAACTTAACTAATTACAAATGACAAACATAAAAATGTACATTTATTTTATTATATGTATGTATACTACATTTATCTTTGTTTGTACCCATATTGCGCATTTTAGTTTATTTATTTTTATTTTCGGATCTTCGGATCGTCGGCTTTGGACCATATTGCAGGGTTTTTGTACACTGAGAAGAAAAAAAAGCCGGCGGAAAAAAAACCTCCCAGTTTTTTATGGAATTCCTTTATGCCGTTTTATCGTTTAGAAAATTCACGGCATTTTACGGCTCGCCCGCATCTTACATATTATTTTCGGTTACGATGTATTTCAGTCATCAACCATCAGAATCTTCTTCTTTTACGAGGCTTTCTGGTTTTCTTATTTTGAAAGTACAAATAGTTATATTTTGCCACAGTAAATTAAGTAATTGCAGCAGCAGCTTCCACGTCCAATCCGAGGCAGGTTTCAGTCACGAAGGTGTAAACGTGTGAATGTAGAGGGGACGATTCTTGCCGAGAATTCTGTGAATGTCCTGTCCTGTGAATCTGGTGCCACAGATAAAAGAAAACACTGGATATTATCATTTAATTGTTTACCCTGTGGTTATGCTTTTATAGTCGAATGTAGAGGGGACGATTCTTGCCGAGAATTCTGTGAATGTCCTGTCCTGTGAATGTGGTGCCACAGATAGAAGAAAACACTGGATATTATCATTTAATTTTTTACCCTGTGGTTATGCTTTTATAGTCGAATGTAGAGGGGACGATTCTTGCCGATAATTCTGTGAATGTCCTGTCCTGTGAATCTGGTGCCACAGATAGAAGAAAACACTGGATATTATCATTTAATTTTTTACCCTGTGGTTATGCTTTTATAGTCGAATGTAGAGGGGACGATTCTTGCCGAGAATTCTGTGAATGTCCTGTCCTGTGAATGTGGTGCCGCAGATAGACGAAAACACTGGATATTATCATTTAATTTTTTACCCTGTGGTTATGCTTTTATTACACGCTTTTTATAAGCTTCACCTGTATGTTTGTTTGTAACCGACTTCTTTGGGCGCGATTTTGACCCACTTTAAACGGCCAGATTTCGTTCAAACTTTGTAGATTTATTGAGGACCGATGACAATACACTAATTTGATAAAATTATTCCATTTTTCAATTTGCAAAATATGATTTTTGTTAATTTATATAATTTTCTGGTTAACTTGAAATTTTGCATAGGGGTCAAGGGCCGATGACAATGCAATAATATGAGAATAAAAATCCAACTAAAAAATTAAAAAATTAAAAATAAATAATGTAGTTTAAAAAACTAAAAAAACACGCTTTTGAGAAAATACGAACTAAAAACTAAAAAAATAAGAAGAAAATGTATATTACTGTAAATAAAGCGTGGGGTGGTTTTTAAGATACTATTGACACCATGCACCCCACGCTTTATTTACAGTAATTGCAGCAGCAGCTTCCACGTCCAATCCGAGGCAGGTTTCAGTCACGAAGGTGTAAACGTGTGAATGTAGAGGGGACGATTCTTGCCGAGAATTCTGTGAATGTCCTGTCCTGTGAATGTGGTGCCGCAGATAGAAGAAAACACTGGATATTATCATTAATTTTTTACCCTGTGGTTATGCTTTTATAGTCGAATGTAGAGGGGACGATTCTTGCCGAGAATTCTGTGAATGTCCTGTCCTGTGAATGTGGTGCCGCAGATAGAAGAAAACACTGGATATATTCATTTAATTTTTTACCCTGTGGTTATGCTTTTATAGTCACTTCGCACATGGGCGTACCCAGGTTCTTGGTCAGGGGGGGCAGCAATTTTTTTTCAAGCTGGGTACCGAGCGTTAATTTGCCTTCCACGATACACGCAGATAATATTAAATATACAAAGAAAACAGTAGGAGGTAGCATATCTGGCTTATTTTTTATAGGTTTCTTTTTTCGTTTGGGAGATCTTTTCTTAAATCCCTGAAGACCTTGACCATCCTCACTCAACCAATGACATTATAAAGTGAAAAAGTGTACCTAAAATATCGGCCGCAACCCTTTTTGCGTCCCACTACTGGGCACCGGTCTCTCCCCATTATTGGGGAGGCCTGGAGCTTACTCCACCACGCTGCTCCAATGCGGGTTGGTGGAGGACCTAAAATATAGCCTTCGCAAAATATCAGCTTGAAATGTACTCAGTGTGTCAATGTGTCCAGTTATAAACGTGTCAATGCGCGGAATTTGACATGACATGTGACATCCACAGCAGCAAAAGCCAAAAAAAGAGTGGAACGCCTAAAAATACTACATTTTAGGTATAATGGTTGACGATCCGTGTGGAGCAATGTGGATTGCCGACCAGAGGACCCCGGGTTCGATTCCCGGCGAGGCAGAAATTTGAATGATGAGTTTAAATTTCTGTTCTCGGTCTGTTTAATCTGTTTAAATGTACATTTTAATATTTGTAATTAGTTAAGGTTTAATTATTGTAATATTTGCATATCTCATGAAGGTAAATATGGCGAACCAAATGTATAAAGACACATTTTGTTCCCATATTAGTGCCAATAAAAGTCTTTTTCCTTGTCTAAAAAACATATGCAACTCTCTGTAATTACAACTAGCTTTTTCTGTTTTATCCGAAGCCTTATTAGCGTCAATAGCAAGTTCCTAGTGTTTTGGCAAAGTTTTCAAAGCGGTTAACAGATCACGAATGCCAGATCAAAACTTTTCTTATTTAGACGCTGTTACAAAAGGAATTAAATAAATCTCTTCCTTTCGACTTGTAAGTGTTAAAAAGCTTGGAAAAGTTGTAACTACTGATTGTAAACTTCTGATGGCTGTTTTGTTTTTCCTTTTCTTTAAATGGAATAAAATATCAGCATGGCGGCTTGCTGGCTGGCTGCATGTATGCCTTTTTGCCTAGCTGTTAGATACGGGTCTCTTCCTATTATTGAAAGGACCTGGAGCTTATTCCACTGGCTGGTTGCAGCCCTTTTTGTGTCCCACTGCTGGGCACGGATCTCTCCCCAATATTGGGGAAGCCTGGAGCTTACTCCGCCACGCTGTTCTAATGCCGTTTGGTGAAGATGCGGGTTAGTGGCCAACCCGCTGTCGGATTTTTAACACCACCCATAATGCCTCCAATAAGCTTAAACGACTGTTACCTATTGATAACAACTGAGACCGACAGCTAACGTGCATTTCCATGTCCGGAAACGCACATGAAATGTAAGCCACTCGTGGCCACTCACCTGTATGGCTTAGCTGCGTAGATCGCTTGCTTTGTACACCAGCCATTGGGCCATGCGCACTTGTGGAAAAGTTTGGATATCTACAGACAATCTCAAGCAAACCTGGGTTTTACCCGAGCTCGTATGTATTTGCGCTGTTGTCTGGTGATTGATAGTCACCTTATTGAGGGCATTGAAGTACGCTTAGAAAAGGCATGTCAAAATGATCAAAATAATATCAATGCATCCATCCATAAGCCTTTAAGAGTCCACTATTATAATTATACCTCCCGTAAAATCCGAGTCCAGAGGCTCTCTTCCTCTGAAACTTGATCTTTGAATTCAGAGGCTTCACGCTGTGTCCTACTTTTACAAGATAATAACTAACATGATAAAATTATTATTTCTAAACCTGTGGTCAAAATTTCAAAAAAAAAACCTTAGATTAAACAGTAAGAGTACATTCATGATGAATATTACAACCATGCCAAATTTGAATTGGAGTTGGATATCCACTAAATATAATCTGGTTTGTACAAAATAATACGTTTAATCTGGTAATTAATAGTACCACGAGAATATAGGCAAATTCATTAGGTTGGCGTAGTGGTTGGGAACTAACATTAGTAAATGTTTGTATTCAACTATTAATTTATATGTGAAATGTACTCGTTTATCAGATTTTGTTGAAATAATAACATCGAGTTGATGGTTGTACTGCTACGTATTAATAAAAGCATTAATTACTTTAATTATTTAGCCATTTAAAATGCGGCATAGATAATAATAGTTAGGTAGTAACATAATAAAATACTCATACTATTAGACAGAAGAGCGGTAAAGGCTCAGGTTGTAGGTGGTAGAACTATTATGGTTCGCCCGAGGAAGTACCAATGAACCAATTCTATTGTGTTTCGGTGGAATGGTGCAGATGCCGGCCACACTTACATGAGGCGACCACCAGCCTCCAGAGTAGTAGCGCAACTACATACGATCTTAGACAAGATTCACCTATGCTTGCTTGAGGTTGTGTGTAGATGTCCATGGGCTGCAGCGACCACTTAACACCACGTGGCCTGCACACTCGTCTGCTACTCCATTCAAATAAAAAAAGGCACGGAGATACCTAGTTCAAACCCCGACGTGCACCCATGACAAAGAAAAACCTTGTCGATGGACTTATGAGCGGTTTGAAAACATCCAATACCGAAACCCACATTGAAGCAGCATATTGGAGTAAACTCAAGGCCACTGCACTAATCGAGAGACACCCGTCCTAATCAGTAGGACATAAAAAAAATTGCAGCCAAATAGAAACCCTTCATTTGTTATCCACCAATCCCCCAACCGGCACTTGCCAAAAGTAGTGAATATGGTGTAATTCTCTCTCAAATTGAATTGGAGCCCTGCACTCGAACATTAAGAAAGGTATTATTATAATTATGATGGAACTTGATAATCTGAATAATTTCACTGATAGCAAATCCACGGAGCCATCAGATCACTCAGTAAATACCTGATTATAGTATATACCTGAGTGATTACTGAGTTGCGCACACTGCACTGTTAACGTTAATCAGAATCTAACCGTGTTATAGTATACGCAAATTAATTTCCGGATGACGGAAAGGTTTAACCGTACTGCTAATTTGGTGTCCTGGGTTTGAATCCCGGCGAAACAGTTTGAAATGACTCATCATTTCAAACTGTTTCAAAAATTGAAACTCATTTCAATTTCTGTTCTCAGTCGGGTTGTTTGTTTTCATGTCTTTGTGTGTGTCCACGGCACCCACGACACATACTCTGTGTGGCGGGTACCTTACTACCTGTAGCGACCTTCCGCTACTCATCAAGAGATGGCGCCGCGGGTATTCTTGAATCACGCTATCGAAGTTATCTGAATATATACAAGCTCCGAATTGAGTCAGTTTGGCGGGAGATCTCCCTTTGCCAAATACCTTACTGGAACGAGGAATGGGAAAGTTGTGTAGACAGGACGCCGCACAAAGAATAATTGGTATGCCATTGTACTGGAAAGCGGGTGTTTGGCCATTTTCTTTATTGTATAGTTACGGATGGTTTTGTTGGATCTTTAAAGTTTACTGAGTGGCTGTAACCCTTATTAATTGCTCAGCTGTATAAGCAAAAGCATTGTTATAAATTCCACAAGTCAAGACGATACCCCGATATCCTTCCCGATACAAAGAAATAGTCGTAAGTATCTATAATATGTTTATAAAGTCCCGGCTTACCTCGCGGATTACTTCTACTTCGGACTTTATAAACGTATTTACCTATCCTCCTATCCTATACCTTTTTATAGTAAAAAAATATCTATGAGATAGAAATAAATACAATACAATATATACTTATTTCAATTTAATATTCAGAACAAGAATATCAAATCGATCACAACGTCGCGCTAGCGATGCCATTACCGTGTTTTGTTTAACGAAGTAAATCTCGAACGCGGTATCAGTCTGACACGAGACATCTGAAAGCACTTTTGTGCAATTAGTACGTTCAAGTTGACTAATTACCAGTATTCTGTATCGCTGAATAGATATTAGGTACGTATATATAAAATTTAATTGGCGGTCCATGTTTTAATGTGTTGAGAGCGTCGATAACTGAGTGTTTAAGACACCGATCTCCTGTACTAGATTACTTGGTTTAAGCCCCGCCACGCATCTATTACTAAGAAGTATATAGATGTTTGATGGAAAAGTCAAAAACAAAGTCAACCAGGTGGATTGACGACCTAAAGAAGATAGCGGGAAACCGCTGGATTCAGAGGGCGCAGGACCGGACGGAGTGGCGAATATTAGGGGAGGCCTATGTCCAGCAGTGGACTTTAAAAGGCTGATGGATGGATGGATGATATAGATGTTTCAAAATATATCGGCCTCGGACTAGATATTTGTACACTATATCAGAATACGCATATAATAGTAAAAACGTTTAGGTTATTTGACCCGAGCCGCAGAAGGATAAAAGAATAACAGCTACCCGGTTAATATTAATGATCCAATAAAACCATCCACAGCAATACAATAGAAAACGTTTAAATGACCGACGTCCAGCACAATGAGGAGTGCCGAGTCTTTGTGAGGCATCCTGTCTACCTTCCCTCTCCATTGTGAGCAGTGATGACAGAAGCGCTGATATTTGTAATTTAGGTCACGTGTGTATTTTTAGGGTTCCATACAACGAAAAGATGGGTTTGCAAATGGTAGAATTTTAATGGTTCGACTGCTGTTTAAGCTGCAACACAAAATATTTTTTTTCTTTTCATATCGCAACTAGGACCTTGATAGAAAGTAGATGACCAAAATAATAAATGAGAAAAATATATGATCTACGAGCAGAAACTCGACGACGCAAACAAACCTGTAGGTAATATTTTCAATATCTAAATTTCGTAATGATTTTTGTAACAAAGGACTATCTCGCTTAAAGGAGCACGAAGTTTGAAGGGACAACCCTAATAGCATTATTGAGTGAGCCAGTCATAGTGAACACTACTGAATACGTAACTTCAATTGAATTTGCCAAGTAGGTTCAGTTCAAATAGTCCCAGTAGCTTCGGGATAATTAAGGATAAGGCTATACGGTGTTTGATCGTAAGAGGCGACTAAAAAAGGAGCTTTCGGGGTTGCGGGCGGCGGGAGTGGGAGCTCCAACCGTCCTGTTAGCGGCCCCGGGAAGGACGGCGGCGTGTGCGTGTTGCAAGCTGACGGAAGCTCTTGAACTTGCAGCAAAGCTCCATCGTTCTCTGCGCTGGTCGGGTGCGATCCTCTGGAGTTCTCGGGTTCTCCCCGATCTCTGAGGAAGGCCACTGAAAGGGTGTTAGTGCAGTAAAATCGGACACTTTTTGCTTTTGACGTGATAACTTCTTTAAAATCGTTTTAGTCGGGTGACATGTTCAGAAACTTGTGTCACACCAAAACCTCACGAGCGCGATCGCAGGTATAACGAGAGAGAGACGGACCAATCTCCCGTCTCATCTCGAGCGCTGCCAGTCATTCCGTGAAACTTGTCACGCGGAATCCTCACGAGCGGAGGCTGGCATAGCGTTCGAGTGAGTGGACCGATCTTCCGTCTCTCTCACTCTAGCGACATACAAACGAATGGAGATTTTCTCGTGCGGACGTTATCACGTAAACATCTCGATCGTAAACCTACTTTACAAACAATTTTTTTTCAATTTTTGTATGTCCCACTGCTGGGCACGAGTGAAAGGGATTCAAACCGTAGTCCACCAAGCTGGCCAAGTGCGGATTGGTGGACATTTCGACTTTGAGAAATTATCATTTTCTATAAAGCATGCACTGTGATAGAAATATTGCGTAATTTAATTAATTACGACGTTATCCATCACCGTGGAGCAGCGATAAATACGCACATTTCAAATTTCTTCGTCAGAGGTGCACGCCAAGAATTTGAACCTGGTATCCGAAACGGCAGAGACCGCGGCCTTTACCACTCGGCCATTATTGCTCACTTTTTGAATGTTTCGTCCAAACTCAATACGGCCCTGTTCGTGGGCTGTTGGAGCGACAGCGGTACGCTGGCCAACGATACCCCACCGCTGTCTTACCAGCGAGTGGAGAGGCTACATTGTACGTAGATAGCTTATAGTGGTACAGTCCAAATATTTGCAAGACTTGAGAGGAATTAGACTATAGTTAGGCTATAGAAGCACGTATGGCCCGGCGGTTAGCGTAGAACGCAAGCGATCTATGTGACTAAGCCAAACGGGCGCGGCCGGGTATGAGATGGATGCCCGCTAGTGGCAAAAAATTCCGTGCTTCGGAGGGCACGTTAAGCCGTCGGTCCCGGTTGTTGTCGATAAATTACAGTCGTTAATCCTTGTCGGAGGCATTACGGGCGGTTTGCAAACATCCGACAGCGGGTTGGCCACTAACCCGCATCTCCACCAACTCGCATTGGAACAGCGTGGTGGAGTAAGCTCTAGGCCTCCCTAATAATGGGGAGAGACCCGTGCCCAGCAGTGGGACGTAAAAAGGGTTGCAGCCTAGCCCTAAGTTATAGTACACCGCACTGACCAACTACATGTTGGTGAACTTAAAAGACCATAACTCCAACGAAGTCAACGTGGTTTCAAGTATCAGCCGTAGTAGAAATACACATTACGAGTAAACCTAAGTGTAGTTTTTAATCCTTGAATTTTGGATGAAAAGCTGAACGATTTAGAATTTTTCCGTTCTCGCTGATGAACCTTACACAAAAATTCCATGCCTACAGAAATTCAGGCATCATAATATACAACGAGCAAAAATTTTCTAACGTCGAATTCGATGCTACACAAAAGGAAAAAATAATTGGAGCCTAGAACATATATTATTTTATAGAAAATAGCAGACGAGCATGTAGGCTGTGGTCGTGGCAGTCCCTGTAGCTTCGGGATTAAGAATAGAGCTACGGTATCCCCTGCCTGATCGTAAGAGCCGACTAAAAGGGACCTGTCTTAGGCTCGTGAACATCTCATGTAAGTCTACAAAGCGGTTTGAACGAAAAGAAACGAAAGCAAATTTGTCTGAAGAAATTCCCCAGTGGTACCCTACCGCATGTTTAACACCCTGTTTACAACCGGATGATCTTTCATGGAAAGTAAAAATAATAAGATATAAAGTTTAAAGTCTGGAGTAAGATGGGTGACCGTCAATGGCAAATTTCATGCGTTTTCTCGTCTAGGCTTCAGTCCCAGTTATTATATATAGCAGCTGAAGCTAAAGCCTTATCAGAGGCGTAATGGGGGATCTGAAAACATCCGACAGCGGCTTGGCCACTTACAGATTTGAATTGGAGCAGAATGTGGAGGAATTCCAGGCTTTCCCCGTGGGAAGAGATTCATGTCCATCAGTGGGAAAGAAAAAGAATTGCAACGTATAAAGATGTTAAATGAACATCTGTAAATGCTTCATCAATAACTTATAATGTTTATCTTCCCCGAATCCTCAATTTTCCTCTATCAATACGGACTTTCACTCACTACTAGACTTGTATATTTAGGTCGCTCAATTCAATCGTTCCCTATTTGTATATTGAGTTCGATGGCGTTAAATTTAACTGCTTTATTTACTTGAGACTAACTTCAATCGCGCATGGCCGTTAGACAAATATGAGCAGTCAGAAATTGTGTCGACTTTTTGTTAAAAGAAAAGTCGTTTAAAAATACTCGTGAACATTTTTGTGAGAGATTTTGGGGCATAAAGGATTTTAAGCTCTGAAAGTTCTATGCATATATTATGCATTCATGCATTTTAACTATGTCTTTGATTGAGCAGCACTTTGAATCATCCATATCCGTACTAATATTATAAATGAGAAAGCGTGTTTGTTTGTTAGTTTATTTGTTTTTCATTTGTTTTGGTTTAAGTTACAAGTTGAACAGTTTATTTATACAGAAATGGTTGGAAGGCTGGAGAGTGACATGGGCTACTTTTTACTTCCAATAAATATTTCAGTCCTATGGGAAAACTGTGTAGCCCATGCGGGCGAAGCCGTGGGCGGAAAGCTAGTTAAAATGACAGAAATACGGCTCAGGGCTAGTCTGTGATAGTAGTTTGTGTCACATCAAAAGGAGTCTTCATTGACCAACTTACCTCTACAGTCACCAAAACGGTACCTTACAACATGACACCATCAGCAACATAATAATCATCTTAACCAGTAGCTGTGTAATTCCTAAAGATTTCGACCTTTTCCGGTATAATTATTTAATCACTGATTTCATCATTTTCCTGCAAAATACACAATATTAATACGAGTACAAATGAAAATAATTTAATGATAATAGTCATAAACTTGCTACGACATTTTTACCCTCTCAAGGGTCATATTATGCATACAGTGAAACAATGAATTTCAACCACCGTTATCTATATGCATACAGTGAAACAATGAATTTCAACCACTGCTATCTATAGGAGATTTTTTGCCGAAGGCATTATGGGTGAGTATTACGTTGGCGACCCCAACGTAATACCCACGCATTGGATTGGTGACCGGGTCTTGAGAATTTTATTCGTGCGAAGAACAGTGATATCGAGCTATTCAATTTCATTCAATTTTGTATCCACCGTTGTTCTTGACACGGTAACGGGTTCCCTGTAAGTTTGGGAAGAATTTACGGAAAAGAACTGAAGCACGCTTGGTGCCCTACAATCCAAACGGGTGCGGTCGGGTGTGAGATGGGTGATCATTAGTGGCAAGAATTCGGAGGGCACGTTAAGCTGTCGGTTCCGATTGTTATCGATAGATAATAGTCGTTAAATCTTATCGGTGGCCTTATGATGGGCAATTGATGGTAGTAGGAGGTGGTAAGAGTGGTTTGAAAACATCTGGCAATGGCTTGGTCACTGACTCGCATCTCCATCAATCCTAATTGGAGCAGCGTGGTAGAATAAGCTCCAGACCACCCTTACAATGGGAAGAGACCCGTGCCCAGCAATGGGGCGCAAAAAAGGTTTGAATCGGATAAGCCTAATTTGATTTATAGAACTACATACATTTGATATACCAAAGTATCTAAATGTAAATCTTTTGGTTTGTGACAACCCAAATGTCCGAAGTTTCTATACTGCAAAGGATCTGTAGCATAGTTTAACGACTTTGTAATGATAACTCGAATACTTTGCAAGAATAGCTGAACTTTGACCATATTATCTCAACTATTCGAGACCACGTAGATAGTGGACAAAATAGTAGCCATGGACTCTCGTCATGGGTCGTATGGCGGATTCACTGTGTCAGTATGCCAGAACAGGAGCTCCTTGTTTTGAATCCAAGAGAAAACTATATTAATTAATATTATGACTTTCGATGTATTTTCCTACTCTATCCACAATATATACACTATCTATGATATTCCTGTAGGTATATCATAAGGTCGAAACATTTTAAGCAAATTTAGTCTAAAATGTATCAGACTTTTTTTGTGTCGGAAAGAAATCTTCAAAAGGTACCCGACACCTTAGGAGAGATACCAACGATAAAGCGGCATAAAGGAATTTCATAAAAACCAGTGAGGTTTTTTTACCGCCGGCTTTTTTCCTCTTAGTGTAGAAATACCCTGCAATATGGGTGCCCAAAGCCCAATTAAAAAGCCCCCAAAGATCCTCTGCGCCCCTCTGCGCTCGGAAGCCCTTTGTAATTGCATCTTACTATTAGACAGGGAGCTACAGGGACTAAACGTATTCAATGAGACCTAGTAACGTTAGTAAAATTTCTTTATCTATCCTGTAAAAAGCCATATAGTGGTAGTATGCACACATAAAAGTTTTTCTTAATCTACCCCTTTCAAACATTTAACTAGATCTAGAAAATTTTATGTACCAATGTAATTGTTATTGAAGCGCGCACAGCCCGGCGGTTAGCGTAGAACGCAATCGATCTATGCAACTAAGACAAACGGGCGCGGTTGAGTATGAAATGGGTGACCGCTAATGGCAAAATATTTCATGCGCGTTTCCGTGCTTCGGAGGGCACATTAAGCCGTGGACCTGGTTGTTATCGACAGATAACAGTCGTTAAACCTTGTCGGAGGCCTTATGGGCGGTTTGAAAACATCCGACATCGGGTTGGCTACTAAACCTCATCTCCACCAACCCCATTGGAGCAGCGTGGTGGAATAAGCTCTAGGCCTCCCCAATAATGGGAGAGACCCGTGCCCAGCAGTTGGAAATTTTAATAATATTTTTCTGTACTGGAAAGGAACATTAAAAAAATACGAAAATTCCAAAAGATTAAGGTTCTGTTACGAGATTTTAATTTAAAATAATCGACTCCAATCCTTTTTGCGTCCCACTGCAGGGTACAGGGCTCTCTTGATTATTGGCAAGGCATTTAGCATACCGCTCCAATGCAGATTGGTGGAGAAAAACAATTATTTTAACAATAAAAAAAATATTTTTTAACTTTTATTAAAAATAAACAAAAAAAATACTCCAAATAATTAAAACAGAGATGTATGATATGAAAGTAATTCAAACAAATGTGTTGTTTACCTATTCTATAGAAGTATGAAATATAGAATATTGGAAAAGTTGTAGCTATTCAAAAAGGATTGCCTGTGTTCAAACAGTATTAGAAAGTTTGTTTAACTTTATATTGCACGTTCGCGTGTCATACGGGTGTCGTTCAAAGTATCCTTTGTTCAGAAAGGTAAAGGCAAACCAAAGGTACCTCGTATAATTTAATGCTATCAATGCTTGATATGACTCACGTTTTTAAAACATTAGTTTGTGTTTTATTTTATTAAAGTCTTATTCTAAAGTGATTATTCTGAAATTAGTACCGGATGACCGAGCATTGCTCGGATGAAATAGATAGAAACAATCCGGTCTTGGACTACCAAGTCAATTGAGATACTTTTAATGAGCTGTCAAAACGTGACATCCGCATACATTTTGTATGAGAAAATGATAAGTGACGTCACTTATCATATGTAGTCAATTGACTTCATTATTATTGATTTAAACGCTAATAAAAATCATGTAGGTATAAAAAAGAATTAATAATTATATTGCTTTCCAAGCGTGATTTAGTGCAACCTTTTTAAGGTAAGGATTTAGATTTTTTTTGTGCATAGTGTCCAAGACCCTATTGATTTTCTTCTGAGACTCATTGACTTAGTGTCACTTAACAACGCCATCTCCACCAACCCGCATTGGTCTCCACCAACCTGCATTGGAGCAGCGTGGTGGAGTAAGCTCCAGGCCTCCCCAATAATGGGGAGAGACCAGTGCCCAGCACTGGGACGCAAAAAAAGGGTTGCAGCCAACAACGCCATTTACCGAGTAGCTATAAGATGTCAGAAGGAGTCAATATTTTTCAGTTGCTGTTTAAGCTGTTGAGGTATCGCTTAAAACACGGATAAAGCGATATTTTCTAACAATGAATCTAAATTTCATGAAAGTTGTTGGAACCGTTTCCGATATTCAGATAATATACAGGTATACAAGAATTGGTTCTTAAAAAGGTATTAGATTTTAACACTTAAAACTTCATGGAAGTTTCACATTTTCATCAACACTTAATAGAATTGCTTTACGGCAGATTTGGACGCAGTGGCAGTCATGTGAAGTATTGGATACCGCCAATCCTTCACATTTATTTAACTTTCGCTTCGTTTCGTTTCGTTCGTATCGTTTCATTTCGTTTCGTTTCGTTTCGTTTCGTTTCGTTTCGTTTATTTGCATTGAACACAGATTATATATAAGGTCTTAAAAATTTTGGTATACATGGTTTTGTATTCAGCTGACTTAGAGTTTAACATGCAAATATTCAGTGTATAATATAAATATTAATTAACTTAATTTTAGTTACAATTACATAACATAATATAATAAATCTAATCAATTAATAATTAATACTGATTGCTATAATTTCTCAATAATTGCAAATTTGAAACATAAATTTGCAATTAAATTTTCTTTTATTGTGTACAAGACTTAGTAATTATAATTCATTAACATTTTTGTAATTTTTATTTTGTAAATAAAGTACCTTACTAATAATTTTCTAAAATATCGTACGTTATTAAAAAATAGTGCACCTTATTAAAAAAAATGGGTTGCACTCCGGGAGTGCCGGCAGAAGTGAAAACATTAACGTTGTGCATTTTTGATGTCTTGGAATCGTTAGGGAATAATTCCGCACGAATTGCTTGAATTATCAGTTCCTATTAATTTCTATCTAGTATTTTTACAAAGTACTCACTCATTTTCTTTCACTATTTCTTCGTCACTTTTTTCATTAATAGATGCACTTTGTTCAATGTCCATATTTTAAATAATTGATATATACACGAATTGCTTGAATTATCAGTTCCTATTAATTTCTATCTAGTATTTTTACAAAGTACTCACTCATTTTCTTTCACTATTTCTTCGTCACTTTTTTCATTAATAGATGCACTTTGTTCAATGTCCATATTTTAAATAATTGATATAAACGAATTTTAAGATAAAATTATACTTGACGCTGGCAATATGCAGAGTTTGCAATGCCATAATTGAAGAAAAAAAAGTATAGACAGCCGTCAGATGAGCCGTCATCAGCTGTCACCCCTCCATCTTTGTCTAAGAGCCGGTGAAGATATTCACTCGTTCGGTTGTTACAAGAGTGAAGGTGATATGAAAGAAAATTGATTAAAATTAATTAAATTAAAAATAGCTATGAACACTTTTAGATAGTCAAGTTATCATAAGCATATATTTTTATAAATTATATTTGGTAAAAAATATGTCTCATCAAATTATCAGATCGGTGAAGGTTGATCTTCCTCGTCTCCTCTACTATCTTACGAAATTTTTCGATCAGCACACGTGACCTCGCGCGAGTTTCACAGTTTTTACCCATCCCACAAAAAGTGCTCAACGCCGCTAAAGAAGTTTTCACTTCAAAAATCTAAAATAGAAGTACCATATTACAACAGTTACCTGCAAGTGAAAGTCCCATCATAATCGGTCCAACTGTTTCAGAGATGAGCCGGAATAAACAGACAGAAAGACAGACAAAAATTGTAAAATATTTTATTTTGGTATAAGTACCTTATATATTCATATGCATGTAGTAAAAAGCGGCTATTTTAGTATTACAAATAGTTATCCAGTCTTTGTAGACTTGAAAACCATTCAAAGATTTTCTCCACACAATACATTAGTCAGTTTAGGTAGAATATACAGAATATACGTTTTAGTAGGTACGTATGTACTGTATTTGGCTGGCTGGCTGGCTGTAACCCTTTTTGCGTCCCACTGCAGAGCACGGGTCTCTCCCCATTATTTTGAAGGCCTGGAGCTTATTCCACCACGGTGCTCCAGTGCGGGTTGGTGGGGATGCGGGTTAGTGGCCAACCCGCTGTCGGATGTTTTCGAACCGCCCATAAGGCCTCCGACAAGGTTTAACGACTGTTATCTATCGACAACAATCGGGACTGACGGATTAACGTGCCCTCCGAAGCACGGAAACGGGCATTTTTTTTTGCCACTAGCGGTCACCCATCTCACACCTGACCGCGCCCTGTCGGCTTAGTTACTTTGATCGTTTTGCGTTCTACGCTAACCGCCAGGCCATGCGTGCTTCATCATCTTCATGTACTGTATAAGACTGTTGATTAAAATGTATTACCTACTGCTGCCAAGAATCATATTACTTTCATTATTTCGTCTTTCGTGTTGTCATTTTCATAATCCACATGACATAATTAGACAATTTCCCTCAAGTGTTTCATATTTATGAAAACGTTTGATCTCTTTCTTAACTACGTATGCATGATGAAAATACGACAAGTACCATTCATTATTATAAAATGTCTCACAACACGCGAGTGAAGAAAATGAAAAATCTTATTCAGGATGGTTTAGACAAGCGTACAATGCGCTCGTATATAAATAAAATAAATAAATAACGTTTCACACTTATGGTCCCACAGTAGGGTAGATATACCCTATGTCGTGGGTACCATTGACACACACAAACAGTAACACAAACACTCAGACCGGGAACAGAAATTTGAACTCATTATTCAAATCTCTGTTTGGCCGGAAAGTAAAATTTTTGGTGACATTATTCTATTTAAACGGGAGTTTTTTCAGGGCGTTGTTAAGTAACACCAAGCCAATGAGTGTTTTATTTGAAACGAAACCAAGAAAATCAATCGTTTTTATCCGAGCAACGCTCGGTCGTCCAGATACTTCTTAATAATCTCACTATCCATGTGAAACTTACTAAAACATTGTTAATTTTGGGAGTTTCAAGTATTTCGTATTCCAAATATTACGATGTAACCTTAATTTATTAACACTCTACTTCCTTATAGTGAATTGAACTTGTTCGTAAAATGTTAGTTTTTTTAACTTCTTCAGATAAATTAAAAGTATGGGTAGTATTCTACTAACCTCAATCTTAAATATTAAGCAATTTTCAGTTGAAAACATTAATTGATCTACTCAGTATTCACTTATCTACTAGCATTCCGCCCGCGGCTTTGCGCGTGGAGTTCGTTATCATCCCATAAGATTTTTTGTCTCCTATTTCTTTTTCTTTTTATCCAGTGCAAAATACAAATTTTTTCGACGATGTCACTACTTCATACTAATTTTGACTACTTTTTTCAATCCCTATAAGCGGTTTATGATAAAAGCTATCTTACGTCCCTTTTCCAAGGTTTATAAAAGAAACACAAAAAAACACACACACAAACACACAGATACAGTTACTTTCCAATTTATAATATAACTAGTGGATCCCGCAGACGTTGTCCTGCCTTAAAAGTTTTGTAAGAGGATTAGTTTCTTTATCATCTCAAAGGGTTTTTATGTTACTGTCAAATAAAAAATTAAAAACGAATAGTGACAGATGAACTGTTATTCAGACTATGTTAAACTTTTGGACGATGGCGCGAAGAACCAATGTTTGACAATTACTGTTACTAACTGTATAGATAGGAAAATAAAATAAGTTATTTTACTATTATTTCGAAATGCTCCCAAATTTTCTTACAGTTTAAACCTTCCCTGGACTTCTACTAATATTTCAAGACCAAAATTAGCCACATCGGTTCAGACGTTCTTGAGTTCTAGCGAGACTAACGAACAGCAATTCATTTATATATATAAAGATTCGAAGAACATTATATTCATTTATTATTTAAAAATAACAATTTATAATTATTATAATATAAAAAACATGAATAAGCCAAAGACAATACTATACTTTATTAATCTATGAAATGAAATAAGAAACATAAAAGACTGTCTGTCTGACAATTTTGATAGATGCGTCAAAATATAAATAAACAAACACAGAAATTAAAAAATTTTGTAAATAAATAATAAAGGAAAAGTAAAGTATAAGAATAAAATAAAAGAATATAAGTTATAAAATATGATAATGGACGTGAATGAAGTAAGTAATAACATGTAGTGTATTTATAACAGTACACGGCGCATTTCATTCATTCCATTTGCTTCCCGTGGGAATGAGATATTTTCCCTCGGCAAAAAGTAGCCTATGTTCTTTCTCAACGTCTTTTCTATGTTTATGCCAAATTTCATCAAAATCGGTTCAGTGGTTTAAGCGTGAAAGAGTAGCAGACAGACATACAGAGTTATTTTCGAATTTATAATATTAGTGTGGATAGTATGAATCTACCTAAATATACAAATTTGAATTACTGAGTCACATTAGTCACAGTAACCTCGAGATTGTTATGAGAGAGTGACTTATTATCTTTCCGGGATTCGCAATTATGATTTCCGCGTAGTAGAGCGGTGACCGTTTTAACCGATCAGCATTCTCTGCTATATAGTGCCCTGATTTACTTTAACATGACGTGAACTATATCAATTATAATATTTCATGCATCTATATTCACGAAACCAGGCCTTATCACAGAGTAGATTGGTCTCAGTCTTAGCCTTTGTCAGGCAATGGACCCGTAACACTGTTCCTTGGAAATTGCATTAGTAGTCTGTGAGGCATGTGAATTCAAATTGATGCTTTATCGATTTAGAAACAGCATAGACCTGAACTGCAGTGAATCGCATTTTTCCTAATGAACTATATAGTGGATAGTAAAAGGCATAACAATCATGTGGTGTGCAGTGGACTGTATGTTGCTATGATGTTCAGGGTAGGCAGGTATCAAAGAAGACACGATTTCCTTTTAAGGTGTTTCCTCCATTAGAGCCCAGTGGTAAGTGTGTTCCAGCCCCGATCCGACGCTATATTTATATCCGGCGAAGTGGGACGGACCGGGGCGGGGCTTAAGAAAGAAACACCGATATATTTATTTCTCACAATTCTTGTCCTGTCATTCAAGTAACCCTATGCATTACCATATTAGGCGAACGATAAGTAAGTCGATGCATTACCATATTAGGCCAACAACAAGTAAATCTACACGCGACCATATAAGGCAAACAATCGGTAAACGTACAGACTACCATATTTGGCAAACTATATAAAACAATAATGAACTTATGAACTAGAAAATGATAAAAACACGCATATTACTATATAAACGAAACAAGTAAATCAAATAATATGTTATGTACAACACCTATTGTTCATAAATTCTATACCTAGTGAAAGTTATCATCGCGAACAGTAATCATGCGATATGTAATCTAAACAAAAGTCGCGAACATATTCTCCCGCCGCAGCTGCCCGCAGCTGGACCCTCGAAGTTCGCGGCTATGGAGACTTCGTCGGCAGGATCACCAGCTTCTTCGTCGGCCGTCGTAGCATCCCTCTGGTTGTCCTCACGTCGACTGCCCTTACTTCGCCGTCTGGTCCCGGGAACACCGCCTCCACTTGCCCACGCGGCCACACGTTGCGAGGGAGAGTGCCATCAGCGATGAGCACCAGGTCGCCCAACTGGATGTGGCCTCGTGCGCGTGGCTCCCGCCGGTGTTGTAGCTCGGGAAGGTACTCGCGCACCCAGCGCGACCAGAAGGCGTCGGCAAGACGTTGGCTGACCCGCCACTGCTTGGCTGTCGTTGCGTCCGCTTCGGTGAAGGCCCCCGGCAGCGACACCCGCGCTGGGCCTCCAAGCAGGAAGTGGTTGGGTGTGAGAGCTTCGGCGTCTTCGGCTTCAACGGACAGGTGAGTGAGTGGCCGGCTGTTGATAGTGAATTCGGCCTCGACGAGCAGCGTGTGGAGGACCTCCTCCCTGGGCGCCCTCTCGTGCAGTGTGACATCGAGCGCCGTCTTGAAGCTGCGAACGAGTCGTTCCCACGCGCCGCCCATGAATGGGGCGCTGGGCGGGATGAATTTCCATGTAATGAAGCGGATGGAGGCCTCGTTCTCCATGGCTTCTCTGGCGGCTTTCTTCAGCTCGATGTCCGCTCCCCTCAGGTTGGTCCCCTGATCGGACCATAGCTCCGTCGGGCATCCCCGTCTGGCGATGAAGCGGCGTAGCGCCATGCTGGCGGAGTCGGTGCTGAGGCTCCCGGCGACCTCCAGGTGGACTGCCCTGGTAGTCAGGCAGGTGAAAAGCACCCCATAGCGCTTTTGGTGAGAGCGCCCCACGGTGACTGTCAGTGGCCCGAAGTAGTCTAGGCCTGTGAAGCTAAAAGGTCGTTGGTGATGAGCGAGGCGACTGCGGGGGTGATTGCCCGTTGACGGCTGGGCTGGCTTCGCCCGCCGCAGGCGACAGATCTGGCAGCTCTTCACCTCCGTCCGGACGCTGTGGCGCAGGCGTAGCACGTAGTAGTGTTGGCGTACTTCGTTGGCGGTGATTTCGTAGCCCCCGTGGTGCAGCTGGCGGTGCACCCAGGCTATGTACAGGCGCGTCCACCGGTGATTGCCGTCTATAACGGCGGGCTCCCTCTGTGTCGTGGTGATGTCTATGGCGGCGGCGATGCGGGATCGTAGGCGTAGGACCCCATCGTTTTCCACCACGAGCGACAGCTGGGCTAGGCGGCTTCCCGACGGCACGGCTTTCCCGTTCTTGATGGCTGCGAGTTCGTCTTGAAAGGCGTCTTCTTGCACAGCTCGTACCCATATTAGCTGTGCGCTGTGTAGGTGGCGCGCCTCAAGCAGGAATGTCTTCCCTGCGGAGGCGGTCGCAGCTTTGTGCACTGGCGGCTGCTTCTTGGTCATCTTCCAGGTAGGGTCGGCATCTGTTTTCTTTTCGGTGCGCTTCCACAGCGCGGTGCAGCGTTGTCTCGCCCGCAGCTTGTCGATGAACTGTAGCACCCGGGCGGTCACCCTGATGACCCGAAGCCAGCTGGAGTAGCGTGTTATGTCGGGCAGCGCGTTAGTGAGGCGCGTGCCCTCCTTGAGCACGGTCACGCGCTCCTCCCCGGTGTCCTCTGGTTGGCTGATGGTGTCCTCTCGCGGCCAGTCTTCTTTGGATAGGCGTAGGAAAGCAGGCCCTTGAAACCACCGGTGCTCGGATGTGAATGAAGTTGGCGCATCCCTGGTGGCGTCGTCGGCGACGTTGACGCTGGTTGGCACCCACCTCCATTGCTTCGTCTTTGTGTTCTCCGCCAGCTCGGCGACGCGATGAGCGACGAACGGCTTGTAGACCCGCGGACCGTTGCGTATCCAGGCCAGGACAGTGCGTGAGTCGGTCCAGTAGAAGCATTTCTTTGGCTGGACGTCATGTTCCTCGATGGCTGTGCGTGCTAGGCGGCTACCCAGTGCGGCGGCTTGCAGTTCCAGTCTTGGGATCGAGACCAGCTTGAGTGGCGCGACCTTGCCCTTTCCGGCGATGAGCGACACGTGTATCTGCCCGTGTTCGTCCTCCACCCTCCAGTAGACAGCGGCGGCGTAGGCTGACGAGCTGGCGTCGACGAAGGTGTGTAGCTGTGTGTCGCGTGCCTGTGACATCCTTGAGTAGCAGCGGGGCACGGCGAGGAGCGACAACTCGGAGATCGAGTGGACCCATCTTGTCCATAACTCGGCTTCTGATGGCTGGAGTGTCGCATCCCACTCGATGCCGGAGCGCCAGGTATCTTGAAGGATCCTCTTCGCTTGTATGGTGACCGGTGTAGCGATTCCCAGGGGGTCGAAAAGCGACATGACTGTGCGAAGGGCTTCTCTTTTCGTCGGTGTCTTGCTGCCATCTAGTATGTCTTCCGGAATCTTATGCCTGTTGATGTTGAAGGAGAGGGTGTCGGTGTGTGGCTGCCACACCATCCCTAGGATCTTCTCCTTGTCCAGGTAGACTGTCTCACTACGTGGACCCGGCGACAGCTGTTCTAACACGTACTTGGAGTTGGATGTCCACTTCTGAAGATGGAAGCTGGCTCGGCTGTGTACATGTGTCACGGCTCTGGACACACGTATGGCTTCTTCTTCATTATCGAAGCTGGCTAGGTAGTCATCCATGTAGTGGTTGTTGACTATGGCTGCGGCTGCCTCAGGATACTCGGCTCTGTGTTCCTCAGCATTAGTGTTCTTCACGTAGATGGCAGTGCACGGCGACGAGGTAGCTCCGAAGATGACGCTCTTCATCCGGTATTCATCGGGCGGACCCTCCCGCCGGTCGTCTCTCCATAGGAAACGTTGCATGTCCCTGTCTTCCTCTTCGTGGCTGTGTATGTGGTGGACGCGATGGCGTTGTGCGCCCCCCAATTCCCGGAGCCCGTGGAGCACCCAACCGAGCGGCGTATGAGAGGCCACCGGTTGTTTGTTGTCGCCGTGACGCATCTCGTCGCTTGCCAGTAGTTGCCAGTTGTCTTGACCCAGTAAGACTGTCGGTGAACCTTCTTCGTATTGCAGCAGGTCTTCTATATCTCGCAGGTGCTTGCAGGACTCCATGATGCGGCGCGGCACTTCCTGTGGTGACAGTCGTAGATTGGACATTGTTCGCGCCGTGATGCTGTGCAGCTTGGAGTGGAGGCCTCGGATGCCGAACTCGACGCGTTTGGATTTCTCAGCATCGATCTTTGTTCCCGCGACGCCTTCTATGTAAAAGGGTTCGACTGGTCCGTCGGCTCCAATCTTCTCCGCTACCGCTGCGTCGATCAACGAGCACGTCGACCCGTCGTCCAACAAGGCGTACGCATTGCAGACGCCCCTCGGTCCTTTGAGTTGCACAGGAAGAATCTTTAGCAGCGCCTTTGTGTTATTGGTTTCTCTCGCTGATGCCACGGTGAAGTTTCGGTCTTCTTGCTTCTCCTCGGTGCGCGCGGTTGTAGTCGTGGGGCTATGCAACAGCTGGTGGTGTTTGTAGATGCACCCATCTATGTTGCACTGCTTCGGCTTGCACGAGTGATGAAACCGCCGCACCCTCAGGCACCGGAAGCAAAGGCGATGTTTCTTGGCTAGCTCCCATCTTGCAGATAACTCGGCAGTATTGAGTTGTTGGCAGTCTGCAGGCTGATGTCCGCTTCGCTGGCATAGTACACACCGTTCTCGTGCTTGTGGTGAAGAAGTTCTTTCTTGAATGTGGAAAGCACGCATCTGCTTCTTGGGTTCCCGCTCCCGCCGGTCTTCGCTGGCTATGTGTTCGACTGGAGCGAAGCTACCTATTCTTGATGCTGTTTGTTCCATAAACTTGGATAGCGTGATAAGGTCCGGCTGGTCTTCATCCTGGAGTGAATTGAATTCGTAGTACTGGTGTCGTAATACTGCTGGCATTTTATCTATAACGGAGTGCACCACCTCCGAATTGTATAACGTATGAGGCTTGTTAAGTGCCTTTAATGTCGCTGTGACGTTCTGAACCCTGGATGCGAATACGCATATTTCTCTGGGTTGTTCGCTTAGTTAGAAGGTATTGCAGGGACGTATAGCGTTCGGGATGTGGCTATTACATACCTACTCGAGCTTTTTCTTTACCTTTTCCGAACTCGTGCGTGCTCCTTTCCAACTGTCAAAATAATGTGTTTTAAAAAGAAAAAAAAAACCACGGAGTTTTCACTAAAAAAATTCATAGAAGTTTTTATGATTCATGCAAATCTTTCTAAAAAGAAGCTACTAATTTGTTTCAATATCAGATTTAATGATTTGATTCAATGAGTCAGGTAAGCTTTAATTTCATTTCATCTCTATTTTCATTTCATATCAATAAAAAAATCTACTGAAGACTTGGCTGTATGGGCATAGTTCCCTTTGCCTACCCAGAATGTATGAAGAAAAAAAATCTCTGCTTATATTCTTTTACGGTTGGCGCCATTTCCCAAAAATGTTCTTTGCGAGTTTAGTTGTTTCTTGCACAAAATGAGTAATTTCGACGATATTTTATTTGAATTAACACCACCGGTACTCAGTATAATTGCACAAAATGCTTCGGAGAACATTTTACCGGAGAAGTCAAAAAGAGAAAAAAGCAAATAGTTTTATTAAAATGCTTCATTTTTTTGCAACTGTATTAAAAATAGTTGTTCAGTACACGTGCGGAACCGTCATTGAAAGGAGTTCCGACTGTCAACCCGAGCCGAGGCGCAGCCGAAGGTAGACATTTGTCGGAACTCTTTGCAATGACAGGCTTTCCGCACTCGTTATGAAATATACTATTAATGATTTCACTTTCCCCTAAGTAGGATGTTTTCCCATCCTTTTTACGTCCTACTTCTAGTGAGCTAAGCAGTGTAAAAATGAAACAAAAATGTGAGATAAGAAAAAAAAGATTTATTAAATTTTACTAACTAATAAACTCTGTTCCTATAGAAAAAATCGGACTGGCAGTTCTTTGCAGATGTTCCAATTTTTCGGGCTTCAATGACACTTTATTCGAACTCTAATAAAAACTTGTAGTAAAGAGATGGCCATTATATCCAGCCGTTCTTTGGTTTCACTAGCAACCAAAATTACATTTTATTCATATAGACGTTAATAAAGACATCCATAGAATTTTACGGTTTCATTAAAACGATATTGCTTTGCAAATAGATGATGGAGCAATGTAGCTTTGGAGACAGTAGAACTTTACGAACGACCCGCGTGGCGTGGTTACCATGCCGGACTGCCGATCGAAGGGTTCGATTCCCGGTGAAGCACACTTACATTAGGCGACCACCAGCCTCCGGAGTAGGAGCGCAACTGCATACGACCTCAGACAAGACTTACCTATGCTTGCATGAGGTTGTATGTAGATGTCCATGGACTGTAGCGACCTTACTTCAGCGACTTAACACCACGTGGCCTGCATGCTCGTCTGCTACTCCATTCAAATAAAAAAAGAAGCAGAAATTTGAAAGATGAACTTCTGTTCTCGGTCTGGGTGTTTGTGTTTCTGTCTTTGTGTGTGTCCATGGTACACACGACACAGTGTATGTTTACCCTACTGTGGGGCTATGAGTGTGAAATATTTATTTAATGGTTCGTCCGGGAAAGTATAACCGCTGGACCCACTTCTGCCGTTAAGCGATCCTATTGTGTTTCGGCGAAAATGTGCAGTTGCCGACCAGTCTTACACAAGGCGACCATCGGCCTTCGGAATAGCAGCGCAACTGTAACCTGTAACCACAATCTGCAAGATTTAGGTCTGCTTGAGATTGTTATGCAGATGTCAATGTCGTCGCCTGCTTCTCCAATAAAAAAAATATAAAACACATACATAAATTCGCACCTTAAAATGCTCATAGGCGAGGGTAAAAATATTATAAATGAAGATAATCAGCCCTAATAGATGAAGAGTCCCAAACATTAAACTTACTGGTCGTCAAATAGGTTTATATAGGACTAGCAGCCGCTAGCGACTTCGTCCGCGTGGACTTTGGTATTAGTTATAGCATGATGTTATATAGCCTATTGCCTTCCTCTATAAATTGACTATTCAATACACAAACAATTATTTAATTCGAACCTGTAGTTCCTGAGATTAGTATGTTCAAGCAAACAAATAAACTTTTCAGCTTTATATGTATATTAGTATAGATATTATATATTCGTTAACAGAGTCCTTCAAATTTAATTGGTTTTTAAGTAGGTAAGTTCATAGTAGGAGCAGTGATGGCCGTATTACAAGACGGAGATACCGGATTCAAATCCTTGGCGCACAACTCTGCCAAAGAAATTTGTAGGTGAGTGCGTATTTATCGCTGCTCCACGGTGATGGAAAATGTTGTGATATTTAATTAATTACGATGTTTTCCATCACCGTGCATGCCTGAGAGAAACTCATAATGACATTATGTCCACCAATCCGCACTTGGCCTGCGTGGTGGACTATAGCTTAATTCCGCCTCACTTGTGAGAGGAGACCTGTGCCTAACAGTGGGACATAAAAAATCGAACATCGATTTAGGAGATATTATCTTTATATACTTAACCTAATTATTCAATGGTAAAAATGTAGAGAGGAGACCTGTGCCTAACAGTGGGACATAAAAAATCGAACATCGATTTAGGAGATATTATCTTTATATATTTAACCTAATTATTCAGTGGTAAAAATGTAGTGAAACAAAGAATTAGTGATTTAAATAATTTGTAAGGTATACATTGATTGAAGACTTGACTTAGGTCTTACGATTCAGATAGGTGTTAAGAATCTTAGATTGCTATTAAAAACATTGTTCGGAGCTTTCTGAACACTTACTATTAAATACACAAGTACAAATTCTTCTATCTATTACTTTGACAACTATATTTTTGTTTTGAGTCAGATGAGGTACCGCGTTCTTGAATTTTTCGTATCTGTGATTTATTTATGGAGTATTTGGCATGCTAAATATAAGACAGCGTGCCAAAATGTTTTTTATCAAGTCAAATTTGACATAAATAAATGCTCATAAATATTTTTAAAAACATCATTTGGCCTTGGCCTCACTAAAATATTGTTGATTGCGTCTGAAAAAACAATTTCATTTATATTTTCAATCTTTCTTTAGATTCATGGAAGATAAAAGAGAGAAAAACTTATTATCAATAAATGCGGGGAGTCTGAGGAAAAGAGAATAAATTCTGTATTTATATAACCTTATAATAGCGTAAAAATAGTAATGACTTTTGTGCCAATTTTTGCTTGATTGGACATTTTCTTCAATCATTTATATGGGTAGGTATTCCTTAATTCATTTTATATTTATTTAAGCATTTATGAATAATACAAAATTGGCTTAGTAATTATTGAAGCTTAAGTAAGGAATGTTCTTCTTAAACCTAATTTATTTATTGCAAACGTTATAGTGTAAACGTAAAGTTTCATTGTTATGATGAATTTCTACGAATGTATCGTATGAATCGTATGTGAAATTGGTGTCATGAAATTTATTATTACGAGGTTTATATTAGCTTCGCATATGTTTGCAACCGACTCCTTTGCGTGAGATTTTGACCGACTATTAATGACCGGATTTTATTCGAAATTTGTAGATTTATGGAGGACCGATGACAATACACTAATTTGATAAGATTATTCCATTATTCAATTTGTAAAATAAGATTTTTGTCAATTTTAACGCATTGGTACTCATACTGCAATGTTAGCCTTAAGCTTATGAAATAAATAAATTTATATAATTTTTATCCATAGTCGATAATACAGGAATTGATGTTAAAATGAATTTCCAACCATAAATTTTTCAGAATTTCCAACTTAGACATTGGTTGCACGCGTTACCTTCTCGAAATTTAGGAACTTTATTAGATGCATCAACATTAAGAATATCAGTTGGTCTTCGCATAGGTTCCAAAGTTTGTGAGCCTCATCATTGCTCCTGCGGCCGCAATGTGGATGGTTTTGGTCGGCATGGCCTTTCTTGTTCAAGGAGCGCTGGCCGACTATACCGTCATGGCGCGATTAATGATTTGATCCGCAGGTCTCTTGCCACCGTCTCTATACCAGCTTCACTAGAACCAGTTGGTATGTATAGAGATGATGGCAAGAGACCTGATGGAGCAACACTGGTGCCATGGCGTGTTGGTCGTGCCTTAGTTTGGGATGTCACAATAGTTGACACTCTGGCCCTATCCTATTTAAGTAACACCTGCAAGGAGGCTGGGGCCGCAGCCGATCATGCCCAATTTTTGAAGCGCCGCAAATATTCATCGATAGCTATAAATTATGAATTCGCGGCGCTTGCAATAGAAACTATGGGTCCATGGTCGGCTGACACGAAAGGTTTCATGAGAGACATGTCGACCAAGCTCATCCTCGCTTCAGGTGACCAGAGAGCTGGCAGCTACCTTGCACAAAGAATTAGCTTAGCAGTTCAGCGAGGTAATGCTGCCAGCGTTCTGGGAACTATGCCGCAGGATGGTTTATTGGATGGCATATATCTTTTGTAATATTATTTATATATATATTATATATTATTTTATGTTAATTTTAGAATAGTTTAATTTTATCTACTTAAATTAGTATGTACCTTTTGCTTACACAGATAGATAATTATGATGAATTAATTTAACCTGTTATTTTTAAACTTAGACATAAGCATAAATTAATAATAGTAAGTATAAATAAGAAAAAAGTGTATTTTATTTAAAAATAACAGTTTAAAAACACGCTTTTATAAGAAATGCAACTAAAAATGGAATATATTTTTTTTATATTTGAATTAAAAATATTTAAAAAAAATGCACTTTATTGCAAAAAAACGTGGGGTGCTTTATAAGATATTATCAAAATGATTATCCTTCTATTGATATCTATCAGAAAAATATTTATAACCATTGAAACCATGCATCCCACGCTTTGTTAACAATAAAGTACATTTTTACACTATTTTTAATTCAATTTTTGTTTTTTTTTTTTTCAAATTTATAAAAAAATATTTTCTATTTTTTAGTTGAATTTCTTAAAAAAACGAGTTTTTTAGTTTTTTAAAACTATTATTTATTTTTGCAATTAATGTCATAATGTAAATTTATTCAAGTGGTTATCATTAGTAGGTATAGTGTGATGTTATAAGTCTAAACGCGTGTTGCATTGAAACAGCGTGATAGCTCCAGGCCTCAGACCAAATTTTGGAAAAGTAAAATATTGTCTTTCGTCAGTCAGCTGTTAACGCTTACGACATAATATGCCCTTATTTCAAGTAAGTAGACTGTGAAAATGGTTGCAGATTTAGTCGCTCGCTTTTTGGAATATTAGAAAACAGGCTCAATAAACATCAAAGCGGTACTTGGAAGTACACATATATTATCCAATTACTTTCAGACATGAGATCTGATCCTGATTACACGACGTCTCAAAGGGTCCATTAGTATATTACCCCTTACTCCAACCAGCTTGGAAGCTATGTCTCTCAGAGAATTTGAAAATTATCTAAGTAAAATAGTTTGGCTGCAACCCTTTTTGCGTCCCACTGCTGGGCACGGGTCTCTCCCCCTTATTGAGGAGGCTTGGAGCTTACTCCACCACGCTGCTCCAATGCGGGTTGGTGGAGAAGCGGGTTAGTGGCCAACCCGTTTTCGGATGTTTTCAAACCGCGATAAGGCCTCCGACAAGGTTTAACAACTGTTATCTATCGACAACAACCGGGACCGATGGCTTAACGTGCCCTCCGAAGCACGGAAACGCGCATGAAATTTTTGCCACTATTGGTCACCGCAGTCTGACGCAGTAGTAACGTTTGCGCGTTTACAAACTCACACTAAGGGCTCTGTTCAATAAGCAAAGGGATAAAGTATTCTCAGCTCGTATTTTGGTCCCAAGCTACGGGGATACGATGCCTGCCCTAACATTACAATTATAGGACGTACAGAACATTACCAGCAAATAATTGGAATGAGTTTCCAATGACATTACAAGAGTGTTATTGGATTGGAGGCCCGTATTGGAAATTATTACGCCAATTCGGAGTTGAATCGTGACAATTATTACGTTGTATAACATTTGATTTAGGAGCGGTTGTTGGAATAATAGGTATAGCAATGGGTTGCTTTCTCGATTTATACATATAAGCTGGAATTAAATATTTTACTTCTGTAAATGGAGAGGAATAAATGTACGTATTATTAATTATCTTAAAAAGTTGGAACGCAAATACACACAATATATAAGAATATGTAAGAGTAGGCAATAATACATTAAGTTTATATTTATTGGTTTTTGAACGATATTGAAAGAAAAAAGTATTTGCGCAAATAATCGTGTAAGTATTACAAAAGTTATTTACATTTAATAGTCCGTTATATTTACCTGTATAAGGTATGCAAATAAATATTGTTTTTAAAAATTTATTGACTAAAATGTGTAACTAATTTATTTATTAAAATAAATTGAGAATCATATTATAGATTGTTATTATACCATAATGAGCGTTTTTATTTTATTTTGCGGTTATAAAGTATTTTACGATATTTTTTAGCCGCAAATTTGTTTAATGGAATTACATTGTAACTATCTGTTGAATAATATGTATTTTTTCGCAATATTTTATATTACCCGCAAAGAATGCATGCGAATTTAAATTCAAGTCTAGATCAATCGAAAGACAGGTACTGATTTCTACAATATTTTCTTTCTAGTATTCACGTATGTTTCATCAATCTTTCTGTATCTTATAGTGGGATATCTAAAAAAGGTCCACAACACAACCAATTCCAAACAACAATAATGACTTCAATTTATATTCACACATTCACTTCTCTAGATAAAAATACGCCGCAACCTTAGAATAATTACAATTATATTATAGAAACCAAGTTCGCGCGCCCAAATTGAAGCATGTTGATTGGTGCCATAAATTAAACGCCGGGCGGCTCCGTAAGACTTAAGGATAAATTTTATCACAACACTTTTTAAAAACAAAAGAAATCTAACAAAATAACTTTTCACACTATTTTTAATATATTGTAGTATTTTATAGTTAATTTGGTCAAAATAAAAATATTTTGTTTGTCAGATGTGACAGCTGTAGGAATCTATTTAGTGCTTCAATTTTGACAGCGCTCTTGTATGAAGACACTCATTCTATAGGTACGTATTTATTGTAAGGCCGCAACGATATTCTGATTTTCTATTCATTTCAAATTTCATGTGTTCATGAAACACATTGTCAAAGTTCAAATTTCTTCAGAGGGGAAATTACATTTCGATACAGATTGTATATTGATAGAACCGAAGATCGAAAATTTTACAATCTGAATTTCAAGAATATAAAATGGAATATGTAAAGTATCTATCTTGCATGTTAATCGGAGATATTTTCTGTGAAATAAGGTTTATTTAGTTTTAGCTTATTTTATTTTTTATACATTCTTAGTATCATTGTTATAGCCCTCTAAATAAGGGTTGAAGCGCGCATGGCTCGGCGGCTAGCGTAGAACGCAAGCGGTCTATGCAGCTAAGCCAAACGGGCGCGGTCGGGTGTGAGATGGGTGACCGATAGTGGCAAAAAATTTCATGTGCGTTTCCGTGCTTCGGAGGGCACGTTAAGCCGTCGGTTCCGGTTATTATCGATAGATAACAGTCGATAAACCTTGTCGGAGGCCTTATGGACGGTTTGGAAACATCCGGCAGCAGGCTGGCCACTAACCCACATCTCCACCAACTCGCATTGGAGTAGCGTGGTAGAGTAAGCTCCAGGCCTCCCCACTAAGGGAGAGAGACCCGTGCCCAGCAGTGGGACACAAAGAGGGTTGCAGCCAGCCAAATAAGGGTTATGTTTTCCCCGCCTATATTTTGTATGTTATTGTTTATTATTCGGTATCGGTCTGACAAGCGATTTTTTTTCAATAAAGCTATAGTAGTAAGTCCACTGTGATTACGTGTGATTGTGTGTATTCTACTAAAATCAAGTTGTTTGATAAAGAGTTTTGTGCTAAAGTACAAATCCCATTATAAATGGAGCGTATGTGTTTGATTATCCCAAAACCAAGCGCTGAATAAGCACCGATAAAGTATAATGAGAAAAACCTCTAGCCCCTATTTATTTACAATAATTCGTATAATACGGGAAACAAAAATAACCTACCTATTATAAATCAATTTGAAAGGTCACCGCCACCCACGATCATGCTAATAAGATATTTGCGTGGTCTAGATAATACTATTGACGATTTGTACTCTAATGTTGTGGGCGTGTTGGGAAATGTAATTATTGTGTTATTCCTACGTTAATTTAATGCTTTAAAGTGGTTCAGGATTGCCAACCGTACGAGATTTCTCGTACAATTACGAGATTTCTATCCTTCCTTACAAGGTACGAGATTTTATTATATCCGGCTTATAATACTGCGTGGAATACTGAAAAACAAACATACATACACATATGAAATTAAGCATACTTGTTTAGAAGCTGACATAGACCTAATATATCAATATTTCCAAAAATATCCGGGGGGGGGGGGGGGGGGCAAAAATTAGCACTGAGCGTTATAAATTTGACTGCAAATCGACTGTACGAGATTCTAAAGTCAAAATACGAGATTTTTATCTGCTTCCGTACGAGAAAAAAAATTTTAAATTTTGCAACCCTGAAGTGGTTTGAACGTATATATTATTATTAGGTTTGATGATATATTGCCATTTTTAGTCTTTATATTTGAAAGTAGTAATAAAATACAAGGAACTTTAGTTATAACTGTAAATTAATCCGTTTTACTCAAACAGACTTAGGGCCTAGTTCACCATCTCCAAGTAAAGTGTTGATTAGTTACGTCCCAAGTAAAGTAAATAGGCAAGTAAAAGCTATGAGTACGGGTCAGTTTATCATAATATGATTAGTGCTACTCGAACATCGTGAAATTGAAATTGAAGTTACGGGTGACTTTAACCGACAATTAGCGTACTTGTCACTTTACTTGAAGGTGGTGAAAGAGGCTCTTAGAAATTTTATGAAACTTACAAGCATATAAAGAAAGTAAGAAAAACTTACTAGTAGTAAGTGTTTTTTCACCCATGGCATCAAACAATCGTTTCGCCGGTGTAAAAAAAATTATAACTTTCTGTAAGTAACTCATTCACTCACTCACTCACGATAGGTACCTATAAGCTACCTATTTATTTTGAAAGGTCACCGATATCCACGTGCATGCAAATCAGATGTTGGCGTGGTGTATCGGAAAATCTGTTTCAGTGTTATTAGAAACTATATATGTCCCATGGTTTAACCCGCGTTAAAGCGTAATGTTTTGTATCCTAAAACATTTTTTTTTATAAGTAAACCTAACAATAAGGCAGACGGGCCGCGTGGTGTTAAGCGATCACCGTCGCCTATGGACACGGGCAACCCTAGGGGAGCCGCCCGAGCATTGCCGGCTTTGGAGGAGAGCTTTTTTTACAGCTTTCTTGAAGAACCCCATGTTATAGTCCACTGGGAATACCTCAGCTGGAAGTTTGTCCCATAACCTACACGTCCGTAGTAAAAAGGAGCGTGCAAAGCGGACTGTGGAGGACCGCCACGAGTACAGATGGTGCCGGTGGAACTTTAACCTTCGTCTGGTGGTATAATCATGGAATGGTGATGTAGGCATCAATTTGAAGAGTTCCTCGGAGCACTCACCACAGTAAAGTCGGTAGAACACGCAGAGCGAGCCTATGTCTCTTCGCAAGCTAAGCGGTTCTAACCTGTCAGTCAATCTTGGGTCGTTGACGATTCGGACTGTACGGATACGGAACATTCCTCAATAAAGGGACTATCCAACACAAATGTACTTGTAATAAACCTTTTCTTTTTTTGGTATCGGGTTCCCCCCGAACCTTCAAAAGGTACCCGGCGTCTTCGGAGAGGATACCGGGTTATGTGGGATTTCGGTGGCCTTTTGGGGAGGACTTCGGGATCTCCAGTGGAACGCACCGGTGTCCTCCACGCGCGACGCCCCAGAACTCATCCTCGGGAGAGCAGATGTGCTCTCTTGCACCTGCCGATCCTTACGGCGCTATGCAGCCACGTTTACACCGTGTGCGTGTTTAAAAAAATCTGAGGACATTGTAACAGCTAATTAAAAGTATTTCAAATGATTTTGTAGTCCAATACCGTATATTCCTTAAACTCTACCTACATTATTATAACGTGTAAAGTATCTAAAAGACGTTTTGAGCACTTGGATAAGGCGAGACACACCTAAATGTTAATGCCGTCTCACTAAAAATATACTGACGAAACCTAATGATAACCTTTAAAGGTGAACAAAGGCAGAACCACACCTCATCCGCCGGTAAACAGGGTTCTAATTGGACTTAGAAATATGATACGAATAGACGAAGGTACCATTTATTCTTTTTTTATTTGAGTAATGGCATCGCAAGCGTGGAAGCGCGCATGGCTCAACGGTTAGCGTAGAACACAAGCGGTCTATACAGCTAAGCCAATCGGGCGCGGTCGGGTGTGAGATAGGCGACCGCTAGTGGCACAAAATTTCATGCGCGTTTCCGTGCTTCGGAGGGCACGTTGAGCCGTCGGTTCCGGTTGTTGTCGATAGATAACAGTCGTTAAACCTTGCCGGAGGCCTTATGGGCGGTTTGAGAACATCCGTCAGCGGGTTGGCCACTAATCCGCATCTCCACCAACCCGCATTGGAGCAGTGTGGCGGAGTAAGCTCCAGGCCTCCCCATTAAGGGGGAGAGACCCGTGGCCAGCAGTGGGACGCAAAAAGGGTTGCGGCCAATGGCATCGCACGATCTGTGCAATGGCAAATTCTAATCGATTTTCACAACGAATTCAATTTTTAAATCGGGTAAAAATCGATTTTGAACCAATGTTAGTATGTTTACGTAATTTTACTGTCGATTTTTATAAATTTTTAATCCATTATATTATTTATAGATTTTTAAGTTGATAACTAAACATTTTTTTGTTGCGATTTTAACATCATTAAGTACTTTCAACACTGCTTCCACCTATTTTAGTACGATGTACGATATCAAATTTTATATCTATTGTCCAGCTTTTAGCATAATGTTCTATGAAGATTAAATTTAAAATGTGTGTAAGAAATTTAAAGTGAGTTCAAAAAATCGATTTTGAACCAATGTTAGTAGGCTTACGTAATTTAACGTCGATTTTTATGAATTTTAAATCGATTATATTATTTATCGATTTTTAAGTTGATAGCAAAAAAAAATGTTTCGATTTTAATATCATTAAGTACTTTCAACTCTGATATCACCTATTTTAGTATCAAATTTTATATCTATTGTCCAGCTTTTAGCATATTGTTCTATGAAGATTAAATTTAAAATGTGTGTAAGAAATTTAAAGTGATTACAATAAATCGATTTTGAACCAATGTTAGTAGATTTACGTAATTTTACTGTCGATTTTTATGATTTTAAATCGATTATATTATTTATCGATTTTTAAGCTCATAACAAAAAAAAAGTTTCGATTTTAAGTACTTTCAACTCTGATTTCACCTATTTTAGTATAAAATTTTATATCTATTTTCCAGCTTTTAGCATAATGTTCTATGAAGATTAAATTTAAAATGTGTGTAAGAAATTTACAATGAAGTGAGAGTGAAGATGAACGAAGTGAGTACAATAATTTAGTTTAAAAATAAAAAAAAAACACGCTTTTGTGAAAATACGAACTAAAAAGTAAAAAAATAAGAAGAAAATGTATTTAACTGTAAAAAAAGCCTGGGGTGCTTTTTGAGATACTATTGACACCATGCACCCCACGGTTTTTTTTTACAGTAAAATACCTTTTCTTCTTATATCTTACTTTTTAGTTCGTATTTTCACAAAGGCGTGTTTTTTAGTTTTTTAAATTACATTAATTATTTTTAATTTTATAGTTGGATTTTTTTTTCATATTATAGCATTGTCATTCAGCAAATTTTAAATTAATTAGACGCTTTGAAGTAGGTGAAAATGAAGTTAAAAGATTCTGTTACATACATACATATACAGGTCAAACTAATATATGCGTGTTAAAAAATTGTCTTACTTATACAAAATCTAATAAGAATTTAAATCAGCTTTTATTATTAAGCACAAAAGCGTATGGCATTTCAAAGATAAATGGTTGTATCAAAATTTTTATAACTCCGCGTAGCCTTCGATGATTCTACTTTTTGTTACAGGAGCGGTTCTATTCACTATTTTAGTGACTGAGTCGACCTAAATCATAAGTTTTTATACCCCAGCGAAAATGTTTCAAATTTAAAAAAAATATGTTAAGAAATGCTCATAAAATTTTCGTGAATAAAATTGCACATGAAAAATCACGAGTTCGAAACCAATTGCAATTTTTTCAAAGTGTTATAAAACCCGAACGATTTATGTCGACTTTTTTGTTTATTTTTTCTGACGCAAGAAAAACTCCAATGACTTTGGCTCGGCTGACTTTTTTTTCATTTGAATGGAGTAGCAAACGATCATGCAGGGCACGTGGTATTAAGTGTGCAGTTGTGCTACTCCGAAGGTCATTATTATTATGTGAGGTGTGATGGTCGCCTTATGTAAGTCTGGCAACTGCACCTGTCCACTGAAGAACAAAATAACTATTGCTTCACGGCAGAAAGGGTTCAACGGTGGTACTTCCTACTACAAAAAGGGCAATTTTAATTCCGTATTTTGAATGGATTATACCTATGTGTAGTGGTTTATGGTTTGTAACAAGAATATACTTAGAAGAAAACCTTTACGCGTTCCAGTTCTGAGAACGGTTGGCTGCAACCCCTTTTTGCGTCCCACTGCTGGGCACGGGTCTCTCCCCTTTATTATTGGGGAGGCCTGGAGCTTACTCCACCACGCTGCTCTAATGCGGCTTGGTGGAGAGTGGTGAGAACGGTTATCTGCCATAATCCGGTCTTGGACTACCAAGTCAAGTGAGATACTTTTAATGAGCTGTCAAAACGTGACATCCCCATACATTTTGTATGAGAAAATGATAAGTGACGTCACTTATCATATATAGTCAATTGACTTCATTATTATTGATTTAAGCGGTAATAAAAATCATGTATAAAAATGAATTAACAATTAGGTATATTGCCTTCCAAGCGTGTTTTAGATCCTTTTTAAGATAAGGATTTTGAATTGTTTTGTGCATAGTGTCCAAGACCCTATTTAAAAGATCTGGGGATTAATCCACCACGCTGATCCAGTGTGTTAGTGGAGAGTTAGTAACTAAAACACAATGGGTATAATACTTTATACATATATTGTACACTATGAGACTTCAAAGTTCCAAATTTAAAAAACAACTTCAGACTGGAATTGGCACGCCCGCTGATGATTAACAAATACAACTACAAAGTTTTAAAATAAATACGCCCTAGATAGCAAGTAAAACACTCCAATTACAGCTTGTTTACATAAAAACAAGTTGCGTTTACGAAACATCGGTATTATTATATTGTGAGTGCGAACATCTTCCAATTTACAAGGTGTTGTTCTTGTAAAATTAATTCTCGTATGAACATAACCGTTATGTATGCCTTATGTTGAGTTGTGAAGACAAAATACTTGTTTGCCAAAACAATTTGGGAAGATAAACGAGAACTAAAAAAAATGCAGTGCGTTTGAAAGATAGATTCATCTGAAGTATTGAACGTTGTGAATATGGTTAATTTAACAACTTTATTTACTCTAATAGTATAAATGTGAAAACGGTTTGTTTGTCCTTCTTTCGTCGCAACAGTGCTACGGGTTGACCTGATTTTGGGATGGGTAAAGTTGGGGAGCTGAAGAGTGATATAGACTAATTTTAATCCGGGAAAATATCGCATTCCTATTGGGAGACGCGTGTAGGCTACGTGGGAATAGTTTTTGTATAAATAAATAAATAAATAACGCATCAAACTCATAGTCCCACAGTAGGGTAGATATACCCTGTGTCGTGGGTACCATGGACACATACAAAGACAGAAACACAAACACCCAGACCGAGAACAGAAATATAAACTCATTATTCAAATTTCTGCTTCGCCGGGAATCGAACCCGGGACCCTTCGATCGGCGGTCCGGCATGGTTACCATTACGCCACACGGGTCTCTGAACTAAAACCCTTCAAAATCCTTCCTAAGAGCTCCTGCAAGACTTTTCTGTGAAACACACAGAGGTCCGGCATGCTGAAGTTTCCTTATCCTTGAACTTTAACCAAGCGAACCTTTATCCAAACTAACCTTGATTTCTCCCCTCCCAAACTCCTCTCTAATCCAAGTGTATACTACCCATACTGCAAGACCAACATGTCTGTCAGTCACCCAGACAATATCAAACTAAGATGTTGTTTTCCCGTCACAAACGAAGCACTTAATGTTGGTGGTAGATCGTAGATCAAAAAATATAATTGAAAATTACTATCAGTCGAACCGTTTGAAGAAATTATTTCGATCCTCGATGTGCATACATGAAAGTAATATTTAGTTAGATAAAACCTTAAGAGTAATGAAATGAAATGAAATATTTTTTTAAAACCCTGGGTAATAATATACACTTGATGTTTCTCATTTTTGTATGGCCATTGACTGACCGTCATCCGCTTTGGGTGCGCTAAGTCTTATATGGGCTAGGAGAAAAAAAGCGGACGGAAAAAAACTCCAGCCCTGTTTTAAATAAAATTTCAGGTACAATGGTATTTATTATGCAGCATGACTGTGGGGCGACAAGTGCGACAGTTTTTCTCATAAACGTGGCGTTAACGCTTAGATGTTAGAAAGTAATGTGCTACTTTTTACCTATCTTCCGTTAAGAACGCCTTCAAGGTTGAAGACAACATTTTTGTGTGGACTTACCCAGATACCAATTAACTAAAGTATTCCAGGAAGCTGCAAATCGCTGTCGTTAGCGGACCCATTTCACACGCTAGTGAAAACGTTTGACACAATTCGAGACTCATTTCCCACAGGAATATATGTATTTCGTTTCTAGAATGGCGTACCATAATACGCCCTGTTTAGTAATTTTGGATGAAAAGTGGCAATCGGTATGCTTGCTCCGCGTGGCATTTCATTGAAATATGAATACTTTGAATAAACGTTGACCAAGTGGTGTTAGTTGCAATTTTCTGGAATAAGGCTTTTACACACACACACACACCCGCATTGGAGCAGCGTGGTGGAGTAAGCTCCAGGCCACCCCAATAAAGGGGAGAGACCCGTGCCCAGCAGTGGGACGCAAAAAGGGTTGCAGCCACACACACACACACACCGACTTTTACCATCGATGCAGTTGTGCTTCTTTGAAACGCGCGACAGTTGTGTCGTAAAAAACTCAAATTGCATAGAACAAAACGCATTTTATAAATGACCAAAGTTGATTGGTGGATTGTGGTCGCGAGCCATTTGTTCTTCCCGACTCTCCTTCCGAGAAAATTTATCTATCGGCACGAGACGCGCGTCTATAAAATAAAGCAAAAAAAAAAACTGGTGGATTATCCAAAATTAATAGAATCAGGCGTTACTTTGCGGAACTCCATTGTTATAAAGTTATGTAAAAACTACTTTGCAACAATCCGCAATCAGAACGTATGATGGTGTATACCTATTGCATGAAAAAGCCATCATACGTTCTGAATGCGGATTGTTGCAAAGCAGTTTTTACCTAACTTTATGCATTATCCAAGTTTCCGAGACCTTAATCCACATTGATTTCGGTAAGTAGCAATAGTTTTACTAATCAATTGCTACACCATCAGTGAACAGACGTTTATATCGGTACAGTCGAGCGATCAATGCTAATTGACACAGACCTTATGTGCTTACCATCAACTGCGTCAATTACGTTTGAGAAACTTGCATAATATGTCCTGAATGCTTGAGGTGTATGCAAACGTACGTAAGTAGGGTTTGGCAAAGTAATATATTATTTTAATGGAAACTGATATATTTTTCACAGAGTAAGCCATAACACTCCTCTTGGCAACATTTTCATGAATTTATGAAGTCAAAACTTCTTTAGCGGCGCTGTGCACTTTTTTTGGGGTGGGCAAAAAATGTTAAACTCACGTCAGGACACGTGGCCTGATCGAATATTCGTAAGATGGTGGGGTGACAGCTGATTACGGCTCGACTGTCTATACCTACTTGTAAAATTCGTGTATATCAAGTGTTTAAAATATGGAAAGTGCATCTATTAATGAAAAAAGTGACGAAGAAATAGTGAAAGAAAATGAGTGAGTATTTCATAAAAATACTAGTAGAAAACCTTCTGAAAATGCTAGATGAAAACTTATACTGATAATACAAGCAATTCGTGCGAAATTATTCCCTGACCATTCCAAAATATCAAAAATGCACAACGTTAATGATTTCAATTCTGCTGGCACTCCCGGAGTGCAACCCGTTGTTTTTTTTAAAGAATCACATAAGTATGTATCTATGTGTATATATATATAATATGTATGTGTATTATTGTGTGTATTATATTATTAGTATTTTTTCTTTCTTCTTAATCATTTGTTCCTGTAGCTTGTTTATTATGAAAGCCTTCCTCACATTCTCAACATCACCCAGGGTCGACCCGGAGACAATGCCAATAGACATTAGTTTTAACCCTTTGTGAATCTTAGTTTTAAGGTGTTTCACATAAATAAATAAATAAGTAGTCCATATCTGCTTGAACGACCACTTAGCACAGCACAAAATCTACACAACTTAAGCTCTTTGTACTATTTTTATGTACTCGGAGTATCCACATAGTGCCTTGATAGATTCAATAAAAACTTCAATGAAGAATCAGATATAATTAGGAAAACACTAGTAGATTTAAAAAAAAAACTTTGATAAATCCCTTAAAGTAAAATAGTTTGACAACTTAATCAAAATGTTATTGTTAGAGTTGGATTGTATTAGCTTTTTTATTATCTCTGTGATTGGATTCCTTCAAAGTTTTTAAAAGACTTGAAATCTTTTATAGACGTTCTAAAAAGCTCAAAGCTCATTTTATAACAATACCAGTAAATTTCTTACAACTCTATTGGGAGAATCCACAAAAAAATTGCTGTTCCTTTTTATTCTGTGATTTTCCTTAATTTTTCGTTCAGCCTGTATCCCAATTGACTTGAGTAACTTTAATTTTTTTACCCTTTGACTGTAGAATCGTGCTTATTCCACTAAACTTTTGAACCTTTTTATTAGTTCTAGGTACTTAACACTATCCATAAACCAAAAAGTATAATATTTGGTGTATTGACTCTTTTAATAATTATTAATTACCTAACAGGATCCCGTCTTTAGTCTTTATTCGCTTTCGTCTAGAAAAATGGGAAAAAAATCTCCAAATCACAAACCAAGTTCCAAGTGTCTTACAACACAAAGTGCAAAGTTTTACAAAGATAATGATTTAGTCAGTTTAAAACTTCTTAGACTAATGACTGCTTGCCAACAATGCATACGTGGTGCCAAATTACGAAACAATTTGTGTTCAATCCACTGCTGCTTATAAACAGTGTTTAAATAATCATTTTCAAAATTTATATCTGTTCAATAAAGTTATGGATAGCATAATAAAATTCCTTCAGCTTTGGCGACCATTTTGTGCGCTTTGGGACATCTTCATCAACCCACCTTAGAGCGAAGCAGTGAAAATATACGGCGAATTCTATGTTCTATTCTGCAAAACATTAACCATCTTCTTAAAAATATATCAAGCTAGCGGCTTCCCGTCCTCCGTTCCTCGTCCAAAGGGACTTTAGTTTTAGATGTTTTATAAAATAAATAAGTTACTCCTTAATACATCAGCTACCTGCCAGTGAAAGTCCCGTCAAAATCCGTCCAACCGTTTCAGAGAATAGCCGGAACAAACAAACAGACAGACAGCCAAAAATTGTAAAAAATGTTATTTTGGTATATGTACCGTACAATATATTTATGTACATTCATATGCATATAGTAAAAAGCGGTTATTTTAATATTACAAACAGACACTCCAAATTTATTTGTTTGTAGAAATGTAAAAAATACTACCACTGAAAATTCGATTTTAAGAAGTTTATTTTCTTCACGAATGTAAGCAGTACTCGTACGAAATGGAACGAATATTTAGGTCGAGAATCACGGTCAAATAATTCTGTCCATTCGATTATTTAAGGCAATTGATAGGTTTTAGAAAGGATGAACGCTGTGTCATTTTCATAGATTTCTTATATATATACTACAGTCAAAGTCATAAAAAATCTATGGTCATTTTAGCCTCTTTATCGCGAAACCAATCATAAATGCGCAGCATTTTAACATGACCGTTAGTAATGTTTTTTTTAAACTTGCAATAACAAATGAGTAATTCAGATTTTTTTATAAATTCATTCTTTTGTGAGTTTCGTGCAATAAATGGGTATTCTATAGTCCCCATTTTGGTATTTGGTTTTTCCAACTCGGTAGAAGACTATCGGTTCGCGAATCGGACCTAAACTTATCTGGTTTTTATTTTCTCCTAAGAACTGCTTTTAGACCGAAGCAATTGTTTGATTTGCGGAATAATTAGTACTCAACGAAAGCGAAAATCTTAAAGACGGGAATGAAGAAAATTTGCAAATATGCAAAAAAACTATAGATGCGCGTGAATTACATCCGCCCGCCAAAAGTAAGATCCATAAATATGTCAAGACATTTTCATAAATATTTTTTTATTTATCGAAAACTTGCACTGACAAATGAATAATTCAGATTTTTATAAATTCATTCTTTTGTGCGTTTTGGGCTATAAATGGGTAATTTCTTGTCTCCATTTTTGTACTTGGAATTTCCAAATCGCTAGAGGACTATCGGTTCGCGAATCAGACCTAAACTTATCTGGTTTTTATTTTCTCCTAAAAACTGATTTAGAATAAAGCAATTATTTGATTTGCGGAATAATGGGTACTCTAAGAAAGCGAAAATTTCAAAGACGGAAATGATATAAATTAGCAAATATGCAAAAAAAACTAGGTGTAGATGCGCGTGAGTTACATCCGCCCGCCAAAAGTGAGATCTATAAACATTTAAAAACACTTTCATATATTATTTTTTTAATTATCGAAAACTTCACTGACAAATAAATAATTGAGATTTTTATAAATGCATTCTTTGGAGCGCTTTAGCTTAAAATGGGTATTTTCTAGTCTCCATTTCTGTATTTGGCTTTTCCAACTCACTAGAGGACTATCGGTTCGCGAATCAGGCCTAAACTTATCTGGAATTATTTAATTTGCGGAATAATGGTTACTCTACGAAAGCGAAAATTTCAAAGACGGAAATGATATAAATTAGCAAATATGCAAAAAAAACTAGGTATAGATGCGCATGAGTTACATCCGCCCGCCAAAAGTGAGATCTATAAATATGTCAAAACATTTTCATAAATATTCTCATATGAGTAAAATTATCATCACATTTGTTTATATAAATAGGCTATTTCTATTGGTTGATGGAAAGGTAATCAAATAATTTATCATCTTGTGCTTGCGTTGCATTAATAATAATATAAACATTGGGGTTTCGTCAAACTGCAAATCAAAATAATTAATGCACTAGAAATAATATCCATCCATCCATACATCCATTAGACCATCATAGTCCACTGCTGAACACAGGCATCTCTTAACGATCGCCACTTCGTTTTGTTTAGTCCCCCGCACTTTGAATCCAGCCAAGAAAATTAAACAACAAACAATTTAGATTTCTGAACCAAAGAATTTCTAAACAAAACACTGGTCAGCAAAAAAAATTCTTGCAGATGGGATTTACTGAGTATATTCTGATTATATACGTAAAAATAACGCTTCATACTCATAGCCCCACAGTAGGGTAGATATACCCTGTATCTTGAGTACCATGGACAACACAAAGACAGAAACACAAACACCCAGACCAAGAACAAAAATTTAAACTCATCATTCAAATTTCTGTTTCGCCGGGAATCGAACCCGGGACCCTTCGGTAGGCAGTCCGGCATGCTACCTAACCATTGCGCCATGCAGGTCGTCAAAAATATCATTAGATATTTAATTCGATTTTCGACCAGTAGACGCTCTAGCTCTAGCTACTAGTATCTAAAAAGAAGCAAGAGGGCGGGGGTGTTTCTGGCCTTCGTAACTGTGTACAACAGCATATACGCGCAAAATGGCTCGTAACAGAGGGCCAACTCTGTACGCCTGTATCCGAAACTAAATTAATTTACGGGCCTTATTTTTGAATAAGATTGAAGCAATTCTAGCAATATTATTCATTCAATAGCTTAATGTCATCAATGACAACGCTTATCTTATTAATTCATGAAAAAGAAGCGATCTGAATATGCTAAAAATGATTCCGAAAATGTTAGAACTTACGGACGGATGCTTACAGAGTGGGCCCTCAGATGTGAGATACTGACTCGTGAGATACTGACCCCGAGAACTCCGTGCCGCGTTTAAAAGTTTGGAGTGGGCCACCCTTATCACTTAGGGGTATGAAAACTAGGCAACAACCTATTCTCAGACCTACCAAGTGTGAATACAAAATTTCATCAAAATCGGGTCAGCCGTTTCGGAGCTGTATCGTAACAAACATTGATTCTAATAATAATACTAATAGTAATAAATATTTAGGAAACACGGATAAAATGACGTTTTCTAAAAAGGAAGCGTGCGAGCTTCCGAGATTTAAATTATTTATTTATATACAAGGATTGCTCGTTTAAAGATATTAGATAAATAAAAAAGATAATTAAAATCAAAAAGAATGGGCATGATGACAAATTTTCAAATACCTTTCCTTATTGTAGTTACACGTCTCCTAGTTGGGAAAAAAAGTTTATTTCAGCAATAAACTCAACTTTTAACGTATATTAATGTATTTTCTACTATGTAATTTGAATTAAGCGCGAAAACGCTCGTAGGTGTTATGGCGTCGGCTTGCTCGTCAAACTTCAAGCAACACGATGACATTAACTGAGACGTGACGTCATTCCTTTTGATTGGCGTTTCAGATAACATGGCCGATTGCTGTATTTAATATTTTTATTTTATTGAAAATCTTATTAATCCTAATGTTTATATTAAAACGGGGTCATATTTTAGAACCTTTTTAGCATATTTTTTTCTGTAAAACAGTTTATTCTCTGATTCTTTAATGTGTCATCATGCCTATTGAAATATTACATTTTTTGATATTGTCTACATGGAAATGGTAACGCTGAGCTGTGTACCTAATACTCGTATATGTTAGAGCAATAAAGAATGCCATGCCAACTAGTGATTTTACTATCCATACATCGTTGGAAAAGTTCAAGAAAAATAGCAATATCTTTATTTGAATAATTAATTGATTGACTTGACTGACTAACGGACTGACTGACTTTCATTGGCTTTTAATTTAATTAATAAGCAAAAATCTAACTTGATGCTATTATTGTTAGAAAATATTTTCTATTTCAAACAGTTCGCTTTGATGTGGTACAGCAATCTTACATTTTCATCTTCATTGTAAGATTGTAACTTAGAACTATTAATAACGACTTCATAATTGGGTAAAGGTTGTCAAAGGCAGGCAAGAATGCGGTATACAATCGTACACCTCAAAGACGTGACCTATTTAATTGTTCAAGTAAACGCTTTGAAAACTCAACTTGATTGGGCAATCTTGTCCCAAACTGAAGTACTTCCTTTATCGCACAGGTACAATGATGTTTTGTAAAAACGAAACAAAAGGAAGGCTCTTCAAAGGGACTTAAATAATAACGATAAAATTGTCGTATTTGAAAACCGAACCGATCCGTGCCGTAAAGCTCCGTAAACTGAGTTTTCTCGTCGGTTTTTATCTTGCGACAAAAAAATCGCGCGATGTTCACGCGTCACATCCACATTCAAAGCATTTCACGGCACGCCCGCATTTTACGTATTATTTTCGCTTACAATGTATCTCAGTCATCAACTATCAGAATGATCTTCTTCTACGAGGCTTTATCATTTTCTTATTTTGAAATTAAAACAATACCAAATATAAATTCGAAAAAAATATCAATATCCGTTTATTGATAAAAAAGTTATGCTTGGATATACATGAAAAAATAAAGCGAAGTAAGGTGTTAAGTCCACCAATCCGCACTTGGTCAGCGTGGTGGACTATAGCCTAAATCTCACTTGTGAGAGGAGACCTGTGCCCAGCAGTGGGACATAAAAAAAGGTTGGAAAAAATTATTAGTTACCTATAGTATTGTTGAAAAAAGTTATTTAGTATATTTTTAACACAACCACACATCAAATCAGACACCTTCTGACAAATGGGAAAGCATCAATCAGCTTTAAAGTAAAGAAAAAAAAACATGAAATTGGTTCACCTCATAAAAATCGTATGTAACATACTTAAAATTCAATCGAATTAAAAACCTTCTAGTTTTGAATTCTATTAAAAATAAAAGTAATAGTATGCTGATTTATTCATCTTTTTATGGGCATCGTTGTCTGAAATAAAGGATTTATTATTACGTACTTATTATTTTCATACTAGTAGCTGCCATACATGCGTTCGAACAACAAATAATATTATCGGACTGAAATGTCTTATATCTTTACAATGTTTCTATACATTTATTACATTAAACAGTCTACGAACCATTTCATTACAATTTGAGTTCCACAAAAATTCATTTGAAGCCACGGAACAAGATTCCATTGAGATTGATTTGATTTCCTCTCGTTTGTAAAATGGTCATTATAATAGGGGTCTGTTCACAATCGCTTGTAATTGGATATTTAGCGTTCCCCATTGAGACATTATAATAAATTTTTTTTATGTAAATGATTTAAGAATGGTGCAGAATATGACGTTTTGAATTAACTTTTGTTCTTGGTTTTTAATGGTCAATATTAATTTCACCGTCGCAATTTTGCCGTGATTACCTATTAAGTGCCGTCTAAACCTATTTTTTTTTTGGTATCGGGGGGAAACCTTCAAAAGGTACCCGACACCTTGGGAGAGGATACCGGGTTATGTGGGATTATTACTTCTTTAAAGACAACTCATGACTTCACTCGTAAAATTGGGCTTCATTTTAACTTCTCATATCCTCGTACTGGCATATAAAAAACCAATGATTTTAATTTATATGATTACACTAATATATCCCTTCAGAACAGTATATTTTTTGGACAAAAAGTATCACCATAATATACCATTATAAATCACTCTGTCTCATTCCATCCCTATCCGTTCAGCCGTTCCTGAGAGAAAGAAACTTACATCCAAACATTCATTCTTTTCGCATTTATAATATTGGTTGCAACCTTTTTTGAGTCACACTGCTGAGCCATTATTGGGGAGGCCTGGAGCTTACTCCACCATGCTGCTCCAGTGCGGGTCGGTGGAGATACTGGAGATGCGGGTTAGGCCAACCCGCTGTTGGATGTTTTCAAACCGCCCATAAGGCCTCCGCCAAGGTTTAACGACTGTTATCTATCGACAACAACACCGACAGCTTAACGTGCATTCGGAAGCAAGGAAACGCACATGAATTTTTTTGCTACTAGCGGTCACACATCACACAACCGACCGCGCTCGTTGGCTTAGTTGCATAGATCGTTTGCATTCTACGCTTACCGCCGGGCCATGGCGCTTCGTAATAATATTTTATAATATTAGTATATATTAAAGATTAAGGCTAAAAAGAGAGGATTGTAATAAGTTCAACTGGGCACTTAAAATTATGTTTGCAATGTGATAATGCGGTAATATTATGTTCCAGTGCAATGAGCACGAGTTACGTGTTGAGACAGCCCTACTACTAGATTAGCCGATTGTGTCAACCCTATACGATGCAGCAACCATTATTTTAAAACATCCTTGACGCCCAGCTTCCATAATTCACGTATAAACATAAAATATTTGGGTAAGCTTTACACCATATTAAATACTAAGCTCCCCATATTATAACGTACGGGAAATCGGTAAATGACAAACAAACACAATAGGTAACTGAATTACTGCTATTAAAACTAAGGATTTCAAAATGTTAGTTAAAACTAAAATTGTTAATTCAAAACAAACTAAGAACGTCAACTACTTCAATGTTCAGGTCTACGCAGAATTTGTGGAAAGCAGGAAATTCTCATTATGAAATTCCATTGTTACTACTTATTAAATTCCGGATTTAAGTGAATGTACCCGTTCACCTTCTTCATAAATGCCAGTGGTTTTACTCGTGTTAGAAAGGATCTTAAAGTGAGTGTTTAAGAGTTATTATGACTATTAATAATTTGGCGCAGAAGCTATTTTTTTTTTCATATTTCAATGGAGTGGCAGACGAACAGGCAGGCCACATGGCTTTAAGTATATCTGATGTCCCCTGTGGCGCAATGGTTTCCAAAGCGGACTGCCGATCGGAGGGTCCCGGGTTCGATTTCCGGCGAGGCAGAAATTTCAATGATGAGTTTAAATTTCTGTTCCCGGTCTGGGAGTTTATGTTTTGTAATAATTTTGATCTCATCATTCAAATTTCTGCTTCGCTGGAAATCGAACCCGGTACCCTCCGATCGGTAGTCCAGCATAATAATAACCATTAAACCACGCGAGTCGTCTGTGTGTATACCTGGAATCATACATAGTTCAAACTCAAGTTAGAAATCTGCAGCAGACCCGTGTTAACAATGAACTAGGTCAGGTATTCAAGTCTAGGGCCGGTATTCGAGTCCTACCGCATTGTATTGAAATAACTTGCCCACAGGTTTAACTTGGTCCAAAATATAGACTGCTGCGGATTATTAGATAACATCATATTTTTGTAGGTGGTATGTAACATAAATATATATAAGATGCGCGAAGCGCGCATTGTCCGGCGGCTAGCGTAGAACGCAAGCGATCTATGCAGCTAAGCCAAACGGACGAGGTCGGGTGTGAAATGGGTGACCGCTAGTGGCGGAACAATTACATGCGCGTTTCCGTGCTTCATACACGTTAAGTCGTCGATCCCGATTGTTCTCGAGAGATAACAGTCATTAAACCTTATCGGAGGCCTTAAGGGCGGTTTGGAAACATCCCACAGTGGGTTGGCCACTAACCCGCATCTCCACTAACCCACATTGGAGCAGCGTGGTGGAGTAAGCTCCAGGCGTCCCCAATTATAGGAAGAGACCCGTGCCCAGTAGTGGGACGCAAAAAGGGTTGTAGCCAAAAGTAAGGTAGGTTGAATGCAAGGTAAATAAGTAGTTTGCAAATGCCTGAGAACTTGGCGCAGCGCTAATACTTCCCAGTTCAATCTTGCAAATTCTAATAAGATAAACGTCTGCATACTTCAGCGCCCTTCTACTCGTAATGTTATGGAACAGTACAATATTTCGACGAAAAATATAGTTTTTATTTTAAAATGAACAGTACTGGGACCCTAATGACAATACAGCTGATTATTTTATCTACTAGATACTATTTAGGCTTTTTGGTGGGAAGTTAAAAAATGAATTTATTGAACAGATACCGCTCTTCGCCTATAACTTGTGGTGGCGGTAACTATTATCCGGCTCCTGACTATCAAACGGAACCTCTTCTCGATAAGAACATTTGTCCCTTCCGCTTATTCACAGCCGGCTGTTAGTTTGCTTTAAAAATCGATTTTTTAATCGATATCACTTTATTTGAGATGGTTTTTGTTTATCTTGTCTAAGATCGTATGCTTGTGGTTACTACTCCGGAGTCTGAAAACCTTTTTCAAGACACAGTGACACGTTTTGCAGGTGGTAGAACTATTATGGTTCGCCTGGGGAAGTACCACCGTTGCACCCACTTCTGCCGTGAACCAATTCTATCGTGTTTCGGTGGAAAGGTGCAGTTGCCGGCCACACTTACATGAGGCGACCACCAGCCTCCGGAGTAGCAGCGCAACTGCATACTTGCTTGAGATTGTATGTAGATGTCCATGGGCTTCTGCGACTACTTAACACCACGTGGCCTGCATGCTCATTTGCTACTCCATTCAAATAAAAAAAAAATTACGGGTCGCACTCCGGGAGTGCCGGCAGAAGTGAAAACTTGATTATTAACGTTGTGAATTTTTGATTTATTGGAATAGTTAGAGAATAATTTTGAACGAATTGCTTTTATTATCAATAGTACCTGGACGCCCGAGCGTTGCTCGGATATATACAATACAAAAATACTTTATTGCACCAGATTTTATACAATGAGATAACATTAAATCGTTTATTTTCTAAAAAAATATTTTCTTGGTTTAGTTTAAAACGAAACAATCATTTGCTTCGTGTTACTTAACAAAGCCATCTGAAATAGCTCCTAATAAAAAAAAGTTATTTTCATAAAAATAAAAAATAGACACAATATGGTTTTGATCGAGGTTTGAACCCGGGTCTCTACTTCCGCAGTCAGCTCACGCAACCATTCGACCACGGAAGCTTTAATTCGATGAACGAAATTTTCATAGAGCTCTTTCAAATCGACGTTGTCATTTCTTTGAACGTCGGATTGGCGGATGGTAGTAGCGGAGCCCAAGAGGGGATTTTCGGATTTACTCGAGCGCGTCAAATTAAGATATGGGGTACACCTTGCATCCTAATAAATAAATCGACTCAAATTTAAATTGAAAAAATCATGTAGAAATAGTATGCCAAAGACTAAATAAATTCATATACGCATTACACCATCTTTCAAAAGTAGCAAATAAAAAACAGCATTGATGGCTTATCACGGATACGTGTGTTCGGTTCTAAGATACGGATTACTCATATGGGGGAATTCAACTGACTTCAATAGAAAATTTATTATACAAAAGAAATGTGTTAGGGCCATTTAAGGTGCGGAACCTATGGACTTCTGTAAGCCAATATTAAAAAAAACTAAATCTCCCGCCACTGCCATCAATGTACATCTACGAAAGTCTGATATGTGTCAAAAATAATCAAAATCGATTTGATACCAAAGATGATACATTCTCCAATCGGCATCGGGGTCAATTGCATAGACTATTATCTTATACGGCATGCTATTCGAGAAACAGCTATGTGATGAAAACTTGAATCGATTCAAAGGTTTTATTTTTAAATTATTGATTAAGAACTGTTTTTATTCCACAAAGGATGCTGGACACCTCAAACGCTTGGCTAATAAATTATAAATTTTTATTCAATTATTCAATTATGCAAATATTATCATTGCTATTAATATCTAATATTATTGTTATTAAATTATTATTGTTATTATTTAAGAAAAATGACATGTACCTTCGGGTATGAAATTGCATTTAATATCCTTAAATTAAAAAAAGTTAATTAATGATTTAACCTATAGATTTACTGTTATCACTAAAGACACGATGACTTTATCTTATTTATTAATAAATATTTGCCCACCGACTAGGTCGGTAAGACACGCATGAACAATATTGTAAGATTTTTATCGTAAAATGTACCGTGTTTTATGCAAATAAATATTTCATTTCATTTCCTGTTGAGTACTGCCACAATTAAAAAAGAACTTCTGTATAGGTACAATAATTTTTTATCTTACTTCCGGATGTCAAAATAGTCAGATTAGAATACGCCGTTACCGTTGAAACATGATTTTTAAATAAAAAAAATCTCTCTCCACTGGTTAAACGCAAAACGTCATAAAATATAATAAAATTAAATAATATAATATTTTAAACTTCCTACCACCCAACCTATAAAAAGCACAAGGTCCTGATGACGCTTGAGGAAATCCACAATGAGCCTCGTGGGCTCCCCCATTTGACAGCGTTTACGCCACAATATTATTAATACTCTCCAATAGATGTCAGGAAGAGTCGTATTTTTCAGTTTATATTTAAATTGATTATCATTGAAAATATTTTTATACAGTTAAAAATTTCCAACAATAAAAATTTTGTGGATCGATTTATCACCCCCGAAACCAGGGTAATAAATTTCATCAAAATATTTGGAGCCGTTTCCGAGATTCAAAAAATAATATTTAGATACATACAAGAATTGCTCGTTTAAAGGTATTAGATTAGATAAAAGTACTATTATTTATGTCGTAGAATACAATATTTATTTATTGCGCTATCGTACACAAACATTACAATTTATATTTCATTTTCTAATTCTTTTCAATTTTTTTTTCATACTTTGAAAAAAAATTTTTTAACCCATTTTTATGAAAATAGATTTTTAAAAAATCGATTTTTTTAATTAATCGAAACCCTTAAAATCGATTAAAAATAAACAATCGATTGTTCGATTAATCGATTTCGATGTTACAACACTACTCTCCAACCGTCTTACGGTTTTTCGATCAGCACACGTGACCTGACGCGAGTTTCACAGTTTTTACCCACCCCACAAAAGTGCTCAACGCCGCTAAAGAAGTTTTCACAACAAAAATTGTTTATGGGTAGATTATCATAGGTGATATGATAATCAACCAGACTGTCGTATCGTGTCAATACACGACTGCGCATACAGTCATCATTCAATGGTTGATCGGTCTACGTATGTAAGACTGTTCCATAGCAGAAACTCGTAGTTTAATTTCGACCATTCTGATATCAATAAAGACATTCGAATTTTATTACGTGATCAAACAACCTCAGATCAAATAAATAAGTAGGTGCAAACACCATAAAATCTTGTCTAAGATTGATCGTATGCTTGTTGTTACTACTCCGGAGTCTGAAAAACTTTTTCAAGATGCAGTGACACGTATGACTTTTTACAGTCGTTCGAAGTGCACATTACACCAAGTACAAAAAATTGCTTTTCGACAGAATATAGTGCTATATAAATAGTCCTACTTAGTTAGTAATGTCCTACTTAGCAATAGGACAGTGTCGAACCTCGTAACTTCTAACCAACAGATACGAGACATGAAATAATAATAATATTTAACTAATAATATTCAGCAAAAAATGTTTTTTTTTCATTTATTTACGAAATACGTTTTTAATCGATTTCGTTTTATTCAGAAAATGTATTTTAATTAGAATGTTAACTTAAAACATGCTAGTTTTATATATACTCTAATTTGTTTTACTTTACGAAAACCTACTGATAGTATGACATCTTATAGATAGAGATAGTGCCTATGTCTTATAAAGTAATACAAATTGTTTAATTAGACGACCCGCGTGGCGAAATGGTTACCGTGCAGGGTCCCGGGTTCGATTACCGGGGAAGCAAAAATTTGAATGAAATTTAAACTTCTGTTCTTGGTCTGGGTGTTTGTGTTTCTGTATCTGTGTGTGTCTATGGTACCCACGACACAGGGCATACCCTACTGTGGGGCTATGAGTGTGAAGTGTTATTCATTTATAAAATATTTATTTTTAAAATCATTAATCTAGTGTAAGACCATATAAACGTTATGGCTATATATTTTGCTCGAGCAGCGTGGTACTCCACCACGAGCTCCAGGCCTCCCCAATAATGGGGAGAGATCCGTACCCAGCAGTGGGACGCAAAAAGGGTTGCAGCCATATATTTTAGAAAGCCTAAGTCCGCCTGAAACTGTAGTTTGACGTAAATACCCTATTATTTATAAAAGGATTAGAAGAGCTGCTTTGTGTAATTGCTTATTTGAAAAAAATAACCAATGTCTTTGGAATAAAATAATTTTCCATAAATATTTTGCGTTTCTTTTCAGTATTTCTTATCACACTAGATCGAGTTATTCATAACAGAATGGACAATCTACTTTTTTAATTCGAACCAGTTCCTGAGATAAGCGCGTTCAAACAAACAAATTCTTCAGCTTTATATATTAGTACAGATAGTGTTATAATATATTATGTGTTGAATAGTCCATTTATTGAGGAAGGCTATAAGCTATATAACATCAGGCTATGACTAATACCAAAGTCCACGCGGACGAAGTCGCGGGCGGCCGCTAGTCATAGCATGATGTTATATAGCCTATAAGTCTTCCCCAATAAGTGGACTATTCAAAACAAAAATATTTATTCAATTCGAACCAGAAGTTCCCGAGATTAGCGCGTTCAAACAAACAAACTCTTCTGCTTTATATATTATATAAATAAAAAGAAATACATTAATAGTAGCAATCTTAAGTCACAAACCAATCAACTCAAAACTTCAGAAGCAATCTGCACTTGAAATAAAAGTGAGCAGTACGAATAAATTACTTCTGAAAACAAATTTATTTACGATGAAAGTTGGAGATAGCTTCGATACAAAATCGATATAAGATGAATAAGGTGAAGAAGTTATTGTGAATATTTTTTTCATCTTCTACAATTTTAACATCTACTTTGATTTTTCAAATGACTTATCACTTTATTACTTATTATTAGGTCCTGAAATATGACATTGCCGATACTCAATACTGGCAACTTTAAAATCAAATATTTTGCTTTTGATTAGGAATTCCAAATTCAAATTTATTTCAAAATAAAGCCAGTAAAATATTGTTTTAAATTCGTATTTTTTTTCCACATCTTATTTAAGCTTCAATTGCTTTGACAACATCTATGTACAAATTTAAAATTCGCAGTAACTATTTATGAATATGAGTTCCACCGTGGCACCAGTGCTGCAAAAACCAGGAACACAGATCCCACAGATCGCGAGTGTGTCGCCCCGCTAAGGCCGGCTCCACACATTGGTCCCAACGTTGGCCCCAATGCCACTCGTCCAACGTGTGTATCTAGAAATTAGCATTGGCCCCTACGTTGGAGCGACCGTTGGTGATTGGCCGGCGCGTGTCGGTTTTATCAAAGGAATCTGTGCCAACGTTCGCGATCCGTCCACATATTGGCGATTTGCTTAGGCCTGTTGCAACACGCTTCGAGTGCGTACGTCGAGATGTCGTCAGCAACAAATTCGCCATCCGCATGGACAAATGAAAAAGTTCTAGAATTTATAGAACTATACCAGGCACATCCAATAATATGGAACTCAGTACTGTAAAAGCGCTTAGAGCAATTTCTATTTCAGTATCGGACATCTTCATATTGGCTCTGACGGAAAAGAAATAGCCAACGTGTGTACGCTTCACCAAATTAACCGACCAACGTTTGTACCAGCGTTGGGGCCAACGTGTGGAGCCGGGGTAAGCCGGTGTCCTCGCCGAGTGGGACGACTCGCCTCCCTCGTCGCGCGCCCCGTAGCCCCGTAGTCTGGTTCCCAACAGTGGGTTAGCCACTAACCCGCATCTCCACCAACCCGCATTGGAGCGGCGTGGTGGAGTAAGTTTCAGCGTTAATGTGTTAAAGATAACTGCAGCCGGTAAGTTTTATTGCTTAGTGTCCCAAAAAGCAAAGTTGCAAATTAAAAACCGTGAGCCGTCATGGTACGCCTGGTAGATGTGAAGCATCTGTTCGTACAATTATTATGCATAAAAGACAAGATTAAGAGTAAATTATTATTGAGTAGCAGCGCAACTGCATACGACCTCAGACAAGACTTACCTATGCTTGCTTGAGGTTGTATGTAAATGTCCATGGGCTGCAGCGACCACTTTACACCACGTGGCCTGCACGCTCGTCTGCTACTCCATTCAAATAAAAAAATGACAGGAAATAAACATAGCTTAATGAAAATGATGGTTGTCGTAAAGTGTGGCTGGGATAAAGCTAAAAAATGTCGAGTGCGGTCAAAAATAGGATGGGTGGCCATTCACCCACATCTGGTGCGGATGACGACTATTTATTTAATAAACATTTGCTATGCTATGCTGCAACCCTTTTTTCGACCCATTGTTGGGCACGGGTCTCCCCCCTTTATTATTGGGGAGGCCTGGAGCTTACTCCACCACGCTGCTCCAATGCGGATTGGTGGAGATAAACATTTATTTTCATTTAATACAAAAATTCAATATTAATTTCAAGTTGCTTCAAATGAGTGTGGCGACCTGTTCCCACTGCAAGCGTCGCCACACCAACAATCTGGTTTACCTGTGGCGACCCGTCGCCACGGCAAGCGTCGCCGCACCAACAATCCGATTTACCCGCGCCTATAAATGTTTCACATTAAAAGCATTTTGCAAAAAAATGTTTCTTAATCGAAATATTGTAATTGCACAAGGTTGCCTTACGATTATCTGATGATAGGACCTCATTATTATTTAGGAGCCCACCCAAAATAAGCCGATCATCGACCTCAAGCACAAAGTTACAATAAGAATTTACTTTCGATACTTTGAAATATTGACATCAAAATGAGATAGGGCTGCGACGTGATTTGTAAATGGAATTATGTCATTTTATATTGATGAGATTTTAACGTCTATGAGGAAATTGATACACTTTGAGGATTATTTTGTTATTCTTGTTGTACATGGGTAATATAAAATTCATTTTTGTGTGGACTTGATCCAAATTTGTAATTTTTTTTTGTTTTCTTTTCAGATACGTAGCTTAAGTACCTACGGATGCCCTATTGAACGATTGATGTAAGTTATGAATAATGTACTAAATAATTTGTAGTAATATTAACAGTATTACATAATAATATACTGGAGATTGTTTTGTGCTAAGATATTTTTTTTAATTATGTAACACAAACGGGAGTTAAAAGAAGATGTCAGTTAGTGGACACCTTTTTGCTTAAAAGAAAACCCATGCTCGCTTAAAATTCAAGTTAATAGCCCACTTAAAATTTATGTCCGTAAATGACGAAAAAAGGAATTATTACGGCTGTAAAACTGAGAAATAAAATGGTGTTTTGAAATGTTACCTATTGAAATATAAAGAATCTTTTTTCTTAATACATATATACACAATGGGTTGAAATTGGGAAATACCAAACAAATATAATTAAATTATTTATTTATCGTTCATATGCAATAACGTAGCTTCAATCGTCCCCAAAACCGAAAACCAGCCCCGATGGATACTCTTGGGTTGTCGAGTGATTTCCAATAGACTTTATTTAATTTTTTTAATACTTTTTGCATCGGTTGCGAGTTTTTTTTTTTTCAAAATTTTTAATGATAATCAGTAGTGCCTACATTATTTATTGCTACTATGTCTTAAGAATACATTAACACAGAAATGATCGCAGCGATAGTCAAAGAGGATTTTCTGTAGCATCGATTGATTGGTAATAATTTGCCTGGAGTAGGAAGGCCTGGAGTCTACTCCACTACGCTACTCCAATGCAGATTTGGGGAGATGCGGGTTAGTGGCCAACCCGCTAACGGATGCTTTCAAACCGCCCATAAGTCCTCCAACAAGGATTACCAACTGCTATGTAAGAAAGCTGTTGTATACCCCATATTTTAAAACAGGGCTGAAGTTTTCGTCTGGTCTATTCTTCAGCTCAACATTGCCTAAGCGCACCCAGAGCAGACAGAACAAAAAAATAACGTTCACTAAGAGTTTGTAAAGGAACCATACAGTGAATAAATAACATTTCATTTCATTTCATTATCTATAATAACTGAGGCCGATACGAAAATGCACATGAAATTCTGCCTCCAGCGTTCACTCATCTCACTCCTAAGCGATCCCGTGTCACTATGCACAAAATTAGATTTTCTTTGATTAAACTGCGCCATTTCCAACTCTATTATAATTCTAGTATTACTCTGTTACCTCTAATAACCTTGCTTCCTTATAACTTCCGACCCTTCAACTGTAAGATAGCGTTCAAAGGGTCCAATAACACCCAAGGTTAGTAGACAATGCCTCTCCTCACTCTATATTGGGGTATAGTGAGCGAGATATCCAAATGTTTGATGTTAGGCACGATATTAGGAAGTTGAAAGCCATTTGATTACTCGACTTATTGTTATGGAAGAAGACGATATTTCGCCAAATATTTCGTAGTATGAAAGGAAAGGAATCGCGAATGGTATTATTGGCTAAATGCAAATCATCCATCCCTCCACAGCCTTTTAAGGTCCACTGCTGGACATAGGCCTCCCCTAATGTTCGCCATTCCGTCCGGTCATGCGCCCTCTGAATCCAGCGGTTTCCCGCTATCTTCTTCAGGTCGTCAGTCCACCTGCCTGAGGGCAGCCTGTGCTCCTTTTGCCAAAACGTGGTTGCCATTCGAGGATCTTTCTTCGGTTGTCAGTCCTCCTAACTATATGGCCGGCCCATTGCCACTTCAGCTTGCAGATTTTGAGAGCTATGTCGGTAACGGTGTTCGTCTACGGATTTCATCGTTACGAATTCTGTCGCCTAGAGAAATAAAAATGCAAATAGGTAATCAATAACTATAAAGCGTAGATAATTAAAGTTGTAAGGCAAATTTATTTTATTTTCGTCATCTAAATTTAGCACCATCGCTCTCCGGATGACGGGCCCATTTTGGGGCGCTACACGTGAAGGACACCGGTGCGTTTCTCTGGAGATCCCGGAGTTCTCCTCAAGCTCTGAGGCCACCGAAGAAGTTTTATTGCAGTGAAAATCTCACATACTCCCAGCGGGTTATGTGTGTGTGACAGGCACTTCTGAGTCGGGTGCCTTTAGAAGGTTTCCTTCCAGAATGTAAGGCCCTGTATCAAAGCTTATTTTCATTGTTTTAAATAAGTCGAGCGCCGTACTAGTTTCTAGATCATGTTATAGATTATAACTAGGACCTTAACTTTAACTGTGCTTGTTTAACAATGACTAAGGAACCATTAATATTATTAGGTACACTTTAGCTGGTGCCCTCTAAAGAAAAATCGTCGTTACATGATGTTTTAGAGTTTAAAACCTTCATCGGTACCATTTACGAGTCAACGCAAAGAGAAATTCAATTCGTACTAGCAGTAACTGAGACTAGCGTGTTTAAACAAACTCTTTATAATATTAATTACTTATAGATGATTGTACGTAGTCTCTGTTTTTCTAACTGTAATTTAGTGTGGTGATGATCATCGGCATAACCCTGTATGCACAATGATGAAAAACACCGTAATGAAATATAAAAATGTTGTTCCTCACCGTAGAGCTGCGCTAATTAGGTACGCCAGATGTGCGCGCCGGGATTTGAATCTAGGACTTCTGTGTTGGAGAACTGTGTCTTGCCCGTGATAGACCCACTTGTCTATCACATACAAAAGTCAGTTCAGACACTTAGACAGCCACAACTTCGCATCAATAACTTTAACAATGCCTGAGAGTTTTTTTCCTCCGGCTTTTTTTCTCTCATTGACCCAGCGGTGGGTAGGCATTAAAGCCGAAATTAAAATTTATTTCAACAAATTTATTTATTAAAATTTATTTCAACGGATTCTTAAAATATTAAAATAAACTTAAAATTTAATTTGAGTTATAATTGTAATTAATTTAGTAAATAAATAACTTTAGTTTATTTTAGTGATTATTAGATGCCTGAATAAGGTAGACTATTTAAATACCTAATTTTTTTGTAAACAGTCTTCAATAAACGTTTTTCATTTCATTTCATATCATTTCATTCCATTCCATTCCATTCCATTCCATTCCATTCCATTCCATTCCATTCCATTCCATTCCATTCCATTCCATTCTATTCCATTCCATACCATATCATATCATATCATATCATTTCGTTCCATACCGTTCCGTTTCCGTTTCGTTTCTTTTCGCTTCGTTTCGTTTCGTTTCGTTTCATTTCATTTCATTTCAAATCATTTCATTTCCTTTCATTTCAAAGGAGCATGTCTGTTTTAGCCACATTTGTTCCTGTCGATTCGTCTCCACCCTTGCTGCTTAAAAACGAAGGTCATAGGTTTGGGGATGTATAAGGTATTTAACTTAAATAGCAACGACATTTACAGCCATAAGAAGTTTTCATATAATGGTACAGTCAGAAAAGAACTTCCAAACCAAGCTGAATTTATAAGAGCATTCTTATAATTTAAAACGTGACTATAATATTTAGTACTCGTATATCTTTCAAGATCCTGAGAAGATTTAAAGATTACGATATCGGACGAAGTTCAGAACTACTCTTAAGTTTTTTCATATGTAGTGATAAAACTTTTAAAAGAACTTAATGAAAACTCGAAGGTAAGATAGACTTATGACTTTTATTTTATTGTAATTGGAAACACAAGTTAGACTGGAATATCAAATTGCGTGTTAACGGCTTTTTAAAAACACAAAAAACATACCTGTTTACCTGTCAATGGAAACCCATATTTATTTACATAAAGTCCCATAAGGAGTTTTGGCGGGAAGTCTGAAGGAACAAGTTGTGCTCTTGTTTTATTTTCATTTTCTTGGTGTGTTTTTGAGTTATATCGGATAAGGTTGATGGCATTTTGTTCCATATAAGTTAATAACAGTGTACGAGTGTTGTGAAATAAAATAACAGTACGAAAACCTGAACCCTTACTGATTTTTCTATGACTACTAAGTGATGCAAAAATGATACTTGCCGCTGGCAATATGCACAGAGTTTGCGATGCCATTATTTAAAAAAATAGTTCCATAACATGTTATTAAGCACTTTCCTATTAAAATAAAAATGTGTTTGATATGGCATTATATCTGTGGTATCTGTATTAATTTCAGTGGCTATAACAATTTTAGAAGAAAATATTTTCCTTGCCAAAATATTTATATTGTAATGCATCACACGGGTCGTTAATAGATTGTGACGTTTGTCACAATCTATTTTAATTGAGAAGCGTATTAAATAACCTTCTTCTTCTAATTTCAATACAATGATGTGTTGCTGTACGATTTAAGTTTGTGCGTCATTCGTATCAATCTTGTCATCGGCCTTAGTGCTTGATCGTGTAAAAAGAGGTTCCAATAAATAATAATAATAAATAAACGTTACACACTCATAGCCCCACAGTAGGATAATTAATACCCTGTGTCGTGGGTACCATGGACACATACAAAGACAGGAATACAAACACCCAGACCGAGAACAGAAATTTAAACTCATTATTCAAATTTCTGTTTCGCCGGGAATCGAACCCGGGACCCCTCGATTGGCAGTCCGGCATGGTAACCATTGCGCCACGCGGGTCGTAAAATGTCAAAGGTTCAAATGGTACTTACGTTTAGTTTTGAAAAATATTAATACTCGTTTTTCAAAAGACTGAAAGCTGCATGGAAGCCAAACTCCTTGGAATCATAAATATGATTTTTATTACTATCTATTGTGTACAATACAAATCTGCACTTTTATTAAGATGTTTTAATATGGAATGGATTAAAAAAGCATACAAGTAAATATTAGAGGAATAAACTTGGCTCTGTTCCAGATTCATAATGAAAACGCTGTGAAACTTTTAAACACAATGTGATATAATACATTGTGTTTAAAAGACAATACCCAGTAATAAGTTTAATGATTATAACATATCTCCTCTTAGCGCTAATATTTTAATTGACATTGGTATTAGTCGTAGCATGAAGTTATATAGCCTATAGCCTTCCTCAATAAATGGACTATTCAACACAAATAGGCGACGATGATCGCTTAACACCACGCGGCCCATCTGACTTTTTGTTCGGTTTAATTATTCAATTTAAAAAAAATATATAAATTTATTTTTAATTGATTTTTTTATAAATTCAATTGGAACCGATACTTTCTGAAATTAGCGCGCTCAAAGAAACAAACTCTTAAATGTTTTCTACTAAAATACTTATAAAGCATGTAAAGCATGTATTTTAGTATAAAATACATATACCTAAAGCATGTATTTTAGTAGCATAATTTTTTTTACAAAGACAATCACAAAGATTTTTATTTGCAGAAATAAAGATACAAAAACTGTTAATATATTTTTAGTACGCCATAATTACCTTCGTGAAATATTACAAATATAAAATTCAAAACTTTATTGTAACACAATGCACACAAAAAAATGAATATTTATATATTATCAATTTTATTATTATTTTGATTTATTCCCATTTGCGCTTTTTAAAAAATTATTGTTTTATTTTAATTAATTGTTTATTTAATTATTTATTTATGTTTCGGATCGGATCCTATCGTCGGCTTTGGGAACTCATATTGCAGGGTTTTTATACACTGAGAGGAAAAATTACTGGCGAAAAAAAACCTCCCAGGTTTTATGGAATTCCTTTATGCCGTTTCTTCGTTCGTTTCGTTCCGTTATTCAGTCGCAATTCCAAAGTTACTTTCATAGGAAACTACTCATACTTGAATATCGGCTTAGAAGATCAAAGGCGTTATTGCATGCCTTTACTCGACTAGGGAACATTTTACATAACGGATGTTTCATTTTCTTTTGCTACTTGATACTAATATTATTGATGGTGGCGAACTGCAACATTTCTATTGACCCACTGCTGGGCTCAAATCTCATATCATGACTGCGGGAAGATGGATGGATGGAAGCGTGTTAGTGGCCAGCCTGCTGTTGGACTTTTGCAAACTGTCCATTATGGTATGGCCTACGATTAAAATGTTATAGTAGCAGTCACCCATCTCACATCCGACTGCGCCATACGCTTTACCATGCGTAGTATAGTTTTTTTTTCTTTCAATAATCGCATTGCAAATTCTGCATATGGTAAGCATCAAGTATAATTTTTGGATCATTCCTTATATTGGGTAGACATAAAAAAAAACAATAAGCAAAGCGATGGCTATTTTACCAGAACTTGTCCGACGGAGTTTTGAAGACAAGCTGAAAATACATGTTTTCGCACTGTTATTTTATTTCACAACATTCGTGCACTGTCATATAACCTATATCGAACAAAATTCCATCAACTTTATCCGATATAACCCAAAAATACACCAAGGAAATTAAAATAAAACAAGAGTACAAAATATCCTTTCCGACTTCCCGCCAAAACACTAAAATAAAGTTATTCACTAATTCTTTTTTTTTTTCATAACGTAAAAAAAAAATTTAATCCGGATTGCAACAGATCCAAGGCTTACCGAATCAAGAATCGGTTTGAACTCCTATCTGCATTGGAGGAATATGTAAGCTTCAGATTATTTTATTGAGAGAAACACTCATAACTACGATAGAAGGGCAATTTATTATATTTCATCTCCTAAAATCCAAATAGTACATGCCAAAAGAACTTAACTTCTCACATCTGCTGACTTAAAACACGCCGTGATAACCTGAAATGTGTCAGTACCTATGATTTATGTATAAGTATACGAATATTTTCTTTGTGTAATATTAAATCGCAATTTTAATCATCTTCATATCTGCTTACAGAAATCAAAACTGTAACAAGTCCGTGTCTATATACAAATTTATGTATGTGCTACGCTAAAAAGTAAATCCATACTATCCATACTAATATTATAAATTCGAAAGTAACTCTGTCTGTTTGTCTGTCTGCTACTCTTTCACGCTTAAACCACTGAACCGATTTTGATGAAATTTGGCATAAACATAGAAAGGTCGTCGAGAAAGAACATAGGCTACTTTTTGCCGCGTGAAAATATCTCATTCCCACGGGAAGCAAATGGAATGAATGAAATGCGCCGTGTACTGTCATAAATCCACTACATGTTATTACTTACTTCATTGACGTCGATTATCATATTTTATAACTAATATTATGTTGTTTTATTCTTATACTTTACTTTTCCTTTATTATTTCTTTACAAAATTATTTAATTTCGGTGTTTGTTTATTTATATTTTCACGCAACTATCAAAATTGTCACGTCTGACTTTTATGTAACTTATTTTTTTAATTCATTTTAAAGCATTGTATAAAAATCCTTTTAGCCATTCAATATTAAATGAAAAGAATTTTTTTATGTTTCTTATTTAATTTCATAGATTAATAAGTATAGTATTGTCTTTGACTTATTCATGTTTTTTACATTATAATTATTTTAAATTGTTATTTTTAAATAATAAATGAATATAATGTTCTTCGAACCTTTATATATTATTATATACATACCTATAAATGAATTGCTGTTCGTTAGTCTCGCTAAAACTCAAGAACGTCTGAACCTATACGGCTAATTTTGGTCTTGAAATATTAGTAGACGTCCAGGGAAGGTTTAAACGGTGAGAAAGTTTGCGAGCATTGTGAAATTAATAGTAAAATAACTTATTTTATTTTCCTATATAAACCGTTAGTAACAGTAATGTCAAACATTGGTTCTTCGCGCCATCGTCCTAAAGTTTGACATAGTCTGAATAACAGTTCATCTGTCACTGTTCGTTTTTAATTTTTTATTTGACAGTAACATAAAAACCGGGAGTTTTGGCGGGAAGTCGAAAAAGACATATTGTGCTCTTGTTTTATTTTCATTTTCTTGGTGTATTTTTGAGTTATATCGGATAAAGTTGATGGCATTTTGTTTGATATAGGTTAATTACAGTGCACGAGTGTTTGTGAAATGGAATAACGGTGCTAAAATATGTTTTTTCTGCTTGCCTCCAAGATTCCATCGGACACGTTCTGGTAAAGTAGCCATCGCTTTACTTGAATGTTGGACTGACTTGACTGACTGATTACTGACGACTTACTTACTGACTTTGTTATTACTTCGCCCAGTTTCATTGAAACTGGCAAAAAATTGATGCAAAAATTATACTTGACGCTGGCAGTATGCACAGAGTTTGCGATGCCATAATTGAAAAAAAAAAAAAAAAACATAAAAACCCTTTGAGAAGATAAAGAAACTAATCCTCTTACAAAACTTTTAAGGCAGGACAACGTCTGCGGGATCCACTAGTGTTTTTATAATATTAAAGTATTGGTGATTAGTTCACTTACTTTGTCGCTTCTAATCAATTTCTCTATACATCTTTGTACGCTATTCTAGTTTTACCTGATAAACGATTTTAAAAATTGTGCATGTACCCTCTATGTGTTAAATGATTATGTTATTTCTCTTCTTCTTAAAGTGATTTTGAGAAATAAATTCGTAAACCATAAACCATATGTAATTGAAAGTATGTGTTAAAGCGAGCGAAGACAAATAAATAGTAATATAAATAATTTATTAAAATATTATATTTGCGTTTCGAATAAAGACTTTTTACAAAATGTTAAAACTGTGCACAAAATCTTGTTTGACATTTTTGTAGTTTTACTAACTGTTCTAAGGAATTGGAGAACTGTCAAGCAGGTATAGTCTAATTAATGCCTTTAAACGAGTAGCTCTTGTAAATACCAATATATATAAAATTTTAATCTCGGGATTTTCATGAAATTTAGTGCCCAGGGTTTCGGGGGTGATAAATTAATCCAGCTAGGTTTTATTTTTAGAATATGTCGTTTTATTCGAATTTTCAGGGATAATCAACTTAAATACAAACTGAAATACTTATATGACTCTTACTGACATCTATTGGAGAATATTAATAATATTGTGGCGTAGAACGCCGTCCAACGTCATCCACCAATCCGCCGTTCAAACAAATGAAAATTTCGATTTGAACTCTATAAAAATTTCGTTGATGGAATTATAGACGTAGGCTAATTGCGGAGCTAGAGATCTGGGGTCAAACGTCAAGCAAGCATGGCACGTTTTTTTATTTTTGTGACAATATTGTTTTTAATTGAGGGCTATTTCAGATGTCATTGTAAGTAGCACTAAGCCAATGAGTGTTTTGCTTAAAATTAAACCAAGAAAATCAATTGTTTTTATTTGAGCAACGCTCGGTCGTCCAGGTACTCTCAATTAAATAAAAGAATCTACAATGGATGAAGTCGGCTAGACAATGAAAAACTCACATTTTTCGTTTTTCGTCTAAGGACTGAACGATTACAAACATTGCTTAAGCTCATCCTTTGTCCCTCGAAATAAATTGCCAAGAATCTTTCCGAATCATCATTTAAAAGTGAAATTGTAATTTTCTTTATTTTTACGGCGGGGGATTGTATTGTCGATTGGGAAAATGAAGACAATGAATTCTTGTTTTAAATACTTCTGTATTATTTTTAGAGATCTACATAAGGACTCCGTTTGTCGGAATAAAAACGTAATATTCTAAGAGATGAAGGATAGATAATTGCAACTTTTAAAGGGCTGATTTAATCTAACAGCGTCAATCACATTGGAGCTACACACACCTACTTCACCTGCCCTTTCGTCATTCAACTGGATGTCGTCGCGTTTAGCGCGGATTTGATTTTTGGTTAGTATAGATAATTTTTATTTATGACAACTAGAAATATATATAGTATAATTTACAGATTTTATAGGTTCACTGTATTGGATAGAAATAACATTTTGAATATTAAAAGCCAAGCCATACAATATACAACCTACACGCCGCTACACGGTTAGTTATTGATAGAGTATTTCAGTGTAAAACAATACAGTTATTTTGCGCTGACGGGTGAATAATGACCTATGTCGGCTGACGGCAGTTAGGCTGTTCGTACCCCACAGGTCATTGTCATTTTGTAATCTAAAGGTCACAAATATAGACAATGTACACACAGGCTTTCTTTTTTTAAAGTCGGCACTTCGAATGAGAAGTTAAGCAAATCGACACGAGCCTGTTTTTCAGGAGAAAGAGTAGGTGATTCTTAGTATTTCTGTATATTTAACTTGATTTCGCAAAAATTTTGACTTTGTACACTTTGGATGAGAAGCGGCGACGTGTTTATATGGACTTATAGGTCAGTTGTATCAGTCATCACCTTGAAGATAGATTTTATAGAGCCCTGGTTTTCTCTGAAGTGAAAAGATGGATTGGATCAGGGTCAGGGTGGTGAAGTAAATTTCAGGCCTCCCGTATAATAGATCTGCTCAGGAGAGGGGGCGAAAATGAGTTACAGCCAACTACTTCTGTATAATATCTATACCTTATAAATATAAAGCTGAAGAGTTTGTTTGTTTGTTTGAACGCGCTTATCTCAGGAACTACTGGTTCGAACTGAAAAAATATTTTTGTGTTGAATAGTCCATTTAATAGGGAAGGCTATAAGCTATACAAAATCATGCTATGACTAATACCAAATTCCACACGGACAAGGTCGCGGGCGGCCGCTTGTAATGGATAAAAATGAAGCAGGTAAAAACAAGATTTTATAACACCATTTTAAGTTCGCGTTATTTAATGTTTTTTGACTATTATGACAATAAATGCTGTTATTCAATAATCAGGCAAGAACGAATGATTTTTTTTCCTCCAGTTCTTTTCTCTCAGCTCAACTTATCGCCCATATGGTGCGTAGTAAGTAGTAGGTAATAGTGAAATCTAGGTGCCCTAGAACCGATGATTGCGAAATTTGCGAAAGATTGACATTCATCTAGAGAATATTTATATTCCAAAAACTAGCCTTCCGCCAGCGGCTTCGCCCGCGTAGACCCGTTTAATGGGTCCCCGTAGGATAAAAAATAGCCTATGTGCTATTCCAGGCTTCATTGCTATATTAAAATCATAGGCGTTTAGCCAGTTGCTTCAACCACGTTGACCCTATTACCCGTTTTCACGTAGAAATTTTTCCGCGGTAAAAAGTAGCCTATGTTACTCAGGATGAATAAAGCTTTCTAATGGTGAAAGAATTTTTGAAATCGGGATAGTAGTTTTTGAGTTTATTCATCACAAACATACAAAAATACAAATCTTTCCTCTTTATAATATTAGTATAGATGAAAAAAATATTTTGATTTATTGAATTTTTAATTATTAACCCCGAATATTACGCAGTTGGTTAATAGAACCATTTTCTTAAGCTAAAAGTGACTTAATCAAAGCAACCTAAAACAAAATAAGATTATTTACTAGCCAAAGCGCTAAAACGTGGTTTCCTTAGTATTCTGAAGCTACACGAAGTCTCACGTTTCATTTGAAGACAGTAAATTAGACGTAAACAAAATACGTAGCCATTTTATTGAACTACAGATAAAATGTTGCGATTCTACAAGACGGATAGGTATTCGCTCGATAGTGAGCTGTTAGTGATGAAATTTTATTGGATCGCTGCAACCCTTTTCGTACCCTACGACTGGGAGCGGAACAACCCCCATTATTCGAGAGACCTGGAGCTTCCACGCTGTTCCATTGCGGATTGGTGGAGATGCAGGTTTAGTGGCCAACCCGTTACCGGATGTTTACAAACAGCCCATAAGGCCTCCGGCAAGGTTTACGGATTACTGTCTATTGAGAACAACCCGAACCGCAGTCCGAATCATGAAAACGCGAATGAAATATTTGAAAGATTTTTATTACTAAGAGACAATGTGAGAGGCTACGCATAGAGACATCCTTCCTGGGGCCGCTGTCTGAAAGGCCTACCGGCCCAGCTAGCCACCACCAGTGGATTCGTATTGATTTGGCTGCAACCTATTTTGCGTCCCACTGCAGGGCACGGGTCTGGGGAGGCCTGGAGCTTACTCCACTATGCTGCTCCAATGAGGGTTGATTTTTCGTATAATTTGGTAATATTCACCAATCCTATAATCGCCAATTTCTAGGACATAGATAAAAATTTAATTAAACATAATAATAATATAATAATAATTCATTTATTTCAGACCATAAGTCCATACAGTAGGTTAGTAAAATACAAATGTTATGTTAGTTATGTTAGTAAATAAAAACAGAAAACATAATACATTCATGGGTTAGTACACAAACTTATCCTATGTTAGTATGCATAAATGCTATTACATAATGTGCACACGCGAAAATCACTTTACTTACCTTATAGTGAGACAAGTCATTAAAATTCCTAATTTTATTCGAGAGAGCTCGTTTCGTCTAATTATGGTTCATCCTTTGAGCGTGAGCCTCGGTTTTGAATATAATTAAATTCCTGTACACAATGACATTGTGGATTATTTACACAATTGTTGTACAAATCCTCACATAGCTAAAGAAATAATACATGCCATAACCAATTATATTTGTGTGTGAATTCCGCCTACACACGACTGTTGATGATGTGTGTAGGTGCTGTTCCTAGTCCCTGTAGCTTCGGGATTAAGAATAGAGCTACGGTATTCCCTGCCTGATCGTAAGAGGCGACTTAAAGGGGGCTCTAGGGGTTGTGGATGGTGCGAGTGGGAGCAGGATCCGCCTAGCCAGCAGCCCCGGAAAGGACGTGGTGTGTTCTTGGCCGCATGCCGCCGTAAGCATCGGAAGGTGCAGGAGAGCATATCTGCCCTCCTGAAGGTGGGCCCATTCTAGGCGCCGCGTGTGGAGGTCACCGGTGCGTTCCAATGGAGATCCCGGAATCCTCCCCAAGCGCAGAGGCAGGCCAACAAGGGGGTTTTAGTGCTAACCTAACCTGGCATCCTCTCCCAAGGTGCCGGGTACCTTTTGAAGGTTTCCTCCCCGATACCAAGAAAAAGGGGCTGTTCTTAGTTGATGGTGGATTAAGGCAAATATAATTCGAACGTCTTTGATAGCACAGTCATGTATTACTTTCACCACATACAACATTGTAAGGGGAGAACAATCAGATAGGATAAAATTAATATGACAGTTTTGACACTATAGGTATTAACACGTGTCATACACGTAACGATAGCTAATTTAAGGACCCGTGTGGCGCAATGGTTACCATGTCGGACTGCCAATCGGAGGTTACCGGGTTCGATTACCGGCGAAGTAGAAATTTGAATGATGAGTTTAAAATTTCTGTTCCGGTCTGGGTGTTTGTGTTTCTGCCTTTGTGTTTGTCCATGGCACCCACGACACGGAATATCTACGAGTACTTTACTGTGAGGCTATGAGTGTGCAAGAAAGATATCTTGATATCTCACAGAAAAATATAATGGTATTTTATCTAGATCATATCCAAATCGTCCCTGCATTAATTAAAACATCAACCGTAGTCAATAAATTATTGAAATACTGTTTATATCAATACTAGTGGTCCGGCTCAGCTTCGCCCGTGTGCAGACGTTGTCCTGCCTTAAAAGTATTGAAAGAGGATTTATTTTTACCGACTTCCAAAAGAAGGAGGTACTGTATTCGGCTGTATGTATTTTTTTTTTTTTTATATATGTTCACCGATTACTCCGCCGTTTGTGGACCGATTTTCAAAATTCTTTTTTTGTTCGTATGCTTATACTCCCGAGGTGGTCCCATTGTCACCAAATCAGGATCTGATGATGGGATCCCAGGGAAATCGAGGGGAACTCTCAAATTTTATAGGCACACACATTTATTTTCTTATAGTTTCTGAAGCATAAGAGATATTTACGCATAGAAATCATCATCTCATGTTGCTGAGCTGATGATGGAAGGTACTGCGACAGTGAGGAGTTGAGAGCAAATTCTTTCAATAAATAGTTTTTTATTCGAAATCTTACATTCCCGAGATGGTCCAACTGTCACCAAGTCAAAGTCTGATGAGGGGATCCCAGAGAAATCGAAGGGAACATTCAAATTTTATAGCACAACAAATGATTTTCATATTTTTACAAAGCAAAACAGACATTTGTGTATAATTATCGTCATATCATGTTGCTGAACTGATGATGGAAGGTACTACGACGGTTAGGAGTTGAGAGCAAATTCTTTCAATAAATGGTTTTTTGTTCGAAATCTTACATTCCTGAGGTGATCCAACTGTCACCATGTCAAAATCTGATGATGTGATATTAGGGAAATCGAGGGAAACACTGAAACTTAATAGGCACACACATGCTTTTAGTCATATTTTTAACATAATACAAATATTTATGTCTGGTAATTATCACCTGCTGTTGCTTAACTGATGATTGAAGGTACAACTCCTCAACGTTTAGGAGCTGAGAGCAAATTCTTTCTTTAATTTATACGTTCAGGTGGACTGATAGTATGTCTTTCAGACTTTTAGATGGCTATTAGATAAACATGATTATAAAAGGTAAATCTGTTTAAAGTTTAGAAGTTAAGTGAATTTTTTTCCAATTATGCTAATACATACAGAATTATTAAAATTACTAAAAAGAGTGAAATAAATTAAGTTTTTAACAAAAAAATAGAACCGACTTCAAACGGTAAAAAATAAAATTGTTCAGTACCTACTTCTTCTTGCTTATGGTAATGACTCTTAAAACTATTTTTGAAGTCGGGCCCTTAGTGAAATGTCCTGTCTTAGTAAATATAGTGTACCTTTCGTTCTGAATGGGCACCGACTCCAATATAGTTTTAACAGTCATTACCATAAGCAAGAAGAAGTAGGTACTGTCCCACTGTCTGTACTGTCGGTGCCAATTTAGAACGAATGGTACGACATTTACTAAGGGCCCGACTCCAGAAATAGTTTTAAGAGTCATTACCATAAGCAAGAAGAAGTAGGTACTGAACAATTTTATTTTTTACCGTTTGAAGTCGGTTCTATTTTTTTGTTAAAAACTTAATTTTTTAGTATCTTAAAGAGATCTTCATGTTACTGTCAATCAAAAATACAAAAGAAATAATGACATACGAACTGTCCTGTTATTCTGTCTGTGTCAAAGTTTAGAAAGACACGGTACGAAATAAAAACTTTTGACACCGATATCCGTGGTTAGACAGGTAGAAACAATTTATATGATAAAACTACTTATAAATAAAAAAATAACATTTTTCAGTGGCCAAAATTATTGTGAATTTAACCATTGTAAAATTCATTTGAATACACTAGTAACATCATTCGTCAAATTCGGTAATCGTCATTAACATATGCTCGTTTAACAATAAATAGTTGTATTGTCATGCACTAAAATAATGTTTCATCATTCAAATATAAAATCAAATTATTGACACTTCTATTTAATCTCAGTATCTTAAATCCGCCGAAGCGATAAAAGATTAATAATATGACACTTGCGTTTAATAAGCGAGGGGTATCAAATACTCGTACGTGAGGTCAGATATGACACAGTGTCATTGAACTTTAGTGTTTGTAATTTCATTTAATGTTTTTTTTTTTTTTTTTTTGATAAAAAATCTAAGTCACTGAGTGAAGCCCATATTGCCCGAGACACGGCTTCATTAAATACTATTGTTCAAATGAACACTAAAATTAGTAACGCTTATCTTTGTGAGGAAATATTAAAGGTGTGATTCATCCGCTGCACCCATTTCTGCCGTTAAGCTTTTTACTGTGTTCGGTGGAAAATTGCAGTTGGCGGTCATACTTACATAAGTCGACCATCAGCCTCAGGAGTAGCAGCGCTACTACTTACGATCTCAGGCATGACTCAGAGTTGCTTGACGTTGCGTGGAGATATGCCGCAATGACCACATAACACCACTTGGATTGCATTCTCGCCTGCTACTTCAATAAAATAAATAAATAACGATTCACACTCATAGCCCCACATTAGGGTAGTTATACCCTGTGTCGTGGGTGCCATGGACACACACAAAGACAGAAACACCCAGACCGAGAACAGAAATTTAAACCCATCATTCAATTTCTGCTTCGCCGGGAATCGAACCCGGGACCCTCCGATCGGCAGTCCGGCATGGTAACCATTGCGCCACGGGTCAAAATATACAACACTTGCGTTTAATAAACGAAGAGTGTCAAATCGTCGAGGTCAAATATGTCGCAGTGTTGTTGAACTTGAGAAGTGATTGTAAAGGTACTTTTTGATTTTTTTTTCGAAAAAAAAATCTTGGTGTCAGTGAGTGAAGCTCATTTATTGCCCGAGACACGGCTTCATTAAATACTATTGTTTATTTTAGTAATGGTATTTTTCACCTACATATATCCTTGTAAGGAAACATTAAAGGTGATAGAATTTGTAGTTCGGCCGTAAAAGGTGCCGCTGCACCCATATCTGCCGTATAGCAATTGTATTGTATTTTGGTGAAAAAGTGCAGCTGCCGGTCAGACTTACATGAGGAGACCATCAGTCTCAGGAGTAGCGCAACTACATACTATCTCAGGAATGTCTCAGGCTTGCTGTTGTGTGTAGATGTAGATGGACTACAGTGACCACCTAAAACCACGTGGCCAGCATGTTTGTCTGCAACTTCATTAAAATATAAAATATATGACACTTGCGTTTAATAAACGAAGGGTGTCAAATACGTGAGGTTTGATAAGTAACAGTGTCGTTGAACTAGAGTAGTGTTTGTAAACACACTTAGTTTTCTCGTAGAAAAATATGAAGTTAGTGTCACTGAGTGTATGAATAGTATGTACCTGAGACACAAATCTGCTTAGTATTTTTTGTGCTAAAATAGGTTTTAGCACAAATTGCTACGCTCTTTCAGTTCTTGTAGATACCTCAACGATTGAAGTAGCCAAAAGTTTTTACTGTGGAAACATTTATCCCCTTCTCACATAATATGGAATAATATATTGGGGAAACTCTGTCACTGTGAGTAGGATTTTTATGTTACAAAAGCGTAGCCTTAGAATACTGTATAGCAAAGCAAGCGATGATTCTATTCGATCATTATTTCTCGAAGAAAAAATTCTAACATTGACTGGTATATATATATTAGAAATTTGCACTTTCGTTTATAATAATAAAAATCTTTTTGAAAAGAAAGCTAAAATGCGCGTTAGAGATGTTCCCACAAGGCAAAATGATATATATTGTGTAGGCACAAAAGTAACGTAGATACCTACTGTTAGGTCTCTACCTTACTTTGTGCTGAAATCTCAGTAAAAATCTATTCTGCCTCTAGCCAGGCAAATCAAACAATGAAACCTTTTCCGACACTTCTTTTATAATGAAATTATCCTATAAAAGGACAGGGTCAACAGGAAAACTCACATTGAATTGATTGCTCACAAGACAAAATACATAAATTCTTCCTTCGTCAACGTCAGGCACTGTCTTCGGAACTAACCGGATAGTTATGGTGTTCAGAGAACGCTACTGATGGCTCTGAAGGAGTATTTTGTTTGGAAAATCCAAAAGTGCACGCTTCATAATCTCATCCTTCAAAATAAAATTGATCAAATATAGATATACTGAAGTCGAAAGTTTTCGAGCAGTGTGTGTTGCCAGTGATGACCTACGGCGCTGAGACGTGGTCTTTTACAGTTAGCCTTTTCCATAAGCTCAGGGTCGCCCAGCGAGCGATGGAGAGGGCTATGCTTGGTATTTCTCTACGCGACAGAATTCGTAATGATGAAATCCGTAGAAGAACTAAGGTTACCGACATAGCTCTCAAAATCTGCAAGCTGAAGTGGCAATGGGCAGGCCATATAGTTAGGAGGACCGACAACCGATGGGGAAGAAAGGTCCTTGAATGGAGACCACTTCGGCAAAAGGAGTACAGGCCGCCCTCCAACCAGGTGGACAGACGACCTGAAGAAGACAGCGGGTAGTCGCTGGATTCAGAAGGCCCAGGACCGGGTGGAGTAACGAACGTTAGGGGAGGCCTATGTCCAGCAGTGGACAGTAAAAGGCTGATGGATGGATGGATGGATAGACATACTAAAAGTATGAAGAACAGTCGATATATTTTTTTAAAGTGATGAAAAGTGAAAGGGTTCTATTCCTAAGTATAACGAAGCGTAAGAGAAATTAAAAAATTTGGGATTTTTTATTCATCAATATTAATTAAACAATGGTACTAAATTAAACTGCCATTTTCAATACCAGATCAGGGGAAACAATTCTGAATGAGAAAAAAAAACTCGATATGTGCAGTATTACGGACGTTATCACTGTCACATACGGGATCCATACGCACAGAAACACGGACGTCCATAGAAGATTTTTTTCAATCAGTTTTTTAATTATATAAAACACAATAAATGTTCATTTATTAGTTTACTAATGTTAAATTAATAGTTCATCTGCATATCGGTGTACTCATATGAAAGAATCGGTGCAAAATACATAGATAAGAGGCAATCAAAGTTCAAGAAAAGCACATTTTCTAGCTAGTTAAAAGTAGTGCACTACCTCAAACGCTTCGCGTTATGAGGCGTGCAAAAGACTCAGAGAAACTGGAAATAAAAAGTAATTGGATGATTGTTTGTTATCGAAAAAGAAAGTGATCAGTATAAACAACCATATTTTTATAGGGCTGATGGAATGTACATTAAATATTTTAATGATTTACGTAAAAACACACGGAAGGTTAAATAAGGCAAACCTAAAATGGTTCTTTTTTATTCTCAAGTTATGGAACCCTTTAAATTTACTTGGATACCCGTTCAAAGATCCTGGATTTTATTGAAAATTCAATATACCCAATTCTGCCACACAGAACGCAAAACAAACAATTCGACACAATGCGAACAATAAACACGATGGAATTTTTCCATTTTCTGACACTACCTCTAAAATTAAATTACCCTTTATATATTATATATAAAAGGACAAGGTCAACACGAAAAATCAAAGATGGCGCACAAAAAGGAATACACAATTCCTTCCTTCGTCAACGACAGGAACTGTCTTCGGGTGTATACGATTAATTATGGTGTTAAGAAAACGCTATTGATTGCTATGAAAAAATATTTCCTATAGGAACCCAAGGGGAGTGGAGATAAAAAGGATTTGGAATGAAAATGGAGTGCACAGAATAATGATAATAACATTTTTTTTATTTGAATGGAGTATCAGACGAGCATGCAGGCCACGTGGTGTTAAGTGGTCGCTGCAGCCCATGGACATCTACATACAACCTCAAGCAAGCATAGGTAAGTCTTGTCTGAGGTCGTATGCAGGTGCGCTGCTGCTCCGGAGGCTGGTGGTCGCCTCATGTACGCGTGGCCGGCAACTGCACCTTTCCACCGAAACACAATAGAATTGGTTCACGGCAGAAGAGGGTGCAGCGGTGGTACTTTCCCGGGCGAACCATAATAGTTGTACCACCTACTAATGGAATGAAGATGGATTGCACAGAATAATAATAATATTATAATATAATAATAATTCCTTTAATTCAGACCATGAGTCCATATAATGATAATAACAATAATAAACGTACTTCAATAAAAAAGATGACAGTAATAATTTTGCCTTTAACAAAATAAGTGTTGCTTTTTCAATAAATTACTCTGGAAACATTTTTCTCCGCCTCTGTTCTCAGCTCAACCCTTCGCCCAAAGGGGTATCTAGGGTCAAAGACCGTGAAAAGATTGACGTTCATTAAGCCAATATTTAAAAATAAAACTTTGAATTTCTGTTCTTTCTACGACTTTATGAAAGAAATAAAATATTATTTAATCTTCATTAATCTTAAAGGAATAGCTTAAAGTAATTGAAAACGTCTAAGGTAAGAAATCTTGCAAGAAACGTTGAGTATATTGGCTGTAAAACTTAATTACTTGGATATGTGGCAATATTTTACGATTTTCAGAGACGGAATAACGTTAAAAGGTAATAGGTATATTATTTCTACTCAGAGTTTACTCACATTGAAATGTATGATTATAATTCGATGTGGTTGAGTGGTGAAGACAGCCATCTCCGATGTGGGAACCCGGAGTTCGAAACCCGGCTTGCACCTCTGACAAAAAAATTAAGTATTCATCACTCATCTAGGGCTTGTGAGGTGAGGGAAAATAGAGTATTATATTAGAACTAGCGGCCGTCCGCGACTTCGTCCGCGTGGACTTTGGGTTATAGGATGATGTTATACTCGTTTGTTACAATATAGCCTCGCCACCGCCGGGGTTGGGATATAGGATGATGTTATACTCGTTTGTTACAATATAGCCTCGCCACCGCCGGGGTTGGGTTATAGGATGATGTTATACTCGTTTGTTACAATATAGCCTCGCCACCACCGGGGTTGGGATATAGGATGATGTTATACTCGTTTGTTACAATATAGCCTCGCCACCGCCCCGGGGTTGGGTTATAGGATGATGTTATACTCGTTTGTTACAATATAGCCTCGCCACAGCCGCGCCGGCGGCACGTTGAAATTTTGCAACTAACGGTAACCAATCTCACACTTGACCCCGCCCTTTAGCGGTCTATGCAGTGACTGCCGACACTGCACAGATCGCTTGAGTTCTACGCTAGCCACCGAGCCATGCGCGCTTCACTTATATAGTTATATCTTATTAATTATCGCCATCTATCTTGGCTTTTTTCCGTATTTTCCGCATCTGTCTTTCCATTATCCAACCCCCGGCTAAGCAACACGACAAAAGGTTCAAAAACCGTGAAATTACTCTCTGTAAATTACCATTAACCGCCCACAATTTAGTGGAACCAATAAAATCAATATACAGAGCTACTGAACGGTAAATCACGCCATACTCAAACATACTCTGGGACGAACAAACGTAATAAAGCACTATTATGACGTAAGTAATTATTGTTTTATGCCAACATTCGCCCGTGTATAAAGCTGTATAAGATAGGTGAACCAGCTAAAGCGAGTAGCGATATGCGAGTGAAAGAAAACAATAAAAGAGCATACTGCTGGATTACTATTTGCTGCGTTTCTGTTACTTTACTTCTAAGGGATACTTTATTCGTTGCTTTTCAATTTTTTCGAAGCGCGCTAGGCCCGGCGGTTAGCGTAGAATGCTAACGATCCATGCAACTAAGCAAAACGGGCGCGGTCGGGTGTGAGATGGGTGACCGCTAGTGGCAAAAAAAAATTCATGCGCGCTTCCGTGCTTCGGAGGGCACGTTAAGTTATCAGTCCCGGTTGTTGTCGATAAATAACAGTCGTTAAACCTTGTCGGAATGCCTTATGGGCGGTTTGAAAACATCCGACAGCGGGTTGGCCACTAACACGCATCTCCACCAACCCGCATTGGAGCAGCGTGGTGGAGCTTCAGTCCTCCCAAATATGGGGAAGAGACCCGTGCCCAGTAGTGGGACGTAAAAAGGGTTGCAGCCATACAGCAATACCAAGGGAGTTTCTACCCCTAATCAATACGCGTTGACCCGAAGTAAAAAAAATAAGTGGCACCACTTGCAAGGTTCGAACGATGACCGATTTCTACTCTGAAGCGTTATATTTCAATTGAAAGATGTGGTTGCCGATCAAACTGTGAGTTGACCTTCCGATGTGGCACTAATTGATCTCTCTAGACTACATAATGTCTTCAGCATAGTTGATGTTGAGTGTAAATGTCCAACGGAGTCTCGGCTCATTGACTAACTTTGTTAAAGAAATACTAAATGGAAAATGTAATGACTTCGCTAGTAAGAATAATGAAGCAAATACCTAAAGTCGATAATAAATCCGAAGAGTCCATTCGTAAAGTCTAATGCTGCCATTAAAAATAACCATTGTTTTAGAGCGTACCCGTATGTATGTCGTAAGAATATACGAATCTTTGTTTACACTTTTTGCTGTTAATAATGGCTTCGTATTGTTTATGCATTCTTCAAACGGAAAAGAAGTGTGTTGGCTATTAGCTTTGGCTCGGTTTTACTGGACAACAGTAACAAAACAAGGAAACTGAAACTAGGGACGTTGCTCCAGTGTGGGTTGGTAGAGATGTGGGTAAGTGGCCAACCCACTGTCGGATGTTTTCAAACCGTCCATAAGGCAAGCGACAAGGTTTGACAATTGTTATCTATTGTTAAAATCAGGACCGGTGACGGCTTAATGTGCCCTCCGAAACACGGAACCTTGCATGCAAAGGGTCGGACTGAAAATCAGCGCCATGGTAATGTATTTTACCATGGCATACGCTGAGTCCTGATCCCATTCGCAGTGCATTGTTGCAGCACAGATTTTTATACATAAAATCAAAAAGTATAAAAAGAATGTATTTTTTTGTTTTTGTTTTGGTAAGCATATTTTTTATTTTATTTTTTGTATTCTTGTGTGCTTCATGTGCGAATAAAGTTTCTTTCTTTCTTTCTTTCTAAATTTTTGCCACGAGCGGTCACTTATCTCACACCAGACCGATCTCATTTGGCTTAGCTGCGTAGATCGTTTGCGTTCTACGGCAGCCGCCGGGCCATGCACGCTGCTTTTTAAGGTCTTCTACTGTAGTAATTAAACCTTACTTTCACCATCATATCCAGCTCTTTACTTTCTGAATCCAACGGAATTTCGTTTTAAATTCTAATTAAACATTACTTTCAGTCGGTTTAGGTGAAACCCAAAAATCTTTGGCGTATTACCATAATGACAACTGCACCGTACAGAATGTCAAAAATATGTACCTTTTGTTATAGTTCACGACCTGCGTGGCGCAATGGTTATCATGCCAGATCGAAGGGTCGATCCCCGGCGAAACCGAAATTTGAAAGATGAGTTTAAATTTCTGTTCTCGATCTGGGTGTTTGTGTTTCTGTCTTTGTGTGTCCATGGTACCCACGACACAGAGTATATCAACCCTACTGTGGGGCTATGGGTGTGAAGCGTTATTTATTCATTTATTTACTATCGTTTCTATTTTATAAATAAGTATAGCTTTAATTTTAGTAGAGGTTTGTAAGCGAGCCAGTTTTTAAGATGATGTATTTATTACATACACTTTACGATATGTTTTTATCAATCAAACATGCAATATAACATATCTACATTATCCTATGATATAAAACTATGATTTCACCACTGACTCACGCTTAGTTTTTTGATAGCAGTGAAGTTTTGATTGTATTCAGCAGGTACAGATAAATTTAATCTAGAATGGTCTTGTTTATTTTTTCATTTTACACGAAAGCAATAAAAGTCCTACGTTTCGCATGTTGCGAATGAAATCATCGCAATTAATATACATCTGGTATCGAAAACCGTCTGAACAAAAATTTGTATTAAACTTTTGCTGAAAATCACGGACAGCGTAAATGAAAATGGTTTGTTGTTGGATACTACATTTATATTATACTCGTTGTTTTTAAAATTTGAACTATATTCGAAAATATAATTTGTTAAACGCTAGGTGTTGTTGAACAGTCCCTGTAGCTTCGGGATTAAGGATAGAGCTACGGTATCCCCTGCCTGATCGTAAGAAGCGACTAGACTAGACTAAGGGGGCTTCCGGGATTGCAGACGTGAGAGTGGGAGCTCGACCCGTCCAGCCAACAGCCCCGGGAAGGACGGCGGCGTGGGCGTGGCCGCATGCCGCTGTGAGCGCCTGAGGGTGCAGGAGAGCGCATCTGCTCTGCCGAAGGTGGGCCCGTTCTGGGGCGCCGCGCGTGGAGGACACCGATGCGTTCCAATGGAGATCCTGGAGTCCTCCCCAAGCGGAGAGGCAGGCCACCGAGTGGGTTTTAGTGCGATACAAATCCCACATAACCCGGTACCCTCTCCCAAGGTGCTGGGTACCTTTTGAAGGTTTCCCCCTCGATACCAAAAAAGTTGTTGTTGAACAGTGATGTCCGAGCGGTAAAACCTGCGGTCTCTGATACGAAGGTACCGAGTTCAAACCTCCAGCTCGCACAAAGAAATGTCAAAGAAATTTTTTATGCTTGTTTATCGCTGCTCCACGTGCGGAAAGTATTGTGATTAAATTAAAAACGATGTTTTCCATCACCGTGCACGCCTGAGAGAAACTTATAATTTCTCGAAGGACGTGAAATAGGACGTAAGACGATATATCGGTAGATTAAAATTATAGGCATTGCTTTAACCGCGTGGAATCCATCACCTGTTTTCCCGTAGGAATGCAGCATTACAGGAATGCATTGCAGGAATGCATAGATAATGTCGGCTTAAAATGGAAAAAGAATTTTTCATATTCAAATCATTTATTTGTTGTTTCAAATCGGTTCTGTACTTTCGGAGCCTATTCAATACAACAATCATTGTTTTCCTCTTTATAATATTAGTGTAGATTGTTTTAATATACAATATAAATCGTATAATAAAGTGATCAAACAGTTCATAAATCAAAGAAGTTTTTTCACGATCAGAAAAGTAAGTTAATTACCGATTTGATTGATTACCCATTAGTGTTGCCGTTTCAACTCTGAGTAATGCTACAAGTTTAATTGAGAAAGTTGCTTTTTTTTGCTCAGAGAGGAAAAAAGCTATCATATTGTATAGAAAAAATGGTTGATTTGGCATGAACCCGCGTTCAATTTTTCGTTTTTACATTTTATCACGCTTGTAGAAGCGCGCATGGCCCTGCGGTTAGTTTTTACAATGTTCTCATATCCTTCTAATCATTTTACAACTCTGAAGCCCATGTAGTGTATGCCTGACACTCTTTTATTATAAGTTAGGATATACAATAATATGATGCATTAATAATAAAGACTTCGTTAGAACAACACGCCTTTTTCTCAAGTCCGAGCCTGCGACGTCTCTAGACCCATTTATCTTATTTCCAGCAAGCATGTTTTCAGAAGTAAGTTGTAAGTCATTTTTTACCTTTTAAGGTACGCGTACAATACATAAAAAAATAACCAATCTACACAAATAAATAAAATTGGAGTGTCTGTTTGTAATATTCAAATCACCGCTTTTTACTACATCCATATGAATTAATATACGGTACATATACCAAAATAACATTTTTTTAAATTTTTGATCGATCAGTCTGTCTGTTTGTGACGCCTAATCTCTGAAACGGCTGGACCGATTTTGACGGGACTTTCACTGATAGGTAGCTGATGTAATGAGAAGCAACTAAAGTCAATGTGGATGAAGTAGCGGGCGGCCTACTAATATTATAAATTCGAAAGTAACTCTGTCAGTCTGTCTGTCTGTCTATCTGCTACGCTTTCCCGCTTAAACTACTGAACCTTAATGAAATTTGGAACACAGATAGAGTGGACCTCGGAAAAGTACATAGGATGGTTTTTATCCTAATGGAACCTATAAAACGGGTCCAAGCGGGCGAAACCGCTGGCGGAAGGCTAGTCATAAATAAAACAAGTTTTCACTAGTGTTTTTTCTTCTCCTCAGAGTCTAAGAATAACAGTTATACTTAATGACGAAAAGGAGAATGATTAAACATCAAATTACTTGCTTGTTCGTCTGTAACTCAAAACCTACAACAGAATTGTAACCTTCTAATTTAAAGCAGGTCTTTCTGAAAGAAATAGAGATAAAATATTTTATTCACTGGAGCCGTAATAATAATTTACTCGAAATCCTTTGAAACTTTAGCCTGCTTGTTTTGAAAAATACTTTTCATAAAATGTCTGTTAAACGAATCATTGAGTCAACAAATTATTTTGTTTTTCATAGTTTTTGGGGTAAATGCTTTTTTAATTATTTCTATTTTTAAGCTTTATAAAATAATGATGGTTAACCGCGAATGTTTAAATCTAACTCGAAACACATTTATATTAGTAAGTACGTCTGACCGACTAACCGTATGACGTACATGGTAGTGACTCTTAAAACGATTTTGGAGTCGGTGCCCATTCAAAACGAAAGTTACTCCATTTTACTAAGAGACCCGCAACATGAGATGATAGTTACTATGCACAAATATCAATTTTGGTTCAGAAAGTATAAGAAAATCAATATGTGTGCCTATAAAATTTGAGAGTTCCCCTCGATTTCCCTAGTCAAGATCTGATGATGGGATGTCATTAGATCGTGATTTGGTGACAATGGGACTACCTCGGAAGTATAAGCTTTCGAAGAAAAAAAAAAATCAAAAAAATCGGTTCATAAACGACAAAGGTCCGCGAACAGTACATAAAAAAGCATGGTCGAATTGAGAAACCTATTGCTTTTTTGAAGTCGGTTAAAAAATAAATAATGTAGTTTAAAAAACTAAAAAACACGCTTTTGTGAAAATACGAACTAAAACGTAAAAAATAAGAAGACAATGAATTTTACTGTAGAAAAAGCGTAAGGTGCATGGTGTCGATAGTATCTTGAAAACCACCCCACGCTTTTTTTTACAGTAAAATACATTTTCTTCTTATTTTTTACGTTTTAGTTCGTATTTTCACAAAAGCGTGTTTTTTAGTTTTTTAAACTACATTATTTATTTTTAATTTTTTAGTGGGTTTTTTTTCATATTATTGCATTGTCATCGGCCTTGACCCCTGTGCAAATTTTCATTAAGTAGGTACTTAGGCCACGAACTTATCAGCCGCCTCGTATATATTTTTTATCCCGATGAGCCTAGTTAAGATTTTAATATAAAGTTATAAGATTATTGTATTGTCATCGGCCCTTGACCCCTGTGCAAATTTTCAAGTTAATCAGACTCCTAGAAGTAAGTGAAAATGAAGTTAAAAGATTCCGTTACATACATACATACATACATACAGGTCAAGCTAATAAAAGCGTGTTAATAAAGTCTCAACTCAACGCAATCGCAACATAAATAATTTAGGTGCAGGTTCCAACAAAAAAAAATAACCTTTTTGTATACCTATTTATCTTACAGCAGCTGGGCACCGGTCTTTTCTCGGAAGTAAAAGATATTTAGGCCATAGTCTATCACACTGAACAATTACGGATTGGTGGACATCAATAATTGGAAAAATTATTAGATTCTTAAGCTAGCATTGAGTGGAAAACATATCACATATATATTATATATTAAGTACATATCACAATGCAGAGCAGCAGTAAGTACGAATGTCATAAATCCGGTCTTGGACTAAATCAATTGAGATAAGTACTTTTTTTTTCAATTATGGCATCGCAAACTCTGTGCATACTGCCAGCGTGAAAGTAAAATTTTTGAATCAATTTTTTGCCAGTTTCAATGAAACTGGACGAAATAATAACAAAGTCAGTAAGTAAGTCGCCAGTAATCAGACAGTCTAGTCAGTCCAACATTCAAGTAAAGCGATGGCTACTTTACTAGAACGTGTCCGATGGAATTTTGGAGGCAAGCAGAAAAAACATATTTTAGCACTGTTATTCTATTTCACAAACACTCGTGCACTGTAAGTAACCTATATCAAACAAAATGCCATCAACTTTATCCGATATAACTATAAAATACACCAAGAAAATGAAAACCCCGCCAAAACTCGAGATACTTTTATTGAGCTGTCAAAACGTGACATCTTCATACATTTTATATGAGAAAATTATTTATGTTATTTATGTTATTTATGTTTTACAACTCTATTTCTTAACCCTTTTTTATGTCCCACTGCTGGGCACAGGTCTCCTCTCACAAGTGAGAGGGATTTAGACCATAGTCTACCACGCTGTCCAAGTGCGGGTTGGTGGACGTCATGCTTTCGAGAAATATCAATATCTCAATAAAAAAATATATGATATACATTACGATGCAAACTTTCTCCGAAAATTGGTTTGAACGAAATCTAGTAAGTAGTTTTTTTAATACGTCATAAATCGTAAACCACAATTTACCTTTCATTCAATCTTAATGCAATGATTTCTATGTATAATCAAAGGCAATGATGTATTTCTGTTGCCGCTATTGTTATACAAATACTAAAAATACAATGAAATAAATATTTAAGGGGGCTCCGATACAATAAACGTGTTTTTTTATATAGATTCTGGTACGGAACCCTTCGTGCGTGAGTCCGACTCGCACTTGGCCGGTTTTTTCCTCTCAGCTCAACGTCTAGCCCAAACGGGCTAAAGGCGATGACCGGGAAAAAATGACATTCATTAAGCGATTTTTTTTTTATCTTTATTTATTTAAAGGGGTTTTGTCACAATGTGACTATGTCACCCCCGTACAGGCAAGCGAATATTTTTTATTTCTAATATAAAATAAATATTATATTCTTTTCTTTTCATTGATTTTAAAGGTAATAAAAATCATGTAAAAAAAATTTACAAATTTTCCTGCTTTCCACACATGGTTCAGTGCCACCTTTTTGAGGTATCCATATTGATTTTTTCTGTGCATAGTGTCCATGACCCTATTCCTTTTTCTGGGGTGTGCCTTGGGGGTTTGATCTCGATATATCCGTGTCAAAGATCGTAAATTTGACCGCCCAACCATCGCTGCTCGCAATATTTTACGATTCAATACAAAAAATCCCTCATTTCAGTAATTAATTACTTGAAATCGGTTTTTCAAATACAAACCTTATTACGACAGTGACTCGTCATCACCATTAAGCGCTAGATACGTAAATCTCTGAAAAGCTCTCTTCAAACGTTTGAATCTGAGCTTCCCTTCTTTATGGTATAAGGAAAACGTTTGTGGTAATATACGCGGAACCGAAAACGCCCTTAAGCTGTTATCATAATTTTACGTAGGTAGGAAACGTGGAACAATATTTTTTTTGCGCCAATAGCAAAAATTTAGAAATTTATTTCTACTATTTCTGCATCAGATAATGCATAGAATTCTCGTTGTAACTTATTACGTTTTTTATTTAACCTACAATTACAATCAAATCTGAGCTTTAAGCACATTGTTTAATAATCGGCCTATATTATTGCGTTGAAAATAAAAAAATAAAGGAGGTCTTATAAATCGTATGATCTAACGGAAGACAATACCACATTTTAAAAGAATTTAAGGAAATAGACTTAACAAAGTCAAAAAATTAAATAAGGTTAACATTCGATTCGATCTCATTTTATTTAGTGATATACGAACTTTTTTAAAACAGCATTTGGTAATAAGGTTAAACTGTTTCAATTAAAATAATTAAATCCAATGGCAAAGTTCCATGCACATTCTGAACAAAAAAGTAGAGCAATCGAATGTTTGAAATAAAATTACGAGCTATTAACTAAACGATTAATAACAATAATAATATGCTAATATAAATTATAATATCCATAATCCGTATCCAAAAGACTACGGGTCTAATTGACCCATATATTTCACTTCTGTTCATATCATCAGTCTATAGTTCCTCTATTTCAATCAAATAGATTACTTATCTGTAAATTTATTTCACGATTGTTTTACACTTTTCGAAAGTTTTTAAACTAGCCGATTTTTATTGTCTTACATTTTATTTTTATTCGCAAAATCTTCTCACTTCTAAAGCGTTTATCATATAAAAATGATTTACAAATATGAATCCGCCAAGATTTCTATATTTTTAGAATGAGTCTGCGCCACTGAAACATGCAAGGCATATCTTTCAACACGTCAACACGTTATTCGAGACTTTTACGAGAGATATCTTCCAGACCGATACATCTTACGTATACATGATATTTTTACACGTAAATCATGAATTTTTATGGACCAGGTACTACAAATGTAAACAGTTGTCAACGTGTCAGCTCATTAATGTTAACAGGTCCTAATAAAATCCCATTGAGTGCGCTCTAAAATAATATTATGACAAGGCGCTAAAATCGTAAATTTTAGTACAAATAAACTGTGAACGTTAGCGACTGTTCATAGCTGAAGCAGCCGTCTTTGCTAACGCTCTCAAGTTACACAATAGAGTAACTACTCGACGCGATAATCCAAGATTCTCCTTCTAGTCCACGTATGCATAGTGTAACGTTGGTTTTAACTCATTCAAGGGAAGACTGTTATAAATTACTTTAGATTTCTTATTTGATTAATCTCGCATCGCCGAGCAAATGTAGAAGACAGCTAAGCAAAATGGGCACGGTTGGTAGCAGGATATGTGACCGCTAATAAGAAATAATACGTGTTATCGAGCTTCAAACGACACGTTAAGCTCTCAAGGTACGAGTAAGCGCAGAGACATTGTCTTAGAGATTTGAAAACGTCCGATAGTATTACCCACATCGCCACCAACCCACCGTAGAGCAGCATGGTGAAGTTTCCTCCAAGTCCAACCGTTGGAGAGAAAGATCCGTTACAAGCGAAGTTATTTAAAAAAGCTTTACACTTACAAATATATGTAAATAAAAAGTAAATAGTGGGTCTTAATTACACCACGCGTCGAAACAGTAAGCTAAATAGTTGGAAAAAGAATAACTGTTGGAAAAAGGCAAGTTGTAATTTTGAATACGGGTTGCAAAACTAAATATGAAAAAAACAGCATTGTTTGATTTTTAAAATAGTAAACTAACTACTTGTCTAATCGTTCAAACTTGTTATTATTAATTATAATAATAAGAAAGATAAATAATAATAAATAATAAATAACGCTTCACACTCATAGCCCAGATTACAGTAGGGTAGGTATACCCTGTGTCGTGGATACCATGGACACACACAAAGACAGAAACACAAACACCCAGACCGAGAACAGAAATTTAAACACATCATTCAAATTTCTATTTCGCCGGGAATCGAACCCGGGACCCTTCGATTGGCAGTCCGCCATGGTAACCATTGCGCCACGCAGGTCGTCAACGTCAAAGATATTTCTCTATGTAACTAATAGAACGTGTCATCTGAAAAAAATATACGTCAGCGGCAAACACTTGCAAAGTGGAAGTGTGTAATAATTTATGGACCTGCATTTGATTTTGTGTTCCAAGTGACTTAGATTCTTTATTTGTTTTTTCATCCCCCAAGATTGCACTTTCAAGATTAAACTTTCATCAATGCGCCCCAGCAGTTTTACTAACTACAAAAGAATTTCCCACAAAAGCATTTGTAAAAGAAATAAAAACTCAAAAAAATTGGTACTTCTCCACAACCACGCTTTTTATTAACTTGTAATATAATGTTTGTTCGAGTGGAATCTTGCAACTTAATTTTGAAGCAGATGCTTTCAAACGGTTGAGCTGAAATTTAGTTTATACTATATTAAACTACATTATAAATACTGAGTATTATTGTAAATCCAAAATGGCCGCCGCAACAAAATTGCGGATAACATATTTTATGGGTATCAAATGAAAGGCTTGTTGAATAAGATATTACATGAAAAATTAATATTATTATACAATAAAAATGAATACAATAATATTATACAATAACAATTTATAATAAATTAAAAAGGATTGACATTGACTACATACAAAAAAAATTAATTTAATTTAACTAATTAAAATTAAATCGGAGTCAAAATTTCTGTACTGTGGGTGTTTGCCCAGAATGCTGGCAACATGACGTCGTTGAATAGCCAAAGCAAAAAATTAAATATTTTTGACGTATTTAAGTTAATACTTATTTAAAAAAGCATTTATGAAGCCTAAACAAGTATTAATGATATGAACTGCTACAGAGCATTCAACTTCATTGAAGCATTCCCTCTTAAACCGATCTTATTATCTAGATTGATGAAGTCTGTCTGCCTAGGCTGGGCACTACACTCAATTTGTTATTTTGGTTGCAACTTGCTTTGATAAATTATTCACAAAATGTAGGGTTGTTTTAAAGGCACAAATTTTGTAGTTTTAGGCTTTTTGGTTTTAAAAGTTAATTAGGTAATTAATATTCAATAGCAAGAAGTCAAAAAAACTAAGGTATACTCTAGTGCGTTTGGAATGCTTTAAGATATTGGACTTATTGGAGTATATTCGACGACCCGTGTGTCGCAATGATTACTGTGGAGGAAAAGGGGAGATCTCCCGCCAGGCGATGTCACTGCCTGGGGATCGCGGTCCGAATGATAACTTCGGATCATTTGTATATATACTGAGAATCTAAGAAACTTCGATAGCGTGATTCAGGATACGTCTTCTGATTGGCCAGTTCAGTATTGCGCGTGTGACGTAGTATTCTATTGTTTACAATATTCTCTGCTTGCGTCGTCTTGCATGGTCAGCATTTCATGTGAGGCGCGGGTCATGTTGCTGTAGGTATCGCGCCGCTACAATTACCATGCCGAACTGCCGATCGGAGGGTCCCGGCTTCGATTCCCAGCGAAGCAGAAATTTAAATGATGAGTTTACTGTTTTCGGACTGGGTGTTTATGTTTCTGTCTCTGTGTGTGTCCAGGGCACCCACGACACAGGGTATATCTACCTTACTGTCGGGCTATAAGTGTGAAACGTTATGAGTGTGGAACGTTATATTTTCTGAATTTTTTTAAGAGTTGTATTGCGCCAAAATCTCACTCAACGTAACTGTCCTTTCAAAACAGGTAAGTACTTATGCGAAAAGATTTCCCATGAAAAAAAAACAAGTTGCACTCGGGGAGTGCCGGTAGAAGTAAAAATATTAACGTTGTGCATTTTTGATATTTTAGAATAGTTAGGGAATAATTCCATACAATGATCAGTATTATTTTTCATCTAGTATTTTCGGTAGGTTTTCATTTAGTATTTTTACAAAGTACTCACTCATTTTTTTCACTATTTCTTCGCCATTTTTTTCATTAATAGATGCACTTTGTTCTATTTCCATATTTTAAACACTTGATATGCACGAATTTTACAAATAAGTATACAGACATTCGAGCCATGAGTCACCCCTACATCTTACGAATATTCGATAAGATCACGTGTCCTGACGCGAGTTTAACATTTTTTACCCATCCCAAAGAAGTGCACAATGCCGCTTAAATTTTCACTTCAATAACGTGAGAGACAAAACCATAATGTGTATAAGATCCTATATTTTTTTGTGCATTTCCAAAAGTTGTTCCTGATCTCTACATGCATTCAAATGCATAGTCATAGATTTCTCTAACTTTTTAACAAGGCACGTGCTCTGTACTGGAACAATAGAAATGGTTAATTATTTAAATAACAACTGTTGATTGGATAATAAGTGAGGCTTAACACTTATAGCCTCACTGTAGAAATCCTTTTGTGATGGGTGTCAAGGACACACGCAATGAATACTCGGACAAAGAAAGTTTAAACTCAAACTTATCTCTTCTGTGCTGGGAATCAAACCCCGGACCCATCAAACGGTATTCCGACATGGTAACCATTCCACCAAGCAGCGATAGCCGAGTGGTAAAAAACCGCGGTCTTCGACGCGACCGACCCCAGGTTCAAATCCTCGGCGCGCACCTCTGACAAAGAAATTTGTAATGTGCGCATTTATCGCTGCTCCACGGTAATGGAAAATATCGTGATATTTAATTAATTACGATGTTCTCCATCGCCGTGCATGCCTGGGAGAAATTCATAATTTCTCGAAAGCATGACGTCCACCAATCCGCACTTGGCCAGCGTGCCAGGTGGACTATGGCCTAAATCCCTCTCACTTATAAGAGGAGACCTGTGCCCAGTAGTGGGACATAAAAAAGGTTGAAAAAAAAAGCCATTCCACTAGTCAAGAAGGCAGTCCGATCTCGGGGAGATGAGCCCTGGAAAAGGAAAAACATGCTAGTACACTTGTTCAGTAAGAATAGACTCTGGTACGTGCACGAAACGTTAATTTTAAACATCAAACAGACTTCAAATTCTTCACAAGTCGTGTTATGAACACCTTTTACATTTAAAAGCGATTTCTGTACCTGATCTAAGGTACAGAAATCGTTTTGATGTCGAAAACGTCAAAGGTATTACCGTAAAGATCAAATATTTATCGAAGCCTTAGCTTGGCAAGTTTTAACCTTTTACTAAAGCAAATAATAATAATAAGCGTAGTAACCCATATTAATAAATGTCACTCTTTATTGTGATTCCTATGCCGTTTTATGAATCTTCTTTGCTTACTCGTAAATATTCAAAATAAATATCGATAGAATACTAATGTAGATCAGGATACCCCTAAAACTTTTTTGTAAGATAAAAAATATGTCTCATCGAGTTATCAGATCGTTGAAGGTCGATCTTCACCGGTTCTTAGACCATGACGGAGGGGTGACAGCTGATGACGGCTCGACTGTTTATACTTGTAAAATTGGTTTACCTATATCACGTATTTAAAATATGGACAATGAACAAAGTGCATCTATTAATGAAAAAACTTTATAAAAATACTAGATGAAAACCTACTGAAAATACTAGATGAAAAATAATACTGATAATAAAAGTAATTCGTGCGAAGTTATTCCCTAACCATTCCAAAATATCAAAAATGCACAAGGTTAATGTTCGTCTCCTCTACTATCTTACGAATTTCAACGATCAGGCCACGTTTGTTGACGCGAGTTTAACATTTTTTACCCATTCAAAAAAAAGTGTACAACGCCGCTAAAGAAGTTTTCACTTCAAAAATTGTGCATTTCTTAGTTTTCAACCAGTAAAACCACTTTATGTAAAATTAATTTATTTCGAGAAAAACGTAAATAATAATTCTTTTTGACTACCAAAATAATTTAAAGGTTCAATACTAAGTATTTATAACTACAAGTTAGTTAAATAAATTCTTGAGATCGACGAACTATCATCTTCTCGATTCAAATTCCCATTTGTTCAGTTTAAATACTTTAAATCGAAATACATAAAGACTGAGCGCCGGCAAAGTTACAAAAACAAACAAATATAATTACACAAATAGATCGCATTCAACTTGAGACCTAATTTGGATTTTGGACCGCAGTCTTTAGCTGAAACTTCAGAGGCACGTAATAGTATATTTCATTACAAGTGCGGAAAGGCTGTCATTGCAAGGAGTTCCGACAAATATCTACCCGAGCCGAGGCGCAGCCGAGGGTGAGGGTTGACAGTCGGAACTCCTTCCAATGACGGTTCCGCACGTGTACTGAACAACTATTTTTAATACAGTTGCGAAAAAATTAAGCATTTTAATAAAATAGTAAAAACTTGCAAAGAACATTTTTGAAAAATGTCCCTGCAATACGCCACTTTTTGAGCAACTTTACTCGTGCGTTTTCTTTACCTTTTCCGAACTCGTGCGTTCTCTTTCCCAACTGTCAAAATAATGTCTATTAAAAAAAAACAACCACGAAGTTTTAGAAGTTTTTATGATTCATGCAAATATTTCTAAAAAGAAGCTACTAATTTGTTTCAATATCAAATTTAATGATTTGATTCAATGAGTTAGGTTAGGTTTTATTTCATTTCATCTCATTAACATTTTCATATCATATCAATAAAAAAATTCTACTGAAGACTTGGCTGAGTTCCCTTTTGCCTACCCAGAATGGGTGAAGAAAACAAAAAAAAAATCTCTGCATATAGGTATTCTTTTACGGCTTGAAGTTTTGGCGGTAAGTCTGAAGGGACAAGTTGTGCTCTTGTTTTATTTTCATTTTCACATCGGATAAAGTTGATGGCGTTTTTTTCGATATAAGTTAAAAACAGTGCACGAGTGTTGTGAAATAGAATAACAGTGCGAAAACATGTTTTTTCGGCTTGACTCCAAAACTCCTTCGGACATGTTCTCGTAAAGTAGCCATCGCTTTACTTGAACATCTGACTGACTAGACTGACTGATACCTGACGACTTACTGTTTTATATAGAATAATAGATGCAGAAATTATACTTATTGACACTGGCAATATGCACAGAGCGCGATGCCATTATTTAATATTGAAACGAAAATATTGAATGGCTGCAAGGATTTTATCCAATGCCGTAAAATGAATTAAAAAAAATCATTTACTGCTGGCGCCATTTTTCAAAAAATGTTCTTTGCGAGTTTTTATTATTTTATAAATTGTTTCATTTTTTCGCAACTGTATTAAAAAAAGTTGTTCAGTACACGTGCGGAACCGTCATTGGAAGGAGTTCCGACTGTCAACCCTCACCTTCGGCTGCGCCTCGGCTCGGGTAGACATTTGTCGGAACTCCTTGCAATGACAGCCTTTCCGCACTTGTAATGAAATATACTATTACGATGGCTACCTAATACTGCTAGGATAACTGTTACATGAATTTTCTAGATGTCAATATAGTTATGCGTTATGAGAAATTCCTATACCTTTTGAAAATGCATGGAGTTTAATATCTGATGCAATCCAATCGACATTACATTTTATCGAGAATTTTAAATAAGGCCTTACATAAATTTAAATTGCGATTAAATTTAAGATAGAACTAAATAGTGTATGCCGTATACAAATACACATGTTTGTTAGTATAGATTTATTTGATATGTATATTTTGTAACCATAGATCAACAATTCCAGCGAGCAAGATGTATACTTCCATATCGTATAGTTTAATTATACCATAATTATACTTTCTTTTAAGTTTTTCGTACTTTACAAGCAGAATATCTACTTAATGGAAATTTCGTTCCACTACTATTTCGTCGTGTCAGTTTCCCATTTCTTCAGTTTTTATCAAGACAAACAAACTCTGTACCAACAAAGTTGCAAACACAAACAAGTTTAATTACACAAATGGATTGCAGTCAACTTATTAGCTGTTGCCTTTAACTTAAGATCTAACTTGACCACAGTCTTATTAAAAAATACAGAAGCAAGTATCATATTGGAGTTTTGGCGGGAAGTCGAAAAAGACATATTGTGCTCTTGTTTTAATTTCATTTTCTTGGTGTATTTTTGAGTTATATCGGATAAAGTTGATGGTATTTTGTTTGATATAGGTTAATTACAGTACACGAGTGTTTGTGAAATAGAATAACAGTGCTAAAATGTGTTTTTTCTGCTTGCCTCTAAAATTCCATCGGACACGTTCTACTAAAGTAGCCATCGCTTTACTTGAATGTTGGACTGACTAGACTGACAGATTTCTGACGACTTACTTACTGACTTTGTTATTACTTCGTCCAGTTTAATTGAAACTGGCAAAAAATTGATGCAAAAATTATATTTGACGCTGGCAGTATGCACAGATTTTGCGAAGTCATAATTGAAAAAAAAGTAACATATTGTACGACTACTACTCCTGGGATAACTGTAACATAAGTATTTTTAGATGAGAATAGAGTTATGCCTTCTGAGGCATTTCTGATAGATTTGGTTTTGTTATAAGACTATTTCTCTAAAGAATTTACAATTCACTTACAGAGAAAACATACATTATTTAAGATAAGATTAGTGCCGCGTAGCAAAGTTACAATTTTTAAGTTATAAAATAACGAAGCATTCTATAATAACAATCAATAAGACGGTACCGTCGAATTCCCTAACTTCGCCTAAGTTTTGGCATATTTTTAAAGATTGCGCTAAAATTAAAAACTTATTTGGCAACACATACCGAAAAAAGTACCTTTTAGAAGCTTTACTATCGTATAAGACAAAAATCTGTCTTAAAATAAGAGCAATAATGAGCAAAATTCGATCTCAAAGGTAGTAGGCGAAGTTTGGCGTTTTTTACCTAACTTCGCCTACATCATGCCAAAGTGACTAATCTCAAAAATTGTTAAAAAATACCTTTACTACATTGTAGTATAAAGCAATTTAGAATATCTTAGACGAATATAAACTTTGTTATTAGCACCATAGAGTCGTAATTTAAAAAAAATGTGTAGTAGGCGAAGTTAAGCAACAGTCTGAAGATGTTTTCATACATTAGGAAAAGTTTCGATAGGGTTGCCACAAATAATTTTAGTTTCAAAATAACGAGAGGAGCAAGAAAAATGAAATTAAGTTGGTAAATTATTTATTTTTAAACAGAAAAATCCTTTGGATATCTATCTAGTTCAAGTTTATCTTATGCAAATTGATTGCGGCTGACCGTTTGAATCCCTTCAGTTTGCGGTGTTTCGCTTGCCGACTCATTCAGTGAGCGGTTGATTCGCAACTTTCATACCAAGTCAGCCGGCCACTCACTCGAACTAGAGCAACTAGATGACAGTGACTCTTATTTATGATAAAACTATATAAAGTTTTCAAACTCAAGTTCAGTGAAGTCGAGTGAGCGGCCCACTGTCTAGGTATGAAAGTTACAAATCAGCTGCTGACAGAATGAGTCTGCAAGCGAAACAGCGCAAATTGCGTACCTACATTAAGCGTTGTATGAACGCTCGATCTGGGGCAATCAAGCGTTGCTAATGACAGGACAGACAAATATATGATCGTATTATTAGGTACCTACCTACTGCAAATATTGAAATCATGTGTTCTATTTACGATCACAAAAAAACTATTTATTTATTTATATGCTTCACCTCACAACATTTTAATTATTAAGTTATCGTGTTACATGTGTGTGTGTGAAATCAGCTTTGAAATCGAAAGTCGACAAGCAGCCTTTTTTGCAATATCAGAGTTGAATTTATAGTAGATTGTAATCGTGAGTAGAACTAGAGTTTTAAATATTTGCAGTTCTTATATTGAGAGGTTAAAAGATCTGACCTTATATAGCTCTAGCTATGTAGATTTTTCGCGAATCTACAAAAAGGTGACGTTTAATTGAAATTGATATCAAAAGAAATGAACGTACTCGTGATAACAAACAACTTTCTCAAATAAACAGGTCGAAAAATGCCGAAAAAAAATTAACTTCCCATACGATTGTGTAACTTACGAGTTACGTTACTTAAGTATGGGAAGTTAAAAGCTTTTAAGAACTATTTAAAAGTCACCCTATATAGTATTATATAATATGATAGTTTTATCAAAAGCCTTAGAGCCGTTTTTGAAAACTCAATTATCAACAAACATACGTATTTAAAAAAAAAGTTGCTTATAACGTAGGATAATACACGAAACAAAAGAATCGACAACCCTAGGGGCAGGCGAAGTTTGGCAAAAGATGACCGCCACTATCAACTCGATAGCATTTAATTCAATTGTGACTTCTATACGTGAAGTAGATAGAAAATAATAACGGCATAAGAAAGGGGATAAAATTTAGGTCATAATAAAATACAAAGTTCACTGTTACTTGTTCTCTAACGGTACCGAAAATCAAAGTTAAAACACAGCAAAAAAAAACCTGTCGATGCTTCCTCTGAAAAAGCGCACTGGTCACCAACGGTGTGAAGTAAGCCACCATTGATCCACAAAATATAATAACTCATGAAAAATACTTTCGTATTCAGTAGTTACATACACACCCTGTCCTCAAATTATATTGGAAAACTTAACATATTCGAAATTAGGCGAAGATCGGTAGCATAGGCGAAGTTACGACATTCGACGGTAGTTAAAGAGCATTTTATACTACAATAAAAGGATAGTTAAAGAGCCGACAAAAACAAGACGCGTTCTAGCAAGATAAGGTTGCGTTCAATACGCTTTAACGCTTCGTTGTCGAAGCGTTAAAGGCTACATTTTTATTCAAGTTTCACAATAAAATTTTGTGTTGTGTGTCACAGTAGTTATCATTTCTAATTATTGATGATAATAATCATACCTACATACTTGGTACATACATTATCAACAACAACAACTTATTGTTATGTATAAGTAAATTTAGGTTTAAATGATGTGTTAATTTAGTGAAATCTGTTAACAGTTAATGAGCAGAGATGGCCTAGTGGTAAGAAACCGCGGTCATCGACGATTCAAATCCTCGGCGCGCACCTCTGACAAAGAAATTTGTAATGTGCGTATTTATTGCTGCTCCACGGTGATGGAAAATATCGTGATATTTAATTGATTACGATGTTCCCCATCGCCGTGCATGCCTGAGAGAAATTCATAATTTCTCGAAAGCATGACGTCCACCATTCCGCACTTGGCCAGCGTGGTGGACTATGGCCTAAAATCCCTCTCTCTTGTGAACAGGAGACCTGTGCCCAGCAGTGGGACATAAAAAAAGGTTGCAGAAAAAATTTGTGAAATCACCGTACAGATACCAAGCTTGTAAGAAATGCATACGTTATATCATGTTCGACAATACCACAATAGAAATATCATTATGGTGTGAATATTATTAAAGGCGTCATGCACATGTTAATAATAATTGTCATTAAAATTTAAGATTTTTATTTTGTATTTCGTATGAGTACGTTCGTAAATATTATGGATTGTGACAAAGAGACCGTCGGTCAAGTGGATGAGTTATGAAGAAAGAAATAAAATATTATACAACTGCTACGTGTATTTTACGTGTACTCTTGGGATAACTGAAATATGACTATATTTGGATGACAGTAAAGCTACGCCTTCTGGGAAATTCTTGTGACAGATATGTGGGAAAACTTTTAAGAAATGCATGGATTTCAGACAAATTGAAATTACAATGTAGTGTGAATCTATACCAACATAGTTCATAGTTCATTTATTGGTAACAAAATATTACACGTCAACATTTATAAATACACAGGCAGATACATTATAAAGCTGAAGACTATGAAGAGTTTTGTTTGTTTGAAAGCTGGTTTTGGTTCTGGTCCATTTATCGATGAAACCTTTGGGCTAAAAAACATCACGAAAATTTAAAATACCTCTATATCGTGTATTGGTCGGTGGTAATTTTTTTTAACGCTGGGAAGTACAATTACGCACACCTCCGGGACTCTTGCACCAGAGGCGCGTGGGACTCGGCGGCGATGATGCCACAATACCCACTAAAACCCAGCGGATCCGTCAGCGTCTGATTGAAGTGTCGCGGGATCGCTTGCGCATTCTACCACGGCATTTCGACGAAAGCCCATCACATTACACGCGAATCTGCACTCTTTAGGGTGGGGCTAGAAGGTGCGCATAGCGCCGCCTTCTTTCCCCGGTACGTCGTCGCATTTTCTCTTGGTATGGTGTTCGTAAAGTATTTATGTTTGTTTGCCTATAGTTATTGTCTGCAGTATAGTAGAATTAGGGATAGGAGCAAGAATCGTAACAAAATAAATCGAAATATACGAGAAAGCCAGTTGACCTAAATTTAAGGCTAAGTAAAAATTCAGCTTGTTTACGAATCGTTTAGTTCGAAATACTCTTTTTGGAGTTTTTTCCACATTTATACAAGCCGCATTGGAGCAGCGTGGTGGAGTAAGCTTCAGGCCTCCCCAAGAATGGGGAGAGACCCGTGCCCAGCAGTGGGACGTAAAAAAGGTTGCAGCCATACAAGTCGCAATTTTAACGAAAATTATATCTTGAGTAGGTACACTTATTAATCTATTACAATTCAAAATATACTCGTGAGAGATGGAGTGACACTGACCGGGTGCATATTAGTGGACTTCTCGATCTTTTGTTAATTTTTAGATTGCTAGTCTTATTCAGTAACGGTTTTTAAATTTTAAGCAATAATTTTTAACAATCTTCAAAAAATGGCATTCATAAACGTTGCTTTTTATTTCGTGCAATAAAAAAGAAAATAAGAAAATCTAATCTAAAAATTTTGCCCGCGCCACGTGTTAGTGTACTTACAAGACACAGACATGTAAAAATGTAAAAGTAGCATAGTTTTATACTCTAAAATCTTCCTCGCTAAATAGACTATTCAACAAAAATTCGAACAAGTAGTTTCCGTGATAAGCGCTTTCAAATTAACTAATTCTTCTGCTTTATAATATTAAATTTTCGTAGTCTATAGGTGGTAGAACTATTATCGTTCGCCCGGAGAAGTACCACCGCTGCCCACTTCTGCCGTGAACCAATTCTATTGTGTTTCGGTGGAAAGGTGCAGTTGTCGGCCACACTTACATGAGGCGACCACCAGCCTCCGGAATAGAAGCGCAACTGCATACGACCTCGGACAAGACTTACCTATGCTTGCTTGAGGTTGTATGTAAATGTCCATGGGCTGCAGCGACCACTTAACACGTGGCCTGCATGCTCGTCTGCTACTCCATTCAAATAAAATTTTTTTTTTTCACACCTCAAATAAATCTGAATCACTTGTACGTATATCTACAACCAAAATCATAATCCTCCTTTTTTGCTTTGTCGTTCTCAGATAAAAGGACATCGTAAACAAATGTAGAAGCCGGCACTTCCTCCATAATCGGATTTGTAAGGTCGACTGACGTATAGTTGTTATGTAGAAGGCACCCAATTTCTATGAAAGGGTTATCGTTTAGGCAATTGGAATAAAGATTTGTTATAGAATACATTTAAAACAACTATTCGGTTCGCTAACTGTGCTTCTTTGTTGTTTTTTTAATTGGTATTTCATTTTATTGTACTTTTACTGATTTTATATCATTTGACTAATTTTTTTGATGAAATTAACATCAAATTAGTAAGATTTATAACTATCCAGCCATTCATCAGGCCTTCATAGTCCATTGCTGGACATACACCTCTCCTAACGTTCGCCACTGCATCCGGTCCAGCACCCTTTGAATCAACTGGCTTTCCCACTATATTCTTTAGGTCGTTAACCCACCCGTTTAGAGGGTAGCCCGTGCTATAGAAAGAGAGGACCAAAGGCAACAAGAAAAGGATATGCCTATCGCATTATATAAGTTTCTACTAACGGTCAAGTTTATAATAGACTCATTTTAGCTGAAATAAAAGGATTATTATATACTTAACTTAGTAGAAGCTTTAGTTACTTTTTTTTTTCCTGGTAGCTTTTTTAATTCGACACAATGAAGAAAGATGCGGACACACTTCTTAGCAAGCCCGCGTGCCTGGCGAGGAGATGTGTGCGAAAGAGATAGATTTAAGCAGGCAATACAGTGTAAAAAGAGAGGACCAAAGACAACAGGACAAGGATACATACGAGCAAGATTACAGGAAACTACCAGTAGTTTAAACCCAAAAGTAAGTCTTGACTTAAAAATTAATCTCACACTAGCAACATTATTATTTATCGTTGAACTAAGGTTTAGGAATACGTTTAGTTACTAGCAATAGTCGTGTGATCGAAGAATTCGGTCGCAGACGCGGGGGATTGAGTTCAAACCCCGGTGCGCAAGTTTATTAGGTGCGAAATACAGCGAAGGAAAATATTTTCAAATTTTCGTTACGGTCTTTTCCATGTATTTCCGTAAGAACCTACCTAAGAGTAACACAAAAATTCTCGAATCGTGGTGGTCACTGACCTTAACCTCTCTTCACGAAAGACCTAGGTATGTCGTGCTGGGCATAAAAATATATGACCTCAAAACCAAAATAACTTTTATTGGACCTTATCAAAAGTAAATAAATCAAAGAGTGCTACTACAAAAATCTAGTTTGCACCATGTAGATACGAAATCTGAAACTCGTGTAAAAATATAGTTTACCAGATAAACCCTTTACACAAAAGTTCTCCCCATAACATGTGCATATCTACGAACAGGCGCCGTAAACAAAAGCATAAAACCAAACTTCCGTTCTTATAATCAGATTAGTAAGGTTGCCTTACGTAAAATTGAACGTTATGTCTCGGGCATCCATTTTGTTAAAAGGGTGAGAACGTTTCAAGCCAGCGTATTATACGCTCGTGAAATCTAGTTTCTGGAAGCGGATGCGCTTATTATAACACAATAGACATAAGTATACAGTAGAGGAAGGGTGTAACACGCGCGGATGGGCCGCGCTGATAATTTAGCCGCGCTTTTCAATCACGCGCGGGCAAGGAGTGAGCGCGACTCTAAATTCGTTTTATAGTTTTTATAGTAGTACCACCCTAACTTCATACTATCGCCCGAATTGACAGACGCACACAGACAAGGTGGCATTTACAAGGCCGCTTACCAATCGTAGAACGACAATAATACGCAGTACCAAGTTGCACTGTGGGCTGAAAATCGAGATTCATAATTTCATCTCGAATTTTCAAGTGCCGTTTTATTCTGATCATGGGTTTTGTTCACCAATATTATAAGGCTGATTTGTTTAAACATCCAAGTGTCTCCAAGTTCTACTAAAATTTTCGTTTATTCTAAGCATTTCGAGAATGTTAAAAGCTACGAGTAAAACTGTGAGTTTTCTGAGAAAGAGAACAACCGGAAACAAAGGAAATATCCGAACTTTCTTTATAATCGGATTTGGAGGGCCGCCTTAAGTAGAGTTCAATTTTATGTTACAGAGATCCAGTTTCTGGAAAAGAAATGCTGTTTGTTGGATTAAAATTTTGTCGAATTCACGCATAAATTGACTAAAATGCCCTTTGATTTTTGACAGTCTATATCATATTCAAGATTTTCTTCGGATTTCATCAAAATAAAGTATTCGCTCAGAACGAGTATTGCTTTGAATTTCCAATCGAAGATCAAGCAATAAAGTTGAAGATATACGTTCCGACTAGATACCATTTGTCTATTGTCTTCAAAAATTCTGTTGTTGTAAAAATTGTTTTAGTATTACTCGTATGTACTAACGGACCCGGCAGACGTTGTCCTTCCTTAAAATAAATAACGTTTTACACTCATAGCCCCACGTTAGGTTAGATATACATTGTGTCTTGGGTATCATTGACATACACAAAGACAGAAAGACAATCACCCAGACCGAGAACAGAAATTTAAACTCATCAATCAAATATCTGATTCTCCGATCGGCAGTCCGGCATGCTAACCATTGCACCACGCGGGTCGTCCTTCCTTAAAAGTATCAGAAATAATCAAGTTTGATCGCTGGGTCCCGTTATTAAGTCCCTGTAGCTTCGGGATTAAGAATAGAGCTACGGTATCCCCTGCCTGATCGTAAGAGGCGACTAAAAGGGGGCTTCCGGGGATGCGGACGGTGAGAGCGGGAGCTTGACCCGTCCAGCCAGCAGCCCCGGGAGGGACGGCGGTGTATGCGTGGCCGCATGCCGCCGTGAACACCTGAAGGTGCAGGAGAGCACATCTGCTCTGCCGAAGATGGGCCCGTTATGGGGCGTCGCGCGTAGAGGACACCGGTGTGTTTCTATGGAGATCCCGGAGTCCTCACAAACGCAGAGACAGGCCACCGAGGAGGTTTTAGTTCGGTTCAAATCCCACATAACCCGGTATCCTCTCCCAAGGTGTCGGGTACCTTTTGAAGGTTTCCCCCCGATACCAAAAAAAAAAGGTCCCGTTATTAGAACATAAGCAAAAACCTTGATTTTTTTATGAGAAAATAAAGAATCGCGTTGCATAGCCGGATCTATATAGTTCAGTTATTAACATTTAAACAAACAAACAAGTAGATAAAATTTGCATTGAAATCTATCCATCTTAGGAAATTCTTACAGTATAACAAATCAGTTTAAAGAGAAATTAATGTTTTTAACACGCTTTTTTATTACTCTTTTCTTATATAGTTTTTATATTACTATCAAATAAAATATTAAAAAGCAAGTAGGTGATTGACAGATGATTCATAAAAAATAAATGCTTTACATGTGCCAATATATATTTTTGAACGAAGGGAAACAACAAATGATTGACAAATAAAATAGACCAGTGTCGATAATTTTTGAGACCAAAAAAAATTATAGTAGAATGAAACCTATTGGAAAAGATAGAGAATGTAACAAAAATAAAAGGAAAAATAAATTACGGGCGATCTGAGGTCAGGAAGGGGGAAGGAATATTTTTTAGTTGAAATCATCGTATGCAACAAGATTGTTTGGTGCCTTAAAGTAGAAAGTGCCAACAGAAATGAAAACTAATGTACAGTATATAATTATTGACACACAGTTTTAAGTTTATTTTAAGACATTAATATTCACAGCAATACCTTAAATATATTTTAAATGTTTAATTTATTAAAATTACAAATAAAGGTATTGTTCAAATGAAAAAAAATTAGTGTAAAATATAAATTTATACTGCGAATTGTACAGAGTACACGGCTCCAAAATGCCTACTGCCACACATATTGGCTCCAAAATAATGTATCCGAAATTTACCAAATAAGATGCGATCCCGACGGCGAAACGCCAAACTAAACGTCTATACTCGGTATATGTTGCCTGCGTCTCGTAACGGTGTCGCGAGTCCAGAGATTTTATCTCATCTAAAAATATACGTACCGCGCTAAAAGAAGTTTTCACTTCAAAAAACTAAATATTTATTTGCCACAAAAATATTTATTTCTCAGATAATATGATGATTCGGAGGCTCTCATTATTAATATTTGCCTCGTCGTGGCATTAGAAGATTATCCGACGAACGTGGCGCGAATATTCGACGATCTCTTCACAGATCGACAAAATAATTATCATCGCACACTCCTATTGAATATCAATATTAGAGGAATGTATGTAAAGTGTTGAGCTGGCTTTGGGATAAATATATTTCCTTATTTGGCTTTATGAATGTAAATACCTTTCTTACGTTACTCACTTAACTAATTATGACTAATGTCATAATTCAAATTTCACATTGAAATATAGTTTAAATTTTCAAATGGGCTTGACTGGCTTAGCTGCAACTGTCTTTGCGTCCCAATACTACCACCACCAGACCAGCGTGGCGTAATGATTAACATGTATCAGCCGGACTACAGATCGGAGGGTCCCGGGTTCGAAGCCCGGCGAAGCAGAATGAGTTTATTTCTGTTATCGGTCTGGGTGTTTAAGTTTCTGTCTTTGTGTGTGTCCATGGCACCCACGACACAGGGTATATCTACCCTACTGTTGGGCTATAAGTGTGAAGCGTTATTTATTTATTTAATGCTAGGCACGGGTCTCTCCCCATGACTGGGGAGGCCCTGAGCTTAGTATACCACGCTACTCCAATGCAGGTTCTTCGAAGCACGAAATGCGGTACGCCATGAAATTTGCCAGTAGCTGTAACCCATTTCACACTTTAACCCGTTTCGCTTTACTGCATAGATCGCTTAAGTTGTACGCGAGCCTCAAGACCATGCGCGCTTTGAATGCAAATATGTAGTTGAAAAAAATTTTGGTGGTATAATTTTTAAATTGAGAGAATATAACTCTCCCAGTAGGCAAGATTTGTGACAAAAATCGTTATGTTTTAGTCTAGTTCACCTTACCAGGTGGTATGGTGGTATGGTATAATTTGCATATGGTAATATGGCGCAGTCACCACGCCGGTGTGTCATGCAAGAAATGATACCTACGAGATTACCTAGCAGACTTTATACCTACGATAACGGGAATATTTTTTAAATAATACAGATATAGACATAATAGAATACTGAGTTACAGATACATATTATATAGAAAAGGCATGATGACACTATTAAAGAATCAGAGAATAAATGGTTTTACAGAAAAATATATGCTAAAAAAGTTCTAAAATATGATCCCGTTTTAATATAAGCATTAAGATTAATAAGATTTTCAATAAAATAAAAGTATTAAATACAGCAATCGGCCATGTTATCTGAAACACCAATCAAAAAGAATGACGTCACGTCTCAGTAAAAGTCATCGTGTTGCTTGAAGTTTGACGAGCAAGCCGACGCCATGACACCTACGAGCGTTTTCGCGCTTAATTCAAATTACATAGCAGAAAATACATTAATTTACGTTAAGCTATTGTATACCCCATATTTTAAAACAGGGCTGAAGTTTTTCTCGGTCTGCTCTTTTCTTCAGCTCAGCATTGCCTAAGCGCACCCAGAGCAGACAGAACAAAAAAATAACGTTCACTAAGAGTTTGTAAAGGAACCGTACAGTGAATAAAGAATATTTCATTTCATTTTATTTCATTAAAACTTAAGTTTATTGCTGAAATAAACTTTTTTCGAAACTAGGAGACGTGTAACTATAATAAGGAAAGGTATTTAAAAATCTGTCATCATGCCTATACTGAGTTAGAGATACATAGCGTTGCTTCACTCTCCATCGTTCATCTATGACAATGGGTATCATTCCCTGAGAAGGCCCCTGATTACAATATATTACCACTGGGTAATCACTGCTTTAACAGGACGCTAACTTAGTTTGCCCTATAATGAAATTTCAAACTAAGCAGCCAACCTTGCACGCTAATACTACCTCTAACTTAGTTTTGCATAATTGTCTAATTGTAGGCAATTTCGCAATTTGGTCCTGGTATTGTATGTTAATGCAGAAGCGCGCATGGCCCGGCGGTTAGCGTAGAACGCAAACGATCTATGCAACAAAGCCAAACGGGCGCGGTCGGGTGTGAGATGGGTGACCAGTAGTGGCAAAAAAATTCATGCGCGTTTCCGTGCTTCGGAGGGCACGTTAAGCCGTCGGTCCTGGTTTTTGTCGATAGATAACAGTCGTTAAACCTTGTCGGAGGCCTTATGGGCGGTTTGAAAACATCCGACAGCGGATTGGCCACCAACCCGCATCTCCACCAACCCGCACTGGAGCAGAGTGGTGGAGTAAGCTCCAGGCCTCCCCAATAATGGGGAGAGACCCGTGCCCAGCAGTGGGACGCAAAAAGGGTTGCGGCCATTGTATGTTAATGTGGAGATATAGCTATTGTGTATTGCCTTGTGATTATTATGTGTGGTACTGAATTGATCGGGTATCCATAGCAACTCTCTTCTGGTGGATTGATAAGTTAATGCCTGTAAGTGAGTCACGCATGGATTTCGAACACATCGCAATGAAACAACAATTTTTTTTCTTTACCGTGGATTTATTTAGTCTGAGGTGCGCACCATGGTGTCATGCCAACCCACCCACCACCAAAACCACGGTTTTAACCGGGGACCATAGTATCAGAGAACTAAATCGTCTATCGCTACACTACAGGTTTGATAGCATATTTTTGTTCGAATGGAGTAGCAGACGAGCATGCAGGCCACGTCGTGGTGTTAAGTGGTCGCTGCAGCCCATGGACATCTGCACACAACCTCAAGCAAGCATAGGTAATTCTTGTCTGAGGTCGTATGCAGTTGCGCTGCTACTCCGGAGGCTGGTTGTCGCCTCATCTAAGTGTGGCCGGCAACTGCACCTTTCCACCGAAACACAATAGGATTGGTTCAAGGCAGAAGTGGGTGCAGCGGTGGTATTTCCCCGGGCGAACCATTATAGTTCTACTACCTACTAAAGCTGTAGTTATTCCAAGTCGGAGGCCTTATAGATCTTACAAAAAGGTTAAAAAACATCTTACAGCGGGTTCCCTTTTTAAGTATCAGTCCACTAACTTGCACTAAAACAAAGTATTGGAGAAATCGATGTTAACAAATTTAGTCCCCAATATAGAAAGAGTCTCATACCCAGCATTCAAATGCAAAAAGGTTGTAACATTCCGAATATTTTCAGCTTTATCTTTAATGTGTATACTAGATTCTCAACAATAAAGACTAGAAAGCGCCTTGATATATTGCGTGTCTTACACAGTCTGCAATACGTCATGTTCTAGAACCTCTAGAGCTCTTAAGTATGAAAAATCTTTTTCTTAATAACTTTAGAACTGAAAATCATTTAGGCTTCGTCCAATAGAGTCCAGAGAGCTATGTACTATTTGTAATTTAATAAATGTATATAAATATATTCTCTTATGTGTGGAATAAAGACAACATTACGATGATTTTGTAATAGGTACGAAATTTATTTTTTAATACAGTTGCTCAAAAAGTGGCGTATTGCAGGGACGTATAGCGTGCGGGAAGTGGGCTATTACACACTCGTGCTTTTTCTTTACCTTTTCCGCACTGGTGCGTTCTCCTTCCCATCCCAACTGTCAAAATGACATTATTTTAAAAAGAAAAAAACCAACCACGAAGTTTTAGAAGTTTTTATGATTCATGCAAATATTTCTAAAAAGAAGCTACTAATTTGTTTCAATATCAGATTTAATGATTTGATTCAATGAGTTAGGTTAGGTTGCATTTCATTTCATCTCATTAACATTTTCATTTCATATCAATAAAAAAATTCAACTGAAGACTTGGCTGTATGGGCATAGTTCCCTTTGCCTACCCAGAATGGGTGAAGAAAACAAAAACAAATCTCTGCATATAGTATTCTTATACGGTTGGCGCCATTTTTTCAAAAATGTTCTTTGCGAGTTTTTATTATTTTATTAAATTGCTTCATTTTTTCGCAACTGTATTAAAAATAGTTGTTCAGTACACGTGCGGAACCGTCATTGGGAGGATTTCCGACTGTCAAACTCCTGTCGGAACTTCTTGCAATGACAGCCTTTCCGCACTTGTAATGAAATATACTATACCCATGCATTTCAAAATTATGTAAAATTACAAACAAAATGCGCCTAAATGTTTGTGCTTTTAACATTAAAACAATTGAAATTTTAAATGCAATATACGCTTTTGTACTAGTAAAGCCATAATATATATTTACACAAATGTTTTTTTTTGTTTTGATTGTAACCCAAAACTGGGAATGTTGTTTGGTTTACACTTTGTTTGCTTGATAAATAGTATCAATAGTAATATTTAAGATTTTTAAAGGAAAAAAGGAAGACTGAAAGTACGTAAAAATATTTATACTACACTAGTGGGCCCTAGACGTTTTCCTGCCTTAAAAGTATTGGAAGAGGATTAGTTTTATTATTATCTTAAAAAGATTTCATGTTACTGTCAAACAAAATATAAAACAAATAATGACATACGAACTGTCCTGTTATTCTGACTGTTTCAAAGTTTAGAACGACACGGCGCGATGTATTTCGTTTGACAGGTAGGAACAATTTATACGGGAAAACTAATATAAAAATATAAAAAAAACATATTCCAGTGGAACGAATTGTAAATCTAAACCATCCTCGAATCCACTTGAACTTAAACAAAAAAAATATTAAAATCGGTCCAGCCGTTTAGGAGGAGTTCACTGTCAACACACGTACAGAAGAATTTATATAAAGAATAGGAATAAAATATGGGTGACCGAAGTAACAACTTGTGTTAACAACTGTGACTTTATCCCTTTTTGTGTTCCACTGATGGGCCAGTGCCCAGCATCGGACCAGTGTCCGTCCCCATAATTGGGGAAGTCTATCACCACGCTGCTACCACGCTGCTACGTTAATAAGTTAGTGGGAATTCTGGTTCTTGGACAACCCCTTATTGGAAGTTTCTAAATACCCGTAAGGTATCCGACAAGTTATAACTACTAATGTAATGTTTATATCCTACTACTTTCATCCTAGTATGGTCAGGACGCAGATGCTTGAAGTACCCCGTAATATTTCACTGGTCCTCTACTTTTTCCGGCTAGTGCGTGGTATGACATACAATCCAGAGCTTCTGTCACAAGTGAGGTTCGCGGTTCCAACCTGCGGCGCCGCCCGTGCCACCCGCCGCAATGTGTTTACACTACCTCAGTTGCGTACCGCGTTACACAGGTGGGCTCCACTCCCAAGGGCATTAAGACTCCTTAATGAAATATCAAGGGAGGATGCAGATTTGGATTGTACCATAAATCAGCTACGCAAAGCTGCGACACATTACCTTGAGGGTCTCACTAATGGCAGCAGTATTACAAGTACATAGTTTTAGTTACATTAGTTTTACTTTAAATACGCTTAGTTAATTTTGTTTAATTTATTCACTCTTGTGTTTGGTTTTAACTGTAAGCAAGATGTTGACAGCTTGAATAATAAATAAATAAATAAATAAATATTTGTTGATACCTACTGGTTCGTATATATTGCTACGTCCATATATGAAAATAGAATCTCTCTTAAAGTTTTGGAATGCCTAGCACGAAGAGGCGTACACTCAAGCTCAAAAGCTTAACTGCAAACTTTTGAATAGTTTGATGCAAGTATTGCGTTATGCTTTTATAAGTAGAATATTATTATAATTATAATTTTAGTGCAATATTGCTGTACATTCGTTTCGAAAATTAATATGAGTTAACTATATTTGGCTGCAACCCGTTTTGCGTCCCACTGCTGGGCATGGATCTCTCCTCATTATTGAGGATGCCTGGAGCTTACTTCACCACGCTGCTCCAATGCGGGTTAGTGGAGATGCGGGTTAGTGGCCAACCCGCTGTCGGATGTTTTCAAACCGCCCATAAGGCCTCCGACAAGGTTTAACGACTGTTATTTATCGACAACAACGTTCTGGTTCCCCGACGGCTTAGCGTGCGGTCACCCATCTCACACCCGAACGCGCCCGTTTGGCTAAGTTGCATAGATCGTTTGCGTTCTACACTAACCACCGGGCCATGCGCGTTTCAACTAACTATATTTATCATTCCGAAAGTTTAAAACGTAGTACAAGTAGACAATAATGTTATTATTACGATTCACACCACAAAAGGATACCTACGTTAAGTTATAGATACTATTAAGGACTCACACAAAGACGATACATACACAAATTTTTATTAATGACATGATGTTCAGATTTTTTTGCAAACGTTTCAAAAGCGTACGCATATAAGCGCGCTTGTCAGTAGACATCACTACAACCAGAGGCGATCGGACTTCGTGAAATAGAATACTTATAATAAGTATACACTTATAATGACAGGAGGAACATTATTGTACGTTATACAAAGATTTTTCCATAAAGCTTAACGATAGCTGTATATTGATGAGATCTTCAGATAATTATCTTTTGAATCCTAACGGTATAATACATAGGTTCCTTCGTTGTATCTTTTAATGTTGATTTTAAACAAAGTCCCAGAAGCAACGCCCTATTTCCATATAAATGTGTCATTTAACTAAGCTATACTGTTGTCGTAGTTTATCCGACCAGCATGCAAATGCTGACATGGCGGCTGATTTTTTGGCGTTGTCTTATCATAGTTTCATTTAAATATCAGAGCTTTGGCGGGAAGTCGAAAAAGACACAATTATTGTGTTCTTGTTTTATTTTCGTTTTCTTGGTGTATTTCTGAGTTATATCGGGTAAAGATGATGGCAGTTTGTTCAGTATAGTTTAATTACAGTGCATGTGTGTTGTGAAATAAAATAACAGTGCTATAATATTATGTTTTTCGTGCTTGCCTCCAAAATTCCATCGGACACGTTGGTAAAGTAGTCATCAGTATACTTGAATATCTGACTGACTGATTACTGACGACTTACTGACTTTATTCATTATTACTTCGTCCAGTTTCATTGAAACTGGCAAAAACATGATGCAAAAATTATACTTGACGCTGGCAATATGCGCAGAGTTTGCGGTACCATTATTGAAAGAAAAGAAAAAACTTTGGCTAATGACACTAAAGTTGTTAACTTAAAAGCCGGAGTACTACGGGTTCAAATTCTAACGCGCAACAAAGAAAAGTTGTCATGTGCGTACTTATCACATTTTATCACCCTTTTTACTCCCATTGCTGGACACGGGTCTCTCGCCATTATTGGGGAGGCCTGGAGCTTAATCCACCACGCTGCCCCAATGCGGGTAAGTGGCCAGCCCGCTGTAGGATGTTTCCAAACCGCCTATAAGGCCTCCGAATAGGTGTAACGTCTGTTATCTATCAAAACAACCGTGACCGACGTGCCCTCCAAAGCACGGAAACATGCATGAATTTTTTTCCACTAACAGTCACCCGTCTAACACCCGAACGCGCCCGTTTAGCTTATCTGCGTAGGTCGCTTGCGTTCGATCGCTAGAAGCACACATGGCCCGGCGGCGAGCGTAGTGTGGCGTGATAAGGCTAAAATACTTCTTAACTATAACTATGAAGGTGCAATGCTTACAAAAGAAAATTAGAAAGGAAAAATTTTTTGTACATTTTACACTAAAAACTTTAATCGAAACCTTATTTGCATATTAATGTAACATTGAACTAAGCCACTTTGCTATTTCCGCCCTTAACTCATTCTACATTTGCATCAATCAAATGCATATAAATAGTGATGAGACTATTTTACAGTAAAATCTAAGTATAGTATAATGTTGATTTTAAATAGAGAACTGTTAGCAATACCATATTTGCATATAAATTTGCCGACGAACTAAGCCGCACTGCAATTTTCTGTTCTTTGTACCATCTGGACGTAAATATATAGATACAAATGATTATACTACCTTAACTATTGTGTGATAAGAAAAATTTATTGACGCTTTATCCATCGTGTTTTTATATGTCACAACGTTACTCAAGTTAATAGAGGTAGTAGAAAAAACCCTAAGCAAAATTCCATTTACACATCTTCCCCTAGTGTAGTGGAATGGATCCCACAACATTAGAAATTAACAATTTAAATAGAGAAGCGATTACATTTTGTATGAGAAAATGATAAGTGACGTCACTATCACATATAGTCAATTGACTTCATTATTATTGATTTAATCGGTAATAAAAATCATGTATAAAAAAGAATTAACAATTATATTGCTTTCTAAGCGTGATTTAGTGCAACATTTTTAAGGTAAGGTTTTTGAATTTTTTTGTGCATAGTGTCCAAGACCCTATTCAGCACATATTACGTCTACACACTATGAGCACTAAAATACCTACATATTTTCTGCTATGTAATTTGAATTAAGCGCGAAAACGGCCGTAGGTGTCATGGCGTCGGCTTGCTCGTCAAACTTCAAGCAACACGATGACATTTACTGAGACGTGACGTCATTCCTTTTGATTGGCGTTTCAGATAACATGGCCGATTGCTGTATTTAATACTTTTATTTTATTGAAAATCTTATTAATCTTAATGTTTATATTAAAACGGGATCATATTTTAGAACTTTTTTAGCATATTTTTCTGTAAAACTATTTATTCTCTGATTATTTAATAGTGTCATCATGCCTATTGGGGAAGGCCATAGGCTATATAACATCATCCTATGACTAATACCATAGTGCACGCGGATGAAGTCGCAGGCGGCCGCTAGTTTATAATAATTGCCAGCATATTCTGAAAGTGAAGCAAACATCAATGATCAACGCTTATTCAATTACTATTATCGGAGGTTTCATCAATAATGTTGATGATTTTATCAAATTTTCTATTTGACGATAAAACCGCGATAATGTCATGATCAAGTGCTAATTAAACAATATTTAATTGATTACTCATATATGCATAACAATGGCCACTCAAAACATAATCCAAGCCTCTTAATTTAATTGGATTATCACAGCGGGTTTCAAAACAAAAATTCAATTCCAACATAAAGCTACTGAATTCTTCAACGTTGTTTCTAACAAAAATATACTAAAATAATTGTTGTTTAGTGTTGTTTATGGAACCGAAATATTCGGGCACTTGTTTCTTTAAATATTTATTTGATTATCCAGAAAAATATAAATTGTATTAACTGGTCGTATATATATTATAAGTGATAAAAATTTCGGTATAACGTTTTTGGAAATAAACAGACTATTCTTCTGCCCGCAACTCCGGCCGTGTGGGTTACACTATTTTTCCTCAAGAATGAGATATTTACCCCGGGTATGTTGCTCTCCAACAAAGTACCTAGATACAGAAACAATTTAAGTAAACACTGTAAGTAAAACAATATAAAAAAGTGAAAAATAGCCTTTAAATTAAGCAAAAAATAATAATGAACAAAAAATACTAGTATTGTTGAGAAAAAAGTGTGGGTTGCTCGATATACGAAAACCACACAAAGCGCCCCACGCCTTTTTCACATAATACTCCAAAAGGACAAACCATCAAACAAACATATTATTATGTCGTATTTATAATATTATTATGGATTTAGACCATTTTTATTTAAGATTCAATAAAGCTTCGACGAGAGATTACATTACAGTATTGACACGAACCATTTGACACCAACGCAAAAGTTTTTGTTCGTGTCAATACATGTGACCAAATGGCTTCAAAATGAATGAAGCGACGAACGACAGAGTTCACAGAGCGGGGCTTCCCCGGATTTAACTAGTCTCGGTGTTGCCGATGTTTATGATTACAAATTCACTACCAACAAGTTATAATTTTTAAGTTATAAAACTCACACATGCCTGTTTATAATACTTTTAACTCATTTGTCATTCTATAGAAATTCCGTCCAGTTACATAAATAATTTTCAAAATTATTCGTATTGTTATGAACCTATTCATTTTAATAATCAGCACTTACAAAGTATTACTTAATATTACAACAATGCATATTTGAGTCTTTCGTTTTATTATAAATTCACTGTTTTAATTAATTAATCAGTTAGCACCTAAACCTCGTAGTGTTTAGACGACAATATTTAAAAAAAATGCACTTGGGTGGGAACTGTGTGCCTGTATATTTTGTCTCTACAAAATCGACTTCATATTTATCGACACCTAGGGAATCCTGACCGCCCCAAAGCGTATCAGAACCAACAAAGGGCTAATTCGGCACTACCGACGCTCACTTAAACGACTGTAGTTCCGTTGTATAAATAATAATAATAATTCATTTATGAAGAAAAGAATACTCATATAAAATTTTACAATTGTAAATTATAAATTATAGCTCGATTGTAATTATTTAATGTTCATTAGAAAGCTGATTAAAGGAGTACATGTTTTTAGTAACCTAAATTCCCATAATCCTAACGGTTACCGAGGTATTTACATTTTAAAAAAGTTTTATTTCATAAAATATTGTTTATTTCATTTGGTACTAGCTTAACATCAATGAATCATGTAAATAAAATAATGTTTATTTAATAATCTTTCATTTGACACCCTATTTAACTAAATTGGTCCTCACAATAGAATAGACCCGACCGCCATCTTTGCTACGTCATAGCTACCTCCTCATACCCCTAGGAAGTGACTACCGCATTTTTTTTGTTCAGGAAAACATGCCCAATATGTAATCATGTAAACATGCCCAATATCAGCAGTCTGTATGGCAGAGGTGAGTCCCAGGAAAATGAATTTTATTTTAATTGGGGACCGTACTAAATAAAAAATATAAACTAATTTATGTAAAAAACCACGGGTTGCACTCCGGGAGTGCCGGCAGAAGTGCATTTTTGATGTCTTGGAATCGTTAGGGAATAATTCCGCACGAATTGCTTGAATTGTCAGTATTAATTTCTATCTAGTATTTTTATAAAGTATTCACTCATTTTCTTTCACTCTTTCTTCGTCACTTTTTTCATTAATAGATGCATTTTGTTCAATGTCCATATTTTAAATACATACTTGATATAAACGAATTTTACAAGTATATACAGTCGCAGGCGCTCCTTGTATTGTGGTCGAGCCGTCATCAGCTGTCACCCCTCATTCTTACGAATTTTCGATCAGGCCACGTGTAGTTGACCCGATTTTTTTTTACCCATCCCAAAAAAGTGCACAACGCCGCTAAAGAAGTTTTCACTTCAAAAATGGCATCCAAATTACTGTCCTGAGGGTGTGTGCCCAAAATGCTGGCAACATTACCTTGTTGAATAGCCAAAGCTATTCGTTGACCGAGGTGTGCCAGCTCTCTGATCACCTGTTACCTGGATCAATCGCCTGGATAAATGTTTACTTAATAAAAACTTTAGCATCTGTGTAGCAATATGTAGTCCTCAGAAGCTGCGGGGCAACTTCCTTATAGAAGAGTTTTTAAGTGACGATGTTAGGGGCTCCGCAGATAATCTATTTTAGCATCAGCATCATGAGCAAACCCTAGCGAAATTATGCAGTATTTCAGCCACTAACCTTTTAGCCTTTTATTGCTTAGTGGCCTTATTTGAATTAATCCAAAGACAGATCAGCAAAGTTATTAAACTTTGAATAGATTCGTCCATCTGCGTCCATGGTGACGTAACGTTCCAAAATTGGCATTTAGATGAGACTCATTCTGTATGCAATGTCAGTGGGAGACTATCTCAAAGAGATCGGATTAACTTTCCTATAAATACTACGACTTTATAAGTGTCAAATAAATTGAATGTGTTTTTATACATCAAGATTAAATTATTTTCTTCAAAGGATGTAGCTGGAATGTGCCTGGCTGCAACCCTTTAGGCTTTTTACGTCCCACTACTGAGCACGGGTCTCTCCCCGTTATTGAGGTGGCTTGCAGCTTATTCCACCACGCTGCTCCAATGCTGTTGGTGGAGATGCAGGTCAGTGGCCAACACGCTGTCGGATGTTTTCAAACCGTCCATAAGGCCTCCGACACTTAACGATATCACAGGAATGGTATTCGTCCCAAATCAAGGCATCGTCAAGGCTATATACGATAGTATCGCAAAGTCTATAACCCTGAAGATGCCTTGTTTTGGGGTAAAATTTGTGTTGGTGGTGGTATGTTTTTATTGTTTCTTGCGCAGTGCATCATTTATTTGTGGCAGGGAGAGTGTGAAGGAGGTACTTTTGCATGAGAAAAGAATAATCCATAATATATAAATATATGTATTGAAAACAAAGTAGTTTTAACCTTAATTTATACCAATGGAGCTACGCAAAGAAGTGGTGTTGTTTTGTTAAGTTGAAAATGAAAATACTTTATTGTCGACTGTTTACATACATACTTAGATAAGATGTTTAAAATTATAATTGGAGTTTTAAACAGTCTACCATATTCTGGCATACAATATTATTAATTAAAATTAACTAAAAATATTTTGTTAATTTTAAGTTAGTTATCATATAACCACGGCTATTCAATAAAACAATTAAAAATGAGAATATTATGTTTTTCTTTCATAGTTTTAAAGGTAGGAGTGTTGAGAAAGAGAGTTGAGAGTTTTAAAGGTGAGAGGTTGTGATTTAATTTTTATACACAAACAAAATATTTTATTTTTATTTTTTATAAATCAACCGAGCAAAAGGCAGACGAGCCGCGTGGAGTTAACCAATCAACTTTGCCTATGGAAACGGGCAACCCCAAGGGAGTCACCCGAGCATTGCCGGCTTTGAAGGAAAGCAGTCCGAATCGTCAACGACCCAAGATGACTGACAGGCTAGAACCGCTCTGCTTGCGAAGAGACATAGGCTCGCTCTGCGTGTTCTACCGACTTTACTATGGTGAGTGCTCCGAGGAACTTTTCAAACTACTGCCTACATCACCATTCCATGATTATACCACCAGACGAAGGTTAAAGTTCCACAGGCACCATCTGGACTCGTGGCGGTCCTCCACAGTCCACTTTGCACGCTCCTTTTTACCACGGACGTGTAGGTTATGGGACAACCTTCCAGCTGAGGCATTCCCAGTGGACTATAACATGGGGTTCTTCAAGAAAGCTGTAAAAAAAGCTCTCCTCCAAAGCCGGCAATGCTCGGGTGGCCCCCCTCGGGTTGCCCATGTCCATAGGCGACGGTGATCGCTTAACACCACGCGGCCCGTCTGCCATTTTGTTCGGTTTACATATAAAAAAAAAAGCTTCTTTACAGCTTTCTTGAAGAACCCAATATCATAGTCCACTGGAAATAATAAGCAAAATGATGTTTACTTATTACAAGACAGCTCCGACAAGTACGGATAAAATTGATTTCTCATAACATTTTTAAACGGAGTATCTGAATGAAACTGTTTGATCATCTCGTATTTTCAATTTAATAGGGTGCATTTTATTTCTTACTGTAAAGTAAATGTTCATCTTCACGCCATTGCGTTATTAAATGAAGCCATTCGATCTAACCCGTCAAGTGCACGCGGCGACTGACTTCGTCAATTGGAGAATTTCCACTTTTTGCAGAACGTGCTCGAAATATTTTAAAGTCTATTTATTGGTGTAGAATGGTCTATTGCTTTTTTAGACACAAAAATAGAAAAAAAATTGTGTTCTTTGTGTAGTATTCTTATGGAGCTGTGTAAACTTGTCAAGTTCTGATTCTGAAGGTCATAAAAAGACTTGAAATCTAACGTAAATATAACAATACCTATATAACCATTATATTTGTCCTGAAATAAAATCGTCCTTTGTGGCTATCCCACTAATTGTGATGTGGTGTGGGCTATATGATACTTATGGTAAAGACAAACCCGGCTGAAACTAACATGTATTATTTAAACCATCAACATCAACCTCCAAGTCGATCTGATGTTAATGGGGAATGCACGGTGTTCTTTTCTGGTTTAACCTTTACGGCTGTCCATAGGCGACGGTGATCGCTTAACACCACGCGGCCCGTCTGCCTTATTGTTAGGTTTATTTATTTAAAAAATGCCTGAAAGTATGGTACCGGCACGGTACCGACGCGTTTTGGTATGCAAGAAGAGTTCGAGTAAAACTAGGGTTCAGCTCGGGGCTACCGAATGGAGGCGTTTAACAGAAAACTAATGCCATCAAGATTTTGACGATTGACGTTAGATGTATGTATGTATATTTGAATTCTTCTTATTAAATTACTTACCAACCAGACACAAGAATATTTTTAAAGGACTACAAAATAAAAGAAGATTCTGACTTCTGCTATACTGGGTTGCCTAAACTTTTTTTTTGGTTTCGCTGGGGGAAATGCGTTACGCATCCCCTCCCGCAGAGGGGTATGTGGGACTCCCCAGGGGCAATACCCCCTGGTATACCCACTAAAACCCCCAGCAGCACTCCAGCTTCGCCTCCTGGAGAGAGTCTGGGAATCCGGCAGAGCCTTTACGTCCAGTCCCCCTCCGGCGAGCCCCGCCTGTATGGCGAGCTCTTATGAAGGGTGGGGCATCGGGGACGGTCGAGAGTGCGCGATCGTCCCCGTATCCAGTGATGGTGAGCGGTGCAATGCGGGCGGAGGAGCTTCCGCACCTGTCGCCCGCTGCTCACCACCGGGAAGGTGAAGGCGGTCATATGCCCGCCTCCTCCGTCCTCTTCGCCGCTTTCGGAACGCCGGCGCAAGAGGGTCTTCCTCTCGCGCGCGCTCCGCTGCCTCCTTCTGCGACATGACGGATTCGCCTCGAGTTCCCAAGGCGGGGTGCCGGCCAGGGTGCACGCAGCCTCAAACATTTGCGGCATTTGGTCTGCGCACATTTTATAAAGTACAAATGTATTGTATTTAATATTACAAAGTAGTACAGCACTGTTACTTTTACTTTTTTCGTTGGTTTTCCAAAATTGCTAAAATATATTCTTTTTTTTTTTTTCCCACGTGCAAATTGCGTAACAAGGTTTCCGCCCATACATGACACGCTTATGCTGATACGATGATATGGGTTGATTCAATAACGTTGTCAAAGAGCTTTTGAAAATAAGGAACGTTGGCACCCCATTCACTATTGTTATAAAAGCGAAAAATTGTAAGACTACTGGTCGACTTATGGTGACGTAACGACCCAAAGTGACTCTTGGCCTCCGACAACAGAAAACGCCACACCTCTCGGTCTTGCGTTACACCTCTCGCCAGTTGCTAACGCCGAGGCTGAGCAGGTCTTGAGCTACTTGGTCTTCCCAGCGATATTTAGCAGGTCCAACCGGTCGTTTCCGGTTACAGAACATTATTAAGAGAGGTAGAACGGCAATAATGCGCCGTTCGTATGAAGACTGGTGTCGCCGATCAAGCCCCGTCTTTCACCTCCATTACATCTGTACTTAAATAAATACGAAGCTTACGCACATATTTGCAATTCAAATCTAGCCAATCTTAGCGCCGCACAATCACGCGATTTCAAATGAACGAATTACACCCAAACACGCACACAAGCACGCATATCGTAGCACGATCGCGTGTTTCTGTAGAGATTTTGGAATTTTGAGCGTTTGCTCAAAATTCCTTGGCGCGTCTGCCCCGCCCACATTTCCATTCTAACTCTTAATAATTAATGTGTTCTGTGTTTCCCGTTTGGTTGTCCCAAATATACTCTCTTAAAGGCCCGATCCTCTCCTAATTTCTCTAAGTGTCTGAGCCACTGAAGCCTAGCCGCTTTGGTCTCTCAGAATAGTTTACTTAAAGGCAGCAGCTGAGCATACGGGACACGACTGGTGTTAAGCAGTTGCGATCCATGCGCTACCTTAGTCTTGCCTGAGGTTGGATCTATGTCTTTAAAACCTTTTAAGAAGACAGTCTAACAAGTCATCTGCTGCAAGGCTTACTATAACACCACTATGACTAACTTAATGATAAACAGGACTATCTTATTGACAAAGGAGCGTGGGAATCAATCTCGCTGACACAAGACTATTTCTAAACTGAATGTAATAGTTTTAGTAATTACTCGCATCTCTAAGCAGCTGGAAGTGAGTTTATAGTGTCTCATACGATCAGCAACAGCTGATATAATGGGCAAACGTAACAACGTTTGCCCATTATAGCATAGACCCATAGCCATACTGTTGTCTCAAATATATATGTACTTTTTTAAAAATTATTGCTGCTGGGAGATATTTTCCGCCACCTTTTTTTTCTCAGCTCAACATCTAGCCCAAACGGGCCCCTAAAGGCGATAACCGGGAAAAATGGCATTCATTAAGCGGATATTTTGTATTTCTAATATGAAATAAAAAAAATCTTTCTTTTCTTTTCTTTGAGAAAATGGAAAAATTATTTAACGAAAATTTTGTTTAACTCTAAGACACTTGTGGTGAAAAAAGTCGAAATGGAATATCTCGATATTTTCCATCACAATAAAGCAGATGATAAAATACGGAAATAACAAGTTTTGGACGTAATCTAATTTGCGTCCCTCAGACCGTAAGCATCCGTCCTTAATTTGTCCATTTTCTGCCCATTTGGACAGATTTAAAGACGAGTGTACAATTTCGTTCATATAAAAGCTCCCTATTTTCGCCAACTCTAATGGATGGCATCCACGATATAGCAATTCTCGCATTAGAATAGCGTTATTTATTTTCTATTTCCCTAAAAGTTTGGCATTGGAGCCATATGGTAGAGTAAGTTCCAGGTCTTTCCAATTGATGGTAGGGAAGGGACGCAAAAAAAATGTTGCAGCCATTTCGAACAGTGATCTATATCTATACATATAATAATTCTGTAACAAGTCGGTTTCTGTTCATTGAAGATATTTGAGAAAAACTGTCACTAGGGCTATTTATTAGCGTAATAGAACCCAAAACAATGATTTTTAGAATTATTGTCTGTTTGTCTGTTTATCTGTTTGTCTGTTTGTCTGTTTGTCTGTTTGTGCGCGCTAATCTCAGGAACGGCTTAACGTAGAAGGATGCGGTTTTCACTAATGTATTGGTATTTTTTTGGATTAACATTTAGTGTTTATTTTATTTAAATCGGTTAACCAATAAAAAAGTTTCGTCCATTTCAAGAATTTTTCGATCAGTGTTTGGAAGTATTGTTGTTGATTTATCGAAAACTTCAGTTAATGTATTGAAGTTTTATCATTTGCAGTCCCTTAAATGATAACATGAAACTTATAAATGAAAAGAAAAATAGATAATACATAGAAAAAAAACCAACATAAGATGAGCAACATAATAGTATGGTGAACTGTACGAAATAGGGTTCACGCTTTTTCGTATAGTTCCCACAGGTCGACAATAATTAATCAATATTTTAATCTATACATTAAGCGGAAGAGTTTGTTCTTCCGTTCGTTTGTAAATTTGTTTAAACGCACTAATCTCAGGAACTACTAGTTCCAATTGAAAAAATCTTTTTTGTGTCGGATAGTCCATTTATCGGGGAAGGTTTTTTTTAATAAATAAACCGAACAAAAAGGCAGACGGGCCACGTAGTGTTACGCGATCACCGTCGACTATGGACACGGGCAACCCCAGAAGAGCCACCCGAGGGCTTTAGGCTATGTTATAACATCATGCTATGACTAATACCGAAGTCCACGCGGACGAAGTCGCGGGCGGCCACTAGTATGAATTAAATTCTTTTGTTCATCCATAAGGGCCAACATGCGTAATTATGGGTATAAGATTTAATATTAAAAGATTAAAATTTACTGTTTCTTTGTTTTCATTTCTTTAAAATCGTTTTAGTCGGGTGACATGTTCAGAAACTTGTGTCACACCAAAACCTCACGAGCGCGATCGCAGGTATAACGAGAGAGAGACGGACCGATCTCCCGTCTCATCTCGAGCGCTGCCAGTCTTTCCGTGAAACTTGTCACGCGGAATCCTCACGAGCGGAGGCTGGCATAGCGTTCGAGTGAGTGGATCGATCTTCCGTTTCTCTCACTCTAGCGGCATACAAACGAATGGAGATTTTCTCGTGCGGACGTTATCACGTAAACATCTCGATCGTAAACCTACTTTACAAACAATTTGCCGTTTTTTTGCATAAGATAGGTACGAATTTGTTTCTTACTACTTAATTGCTCAGAATCCCAAAAAATTAATTTGAAGTCGGTGCCCATTTCAATATACGTAAATACCCTTGCGTGAAACTGCCGGAAACATCCAGAGTAATATAAAGTAAAGGAAAAAATCGCAAATGTTTTTAAGTAGTACCTAACTCTTTTATGGCGATTGAACTAGCAATAAATAGACCAAAATAACAACCAATAAATAAAACAATAAAGTACAGTATGAAGTACACATGTATACTACTTTTATGTTTCGCACATCACAATACTTCTAAAGTAAATAAAAAATCCTTGCGAATAGTTGGTGCCAGAATCGTCAACGATGGCGAATTTCTTTACGTAGTACGATTTGTAAAGGCAAAAAGTAATAATAAGAACATATTAATTTGTACAGGCACTGTACTCACACCTATATGGACACTGACTTCTGGTCATTGCATCGTATCAGCTGGAAAAACAAACATCAAAATTTTCAAACTATTGATTGAATATCAATCTTCAGTTAATTCTACTGCTCAATATAGCGAAGTCGTATCAATGAATTTGTATCCTTCGTATTCAAAAGGAGTCAACGATATTGGGTTACTACGAACACAACCAGTGCATTTGACAATGTATGGAAGATTGAGTCCAGTCGATTACGCTGCATTATACGGGCAAGAAGTTGTAACAGTTGGATACGGTCGCATTAATTTAACTCAATCTGCACCAATTACTCATGCACGAATTTTAAACTTAATCATAAAAGAATGTGAGTACAATCCTAAGACACACTATCCGGAGATTTGCTTCGCCCGGTCCTGTTCTGTACCCCCGGATGAAGTTAGAAGCACTTGTCCGGGTGATTCTGGAGCCCCATCCATACATGTTTCGGGAGTGGTAGCTGTACACAGTAGAAGCCTCCGCTTTGTCAAGGAATGCAGAGGGTACGGCGGAAAAAGAAGGAAACATTACAAAATAGGAAACGAAGTCGGCCCATCAGTACCAACGAGTCCTTATGTAGATTGGATATCTAATGTTATAAATACGAATGTTGTGTGATAAAAAATAAATGATTAAAAAATTGTAAAGAAGAGCTATTAAATAATAAAATTATAATAGGTCAATGTCTGTAAATAATAGAAATTCAGTATCATAAAGATAGTTATCATAACTAACCGAATCCCACTGCTGGGCACGGGTCTTTCCTCCTTATTGGGGAGGCTTGGAGCTTACTCTACCACGCTGCTCCAGTGCGGGTTGACGGAGATGCGGGTTAGTGGCCAACCCGCTGTCGGATGTTTTCAAACCGTCCATAAAGCCTTCGACAAGGTTTAACAACTGTTATCTATCGACAACAACCAGGACCGATGGCTTAGCGTGCCCTCCGAAGCACGGAAACGCGCATGAATTTTTTTGCCACTAGTGGTCACCCATCTCACACCCGACCGCACCCCTTTGGCTTAGCTGCATAGGCCGCTTGCGTTCTACGCTAACCGCCAAGCCATGCGCGCTTCAGCCGCCGAGCCATGCGCGCTTCAGCCGCCGAGCCATACGCGCTTCTCGGGGTGGCGTTGCTTTATTAAATAAAATTTATATTAAATAAAATTCATAAAAATTTATTAGCTAAAAAAATCACTTCTCTTTTTATTTTTTTAGTTACATTGAAGTCGGTTTTATTTTCGTAAATAAATAACCTACACGTATAAACGCACAGTCATAAACTATAGAGGCTCCAAAACAAAAATCATCTTTCCTTCAACCCAGAATCAGACGGCATTTCTTACGAGCTCTCTCGTTATGGTTCTCATACTGTATGCAAACAGGATATTGAGATATCAATCAGATGACGGAAAAATATACGAATAAAGATAAAATTCCCGAAAATACGTGAAGGGTGCGTTTGTAAATCTTTCGTATCAGAAGCTTGTAAAAAGGAATAAATGATTTATGGTGAATTCGTACTGAAAATCAGAATGAATAGCTTTCGTGTGAGTACATTATTTTTAGTAGCAGGTCGTTGATAGATCTGATTCTTAAAGCATCAAAGGTACTGACTCACCCGTCAGTGGAGACGGCATTGCGCCTCGCTTCGATAAGCCAAATTTTTTTCGCTTTCGCTTTTAAAACTTTAGTGACTAGCAGCCGCCCGCGACTTCGTCCACTTGGACTTAGTAGTTTTAGGTTTTTTAAAGCCTAAGTTACTCTTTATTACATCAGCTACATGACAGTGAAAGTCCCGTCAAAATTGGTCCAGCCGTTTCAGAGATTAACCGGAACAAACAGACAGACAGATAGACAGACCGGCAGACAGAGAGACAAAAATTGTAGAAAATGTTATTTTGGTATATATACCGTATATACATTCACATGGATGTAGAAAAAAGTGGTTATTTTAATATTACAAAGCGTTGCTCGGATAAAAACGATTGATTATCTTGGTTTAACTTTAAGCAAAACACTCATTGGCTTAATGTTACTTAACAACGCCATGAAATAGCTCCCAATAAAAAACTTGTCAAAAAAATTAAAAAATTAAATATGCTAGATTGAGGTTTGAACGCGGATTTCTACATAGGGTTGAACACAGTCATTCAACGGTTCAGCCAAGTACTTAAGCTTTAAGTCAATTGACGAAATTTAATAGAGGTCTTTCTTATGTAAATACTCGTATATGTTAAGTCTATGTTTCAAATCGACATTGTCATTTGTTTGAACGGCGGATTAGCGGATGACGTTTGACGGCGTTCTACATCACAATATTATTAATATTCTCCAATAGATGACCCTCGAAACCCTGGGTACTAAATTTCATGAAAATCGTTGAAGCTGTTTCCGAGATTCAAATTATATAATAATATGTACATAAGCATACAATAGGAATTGCTCGTTTAAAGGTATTCGATACGAGTAGCTTGTAACACAAAACCTTACTTCCAAGTATTGAGATCGTACTTTTGCAAACCTTTGTTATTGGACCAGAATTGAAGCACAACATGGACTCATTCCTTGTTCAAATTATCTTTTAGTTTCTATTCTCATTATTCTTTATTTATTTTAATAACAGAATCGCAGACAGGACAAAATAAACAGTTAGGTCATAAATGTAACGGAAACAATTTATACCGTTTTTCGCTGAATCGTTAAAAAATCTTGAACGTTTTTAAGGCCTTTGTATCAACAAGCCTGTTGTTTTAGGTTAAATTTAAATAAATTCAGAAATTCTTGAGAATGTTCGTGTCTTGGATATATTCGTATTTCGTTATGAAAACAACGCTAACGCTTGAAGCTCTATATTAAGTAGAAATTAAACGGGCAACAAAGAAAGAAAAGTAAAATCAAACACTAAAATAATAGAGGCAGAATTGTTATGGTACTCTCTTATGAATACTTTGTTCTTATTCACATAAAAAGTATTAAATTTTTATTATTTTAGACTTACTTTACAAAGCGCTTTAATTTAATAACCCTGGCATTGACGGTCACCCATCTTACTACCAAACGTATCCGGTTTTACATATTTTATATTCTCTCTCTCTCTCTCTCTCTCTCTCTCTCTCTCTATCGCTACATTAGTAGAGATGCCTGGCGGTTATTCCGCCCCACCGTGCCAATACGGGTCGGTAGATGCAAGTTAGTTGTCAATCCGCGGTCCGATGTTTTCAAATCGCCCATGTATCCTCCGGCTTAACAGATGCAATTAGCCTCTAGTAGCCAGCCATCGTACACCAAACCGCTCCCGTTTCCCTTAGCTGCAAAGATCGTCAGCGTTCTACGCTAATATTCAATGTCTTAATACAATATATAGTAACATTGAACTAACGAAGGGTTCATCTTAGTTTCATTACGCTATCATTTTCGTAAACAATTTGTAATTTAGTTTTACACCAAGGAACCCGAAATGAATTAAAGAAAAGTTGTGAAAAATGTAGCGAAAAAAGTCCTTGTATAAAACGCTTATTTCTTTATTTCAATGGAGTAGCAGACGAGCATGTAGGCCATTTGGTGTTCAGTCCCTGTAGGTTCGGGATTAAGAATAGAGCTATGGTATCCCCTGCCTGATCGTAAGAGGCGACTAAGAAGGGGCTTCCGGGGTTGTGGGTGATGAGAGTGGGAGCTCAATCCGTCCAGACAGCAGCCCCGGAAAGGGCGGCGGTGTGTACGTGGCCACATGCCGCCGTAAGCATCAGAAGGTGCAGGAGAGCAGATCTGCTCTCCTAAAGATGGGTTCGTTCCAGGGCATCACGCGTGGAGGACACCGATGCGTTCCACAGGAGATCCCGGAGTCCTCCCCAAACGCAGAGGCAGGCCACCGAGGGGATTTTAGTTCGGTAAAATTCCACATCACCCGATATCCTCTTACAAGGTGCTGAGTATATTTTGCTGCTACTTGCTGCTATTCTAAAGGCCGATGATTGCCTCATGAACCATTTCTACTTTACCATCTTCTAAAATCTACTTTTAAATAACGTCATTGGAACTGTTGAGTCTATCTTGATATTTACTTTAAGGTAAGCTAAAGCGAGTTGCATTGAGATGTTTAAATTTGTTCTTGTAATAAAAGTTCATAAGATGTTTTTATAAAAGAAAATTAAATACTGCTCTTAGTTTGTTTGCCTCGAAAACAGTTGATTTATGACTATTATATCAGGGACTATATCCCTACGGATGCACGTCTGAATTAAAATGGTTTATGTTGCAATTTATTTTATGAGGGAAAATGTCTATTTAATGAGCTGAATCTTTGCTTAGCGATTCCCTTATAGCAACAAGAAACCCCATAAGTAATATCATAATAATGAAGGAAGTTTTATTAATAACTCGGAGTGCGCATAAGCCTCTTACGTCGTATTATCAGGCTCATTCCATATTCTGTGCTCGAATGACAGTTTCGTGGCATTTGTTCCTGACTGGATAATGTGACCGAGTAATAAAGAATCTATAAGGACCGTTATAGGATATTGTAATGACCTTAGAAATCTATACTAATATTAGCTGACCCCGCAAACTCTGTACCGTCTTTAAACGTTTGGGGTGGACCACCCTGTCATAAACTTAGGGGTTCGAAAAATAGATAACGACCTATTCTTAGACCAACGGTTAATAGATGTATTTTATAAATTCGGTCAAGCCGCTGGTTTATGGGCGGTGTCAGTGGAAACTCGATCAGCCCAGCCAGCAGCCCCGGGTAGGTCGGCGGTGTGTGCGTGGCCGCATGCCGCCGTAAGCATCGGAAGGTGTAGGAGAGCACATCTGCTCTCCCGAAGATGGGCCCATTCTGGGCGCCGCGCGTGACAACAGGCATGGTCGGCTGTGAAAAAGTGACCGCTAGTGGCAAGAATTTCATGCGCATTTCCGTGCTCCGGAGAGCACGATAAGCCATCGGTCCCTGTTGTTGTCGATAGATCTTTAAACCTTGTCGGAGCCATCCGACAGCGGGTTGGCTTCTAACCCGCATCCACAACTACCAATGACCAACCCGCATTGGAGCATCGTGATGGAGTAAGCTACAGTCCTCTCCAATAATGGGGAGAGACCCGTGCCCAGCAGTGGAACGCAAAGGGATTGCAGCCAAATAACAATAAATTACAGGCGATTTTACAGAGGTCAATGTTAAGTAATAATTTCCTACTGTAACTATAGTATAGTAACTAACTAAACTGTCAATAAAGTTAGGTGCGGGCTCAAAGGCAATCTTAACAAGGGTTTTATCAGCGCCTGCCACCGATCATTACAGGGTAAAGTTACAATCGCCATCAATCAAACAAGCTATCGTATTGGTTCTTACGTTTCTAATAGAATTGAAATTCGTTGAAAAGAAAGAACACATACAAAAGTTATTTGATATACGTTTATTAGTTCGCCATATTTACCTCCGTAAGGTATGCAAATATTAATAATAGAAAAGAAATAAGAATCAGAATATTATCAAATAACTATTAAATTAGCTGTTGCTAGGCTCTGTTTAAATTTAAACTTAATATACCACTGTTTAGTTGTGAAGAATAGCAACAGACGATAACAAGATTGTAGTCTTGTTATGTGCGTATTTATCGCTGCTCCATGATGAGGGAAAACCTGTGACTAAAAACGATGGACATTGAAAGGTTTAAAATGTTACTGTTTTTACCAAACTAATGTCACGGTTAAACGGCACGCAAAAACTTTCTTTTTTTGTTTTTTCTTTTTCAAAAACGTGTGAATTATGCTACAATGTATCGTGAGCAACTGAAGAGTTGTCGATATTGTACGCAAGTACCATTTCCTATTTTAAGGTTAAAGACGACTGACTATTCACAAGAACAAGACTCCTGCTGTTGGAAATCTCTAGCGACATTTTCGTAACTTTGTAAGTCGCGTAATGTTGCAAGACATGACGAGTAATGTTGGGTGAAGTGTAGGTATATGCTAAGTCTATGGGTGAAATCAAGTGACTTCGCTGGTTATATCTGGCAACCTGAGTCGCGCGACATCTTTCATCTACTAATGCATACGACTATTCATATACGGACAGAAACAACTGTAGTGTCAAAAGCAGTCATAATAAACTATGGATCGTTCAAGTTGTCTCTAGTTCTGGGCTGAAGTGTAAACTATGTGCTTTTAATTATAATATTTGATTGTAAAAGCGTGGGGTGTTGGAAAAAGAAAGACTTGACTGAACATTTTGTTAGTAAAGATAGTTAAGTTTCTTCCTTCAATATCGTATAATCAAGAAAAAAAAAACTGAAGGTAGTAACGTAGTTTCGTTCCACTAAGAAACGTAAGACAAGTAATATAAAGACCATCCAAGTACAAGTCAATTCGCGCGCGAAGGGTTTCGTATAAAGGTTCGGAACGGCAAAAATTCAGGTTTGTTGTATGGGAGCTTCCCTTAAATATTTATTTTATTCTATTTTTAGTATTTGTTGTTAAAACAGCAACAGAAATACATCATCTGTGAAAATTTCTAATGTCTAGCTGACAGCGGAGGATTAGTAATAGGGTCCCGTTGGCACCCTTCGGGTCGGAACCCTGAAAATGTAGCTGCAAAAGAAGACATTTCTGTTAGAAATCCACGCAATGCCTGTTTTCACGAAATGTGCTTCAGATCTTACACTAATGTGGTGTAAGATGAAATATGTGCTCGTTTATCATGAATATAGCACAGGTAAAAGGAAATAAAGTATTCAATTTAGTGACGATGTAAGCAATTGGGGTAAGTACCTAAAGATTGGCGTTAAATAATTTTACAACATAATTTTATGTACCACTGCTAGGTAGTCTGGGAAAGCTACATTGTCTGAACATACAAATAGAGTTTTAAAGGCCACGTGAAAGGTTATGTCGTATTTTTACAAGCTTTTTACTAATTTAAAATGTATGTTTGTTCGAGAGGTGCAACTCCATTTTGAAACAAATATTTTCAAGATACCGAATGAGTTGAAATTATTGTATACACGTTTAGTTTGAATGACAATGCAATTATGTAAACGTATAGTTGTAAAGAAGCGCGCATGGCCTGGTGGTTAGCGTAGAATGCAAACGATCGATGCAACTAAGCCGAACAGGCGCGGTCAGATGTGAGATGTGTAACCGCTAGTGGCAAAACTTTCATGCGCGTTTCCGTGCTTCGGAGGGCACGTTAAGCCGTCGGTCCCGGTTCTTGTCGATAGATAACAGTTAAATCTTGCCTTATGAGCGGTTTTAAAACATCCGACAGCGGGTTGGCTATTAACCCGCATCTTCACCAACCCGCACTGGAGCAGCGTGATGGAATAAGCTCCAGGCCTCCCCAATAAGGGGGAGAGAGAGGTGCTCAGCAGTGGGACGCAAAAAGGGTTGCGCCATAGTTGTTAATCCTAACAAAACGCCAGGTTAAATATTTTGTTAAATCCTTTAACATAAAAAATCCACCATTATGTGGTTTGTAGTCAATATTTTTGTAAAATACATTCGATAGGGTATTAAATAAAAGACGTGGCGCTTTAGTTTACCAACATTCTTTGAACAAAATTTCGCCAACTGTATTATGTAATTTAGTATAAAAATGTAGGTAACAAAAATATGAAAAAAACAAGACGATGATAATGCTTCTTCAAACTTTCGCCAAAACTCCTCTCTGCAGCGTTTATCGCTCACGTATGACAAGGGGTTTTTTAACCTTTTTTGTGTCCCACCTTTGGACACGTGTCTCCTGTCGGAAGACTCGGAAGTGAAAGGGATTTAGGTCTTAGTCCATCTGCCTGCTGGCCAAGTACGGATTGGTAGACGTTCTGCTTTCGAGAAATTCTAAGCTTCTATTTTAAATAATGGGGAAAATGGTAATTAATTAAATCACAATATTTTCCTGACAAGGGTTAATCTTTCCCAATCTACAGGTACTTGCAAGGTGAACCATACAACCTCTAAAAGTAGGAGTAATTAGTTAAATCAGAATAGTTTCCTATCAAGGGGTTACTTCTTTTTCAATCTACTGATACTCGCGAGGTGAACCATACAACCTCTCTAAGCAGGATCAAATTAACTAAAAGCGGTGGCAATCTCGACTCTCCGCGCGTTCTCCCGACTCATAAATATTTCACATTAATTTGCATTCATGAATGGAGGTGCGCTCTCAATCACACTCGTCAAGACACCCGGAGGTCATTTTTATTCAATAGATTTTTTTTATTTCGAGTTATTTGGATTGGAGTATTGGCTGCAACGTGATCAGCATTATTAATTTTTCAACCTTTTAATGTTCCACTGCTGGGTAGTCTCCTCACGGAAGTAAGACAGATTTCAGTGATACGAGTAGAGAGGCCATAATTCGCTGCCCAAGTACGGATTGGTGGACATCATTCCTTCGAGAAATTATGAATAACTCAGACATTCACAATAAATTAAATATCACAATTTTTTTGACCACACTGGCCAAGGTCGAGAAATTGTAAGTTTCCCTCAGGCACGCACGGTGATGGAATAAATCGTACCTAATTAGTTAAATCAGAATAGTTTCCTATCAAGGAGTTATTTTTTTCTATTTACTGGTACATGCGAGGTGAACCATAAGAACATCTATAAGCAGGATCAAATGAACTAAAAGCGGTGGCAATCTCGACTCTCCGCGCGTTCTCTAGACTCATAAATATTTCACATTAATTTCCATTCATGAATGGAGATGCGCTCTCAATCACACTCGTCAAGACACCCAGCGGTCATTTTTATTCAAGAGATTTTTTTACTTCGAGTTATTTAGGTTGGAGTTTTGGATGAAACTTTTTTTGCGTCCCACTGCTGGCCAAGGGTCTCTCCCCTGTATTGGAGAAGCCTGGAGGTAGCTCTACCTCTCTGCTCTAATGCGGGTTGGTGGAGGCAGAATCAGGTTAATGGCCAACCCGCTGTTGGATGTTTACAAACCGCTCATAAGGCCTCCGATAAGGCTTAACGACTGCTGTCAGTCGATAACAATCGACGCATTAACGTGCACAAAGCACGGAAATGCGCATAAAATTTTGACTCTAGCGATCACCCATCTTACACCCGACCGCACCCGCTTCACTTAGCTGCGTAGATCGCTTTCCTTCTGGTATATGGTTATTCTTTCTCAATCTGTGGTTGTACTTGAGAGGTGAACTGGTGAATTTTGAGTGGAATTTTAGATGTGGTAGAACTTTTGTGGTTTGACTACATTCTAGAAGTGACTATTCACTAGAGTGAATACTTGACACCATGCGGTCAGCGTTATTAATTTTCAACCTTTTAATGAAAGGTTGCAAATTTACTTACTTCCGAGTTTTAGTAAACGAAAAAGCACTTCTTTATTTTTTGAAATATAGATGACGACTGTAATGATTACCGTATTTGACCAACCATGTCCTGGGATTCCATACAGGAAATCCTAGTATGGGAAGCGATCACTGTAAAGAGTAGTGATGGGACTCGAATCACATTTGGTTCGAATGATTCGAATGATGACGGTGAAAACTTGATTCGAATGAGATTCAATGTTGATTCGAATTGTCGAGTTGATTCGAATCATCTTTCCAATTCGAATCTGTGGCTGTAATGTGGCTGAAATTTGGAACATAGGTAGATTATAACTAGGATTAACTTAAAGGATACTTTATATTGCGGTATTGCATCGGAATGTGATTAACGCAGGTGAAACCGCGGGGTACAGCAATTAGATGTATAAAGTGTTCGAAAACTTATCTAAGTATATTTTATCTATTAAACGATTTTATTGATTCGAATCAACGTATAAATTCGTATTGATTCGAATCAATGGTTTATTCGAATCATGGTTTGAATTTTCACCGGGTTATTCGAACTGATTCGAATATTCATTTTCGATTCGAGTCCCATCACTGGTAAAGAGTTATTATTCATTTATTGAAATCGGCATGTCTTTTTAGTTAATTTTAAATAACTTTGTCTTAAATAATGTAAAAGGCACTTAAAAATTCTAATCTATGGGCATTCGTATTCTTAATGAAACCATTTACTCTTAAACAGCCTTCCATACCATTACAAGTGCCGATTAATATCTTAGACTTTTCCAGACTAACTGCGAAATTGTGAAACTTTTAAGTTCTTTTCAAAATTGTAACTTCATATTTCAAATAAGCGGTTGGCGGTCAATTAAAACTTTTAATTGAAACTTTCTCTATATTACGGAGCAGTGAATCATCATATTTCGCTCGCGTCTCCAATAGAGACGGCAGTCATAACAACTTGTGTCCAAGCGCAAAACTCAGAACCGCTGTTGTTTTTTTGTGTCACAAAACTGTCACCGTATTTTTTATATTTGTTCATAAATAAATATTTCTTATAATCTAATCCTCACAAAAAACTGATGGTCTGTATGACAGTGAGCCATCATAGTGGCAACCTATGAGTTAGTGGCTTTGAAGGAGGACATTTTAACAACTTTCTTAGAAAATCCCATGAGATAAAAATAATTACAGAGCGAATAAATGAAATGCTCCTCACTTGCAAGCGAAGGGCCAACCATATCATATCAATCCAAATCTTTTTACGTTGGCTGGAAATTCGTCCCACAATTTTTAAACTGATTATTTCATACAATACTCACTATTTTTAAATAGGGCTTAAGCTTTTCTCCGTCTTCTCTTTTCTTCAGCTCATTAACGCGTAATAGCACACAGAGCTTAGAATTTTACTAAGAGTTTTTAAAACGACCATATACTGAATAAAATATTTTCATTTTGGTTTCGGTACAAATGTTAAACATGCCATCTCTAGTTCGGGCGCGCGTGTCCTTGCTCTGCAAGCAATATAATAGTTTCTGTGTTTTCCTTGTACTTAAATAAAAAATATTTATGATCTTTTATTAAACTCAACTTTATAGTTTTGTAGAATTTAAGTTACAAGAACACGCGGTACGTTAACAGAATTTCAGGAAAGAAGAAGTTCTTAGTACTTAAAACTTAGTACAAAATTAAATATCTAAAGAGCGTTCCATATTGTGTTACTAGTATCCATTACCAATATAATGAACCAAGTAATAAGAAATCAATCCGGTCTTGGACTACCAAGTCAATTGAGATACTTTTAATGAGCTGTCAAATCAAGACATCCCCATACATTTTGTATGAGAAGATGATAAGTGACGTCACTTATCATATATAGTCAATTAACTTCATTATTATTGATTTAAACGGTAATAAAAATCATGTATAAAAAAGAATTAACAAAGATATTGCTTTCCAAGCGTGATTTAGAGCAACCTTTTTAAGGTAAGGATTATGAATTTTTTTTGTGCATAGTGTCCAAGACCCTATGTGTTCCTGTCTTTGTATGTGTCCATGGTACCCACGAGCTATATGGTAGGGTATATCTATCCTAATGTGGGGCTATGAGTGTGAAATGTTATAAAAAAAAATAAAAAAAAATCGTGAGAAGAATATGTAAGTATGTAAGAGAGAAATATGTATCTTCCGGTGCTTCATTCAAAAAATTGTAATATTTTCTTGTGAGAACACGCACGATTTTTTTGGACGATAACCCAAACTATTTCTTTTTTCAAAAATGCTGTCAATTTTTTATATTGACTGATTTCAACTTTTTCGTAGGTGCTTATCGTCGTCTTCAACATTGAATATGTTGCCCATAAACTCGGTGGCGAGTATTTTTTTGTTAAATGAGCAAAATATGTGAGCAGCACGTCTTCGCAAAAAGAATTGGACTTATGTTCTTTTCGCCATTTTTTAAATGCATTATACGCTGCTGTATATAATCGTTGCGATTTTGCGGGCAACAAATGACACCGATTTTGCCATTTCTTTTATTTTGAAATTAACTTTCCGAACTGGCCATTTTCGACCGAAAGATACGATTTTCGCGAAAGGAATTCACTGAACTTTACTTTTTGTCACTGAAAATTGGTAACCTACCCTCAATTTGTCATTTTTTTGCTGTGAATTTTCAAACTTCACATGACATTTAACGCTAACTTCACGCCAATGCAATAATGGACTACGCGTATCGTAATAAAAAAAATCTACGTGAGTGAAGTCGGTTAATTCATTTACGTACCTTTTGAATACCCCCGATACCAAAAAAAAAGGTCACGGAAAAGCGTGCGTAAATTGCGGGTTTAGATCACGCTGTGCTATAAAAAAATATATACTACTAGCGAACCAGGCAGACGTTATCCTGCCTTAAAGTATCAGAAATAATCAAGTGTATAGTACTATAAATAAAAATAATATCAGTTATCCTATCTTTCAAGTTGGATTAAACTGCAGACAGTGTGCAAATTTGATTAAAATCGGTTCAGTAGTTAAGGAGTCCATAGCGGACAAACAATGTGACACTTAATTTATATATATTAAATTTACTGATTGCCCGCCTACAAAAGAAAATTCTTTTAACGTACTAAACGAACTAAGAAACTAAAAAAATTAATGACACTCCTTAAGATAATATGTTGTTTTAGAAAATACGATCCAAAATCAGAAAGTTTTAAACACACGATATGTAAAGTAGGCTTCGAACGAGAAAGTTTACCCTTGTAGATATTATTCTTAAGGTACTTAAGAAAGCTTATTCAAAAGTGGTGTTAATTACAGAATTCAAAGCAGAAAGAAAATTGATTATATTATTGCATTTGTTAGTACATTTATTAGGTAATTTATATTTATTTTACATATACAATTTCACTTTTTCCTTTCATTTTACCCTCACTTCAGTACAGACCAACCTTACCGAACAATGGAAGAATATTGAGACTGATTATTCTGACAGAGTTCTGAACAAAATACCGAACCCAAAAACTATAATTTTTTTTTGCAATTATCTGCTTCTATAATAATACTCGTACCATTAAATATTATCATTTCAGAAGTTATCTATCGGATAATAGTTTTACACAAAGTAGTTTAAAAAACTAAAAACACGCTTTTGTGAAAATACGAACTAAAAAGTAAAAAAATAAGAAGAAAATGTATTTTACTGTAAAAAAAAGCGTGGGGTGCATGGTGTCAACAGTAACAGTGGTAAAAACCACCCCCCGCTTTTTTTTACAGTAAAATACATTTTCTTCTTATTTTTTTACTTTTTAGTTCGTATTTTCACAAAAGCGTGTTTTTAGTTTTTTAAACTACATTATTTATTTTAAAATTTTTAGTTGGATTTTTATTCTCAAATTATTGCATTATCATCGGCCCTTGACCCCTATGCAAATTTTCAAGTTAACCAGACGCTTAGACGTGTTAAAGTACCTTAGGCCACGAATTTATCAGCCGCCCCTCGTATATTTTATTTTATCCTGATGATCCTAGTTACGACTTTAACATAAAGTTATGAGATTATTGTATTGTCATCGGTCTTCAATAAATCTACAAAGTTTGAACGAAATCTGGCCGTTTAAAGTGGGTCAAAATCGCGCCCAAAGAAGTCGGTTACAAACATACAGGTGAAGCTAATATAAAGCGTGTAAAAAACTCTTCATCAAGAGCCTTTGAGCTCATAAGAGTTGCTCGTTAGTAAAAGTATATTTATAGCAAATAACGCTTCACACTCATAGCCCCACGGTAAGGTAGATACCATGTGTCGTGGGTACCATGGACACACACAAAGACAGAAACACAAACACCCAGACCGAGAACAGAAATTTAAACTAACCACTCAAATTTCTGTTTCGCCGCGAATCGAATCTGGGACCCTTCGATTGGCAGTCCGGCATGGTAACCATTTGTCACACGGATCGTCAAATGTTAGTTAATCATAATAATCATGCGCGTAAAGCAAAAAAAATAATAACTGGTAAATAAAAAAAACCAACCCGCATTGGAGCAGCGTGGTGGAGTAAGCTCCAGGCCTCCCCAATAATGTCTAGAGACCGTCCCAGCAGTGGGACGCAGAAAGGGTTACAGCCAAATAAAAAACTCCTGAACTGAACATTAAATTGTAGATATAATTGTAGGTATCAACCGTCTTGCTTGCTATCACTTCAGCTTTCGAACTAAAAAAACGCATCATAACCGATCCATTCGTTAAAAGCTACGGTGTCACAGGCAGACACAGACACGTCAAACTAACAACATCTCACTTTTGAAGTAAAAATACGTTTGAATCCAGAAGAAAATATATATGTGTGTAGTGACTTTCCGCTACTCATCAAGAGATGGCGCCACGGGTATTCCTGAATCACGCTATCGAAGTTTTCGGAATATCCTACCATATATACAAGCTCCAAATTGAGTCAGTTAGAGTGCGGCCGCTCCCCGGGCATGACCACCTCGCCCGGCGGGAGATCTCCCTTTGCCAAATGTGAAAATTGCAACCGTTCACAAAGTTTATAGAATCTGAAGGCTAACTTCCTGTGACAAAGCGTTCTACTTCACATTTTCTGGGTTTCATTTAACTTTAATAATTTTAATTATTAAAGTTATTGCAACTTGTGACGTTTTAGGATTAAAATTTTAAACTTTTATTTGACTGGAAATGAAAGATACGTTTCTGCTGCTGTCAAAACAGAATAAAAAGTTTATTTGTCCATGCGTTGGAGCGACCACTTGACACCACGTGTTCTGCATTTCTGTTCTCGGTCTACCCAGACCAGTTAGTGTTTCTGTCTTTGTGTGTGTCTATCGTACTCACGACACAGGGTATATCTACCCTACTGTGGGGCTATGAGTATTTAGTAACGTTATTTAATTATTTTTATTATTTTTTTCAACCTTTTTATCTTTCTTTTACCCTTTGCTGGATGTGTCCAGCCTTTGCAGATTACCTCACGCCGGGGGTATAAACTGTGCATTAGAATTGGTTCACGGCAGAAGTGGGTGCAGCGGTGGTATTTCTCCATGCGAACCATAATAGCTCTACCACCTACAAAGTGTGTATACTCGCATGGGCATCCGCCCCCCCCCCCCCCCCCTGGATCAAGATTTATATTCAGACTTACTCCCAAAAGAAAAAAGAAACCTATAACTAGATATGCTCCTCCTGCTGATTCCTTTGTATAATTAATATGTTGTGTGCGGGTCTTTGTGTAACGTGGAAGGAAATTTACGCGCGGTACCCAGCTTGAAAAAAACACATCATCCGATGGAAATCCGGAAAGAAAACAAAATTAATTTACATTACAATAAAATCAGCCCATGTATTTGTTTGCTGTAATGTCAGAAAGGAAGATACACATAACACACTTTGCGTCCCGCAGTCGGCTACACATATTTTGACTGTATGAGTATTATATAGTCTAACCTTACCGTACATGTATTGTAGCTCTCTCTTGTTACGATTACATCCTGACCTGATCCACCTACAACGGCTTAACCTGACAATCCATTCAAATTAATTCTAATATAAATTTAACACCCGTGTTAATACTAATTAATTCTGGTACGAATTCGAGTCGTATAAAGATTTAGTCTCGCGTAAACAGTTTAATAATGTAACCCTATATTTTGTTACACGTAATCAGATATCTACTTTGACAGTTGGTATCTGGTGCGTATTCATTTCAAACAATACATTACAAATACAAGATTAGGGTGTGGATTAAGTATTTTTTTTAATTTATTGTTCTTAATAAAAATAAATAAATATCTTTGGACAATTCACACAACACCATCTGATTCTAAACTAAGCAGAGCTTGTACTATGGTAATAAAACTGATAACACTGGTAACTGGTAAAAAAGCTGATAAACATACTTATATAATTTAAATACATACTTAAATAGATAAATTAACACCCAGACACAGAACAAATAGTCATGTTCATCACACAAATATTTGTCCTGGGTGGGAATCGAACCCACGACCTCACGCTTCGCAGTCGGCTCATCACCCACTACGCCACGGAGGCTGTCTAAATAATTAGAGTAAGTTTCCGCGGCAATAATTTTTTCCAACCCTTTTAAAAGTAGGTATTGATTACGCATCTTGAAATAGGAAACTTGCATGATTTTTTTTATTTTATCAATCGATCCTATTTGGCATAGGGATTAAGTGTTCTTAAAGGACCACATCGATTGGAGAACCCCGAAAGACAAAAATATGAGCCAAAATTAAACCTCACCGCGTAGCGTTGAAAATGGCCCATACTAACAAAGCGAAAGATACGACGTCTACGTCGCAGTAATAAATACTATGGGAAAATTAAGTGATTTGCAATTTTAACTGTCAAAAATTGCGTTTAAGTATATAGTTGTCATATGTTACTTTCTTGTTCTGTTAGGATTCTGAAAAAAAAATAACATTATTGGATGAAATAAAAAAATAACTATTCATATTTTACATTTCCATATTTCCTAGAGATTTCGAAAAAAAAACTTTTTTTCATTTTACCATTTTTATTTACAATTTTCTTGCATTTATATATTTATTATATTTGCAATTTAAATATATACATTTCACGTTAAAATAAAACTTATGCATATTCTTTACAAACATACATATTTAGCCTGCATTCATCCCCATGCTACTCTCATCTCATTAGGAGTGAAACTATCTAAGAGTACACATAGGTTTAACTAACAAATCGCTTAATTTATTATGAGTATGAGTCTACAAGCACTTTGCATTTTAATAGCTCACTTTATATCAATATACTGTAAAGAGCAAACAATGCTCGTACATGTGGGTATAACTTTTGTTATTTTACGATAATTAATTACATTCTTTGCCAGCTTGCCACTGATGCTTTGCTATTTTTGAAGTGAAAACTTCTTTAGCGGCGTTGTGCACTTTTTTGTATGGGTAAAAATTGTTAAACTCGCGTCAAAACACGTGGTCTGATCGAATATTCGTAAGATGGAGGGGTGACAGCTGATGACGGCTCGACTGTCTATACTTGTAAAATTCGTTTATATCAAGTATTTAAAATATTGACATTGAACAAAGTGCATCTATTAATGAAAAAAGTGACGAAGAAATAGTGAAAGAAAATGAGTGAGTACTTTATAAAAATACTAGATGAAAAATAATACTGATAATAAAAGCAATTCGTGCGAAATTATTCCCTAAGCATTCCAAAATATCAAAAATGCACAACGTTAATGTTCAAGTTTTCACTTCTGCCGAAACTACCGGAGTGCAACCCGTTGTTTTTTTTATTTTATTTGATTAATAAGGCTCGGGCTGTATCAGCCTACGCAGATTGTTTGTACAGTAGCTTTTATATATATATATATATATTGTAGCCAGGTAACAGATCAACGTCCAATACGAAAGCCTTGAAAAAGGCTAGAATTTTACTGACAGTGATTTGTTTGGCTTCATCTGGCGGTAGTACGTGCTTCCCTAGATGAATGCTACGCTTGTGATTTAGCGCACCACAATTTAAAATGAGGTGGCGTGGTGTCTCGCTCTCCTCCCCACAATATCTCTACGTCTGCATGCTTTGCTATAGCTTGTTGATTAATCTATATATTGTGTAAAACAATGAATTATTGTTCGTTAGTCTTGCAAAATTTCCAAGACGGATTGACCAATATGAGTGCAGCAGCTATCACGGGTGCCCATTATCACCCCATAGTCATACTGTGGCACCTTTCTACTATTTGTAGAAGTTCAAAGAAAATTAAGAGGAAACTACTAAAACAACAATTTAATTTTTCTATTTAACGTTTCCTACGTGAAGTTGTACCTTTTGTAGCGACCTTCCGCTACTCATCAAGAGATGGCGCCACGGGTATTCCTGAATCACACTATCGAAGTTTCCTGAATATCCGAGCATATATACAAGCTTCGAATTGAGTCAGTTGGAGCGCGGCCGCTCCCCGGGCATGATCATCTCGCCCGGCGGGAGATCTCCCATAGCCAAACTTTGTTTAGAAATAAACTTTCTAACAAGACAGAGACGAAATATTAAAAGTTTATACTTAATTATTTGTTAAATATTTTGTTTGAAATAGACATGAAATCTTTTTGAGGTTATAAAAACGTTTGTCAACATTCACCCTTTTATATAACTCGAAACCTTTCCATATAAAATTAATGGAATCAGGCGTTACTTTGCGGAACTCCATTGTTATAAAGTTAGGTAAAAACTACTTTGCAACAATCCGCAACCACAACGTATGATGGTGTATACCTTTTTCATGCAATAGCACCTCCCTCCCTCCCACATAGGACAATGTCCTACCAGTTTGACCGTTTGCAGTTTGACCGTTGACAGTTTGATGCAACGGAGTATACGTGGGTCAAACTGGTAGGACATTCGATCGTAGATATCGCGAACATATTGCTGCGTACAGACATGGCCACAGCGATAGGTCAAATTTTGCTAAATATCTAATAGAAACGGGGCATGTTATACCGAATAACCACACGTACAACATCTTACACACTTGCGAGAAGGGCCTTAGACTCAGCGTGCTTGAGCAGTTGGAAATCATTAAACACAATAACAACGATTGTATTACACTGCTGAATGAACAAATAGATGTTTCCAACTCTCCTCTATTGCATATTTTTACCAACCAATCGGTCAGTTGATCTCACTCGATTTTTTTTAATGTTTCGAGTGACATCAACTTGACATTTGACATAATACATTTTGACGTATCACAAACGTCACTTCACCGACTCCGATGGAGGGGAGTTGAAAACGTATATAAGGGGGCTGGATCGGTCATTGCCTCACTTTGCGGGTGACCGTCGCAGAGTCAATAACCCTGATGATGCTCTGTTTTGGGGCGAAACACGTGTTGGTGGTGGTACGTATTTTGGTGTATACTTTTTGTTGTTGCATGTGCATGTGTCCTATGTGGGAGGGAGGGAGGTGCTATTGCATGAAAAAGGTATACACCATCATACGTTGTGGTTGCGGATTGTTGCAAAGTAGTTTTTACCTAACTTTCCATATAAATTTAAGATGCACATTTACGGTTAAAATTATTTTTAAAACTTGATTTCGGTTTTACGCAAAAGACGGCTCATTCCTAACAATATAATTACCTAAACGATTTCTATCTTCTCTTCCAGGTAACATGAACCATGGATTCCATGGACTTCAACGATAGTCTGGAACTGAACATATCCGAGCCCTATCAGCCGTACATAGAGAGACCAGAGACCTACATAGTGCCTTTGATATTCGCCCTCATCTTCGTCATAGGAGTGGTAGGGAATGGCACGTTGGTAGCGGTCTTCGTACGGCATAAGGCTATGAGGAATGTCCCTAACACGTAAGTATACAATTTCTATTTTGTTAAACTAAAACAGTCGCCACATCATTTCCAAAATGGAACGTGAACACAAAGTTTAATTTCTGTGGCAACCTTTCTCAACTCGTCAAGAGGATTTGGCTACCTTACGCAACACGTCAAGTGATGGCGCCACGGGTATTCTGAATCACGGTACCGAAATTTTCTAAATATTCTAAAGTAATAGAAGCTCATACGACTTGGATTAAGTATACGTCCCTTCTGACCTTTATCAATCGCACCTTCACTCCCTGAAAACGTAACCAACACACGCAAAGACAAGTACTATAGCATCGGACGACCTGCGTGGCGCAATGGTTACCACGCCGGATTGCCAATCAAAGGGTCCCGCGTTCGATTCCCGGCGAAACAGAAATTTGAATGATGAGTTTTAATTTCTGTTCTCCGTCTGGGTTTTTGTGTGTGTCAATGGTACCCACGGCACAAGGTATACAATTCTTTTTCCGTTCAGGCTGTACTGCTCTGGAATGACCTACCCCTCTCCATAAGAAAGGCTCCTACACTGCGTTCCTTTAAAAATCAACTCAAAAAACACTACATGAATCTAAGCATCTAATTGGTCACCGATATAATATGGTCACCGCATTATTGCATTTATTTTATTTATATTATTATGTATATATTTTATATATATTCTTATTTAGTTTAGTATATATTTATATTTATATATATATTAGTTATATTTGTATGTGTTATTATTATTATTATGTGTATATTAAACTTTTGTATTTTAGGTTATAATTAGGTTAGTTTACTGTTTTGTTTCGCCTGCCACAATTTATCGCCATCATCAAGGGTTAACTGGCAGAGAATGCCACTAGGCATTAAGTTCGCCCTTGTAAACTGTATGTTTACAAAAGAGTAAATAAATAAATAAATAAATATATCTACCCTACTGTGGGGCTATTAGTGTGAAGCGTTTATTATTATTTTTATAATATTTTCAGCAGAACTTTAACGATCGAGGAAGTAGGGAAGTACTATTGCTGCATCCATTTCTAATGTGAAGCAATTATGTTGTGTTTCGGTGAAAATTTGCGGTTGCGGGAGTCCGGGACGGGTTCGATTCCCGGTGAGGCAGAAATTTGAATGATGAGTTTAAATTTATATACTCAGTCCGGGTGTTAATTTTTGAGCCTTTGTGTATCTCCATGATACCCATGACACAGGGAATCATAGTGTAGAAATGTGAGTGCGTAGAATACGTATAGCGTTTTATCGTACTACAGAAGACCTCTACCTCTTTGAAAACATTATATTACAGCATAAAGCTCCATTTAAAACTAAAACAGAATAAAAACTAAGACATTCAGATCTCAACCAATTTACTTTACTAAACTTACTAAAATTATTGTAACCTCCTTGAGAAATCTACTTTACTATAAGATTCTTTCACGAAACCGGAAATGTTCCGTGACCGGTTTACGTTTCTGAACCGATTTTTAATTCTGATCGTTGGTCACGCAATAATCAGTTAATTCACAAGATTGTTACACGCTAGCGTTAAATGCCTTTATTTATGTTATTTGCTGTAAACGTTAATGTAAATACTTTGTTTTCGTAAGAAACATTCGCTCCACGTTCGCTCGACGTTCGCTCTGGTTTATCACAGTATCATAAATAGAAAAACCAAATATGACTCAAATTCCTCCTTCCTATTCTTCCTTTATATTGGATTACATGTAAGAGTGGTTTCACACCAGCGTAGTTTTCGCGCTCTGATTAGTCACGATACGACAGATGTCACCCATACATTACTCGCTCCGATGCAATGTATGGATGGCATCTGTCGCGAGCGTGCAACCTTTCTAAATGAAATTGCTTATCTTAGTACAGCTGTATGAAATTTTCCTTATAGACCTAGAATATAAAAGTAAATTTCAAAATATTTGCAAACTATAATATTTTTTTTTAATTTTAGAGCTCAATAAACATTATCAACACATACTTAATCAATAAAATAAATTATTAAAAAATTCAGCCGCAAAACTGCCGCAGAACTTAGTAAAATTCTAAGTAAACTAAATAAAAACGCTTACATAATACCACTTTGAAGTGAAATACAAATCAAAATGGAAAAGATTTTGTGGGAACTTTTAATTAAATTCGAATAAAAGTCGCTATCCATTTAGACTTCATTTTTAACTTGCAAATAGTCCTTTCAAGATGGCGGCGTCAGAATAAGAACTGTACATCTTGAAAGACAAAGCCGGTAAGACTTGACAACGAAAAATCACAACTAGTGAAAGAATTAGTGAAAGAAATAACTTAAACAAGTATTTTATTAAAATCATTTCTGAAGAAAAACTTTTTAAAGACCCGCTGTCTACTTGTGGTTTTTGTCACGTTGGCATTAAGATATTAAGCAACGATAGTCGAGTAGTAAGAACATCGGTCTCTATCGCGCTAGCCTCAACTTCACACCCCTGACTAAAAAATTTGTTAAGTTTTATATTTATTGTTGCCTCCGCGGTAAAAGCAAAATATTCCAATTCCTCCAGGCAAAATATTCCAATATTTCAATATGATGCTTTCCATTGCCTTGCATGCCTGAGACTTACACACTGTGCCCAGCAGTGAGTCATTAAATTGGTTAAAAAAAAGTAAAAGTTACGGAAGTGCGCTCATTAGGGTAAAAAGTTTCTCTTTGTTACAACAGTGGGTCAATAAAGGGGTTAAAAAAAAGTAAAAGTTATGGAAGTGCGCTCATTAGGGTAAAAAGTTTCTCTATGTTACGCTATAGATTATTCTACTTCACGAAGTCCGTTTGGCTATGAATCTTGTGAGTAAGATAGTTTTAGTGTGCGTAACCTCGAGAACGCTCAATGTCGATTAACGTCAGTATGACAACCACACGTGGAAGAGTTTTGAGAATAAAATAATATTTTTTAAGTTTGTTTTGTCAATTATAGAGATGTCGTTGTTAAAGCTTACGCACACAAGTGCGCTTGTCAGCACACCTCATTACTACAACCAGAACTGATAGGATTTCGTGAAATAGAATATTTATACTGACATTAATGGGATATCGCTCACCTAGCGAACTTAACGCCTTTTTCATTATTATTATTTTTTCCTTTTAAAAGTCGCTATAGGTAACATTTATCATTCGGACAGATCTTAATAATGGCTAATAACTAAGTCTATGATTTTGACATCTTATTACATTTACAAGCAAAATAAAGTGATCCGTAAAATCAAATTTCCTAATTCAACACGCACCGATTCATAATCAAACAAAGTCGTTATTTGAGTTGAAATAGAGATCGTTTTCCGAAAGCTTAAGTAGAACCATTAATATACTTTTCATGGCAATAATAAAGTTTTTGTTACCCACATGAAATAATTTGGATTATGCCTCGTTATACTGGGCGGTCTCTCTCCATTATTGGAGAGGCTTGGAGCTTACTCCAACACGCTAATCCAATGCGGGTTGGTGGAGATAAATAAATAAATAACGTTTCACACTCATAGCCCCACAGTAAGGTAGATATACCCTGTGTCGTGGGTGCCATGGACACACACAGAGACAGAAACACAAACACCCAGACCGAGAATAGAAAATTAAACACATCATTCAAAATTCTGTTTCGTCGGGAATCGAATCCGGGACCCTCCGATCAGCGGTTCGGCATGGTAAGCATTACGGAGATGCAGGTGTATAGTGGTCAACGAGCTGTAGATTTTTTTAAAGCCGCCCATAAAGCCTCCAACAAGGTTGGAGACTTTAACGGCTGTTATCATTCGATAACTGCTATCGAGGGCTTATCGTGCTCTTCGAGGCATGGAAATGCATGAAATGCCCCAAGCGGTAACCTATCTCACACCCGACATCCACCTCGCGCTCGTTCGGCTTAGCTGCGTAGATCGCTTACGTTTTACGCCAGCCGCTGGGCTATGCGTGTTTCTACTTTTGATTGCATTAACCCAACAGTTTGATTATTTCACAGCTTCAAGGAATTTAAGATATACATTATGTACTATACAATTTAATAATAAATTCAACTCACTCACTCGTTTCAGTCACGAGTTCCTGAAAAAGAGTCTGACGGAAAAACAAATAGATATGAATATTAAATACAGATGAAATATAATTAAAGAAAGAAAATCCTACAGAAACATATAGGATTTCCTTTAGATTAGATTCTGCGCCTGAAAAAAAGATACCAGGAAAACACATGTAAAAGTATAAATGGTCGTATTACAAATATTATTTACACAACTCTTAATTACACAGGAATATGCTGTCTCCATGGTATAAGTTACAGTATAGTATAATTACGATCACAGAACATATTAAAAGAGGTAGAACGGCAATAATGCGGCGTTCGTATGAAAACTGGTGTCGCCGCTCAAGCCCCACCTTTCACCTATATTACATCTGTACTTAAATAAATACGAAGTTTACGCATACGTTTGCAATTTCAAATCTAGCCAATCGTAGCGCCGCAAAATCACGTGATTTAAAATGAACGAATCACACCCAAGCAGGCGCACAAGCACGCATATCGTAGCACGATCGCGTGTTTCTGTAGAGATACGAGCGTTTGCTTAAATCCGTGGCGCATCTGCCCCGCCCACATTTCCATTCTAACCTCTTTTAATATATTCTGTGCGTGCGATCGAAACTGCAGCACTAAAAAATGCCTTCCAATACAGCACTAAAAATAACTGGAATGGAAAAGATCTGGTTCCAGGAAAATGAGTTTTTCAATCTGAATACTAATGAACTCAACGGAACGTAGAATTCCTAAATTATATTTATAAAAGGAATTCTGAGAAATTTTGTAGGTTATGAGATATACTTTTTTATTTAGTTTTAGTAGTTCCTTGTGTTTTATTTAAAATAATTGCAAAGTATTTAAATCTTTATATTCACTGTTTGTGCGTGTGTGCAGCGTTTTCTGTCCTGTTTTTGACACGGTTTTTGGATAAAGAATACCTTTTAGGAAAAAAGTACACACATACAAGAGCATCCAGACCAAGAACAGAAATTTAAATTGAGTCTATAGGTACGCATAAGTATAAAGAATAGCAGATCATGCAGACTACTCGGTACTAAGTGATCATAGCAGCCCACGGATATGTACACACAACCTCAAGAAAATCTGAGCCTTGTTTAGATTGTATGTAGTGGCGCTGCTTTAAAGAATTCTGGTGATACATGTAAGTTTGACCGGGGGCAAAAAACTAAAATCCACGCGAACAAAGTCGTGGGCGGCCCCTAGTCTTTGATAACTTGATAAATTTATGATAAAGTATTCGTATGAAAAAATAATTGAAAATCCATTCAGTAATTTCAGAGCATTATTGAACTTCCGTTGAGCTTTAAGTTCAGCGGTCTTGGCCATAATAGGTACCTACAATACCGGCTGCACTCAGCTCTCTTTGAGAACTATATAAAGCGAACGGAATGATTGGCTTGTTTTTGCCTTGAGAGGGTTATGGAACTGGGGATTCAATGGAAGTAAAAAAGACATGGCTGCAACCCTTTTTGCGTCCCACTGCTGGGCACGGGTCTCACCCTCTTAGTGGAGAGACCTGGAGCTTACTCCACCGCGCTGCTCCAATGTGGGTTGGTGAAGATGCGGGTTAGGCCAACCTGCTGTCGGATGTTTTCAAACCGCCCATAAGGCCTCCGACAAGGTTTAACGACTGTTATCTATCGATAACAATCAGGACCGACGGCTTAACGTGCCCTTCGAAGCACGGAAACGCGCATGAAATTTTTTGCCACTAGCGGTCACCCATCTCACATCCGACCGCGCCCGTTTGCCTTAGCTGCATAGACCGCTTCCGTTCTACGCTAACCGCCGAGCCATGCGCGCTTCAAAAGGACATACATGAAGTGATGTGAGAAAAATGGATACCAAACCGTTTAATTTTTTTGTTTTACTGCTTTAGGGAGAGTTACATTAGGGAGACTTACATTAAGGAGAGACCCCATTATTGGAGTGGCCTAGAGCTAGAACTTACTCCAAATTCAGGTTTGTAGAGACGCGGGTTAGTGACCTACTATCTACTGTTGAATTCTTTTGAACCTTTTGAATAAGGCTTCTGGCAAAGTTCAACGACTGCTTTCTATCGATAGTAAATGGTCAGACGCCAGAAACGCCATTAGTAAAAAAAAAACTTGGCTTATTTATGTGGACTACATTACTTCATCCGGTCACAAAACATAATCTATGATAAAGCTTTTCAATGGAGAAAAAGGATTCCATTTAGTAATCTCAGAGCATTATTAAACTTCCATTGAGCTAAGGTCGTTGCTATGGCCATAATAGATTCATTACCGGTTGCACTCAGCTCTCTTTGATCCGAGAGGGCTGGAATATAGAGCACCGAAATCATTACTTGTTTGTGCCATGTAAAGGTTGCGGGACTGAAAATACAATGAAAGTAAAATGCCATTAGAAGCGGGCATGGCCCGATGGTAGACGTAGAGCGCAAGGGATCTGCAAAGCTATGCCAAACGGGCGTGGTCAGGTGAGAGATGGGTGACCGTTAGTGGTAAAAAATTCTTGCGCGTTTCCGAACTTCGAAGGGCACGTTAAGCCGTTGGTCCCGGTTGTTATCGATAGAGTCGATTCAAATTGTTATCCGTAGTCAGGGGCCTTATGGGCAGTTAGAAAACATCCGAGAGCAGGGCGACCCGCGTCTCCACCAACCCGCATAGGAGCAGCGTGTTGGAGTAAGCTCCAGGCCTGCTTAATAATGGGAAAAGGACTGTGCCCAGCAGTAGGACGCAAAAAAGAGTTGCAGCCAATTTATGGACCTTTCTGTGTGAGCTCATAATGGCCGTTTTACAACTCAACAACTAATGCTTTAAAATTACGTATATAGGCACCCTTTATGCGGGGTACTAAGCCTGAAGGATATACAGGTATGTAGTAGGTAAGCACATAAGTTTTGAACTACTAAGTAACTCACAATAAGCCATTTATGTAGGACTTTGGCAAACTTTGTCAACCCTTTAGGAGACAGGTGTATTATATGCGTAAATTTGATTTGGCCTAGTTCTACCTTAACTAAGGTGTTTGAATAATGTACGTACTACGTACGACCTTAATGGCCAAGCCACACTACTTGTAATCTTTTAATTGTCTTTATTAAAAACTACTTATTATAATAATACTATGGTTCACTTTCACACTAAAAGTATTTAATTTAAGGGTGCGTGTTATCAAATCAATTGTCCATCTCAGAATGCGTCCCGCCTCTCTCCCGAATTTCAGGGCCGGCTCCCTTCCGCGCGCGCCGCCCGCGCACCTTCACCGATGTCACGATGACGTCGCCAACATACATATTAGCATATTAGCATCGGTAATCGGTGAATTAGTCACATTTTTCTTTCAATTATGGCATCTTAAACGTCCAGTTTCATTGAAATTGGCAAAAAATTGATGCAAAAATTATACTTGACGCTGGCAGTATGCAAAGAGTTTGCGATGCCATAATTGAAAAAAAAAACAGTTACGTCACAAACAAAAAATAACTTTCTCTGTTTTTATAGCACTGATTGTTTAATGACAAAGTTATATTGGTAGTTTTTGAAAATGTGTTTATCTCAAAAACTTCTGAGAAACCAACGTTCTTTGAAGGTGTGATTAAAATCTACGGCATTTACTTTTTTAGACTTTTTCGCTTTCTAATTTTAAAAGTTAGAGGGAGAGACATAAAATGTACCTCTTTGGAAGTATGTATTTTTGAAACCTCAATGCTATTTCTTAAGACTCTCGTAACTTCGTAATACTTGCACTGATTTAGATCTGTAAGTTCGATACGATTTTAAAATTATCTTAGTGATCTTAAATTTTTAAGCCATAAGTGTGAAACTGTCTGAAAACTTATTCGATAAAGGCTATGACTTGCAGTTTTATAAATTTGACAAAAGTAGTATTTTTTTAAATGAGGGTCAAGTTCTTACTTCTTATTTGACTTAAATTATAAACTGTAGTTTGTGATATTTGTGAGTCAAAATGTGGTGTAAATGAAATTACATTAAATTATAAAGACTCTGTGAACTATGTACTGTGTACAAGTTACTTCAGTAGTAATATAACTGAAACAGGTAGCTTAATGAGCTTTAAATTTAAATTAAAACCGACGCGGAAGGAACGAGCGTTCTAAAATGTCTAGGAATTCATGAAATAAATTATATTTTTATTCATCATAGTAATTTCTGTAATGATGAATTGTATTTTTTTTTCTATTTTATATTTACTTTTAGAGCGGTTTCAGACCAAAGTAAAATCTCGTTGTTGTTTTATACTCGCAAAATCTTGTTTTTCGAAGCACATGTACCTGCAAAGCGGCGAGCTTTTGCCATACATGTAACTCATACGAGCATTGACGCGCTTATTAGCTCGTATATGTCAGCTGCGACAGATGTCAGCCCTACACTGGTTCGCTTACGTGTGGTTTTTTGAAGTTCAAAAAACAGCGCGCGTGCAAGCGCAGTTGCCGAAGCGCCCATACGTACACGAACAGAAAAATACATTTGTTCGAAACTGCTCATATACTATGCACACAAGATTTTTAAGTCATAATGGCTGCAACCCTTTATGCGTCCCACTGCTAGGCACGGGTCTCTTCCCACTATCCAAGGCCTGGAGCTTACTCCACCACGCTGCACCAATGCGGGTTGTACTCTTCCCAAAAATCATAATAAATAAATAAAAACTTTAACATTGTTTTTTTTTTCACAACTCTTCTCTTCTCGAAATGTGACGAATTTAGGTCATAGTCCACTCTGGCAAAGTCCTGATTGGTGGACATCATGCCTTCGGGAAATAAGTTTCTCTCAGGCACGCAGGATTATGGAAAGCTTCGTAATTAATAAAACACATTATTTTCCCTCACCGTGGAGTAGCAATGAACTTAACAAATTCGAAGTGAAAACTTCTTCAGTTGCGTTGTGCACTTTTTTTTGGATGGGTAAAAAATGTTAAACTCGCGTCAGGACACGAAGCCTGATGGAATATTCGTAAGACGGAAGGGTGACAGCTGATGACGGCTCGACTGTCTATACTTGTAAAATTAGTTTATATCAAGTATTTAAAATATGGACATTGAACAAAGTGCATCTATTAATGAAAAAAAGTGACGACGAAATAGTGAAAGAAAATGAGTAAGTACTTTATAAAAATACTAGATGAAAAATAATACTGATATTCGTGCGAAATTATTCCCTATCCATTCCGAAATATCAAAAATGCACAACGTTAATGTTTCAGTTTTCACTTCTGCCGGCACTACCAGAGTGCAATCCGTTTTTTTTTTGTCAGAGGCGCGCCTGAGGTGTGTACTATCAGTGTTGGAGACCGCGCGCTTTAGTGCGGTTTAAAACTAGCGTAATTTTCGACGCGTATATGGTCGTTTCGGAAAAAGCGCTTACACGCGCGCTACTTATTGTACCGAAAAACATCAAATTCTGACGTTTTTCGGCAAGCTTCAAAAAACAAACAAGAGGAAGTCGAAAAAGACATATTGTGCTCTTGTTTTGTTTTCAGTTTATTGGTGTATTTTTGAGTGATATCGGATAAAGATGGCATTTTGTTCGATATAGGTTAACAGTACACGAGTGTTGTGAAATAAAATAACAGTGCGAAAATATGTTTTTTCAGCTTGCCTCCAAAATTCCATTGGTCACGTTCTGGTAGAGAAGACATCGCTTTACTTGAATGTCTGACTGTCTTGACTGACTGACTACTGACGACTTTACCTTTTATTACTCGTCTAGTTTCACCAAAACTAGCAAAAACTTGATGCAAAAATTTACTAGATGCTGACGATATGCAGAGTTTGCTATGGTATAATTGAAGAAAACAAACAAAAAGACGCGCGAACGCGTCGAAAAAAAAACAAACAGTCGGAACAATAATTGATGAATAGGTGTGTAGACTTTTTATTTACAAATAGGTTTTTTTTAATGAGGGAAAAATTCCAAAGTTCATCTGTATAAGGACCAATCACTAGATTACTCTTCTTAATAATACAAGCATGGTAAACGTAATATATCATAATCATCATGGTTTGAAACTATAAAACGATAAGAGCGCTTATCGCTCAGCCATCATTGCTCCTTTAACATGTGATTATTGCCTTATCCTAACCCATAGCCTATTCAAATACTCGTCGATAAAAAAATAGGCTTGAACTAGCAAACAGTAATTAAAAGTGGTCTCGAATGTCTTATATTTTACACTTGTATTGTAGTTGTAAAACAGTTCTCATTTCTCTGCAATTTAAACAAATTAATTAAAACTTAAAATAACTTTAAACTTGTGTAGCGCAGAACGAAACTTTCAAAACAAAATATTCATAATATCAAGGGTCATAGAGATACTGTAAACATCTGGAGGCAAACAAATGCTTGCCTTAATGTTTCTTTTGTCTTTCTCTAGGCTTTGATATTAAAGTAGTAATTTGGCTCGAATGCCACCCTTTAGTTTTAGGGTAGATTGTTTTTTGTTTTATGCCAAATAGAACCTTCTGAATACCTTGTTAGGATGACCTACTATTCTCAGATCAAATAAACGCTACACACTCATAGACGCTACACACTCATAGCCCCACAGTTAGGTAATTAATACCCAGTGTCGTGGGTACCATGGACACATACAAAGACAGGAACACAAACACCCAGACCGAGAACAGAAATTTAAACTCATCATTCAAATTTCTGTTTCGCCGGGAATCGAACCCGGGACCCCTCGATTGGCAGTCCGGCATGATAACCATTGCGCCACGCGGGTCGTCAAATCAAATAAAATAGAATAAAAAAGTAATTTGATCTAAACTACTATTTTTTGTGAAAATGTTAGAATAAATGTATTTGTTTCTTGTTTTTTGATAATAATATAGAAAAGAGGCTTCCTTGTGTACGACATTGCGGGATAATCGTGTATATTTGGTTTTGCTCAAAATAGAACCTATTGACGACTCGCGTGGCGTAATGGTTACCATGCCGGACTGCCGATCGGAGGGTCCCGGGTTCGATTCACGGCGAAGCAGAAATTTGAATAATGACTTTAAAATTTCTTTTCTCGGTCTGGGTGTGTGTTTCTGACTCTCTGTGTGTGTCCATGGCACCCACCACACATGTTATATCTACTCTTCAGTGGGGTTATGAGTGTGAAGCATTATTTACTATTATTTATTTACTTATTGAAGACCTTGTTCGGTTGCAGTTTTTTTTATAAAAACTTAAAACACACAGTACATATTGCTTCTTATAAACGTAAGTCTCCTTTTCTTCAAAACGAAAACAGCCAGTTTTTGAAGGCCCGAGAATGGATATCGCGTTTTATCAGTAGCAAAATTATATTCAAAACCTTGAGTCTGACTGTTGAAAAATAAGGATCTAGAAAAGATGAAGCTAGAAAATAATATTCACTTGTATCATTATTACATGATCATCTGATTCTATAGTATAGAGTATAGATTTTATACTACCTAATATTGTGAATGTGAATGTTTGGATGTACGGCTAAACCACGCAAGAACGGCTAAACGGATCAAGATTAAAATTAGCACAGACATAGAATATAGTCTGAAAGAGCACATACGCTATTTATTATCCCGGAAAAATGATTTTTTCCGCGGGATAGATGTGTGGCTGCATGGCCTTCAACCCTATTTGCGTCCCACTACTGGGCACGGGTCTCTTTCCAATATTGGGGAGGCCTGGAGCTTACTCCACCACGCTGCTCCAATGCGAGTTGGTGGAGATCTCAACCTCAAGCAAGCATAGGTAAGCCTTGTCTGCGGTCGTATGCAGTTGCGCTGCTATTCCGGAGGCTGGTGGTTGCCTCATGTAAGTGTGGCCGGCAACTTCACCTCTCCACCGAAACAAAATAGAATTGGTTCACAGCAGAAGTGGGTGCAGCGGTGGTACTTCCCCGGGCGAACCATAATAGTTCTACCACCTACAAAAATCTACACAAGCTAGGCCGGATTACCAGTAAAAATATAAATAGTAGGTACTGCAGGTTAGTAGGTACGGTAGGTTTCAGTTTTTTTTACAAGAAAACGATTAAACTTACCGCTGTGTATGTTAGCTTTAAGTATTGGCTTTTACGACCGTAACTTCTCTTTTCACGCAAATAAGATCGATTACATCAGGTAAAAGCTTCACTGTTAAATGTTAAATCAAAGTGCCGAATTAATCAGTTCCTTGAAATGGCGATAATTTGAAAGCTTTACAGGCAATTGAAGCGCTCTCACAGCTTCGAAAACGGAAATCACATCTATTCCTGCCAGGATTACCTCATTTATATACGTTACCCATTGTTGCAGACATATCCAATCGTAATATGTAATAACAATTATTTACTTTTCATATTGAAGATGTTTTATAGAAACTATGTACTATATTCACCACTACCTTTAATTATCAGATTTTTTTTTCAAACTTTTTTTATGTCCCACAGCTGGACACAGGTCTCCTCTCACAAGTGAGAGGGATTTACGCTGGCCAAGTATAAATTATAAATTTCTATCAGACACGCACGGCGATGGGGAAAATCGTAATCAATTAAATATCACGATATTTTCCATCACCGTGGAGCAACGATAAATGCGCACATTACAAATTTCTTTGTCAGAGGTGCGCGCCGAGGATTTGAACTCGGGATCGGTCGCGTCGGAGACCGCGGCTTTTTACCACTCGGCCATCGCATTGGCAGATTACATTATAATAATAAATAATAATGAAATACCGTTTCACACTCATAGCCCCACAGAAAGGTAGATTTACCCTGTGTCGACACACACAATGACAGAAATACAAACACCCAGACCCTAAACAGTCATTAAAATTTCTGTTTCGCTGGGAATCGAACCCGGGACCCTCCAATTGGCAGTCCATGGCAACCATTGCGCCACGCATTTCGTCAGTAACTAGGTTCAATCATTTATCCATCCCACAGAGCAACGAATATTCATGTAGCTCGCGCGCGAGCGACGTGAATATTCGCTCTGTGATCCATTCTCTGTTTTTTTTTTCTTTATTTCAAAAATCTGTTTATGCCTATTGAGGCGTTATTAAATTTGATAGCTTTTCTCTATTCACCCTTTTTACGCATATACATATGTATAATTGATTTCAACGGTTCCTACTATTAAATTTAAGGGCAGAATTACTCAGTTACTGGCGATAATTAAAAAGCATTACCTACATAGTAATTAAGGAGCTCCCAAAGCTTAGAAATCGGAAATCACATCTATTCATTCCGGGATTACTTCATTTGTATGTAGACGGCTTTCTAATTTATCTAATCTTAAAATGGTATTCAAATGTGAGTTTTACTTTCTAGTTACTGGAAAATCAACTGATTTCTAATAATAACTAGCCTCCCGCCAGCGGCTTCACCCGCGTGGATCCGTTTAATGGGTCCCCGTAGGATAAAAAATAGCATATGTGCTATTCCAGGCTTCATTGCTATATTAAAATCATAGGCGTTTAGCCAGTTGCTTCAACCGCGTTGACCCTATTACCCGTTTTCACATAGGAATGAAGCATTTTCCCGCAGTAAAAAGTAGCCTATATTTGTTTTGTAGAGAGGTGTCGGGTACCTTTTGAAGGTTTCCCCCCCGATACCAAAAAAAAAAAGGTGGTAGAACTATTATCATTCGCCCGGGGATGTACCACCGCTGCACCCACTTCTGCCGTGAACCAACTCTAACCACCGAAACACATAGAATTGGTTCACGGCGAAAGTGGGTGCAGCGGTGGTACTTCCCCGGGCGAATGATAATAGTTCTACCACCTATAAAACAAACAACCACCTACAAAAATTTTGACGTACATTCCCATAAATTAGACTTTTTACTAAGCCGATACTTATGGAATGATAGTTTTGGCCGATTACCTATATATATATATATATACGAAATACAGCTCAAACTAAGTGGACCCATAAATATATGAAATACGCTTATTTTTTTCTTATACATGTAAGTATGTAAGTGTGTAAGTACTTATAATAATGTAAAAATTTTCTCTATGAATATTTTTCTAGCCTAAATTATATAGTTATCATAGTTTCGTTTTCAGCAGTTAAAAAGATATAAGATTTTTAAGCAAAGTGTAATATTTATCAGTACTTCGAAACGGCGTTAATTCGAAAACATTACATGTAATTGAAGCAATTTCGTTGCCCCGAAATCGGAAATGGAATCGATTCATTACGTCACTTACATAGCAATAAAATTGTAACCGGGCGACCATCTAATGAATCCGGTCGTAAGTGTAAGAAAGAAAGAAAGAAAAAATATTTATTTCATATTAGGAATACAAAATATTCGCTTAATGAATGTCATTTTTTCCCGGTCATCGCCTTTAAGTGCCCGTTTGGGCTAGATGTTGAGCTGAGAGAAAAAAGGCGGCGGAAAAAAACTCCCAGCACTCTTTTAAAAAAAACAGTACATATATAATTGAGATAACAGTATGGCTATGGGTCCATAATGGGCACACGTGACAGCTGATCGTATGAGACACTATAAACCCACTTCCAGCTGCTCACAGTTGCGAGTAATTACTAAAACTATATATTACATTTAATTTAGAAATAGCTTTGTGTGGGCGAGATTCATTCCCACGCTCTTTTATCATTAAGATAGTCCTTAGTGTTGTAGTAAGCCTTGCGGCAGAGGACTTGTTTGACTGTCTTCTTAAAAGGTTTTAAAGGCAGGGTAATGTAATCTCGAAACGCGGGTGTCGCGATGAAATTCTTGTATTTGTGACTGAAAAATATATCTGTAATAAATAAATAAACTCAACAGTTAAAAATCTCTTGTTCCGGTCCTAGTGGTCGCACTCCTCACCAACAGCTTGACCGACTTTTATAATTTTACTTGTATATATTTGTTAGAATGAGATTTGGTCGTAAGTTTTTGGTATCTTTTCGAATTGAAATTGGTATGATTTCGAATAAAAATATACATATACATAACACAAAAATTTCACCCTTACACCACTCCCTATTAATTGCGATTTTATAATTAGTGTGTTTTTTTTTTACTAATATAGACATACCGTTTTCTTATTTCATCTTTGTTTTGATTTATTGATTTATTTATGATTCCTACCACAACTTCCCACCATCGCCAAAGGTTGACTGGTAGAGAATGCCATCAGGCATAAAGTCCGCCTATAGTAAAAATACAATAAATTAATTAATAAATACCGAACATTGCCGAACTTCACTAACAGACAATCAGAAGATCATTGACGATCCTAGATTCTCAGTTACAATTGCTAAAATGGAATTTTACATCACACCCCCTATTAATTGCGATTTTAAAATTTGTGTATATTTTTTTAACTGGAATAGATAATTTAAGAAATATGTTAAGTAGTTAAAAAAACACCGAATAGTGCCGAACACCACTAACCAATTCTCAGTTACAATTTTTTTTCAATTATGGCATCGCAAACTCTGTGCATACTGCCAGCGTCAAGTATAATTTTTTGCATCACTTTTTTGCCACATTCAGTGAAACTGGACGAAGTAATAACAAAGTCAGTTAGTCGTCAGTAATCAGTCAGTCTAGTCAGTCCAACATTCAAGTAAAGCGATGGCTACTTTACTAGAACGTGTCCGATGGAATTTTGGAGGCAAGAAGAAAAAACATATTTTAGCACTGTTATTCTATTTCACAAACACTCGTGCACTGTAATTAGCCTATATCAAACAAAATGCCATCAACTTTATCCGATATAACTCAAAAATACACCAAGAAAATGAAAATAAAACAAGAGCACAATATGACTTTTTCGACTTCCCGCCAAAACTCCTCAGTTACAATTGCTAAAATGGATATTTAATTCACAAAATAAATTTATTATTTCAGTTCCTTATTTCTGCTTCCTATCTCTTTCACAGGTACATCCTCTCACTCGCACTGGCCGATCTTTTGGTGATCATCACATGTGTCCCGTTCACCTCCATCGTGTACACCCTGGAGTCTTGGCCGTGGGGCGGCACCGTCTGCAGAGTCTCTGAGGCAGCCAAGGATGTTAGCATCGGAGTATCCGTATTTACTCTGACAGCGTTATCAGCTGACAGATACTTTGCCATCGTGGATCCTTTGAGGAAACTTCATGCTACGGGTGAGTTTTTTTTTAAATTATAAAGGAGTAGCAGATGATCATGCAGGCTGCCTGCAACCCTTTTTGCGTCCCACTCCTGAGCATCGGTCTCCTGTTACCTGATTTAGGTCATAGTCCATCACGCTGGCCAAGTACGGAGTGGTGGATGTCATGCCATCGAGAAATTATGAATTTCTCTCAGACATGCACGGCGATGGAGAACGTCGTAATCGATTAAATATCACGATATTTTCCATTACCGTAGAACAGCGATAAATGCGCTCATTACAAATTTCTTTGTCAGAGGTGCGCGCCGAGGATTTGAACCTGGTATCGGTCGCGTATGGAGACTGCGGTCTTTTACCACTCGGCCATCGCTGCTCATATTATGCATTAGGTATATAACAAGTATATAATATCCATTAATACCTGGAAAGGTACCTTAGCTAACGTAATAATGAAGAAGTTTCATTCTTTAATTAGACACATTTTGGCACGTTTAAACAACATCGGAGCGCACATTAATATCACTTCTAATAAGAGATGCCAACAATAAAGGCAAATAAAAATTCCAACGATTGCTCAGTCACAATTTACATCAAAAAACTATTTTGAAGTCGATCATCTTAGTGATATTTGGAGTGATTTGAATGTCGAAGCATGCGATTTCATAAAGTACACTCAAGTTGCTAACAATACATTTTCTAGCAAATTCCAAATGGTTTCGATTCTTAGCTGAATACAGATGATGGCTTTGCAACGCAATTCTGAATTTTCTTATAAATATTTTTACGTTTTTCGCTTAAGTTCTTTTTTAAAGTACGTGACGATGCGATTTTAATATTATACTGATATTTTTAACGTCTGCTGGAGTCACTAGTTTATAGTGAAACGACCCTTATAGCGTAATGGTTACCTTACTGGAGTGCCAATCAACAGTCCCGGGTTCGATTCCCGTAAAACGAATTACAGTCAAAAGTTTTGCTTAGGATAAGTCACGTAAGTCTATACCAACACACAATAAGACGTCTTCTAATGGGTTTAAGCCATTGAAAATTCAGAGTTATAGGTCACGTAAATTGCACGTACATTTACGAGGTCAAGACTGTTGTACCTACAAATAAATGTCAAGTGTTTTATTTAGAGACTGTGGAGTCAATGACCTATTGAAAATATTCTATGAAAATGAAATTGAAAAGCTGCTCGTTAGTGTGTGAATAAAGAAAATGATGAATTTGACTGCTTTATGGGCTTATGTTATTCGTAAATAACATTCGACGAAATTTCGAAATTAAATTCAAAAATATGTATTTTACTGTATTGTGTCGTTTTGTACAATAACAATATTTTTTGTAAGTACATTAAGTTTTATTTTTCTGAAAGATCGACTAACGTTATTTACGCTTTTACTGAAAAAACTGAAGCATTGATAAGCGTCTCACGATAAATTATTTTTTCTTTCTTACATTACTATTGTGACTTGTTAATAAAATTTACTATATTTACGAGAAATAATGTAATTTTGTTTAAAACATAGACCGAACCAACTTTGTTTTTTAATCTTTTTAAGCCCCACTGCTGAGGATAGGTCTCCTCTCAAAGTGAGAGGGATTTAGGCCATAGTCCACCATGCTGGCCAGTACGATATCATGCTGCGATAAATTATGCTTCTCACAGTTCTGAGAAGAAACCTATGCCCAGCAATCTATACAAAAAAAAATTGGAACTTTTGTTTGTAATATTAAAGTAACCGCTTTTTACTACATACTACCTAAACCATTTATTTTGACGTGATAACGTCTTTAAAATCGTTTTAGTCGGGTGACATGTTCAGAAACTTGTGTCACACCAAAACCTCACGAGCGCGATCGCAGGTATAACGAGAGAGAGACGGACCGATCTCCCGTCTCATCTCGAGCGCTGCCAGTCATTCCGTGAAACTTGTCACGCGGAATCCTCACGAGCGGAGGCTGGCATAGCGTTCGAGTGAGTGGACCGATCTTCCGTCTCTCTCACTCTAGCGGCATACAAACGAATGGAGATTTTCTCGTGCGGACGTTATCACGTAAACATCTCGATCGTAAACCTACTTTACAAACAATTTGCCGTTTTTTTTAATTTTTGTCTGTCTGTCTATCTGTCTGTCTGTCGATTTATCTTTCTGTTTGTTCCAGCTAATCTCTGAAACGGCTGAACCGATTTTGACGGGACTTTCAGTGGCAGGTAGCTGATGCAATGAGGAGTAACTTAAGCTACCTTTATTTTAGAACAATTCTACAACTAAAGTCAACGCCGACGAAGTCGCGAGCGGCCACGGCCGCAGACATAGAGTTGAAAAAAAAAGTATTTTCAAATTAGATTCTAAATAAATATTTTTTAACCTTTTTTATGTCCCACTGCTAGACACAAGTCTCCTTTAACATTTGAGACGGATTTAGGCAATAGTCCTCCACGCTGGCCTGATTGGGTGCGGGATTGGTGGACTCAACTTACACCTTAATACGAAAACTTATAAAGTAAAATTTCGGACATCATGCTTTGAGAAACTCTTACGAATACACGGGCTGATAAACATCGTAATGAAATGATATAAAATTGTCCTTTGCCGCGGAATAGCGATAAATACGTAAAAAAAAAACAAATGTCTTAGTCAGATGTGCACGCCGGGGTTTGAACCGGGAAGCCCTTTGAAAATCGGTATCTTACCCCTCTGCTCATCCATCTATACTAATATTGTAAAGAGGAAAGATTTGTATATTTGTATGTTTGTAATGAATAAACTCAAAAACTACTGTTCCGATTTCAAAAAATTTTTCACCATTACAAAGTTACATTCACCTTGAGTAACATAGCCTACTTTTTACCGCGGGAATTTGCTTCATTCCTACGTGAAAACGGGCAATAGGATCAACGCGATTGAAGCAACTGGCTAAACGCCTATGGTTTTAATATAGCAATGAAGCCTGCAATAGCACATAGGCTATTTTTTATCCTACGGGGACCCATTAAACGGGTCCACGCGGGCGAAGCCGCTGGCGGAAGGCTAATACTAAATAAATGCGAAAGTATGATTGTTTATTTGTCCTTATTTCACGTTGCAATGGACCGACCTTATGTAAAGATTTTTGAGTGTGGAGTGTGTTATACAGAGAGGCTGGAGAATGACAAATTCTACTTTTTACCGCGGTAAAACATCTCATTCCCATGGAAACATCCATTATAATGTATACAATCCTTTCTAATGAGGGTAAAACCGTAGGGCGGGATAAGTAAATAAAATCACAAATTGTAGGAAAGAAAATCATTTATAATTTTACCTCCGAATGAAGATCGCTAAGATCACGTAGCTGTATTTACGTGAACACACAGACGGACATGTTCTCTTATTTCTGTTACAAATGTCGCTGCCCTTTTGTGTTTACTGATGAGGAAACCTTATTAAGGATGATTGAGAGTATTTTTTGGCCTTTTTTAGAATCACTAGAGTACGCATATCTTTAGAGAAAGATATAGAATACAATATTAAACAAAAAATAACTAGTGGGTATGCTTGGTAATGAAATACTGTTCGAAAATTCCGCAAATAGTGATTGCAAGTATGATTTAAGTTTCTTTTCTGCTCTAAAAAAAGATAAAATATTAGTATTTTTTTTTCAACCTTTTTTTTATGTCCCACTGCTGGGCACAGGTCTTCTCACAAGTGAGAGGGATTTAGGCCATAGTCCACCACGCTGGCCAAGTGCGGATTGGTGGACGTGATACTTTCAAGAAATTATGAATTTCTCTCAGGCATGCACGGCGATGGAGAACATCGTAATCAATGAAATATTACGATACTTTCCATCACCGTGGAGCAGCGATAAATTCGCACATTACAAATTTCTTTGTCAGAGGTGCGATTTGAACCTGGGATCGGTCGCGTCGAAGACCGCGGTTTTTTAACAATCGGCCATCGCTGCTATATATAATATTAGTATTTAATTGCTTCAAAGTCCGTTAAAATATAATTTCTGTGTATGCTCTCTAGATGATGTAGTATTGATTAAAAATTCCTCGTAAATAAGAGGTACTAAGTATCCTTCTATCCACAATCAAACCTTCTCACCTACAATTTAATTACATTAAATCCTTCCGTATTTCGTACAGTATTATCGCCCCCGATAGAACCTAAAATAGAATGACGCTCTTTCAAAAGAAATACCTCAATCCATTACCGTACTTTAAAGATCTAGCCACTAACATTTCAAAGAAAGGTTATTTCGCACAAAAATAGTTCTTTTGAAATCAAACAACAATAGTATTGATACAATGCAATAACAAGCTGTTATCAAAGCTTTTAGAACTTATAGTATAAATATATGTACCTAATTAGATTGACTTGGACACGAACTATTTTATAAAATTGTTTCACAATTATGATAATTTGAGTGTCTACAATCATGGCTGCCACGGAGCACGGATCTTTGCGGCCAACCCACTTTCAGATATTTTCAAGCCCATATGCCTCCGATAAAGTTCAACGACTCATATTTATCAATAACCAGGACCGACGGCTTAATGTGCCCTACGTTCGAAATATATCACACATCTCACATCCGACCGCACCCGTTATGCTTGTTTGTTACTCTTTCAGGTAAAAATTATTTACGTGAAATGTTTATTAATTACTGAATGCCTATTGATGAAATTTTACAATAATATAGCTTATACATCAGAATAACACATAAGCTACAATTTATAAACATATTGTGTGAATTGTCCAAAACATGACGATAAGTGTCAAGTAAGTAGGAAAAACCTACCATCTGTTCTATTCTGGCGTGCGCTGCCAAAAGCGCTAAAGTTACACATTATGCTACAATTTATAAACATATTGTGTGAATTGTCCAAGACGATAAGTGTCAAGTAAGTAGGAAAAACCTACCATCTGTTCTATTCTGGCGTGCGCTGCCAAAAGCGCTAAAGTTACACATTATGCTACAATTTATAAACATATTGTGTGAATTGTCCAAAACATGACGATAAGTGTCAAGTAAGTAGGAAAAACCTACCATCTGTTCTATTCTGGCGTGCGCTGCCAAAAGCGCTAGAGTTACACATTATGCTACAATTTATAAACATATTGTGTAAATTGTCCAAAACATGACAATAAGTGTCAAGTAAGTAGGAAAAATCGAGCTATTCTGGCGTGCGCTGCCAAAACCGCTAGAGTTACACATATGTAATGTATGATGGAAAAGTTTAACTAAAATAGTCCTACAAAAAAGCCGGTCCAGCGGCACTTCAGAAGGGACTTCACTTTATGCTAATGGTCCTCTCTAACGCGGATGAAACAGCGGTGCACAGCTAGTATTCAATATTTTAGCTGTTCACGATGTACTGTGTAAATAATTCTTTCAAACTGTCATTAAAACATGATCGGTATGATACAATAGGATATTTTATCCATTTATTAGCGTTCACTAAAGAGTTTTTGAGGGAAGAAAAGTAGGCTATTGTAATAAGCCACATCACGGAAAACCAATTAGCGTCATTAATATTTACTTTACTAACACGTGTAACTTTATACTTGATTCGAAATATGTATATTAAACACTGGCTTAAAATAGAATTTTGTTTATCCAACAGGGCTTTTTACTATAAATTTATATCAAAATTGTACATAAATTATGATATAATAACTAAGTAGGTATAACCTATTAAAATTGTTGGATGAATGACAAAACATTACTATGAAAGGCAACAGAATATAAGTACATAATAATTTTATTTCTATTAACAATATTTGCATAACTTACTTAGGTAAATGTGGCGGACAATTAAATATATAAAACAACTTTTGTAATACCCATATTTGCGCAAATAAATCTTTTTGTCTTTGTCTTAAAAATATTTGTTACAAAGCAGTTTTAAATTTAGCTTTCTCAAGAAACTGGCTGGCTGCAACCCTTTTTGCGTCCCACTGCTGGGCACGCTCCCATTTGGGGAGGCCTGGAGCTTACTCCACCACGCTGCTCCAATGCTGGTTGGTGGAGATGCGGGTTAGTGGCCAACCCGCTGTCGGATGTTTTCAAACCGCCTATAAGGCCTCCGACAAGGTTTAACGACTGTTATCTATCGACAACCGGGACCGACGGCTTAACGTGCCCTCCGAAGCACGGAAACGCGCATGAAATGTTTTGCCACTAGCGGTCACCCATCTCACACCCGACCGCGCCCGTTTGGCTTAGTTGCATATCGTTTGCGTTCTACGCTAACCGCCGGGCCATGCGCGCTCTCTCAAGCTCTCAAGAAACTACTTCTTAAAAATAAAAGCTGCATATAAACCCTTACTCAAGCATTACATTTAATCTGTTCACACGAATCAGTTGGCAGATTTAAAATAAACTCCAAGTAAAATAATACAATGCTTCGCATTTTGCTTTTGCTAGTGTAAGGCTCAAAGATATCTGTCATTTTCACACTGGGATAAACATGAAGTCCATTTGAAATTCTTTAGATCTCAGTGAGCAGGTAAACTGAAATATGCTGTATATTTTCAGAATAAACTTAAACTGCTTAAACGGTATTGAAACGTAGGGAAACCTAGTGCAGGCTATATAGCAAAAACGATATATTTTTACAAGGAATTAATATTAATACCTGACTTTAAATTCCAAAACGCTAAAAATGATATTTTTATCGATATATCGTATACATAACGTTTGTTTGTTTGTTCTCTTAATAAGATTTAGAAACTAATTGCTTCGGCTGACTTTCTTCATCCTTGTGTCTTCAACAGATTAGCTGCCTTAATCTGTTCTGACTGTATCTAGTCTTACTGTAGCTCATATTCATAGCTTTTTCCTGGCTGCAACCCTTTTTGCGTCCCACTGCTGGGCACGGGTGTCACCATTATTGGGAAGGCCTGGAGCTTACTCCACTAAGCTGCTCCAATGCAGGTTGATGGAGAACTTTCACCTACAGAGACTTATTAGTCTTAGCTTATTTTCTTAAAGAAACAAACTAGAGCAACTAAAAACCACAAAATTTTTCAAAAGGCATTTTTTTATTCCGTTAAAATTGGTGGAATATAGAAATATTTTTTCGTCAATCAGCAGGATTCCTTAAACTTTGACGCCGAAGGTATAATTTAAAAAAAATCACAGCAAGTACTTTACTAAAACCAGAAAATTAAGAAGCAAGCAGTATATCAATTAAAATAAGTTTTACGGTCTTCAGTCATGCAAAACTTGTAACTTGGAGTATTACGTATGAAAGTCGTAAAAATAATACTAACATCGTGCAAGTTTTAGAGTTTTCATATAAAAATTTCATTCGTAACTGTCGCCATTCCTTAAATATTTCCATAACAAATTATTTTTTACTACCGTGCAACATTTCAAACATTAAGAACTCTAGCTGATATAATGTAATTTAAAAAAGCTATTAAAAATGTTTGGGAGTTTTGGTTGGTTGCCTCTCTGAATATTTCATGTGTATTCATGTTTTTGAACGACACAGCAAGACGCTCCAACGTTTGACAAATAAGAACATTTATTTTTAAATGGGATCAAAAGCACTTAGAAGTATTGATGCAAATTACCCCTAAAATAACTTTCTACCCCTTTTAAGCCGCGTTAAAAGATGAGTTTCAATAAAATACGATATAAGTCTTCAATCAATTGTGTTAGAGAATATTTATGCAAAATTTGAAGAAGATTGGACCACGTAATCCCATGTTAACTTTGCTACCGTTTTTCATCCCCTTAGGGGTGGAATTTGGAAAAATCCCCTCTTATCGGATGCCTACGTCATACAAAGAACACACCCTCCAAGTTTCAGGTCTTTACGATAAACGGTTTAGGCTGTGGCTTGATCCATCAATCAGTCATTCAGGACAAAGCATTTTATATGTAGAACTTTTGTGGATCGACGGTGGAAGTACTTACTACCCCTGCATCAATTTCCGCCGTCAAGCAATTTTATCGTTTTTCGGGGAAAGGTGGAGTTGTCGACCACACTCTAACCTACTCATTCATTATTCAATAATGGCATTGCAGACTCTGTGCACATTGCCAGGCTCATCAGGTATCAGTCAGTCTAGTCAGTCAGATGTTCAAGTAAAGCTATGGCTACTTTACCAGAACGTGTCCGATGGAGTTTTGGAAGCAAGCCGAAAAAATATGTTTTGCGCTGTTATTTTATTTCATAACACTCGTGCACTGTCATTAACTTATATCGAACAAAATGTCATCAACTTTATCCGATATAAAATACACAAAGAAAATGAAAATAAAGCAAGAGCACGACTTGTCTCTTCAAACTTCCCGCCAAAACTCACCAAACCAACTCGTAAACCCCTCAATAAAGCCCAGAGCACACCGCCTCCGTGTGCAGCACGTACACGTAGACACGCGCGTAGTGACGCACGTGGACCCCTGACACACCGGGTTACGCATACGTCTACGCTTACGCTTACGCATACGAGCTGGGCACGCAACGCAACCGGCCCCTTGCGTACCCAGCCGCTGTGGCAGCCATACTTTTGCTCTTGTGCAGAATGTTTGACGAAGATTGGATGAATGGACCAAGTAGTTCTTCTGATGAAGAAAAAGCTACATTACTATTTTTGTGCCAGGATATTCTTGGGTGTGCAAAAATACAATCAGAAGTGTTGCTCTAAGTTAGTCCCACAATAAAGTTTTATATGACAAATTTCATACTCATTATTTTTTATATTATATAGACATTCATGTTTTCGCCCAAATTCAATTAGTTTTTCTTTTATATCGTTATTCATTATGAAAAAAATGACCCCGCCGCCGGCAGCATTTGAAAACAAATACAACTGAATGCGTAGTCACGCGCGTAGTAACGCGCAACAAAGATACGCGCGTGTTCGAACTTGTTCGGTGTGTCGTCCAATAAGGAAAGCCATTGCGTACAACGTCATTGCTGCACGCATCAATGCGACGTTGCCGTTCCGTTCTGCGTAGGTACGCATCCTGTTTGTCTCATGGGAGCTGCAATGCGTAGCGGTACGCATGTAGTCTACGTGCACGTACACGTCACGCAAGCGGTGTGCCATGTCTCATAAAGTTCCATATATTACAACGTAATTGTACGTGCACGTGCACGCTTACGCGTACGTGTACGGATCCGGTGTGTTTAGGCCTTAAACTGTCCCTATTTTATACGTAAACGATATCGTTACCTGTAAACTAACTTGTTGCTCTCTATAAAGTCACTTATATTGTTACCTCTTTGTAAAACTCGATATTGCTGTGAGTAAATTACTGAACAAAGTTCCTTCAATCTGTCATAACTTTTATTAAATTTTAACAAAGTTTGTTCTCGATATGTGGTTGAAAACAAATCGCATTCGATTAGTTTGTAGTCGGACGAGGACGTACAAACTTTATACGATAGTATGAATTCAATATATACATATATATAAATATGTGTGTATAGAAAGAAAGAAAGAAAACAATGTTTATTTCATATTAGGAATACAAAATATTCGCTTAATAAAGGTCACTTTTTCCCGGTCGCGATGACCCTTAGGTGCCCAAACGGCACCTTGCTTTTGTCCTTGCATTTGATAGTTTTGGTAGTGACTTACTGACTACCAATAACTATGTGCTCTTTTAAAATAACTGGGTTTGATACGATAAATTGTTAATGATGTAATGTGAAATCGTCTTGATGTTGTCTATTTTTTGTGTATGCATCTCTGATATAAAAGATGTAGTCGTAATTCTAGTATCTAATATCTTTAAACGAGCAATTCTTGTAAATATCTAATGTAAATGTAATTTGAATCTCGGAAAAGGCTCCACGGATTTTATGAAATTTAGTGCCCAGTGTTTTGGGAGTGATAGATTGATCCAGCCAGATATTAGTTTTAGAAATTGTCGTTTTATTCGAATTTTCAGGGATAATCAACTTAAATATAAACTGAAAAGACTCTTACTGACATTTGAATATTAATAATATTGTGGCGCAGAACGCCGTCAAACGTCATCCACCAGTCCGCCGTTTAAACAAATGACAATGTCGATTTGAAAGAGCTCTATAAAAATTTCGTCGATGGAAATATACTCGTAGTTTCCTTGGTCGATTGATTACGTGAGCTAGAGACCCGGGTTCAAACCTCAATCAAGCATGTTGCATCTTTGTTTTTATTTTTCTGACAATATTTTTTTTAAATTGAGAGCTGTTTCAGATGACTTTGTTAAGTAACAATAAGCCAATGAGTGTTTTGCTTTAAGCCTAGAAAATCAATCGTTTTTATCCGAGCAACGCTCTGTCGTCCAGGTACTGGATATTTATAGTTGATACCAGGCGGAAATTTAAATGATTGAAAGCTTTTTTTTTTGAGTTTTTTTTTTCTTCTTTTTTTTCCAATTTTCATTCCTCGTTCTGGAAGTTGGTTTTCCTTTCTATATGTGTCCATGATACTCACTACACAGATAGTTAGTTTAGGCTGTGAATTTAAATCGTTAAAAATTCTACAATATACCATTATAGCGCGAAGCGCGTATGGCTCGTCGGCTAGCGTAGAACGCAAGAGATCTACGCAGTTAAGCCAAACGGGCGCGGTCCGAGATGGGTGACCGCTAGTGACAAAAATTTCATGCGCGTTTCCGTGCTTCGGAGGGCACGTTAAGCCGTCGGTCCCGGTTGTTGTCGATAGATAACAATCGTTAAACCTTGTCGGATGCCTTATGGTCGGTTTGAAAACATCCGACAGCGGGTTGGCCACTATCCCGCATCTCCACCAACCCGCTTTGGAGCAGCGTGGTGAAGTAAGCTCCAGGCCTCCCCAATAATGGGAAGAGACCCTGGGCACGGGTCAAGGCAGTAGGACGCAAAAAAAAACCTTTTTTGCATATTGCAGCCATATCATTATAGTGAATATTATGCCAAGTACCGAGACTAATTAGTTTGCTTCTCCTTCTAACCTATAATGGATCAGCGGGTAGACGTGACACTGCATTGCATGCAGAGTTAATGATCGATAAACTGAAATGCATATTATCGCAACGTATCGCCACGCTGTAAAATAAAATATTTCAAACCAGTAGTACCCCGTGGTTTCACTCGCGTTAGAAAAGATAGAAGAAGATGGATACGTTTGAATGGATCCTACCTGTAATTTTTTTAAATATAATAAAATAAAAAGTAAAAAAGGATCTTCCTGAGCTAATGAGATGTTCTACATTGGTAAAAAGAAGCCTATGTCTCACTATCATATAAAAACAAATAATTCCATAAGATCACTCCATCGTGACATGAGAGAAGGATAACCAATGACAAAGACAAAGAACTTTATTTGCACAAATATGGGTGTTTACAAAAGTTGTTAATACATATTTAGTACGCCATATTTACCTTCATGAGGTATGCAAATATTACAAAGATAAAAGAAAAAAATTATTAATAATAACACAATTTATAAAAAAGTACATTATTATCAATTTTATTTTTATTTTTATTTGATCCCATATTGCGCATTTTAAAAATTTAAATTATATTTCTTCAAGTATGTATTATATTTAGTTGTTTGTTAATTTAATTATTTATCACAACTTAACTTTAACAAACAAACGCCTTTTCTTTATTACGAGGTATACGCATTTTTACTCGCGTTATAAAGTGATGTTTTATAGGCTTTTTATAGCCCATAATCTAATTCTATAATTTGACTATTGAACACAAAAAGTTTTCAGTTCTAATCAGTAGTTCCAGAAATTCATCCGTGTAAGCCTTTCATATTCCAAAGCCGGACATAGGCCTCCCCTAACGTTCACTCTGTCCGGTCCTGTACCCTTTGTACTCGTATGTAGTGGCTTCCCGCTGTCTTTAGGTTGTCAGTCCACCTAGTCGGTTTCGAGATTAGCGCTTACTAACAAAGAAACTCTTCTGCTTTACTTCGAATCTTCGAATCTTAATATATATATATATATATATATATATATATATATATTTATATATTTCTTTGTTCGTGTGTATGTCACTGAACTTTTCCTTAACGACTGGACGGATTATGATGAAATTGTTTAGATTTACAATTTGGTCCACTAGATAATGTTTATTCATTTTTAGGAGCATTTTTGAGGAGGTAATGTATTCGGCTGTATGTATTTTTTCTTATATCTATAAGTAGTTTTCTCATATAAATTGTTCCTACCCGTCAAACTTTTGTATTTCGTTCCGTGTGGTTCTAAACTTTGACACAGTCAGAATAACAGGATAGTTCATATGTCATTATTAGTTTTATATTTTTGTTTGACAGTAACATGAAATCTCTTTAAGACAATAAAAAAAATATTTCGTCTGCACCCGGGCCTTAGAGCATCACAGGTACTGACAGGTATGACACCCGTCAGAGAAGTGGCCTTTACGGGCGAACCCCTCGTACATGCACAATATGCCTTCTAGTTATATACAACTAGTGCGTGTGTATGTCGGTGTCAGTGTTGTCGGTGCATAGAAAATGACGTTGTTAATTGAAATTGCTATATTTAGAAATGTATGCGTCTGTAGCGATGACAGAATATTTGTGAATGTGTGACAAAATTAAAATGTGTGCGTTCTTTCTTCCCCCCGCACCAGATTTGGCACAAAAAATATGTATCGAAGCGAAGCGCAATACTCACTCCACTGACGGGTGAGTTAGTACCTTTGATGCTTTAAGACGGCGGAGCTGGGCCGTACGTACCACTACGAGTAGTATTAGTATAGATTCACTTCTGAAAATTTGTACAAGAAATACTCCCTGTATTGATAAACAGAAGTTTTAAGTTACGAAACTCTTAAAGTAAAGATGATGAATATATTAAATCCTATTCCTACCGAAAACTTTTCCTTTAGACTCACTCCAAAGCTTTTAAGGCGAAGACACTTGAACATGATGTTTAACTTACAGAATTAAGCGAGAAAGTGTTTGGCTTCCATCACGGATCCGGAATCGCTTTTGGAAATTAGGTCCCTTGTGAACGGAATGGAATTTTCCGAAATAGGGTCACTATATGATTCAAAGTAAGTTGTTGGAGGAAGGAAAAAATATCTTACAGGAGATGATTCGACGATTCTGTGTTAATGTAATTTCGTTCAATGAAAACTTGAACATCTTATCCAAACTTCATGAAGATTAATATTGTATGCTGAAATGAATTGAAAACATTTCTGTACCAAGTATTTTAGTATTTAAGGGCCTCTTTCACCACCTTCAAGTAAAGTGACAATTACGCTAATTGTCGGTTGAAGTCACCCGTAACTTCAATTTGAATTTCATGATGTTCAAGTAGCACTTTTCATATGATAAACTGACCTATACTCATAGCTTTTACTTACCAATTAAATTTACTTGGGACGTAACTAATCAACACTTTACCTGGAGATGGAGAACGAGGCCTTTAGTGTGCCTTTACATAAAAGCAAAAATTGCAATAATGTGAAACCCTTATTCTATCAGTTTTTTATAAATACATACGTCAGTTTGTTGGTCTATTTGCCTGTCCATCGAAACAAAAGCTCTCCTCCAATTCTCCTCCAATTTTTAGTATCAGGGGGAAACCTACAAAATGTACCCAACACCACCGGAGAGGCGACACGGGTTATGTGGGATTTGACCGCACTTAAACCCCCTCGGTGGCCTGCCTCTGCGCTTGGGGAGGACTCCGGGATCTCCAGTGGAACGCACCGGTGACCTCCACGCGCGGCGCCCATAATGGGCCCATCTTCGGGAGAGCAGATATGCTCTCCTGCACCTTCCAATGCTTACGGCGGCATGCGGCGTACGGCCACGCACACACCACGTCCTTCCCGGGGCTACTGACTGGGCGGATCAAGCTCCCACTCACACCGTCCACCGTAGCTCTATTTTTAATCCCGAATCAACGCTAAGCAGGTATTTTATTTTATAACAGATCACACCTTTGCAACTCCCTTTTTTATCGTAAGTAATCTCAGGTATTGCTTGTTATATGGGTAATTGGGGACATTCAGAACATTAACATTAACAACACTATCTGAAATAGCTCATAATTAAAACAAAAATATTGTCACAAAAAATAAAAAACGCAGTAAAAATATGTATTTGTTTGAACGGTGGAAGACGTTTAACGGCGTATTACGCCGCAGTCATCATATTTTAGGAGACTACGAGTATATTATTCTCAATTTTTTGATAACAATCTATAAATAATTTTAGGAATCGATGCTTCCACATAAGGAAATACGGTGCCATATTACTTCTCTATGAACAAATATGAAAAGACCGGAAAGTGCCAATAATATTTCAAAGGGAAAGTGAAATAAGCAAAATATGATGGCGCCCAAAAGACGTGAAAAGAATATTAGAGAGGAAAATTATAGTAAAGGAAATCGGAGAAAAATAAAAGAGGCAGAGTTTGTTGACCTAATGCCGCTTCTACACGCTCGCTGTAATGACGGTCATCTGTTCGCAGATGCTTCGTACTCAGGGCGAAATACATCCTGTATGTATAAAGTAGTTTGTATAGTGAGTGAAGTGTAGCAAGTATACTGTAGTAACAAAAAATATCAATAATCCCACGTTCCTATGCTTCAGAAAGACCGTTAAACCATCGGCCGGTCCCGATCTCTGCCAAACCACTATGGAGCAGCGTGGTGGAGTAAGCTCCAGGCCTCTTCAATAATGGAGAGAGGCAAAAAAGGGAGCAGTCAACGAAAAAAATTATTTGTTAATTTCGGATTGTATAAGAAATGAATAAATAAGAAAATATACCACTGATTATATTTCATTTCAGCTTACTGTAGGCCAGAGATGACACGGTAAGCTTAGAGTTCAATGAGGATTGATATATTTTCACCGCGTAAATAGTAGCTTATGTAACTCTGCAGCCCCCGACTATTTCTATACAAAAAAACAGGTCAACCCGTAGCACCATTCAATGTAAAAGTAGGAAAAACAAACACACTTTTATAGTATTAGTATGGAAGTATGGGTGGTTAGTCCAGAGATAGTGTAGTGGTAGCATAAGAAGATAATGTGTTATTGACATCCAGCCAATGCGTCCTACAAATTTTGTACATGAGCGACTTTTGGGTATTACTTTGAAGTGACAACTTCTGTTAACTTCGATATCAAAGAATTTGCCGAATTCCTTGTATTTCTAGTTTGCGAACGATACCCGATAAGTAAATAAATGTGGCTATTATAAACTTATTTATATCGATCTACAAAGCTTTCATAACACCTTACAAATACAAAACCACCAAAACGAAGCGCGCATGGCCTGGCGTCTAGCTTAGAACGCAAGCGATCTATGCAGCTAAGCCAAACGGGTGCAGTCGGGTGTGAGATGAGTGACCGCTAATAGCAAGAAATTTCATGCACGTTTCCGAAGGGCACGTTAAGAATCGATACGTCGATGCTGGTTGTTTTTGATAGATAACAGTCATTACACCTTGTCGGAGGCCTTATGGCCCTTATGGGTGGTTCGAAAACCGACAGCGGCTAACCCGCATCTCCACCAACCCGCATTGGAGCAGTGTCCTGGAGTAACCTCATGGATCAATAATGGGTAGAGACCCGTACCCACCAGTGGGAGGAAAGAAGTGGTTGTAGCCATAACACCTTTCTATTATTACTACTACTAGTAAATGTTACTAATCAAAACTAAGCATCTTAATATTTAACTTTTATCTCTGTTAAGTAATAAATATATGCATACTGCTAAGGTAAATATGGCGAACTAATAAACGTTGTTTTATATAAAAAAAAACATTTGTATCAGCTATCTGTATTTGCGCAGGCTGTTTTTCCTTCTTTCTTACTTTATCTATCAGTAAAATAAGTAAACACTTATACACACACATACATAATATGTAGATACAACAAACACAAAGTCGAGTGGTTATTAGTCGCTAGATTGTACATGTAATATAATATTCATATATTAATAAGCGTGTTAGCAATAAATATCAGTTACTATAAAAATATAATATGTATATTTGAATACATATAAAGTTTTTATAGTAACTGATATTTTCACATTTCTTAGGTGGTAGAACTATTATGGTTCGCCTGGGGAAGTACCAACGCTGCACCCACTTCTGCCGTGAACAATTCTGTTGTTACGGTGGAAAGGTGCAGTTGCCGGCCACACTTACATGAGGCGACCACCAGCCTCCGGAGTAGCAGCGCAACTGCATACGACCTCAGACATGATTTACCTATGTTTGCTTGAGATTGTGTGTATGTCCATGGGCTGCAGCGACCACTTAACTGCATTGAAATAAAAAAAAACATACATTATTGTAGCGTAAAAATTATTGCTTGTGAAAAATACATATCTCTTCAGTAATCACTCACTTACACTTTTTTTCATGAATCGTACGCTTTGCATATTGCTAATATCAAGACAAAAACATTTGAAGTACTATTCAGGCACAATACAAAGAACTTCTTTCTTTGAAACTGGGAGACACAATAAAAGGCAAAATCAGTGAGGAATCAGTAATCACTCAGTCGAGTCAGTCAATATGCGAGTAAAGCGATGGCCACTTTATCAGATAAGACTAATTGAGTTTTGGAGGGAAACTGAAAAGCCATGTTTTCGCACGTCAAATTGTGTTTAAAAAAATTTAAAGAATATAGTTATCCTAGAAATGTGTGTATTCTGTTTTTTTTAAAGTATGATAAAATAATTTTAAATAATAAATATCTTTGGACAATTCACACAACGCCATCTGATTCCAAACTAAGCAGAGCTTGTGGTATAGTAATCAGAAAGCTGATAAACATACTTATCTAATTCTAAATACATACTTAAATAAATAAATTAACACCCAGACATAGACCAAATAGTCACATAAATACTTGTCCTGGGTGGGAATCGAACCCAAAACCTCACGCTTCGCATTCAGTTCATCACCCATTACGCCACGGAGGCTGTCATTCACAATGCAACTTTTTGTATTGTGCAATTTATTATTGACTAGCTTTCCGCCCGCGGCTTCGCCCGCGTGGTATTCGGTTATATCGCGCTTTTTAGATTTTCCCGTGCGAATGAGAAGTTCCCCCGCGGTAAAACATTGCTTTTCCAGGACTCAAACTACCTCCATACCAAATTTCATCAAAATCAGTTCAGCCGTTTAGGCGTGAAAGAACAACAGACAGACGGAGTTACTTTCCCATTACCATAAATACCATATACCATTAATAAAGCACAACTATAAGAAAACTTCTCATTCCCACGGGAAAGTCTAAGAAGCGCGATATAAAGCTGGATACGATGAGTTGTTAAACCAAAATTGAATAGTAAACTAAATTATATGTTTTACCTTGGGGAGCAAAAACATGCAGATTTTGGGCAATGGATACCCGGGAACACGCTACATAGAGCTGACCATGCGAAAAACAATGTTTTTCCAAGTGTACTCCAGCAACCCTTAGAGTTTGGCCTTGTGCTTTATTAGTGGTCATTGCAAATGAAACCCTTATAGGAAATTGAAGTCTTTTAAATTGAAACGGGAGGTCTTTTGGAATAATCGGAATCCGAGGAATGAGTACACTTTCAGCCTTTGCTGCGTCAGTTAAAATAGTTGCTGTAATAATATTTCGCCCAAGCTGAGTGACACGCAGCCTGGTACCATTACACAGTCTAGGGGCATCGAGATTACGCATGAGCATCACCGGAACCCCTACTTTTAATTTTAATGTATGAGAAGGCACCCCAGAAAATTCCAAAGAATTTAAGAACTCTACAGGATATGAGGTACTATGTTCTGTTTCTATCACTGTGTCTACAGATAAATATTCAGTAGTCCCATAACTTCATTCAAAATATTTTCATTATACATATTTCATTTCATTTTTGATTATTCATAACTTTTGTTAACCCTCTGGAACTGTCTATTATACCAGGATAAAGGGTAGGTAAATAAGTACAGAAGCTTAAAAAAATACTAAGTACATAGGATAAGTAGATGTAAAAAACCAGTTTAGACGATAAACCAAATTGTACGACATCCCTCGGGAATTCCTCATTTTCAGGGGATTAATTTATCGTATCATTTAGCTTCTAAATTTACATGTGCTTATTCGTTGGCAATATATTACCTTGTTGACAAACAGCGCCATCTATCACCGAACTGGTATGAAGCTAACAATAATTTTGTTTTCCCTCGGGAACATCAAATTTTTCCGGGTTAAAAAGTACCCTATTATTTAATCCGGACTTCTAACTTTACGTCTGCAAAATTTCAAAGCAATCGGTTCAGTAGTAACAGCGTGAAAGCGGAACAAACAAACAAACAAACTCACTTTCCGATTTATAATATTAGTAAGGATGTAGGTATTGGTTAACGCGGCGAACGTTGACGAAATGTTTATTTTTTTTTCTTTACGTTTTCTTACTGAAGCTATTTTACCTTAGAGCATCAACATTGACAGGTATGACACCCGTCAGGTGAGTCTGTACCTTTAATGCTCTAAGTATTTTATATAAAACCTGTATCAAATATAAATACTCACCTTTTTAAATATAGATTCTGTCTAATTCTGAAATCCATGTAAAAATATTTAGGCATCTTAAATCCGACACAAAAGATAATAAAGAAGAAGCAAATATGAAGAATTTATTTTTAATAACGTAACCTTAATAAAAATACATGCCATCCACTAAATGATAATAAACACCAAAAACTACAATATTATTCTATAAGTGATATTTATAAAGCTAATATTCGTACTGCGGTACTAATATCGAAAATAAATTGTACTATTTGGACGCGTTTCACGCACTGAACTCTCTTTGCGGCATTTTGATCAAATTACATGCTGTGATGCCTGTAATACAAGATTCTAGAAAAGAAGCGAGATGAAAGTACAAAATCTCGTAATATTTTACTAGGTACGTAAGTTATTCTAAGTGCTTCCCTTATTAAGAGCAAAGTAAGTTTGAAGCTCACATGTGATCTACGTAGGTAAGCAGAATGGGCGCGGACGGACGTGTGATGGATGACTGCTTGGTGCAAATTTCATACGTGCTTTCGTGCTTCAGAGGGTATATAACTTCGCTATCGTTCCCGACTTTTATTGACGGATAGTTAGTTAAACTACAGATAGAATAGTTAAACCTTGTTTGAGGTCCTATCGGTGGTTTGAAAACATTCAACAACGAGTTGGCGATGCTATTAACCAGCATCTCCGATAATCCGCATTGGAGTAAGCTCCAAATAATGGTAATGGGAAGAAACCCTGCCAAGGAATGGGATACAGAAAGGGTTGCAGCCAAGTGCGAAAAAATAGGAATAGATATTTAAGTATGTAATTTTCGACCATCCAATAAGTTTCATCACGATATGTTTCCTCACTTTAGAGCAAGACGTGATAAATTTGCATACTTATAACACATTTTGTATCTTCTTTCTTTAATAGCTATTTCCCATGCTACTGAGGAAGTATGGAGTTTGTAAGTACGAACGCTGATTATATCAGCGCCAGACTCTTATGACTGTGGAATCTCGCATTAACAGTAAGACTGAAACAATTTCGTTCCTATAGCTTTCTAATTTTACTTTCAAAACAGTACAATAGTTCAAACAATCTCAATAAAAGTTTATCTTTCTGTAATACTGTATTCAAATAATCACTTTATTTACTAAATGTACAAATGGACTTCGATTCAATTAGTGATCTCCTCAAGACAGTTTATATCCGAAGATTTATAGGCGTTCCTATATTTAAATTATCCAAAAAACACGGAATGTGCCAAGCCTGAAATAGCCTTGAATTTTGTGTAGATGTCCATGGGCTGCTTGGACCATTTATCACCATGTGGCATGCATGCTCGTCTGCTACTCCATTGAAATAAAAAAAGAATAAAAATATTTTTTTCAACCTATATATTTTATGTCCCTCTGCTAGGCACAGATGAGAAGTCAGAAGTGAGAGTGATTAGGCCATAGTCCACCACGCTGGCCTCTTTCTGACATGTACGGTGATGAAAAATATCGTAGTCAATTAAATATCACAATATTTTCCATCACCGTGGAGAAACGATAAATTTTATACGCACATTACAATTTTATTTGGCAAAGGTGCGCACTGGTGATTTGAACTCGGTATTTCCGTATCGGAAACCGCGGTCTTTGCAGCTGGGCCGTGGCTGCTGAGTACTATTACTTTATTGAAATAATCAAAATCTGTATTTAATGTACAGATGGCCTTAGATTCAATTAGTATTCCTCAAGACAGTTTCGATCCGAAGATTTATAGGCGTTCCTGTATTTGGATTATCTAAAACACAGAACGTGCCAAGCCTGAAATAGTCTAGAATTCACGTCTGTAGACTATTTATTGTTATCTGAGAAGCTTCCGCTAGTGCATACTGGGCCGGTACAGTTAACTAGAATGAAATATAAGGATATATCAACAATGGTTTTGTTGATTTGACTAATATTTATACTACGTAACCATTTTGAATAGTCAAAAAGTTAAACTCAGTAGTTCCACTGACATTTCATTGAATAGAGTCAAGTTAGTGAAGAAAATGAGTAATTCTGGCAAATAGTTCATTAGAAAAAGTACTGCCCCTGCTTTCATTTGTACCCCTAAAGCAATTCTCGAGTTTTGCTTGATATTGTGTGTGAAAGTCCGCAGTCCTTTTGCAGTCCATGCAGAAGCTTCTAAGAACCACGCGACTTGCATGCTTAGCTTCTTTTTCATTCTAATCACAATAATACATTGACAAAATGTTAAATTGTCAAGGTGATACCAAAAAAATCTTGGGTGTAGGTTGTATGTAACTTTTCTTTTATGAAACGACATAAATAATATTTATTACGTAGTTCTAAGAATCTACTTATTGGAATCTACTTATTTATATTATTACTTGAACGTATTATTACAAAAAGAAAGGTTAATATTAATAATTCTCATACAATTAAGCGACATCATAAAAAAAATCAGTTATTGAATACCGAAAGCACTTAATTGGTCTGAAGTTGGATATATTCGAATTAGTTTCGTATGAAAAGACTCAAAATTAATATTGAGGTGACATCGTGCCTACAAGTCAAATCAAAAATGTTTTCGTGAAGGAATTTTGTGCCTCCAGTGGATCACTTCGTTTTGTTCGCTTCTTAATTGAATATTCATTAAGGACGATAAATTACAGGCTGTTATTTAGCACTCTATTGTAATTTAACCGAAGCTCGCCCTGTAATATATGGCGGAATCAGGGTTGCTAAAGATTGATATCATCAGAGCCCTTAGTGTAAGTTTGTAAACGTGCAAACGTTACTACTGCGTCCGAGTTAAAATTGGACAGATAGATCTTAACCTGAAAGGAATAAGGTCAATAATTTAATTAAATTCTTAACGCAAACACGTTAGTAACGTTTTCGCGTGTGCAGACTTACACTAAGGCCTCTGAACAATATTAGCCTCTCGCTTATTCTAACTGTTTCCTGGTCTGTTTACTCTCTCGCTCCTGCTTCGTTATTTAAATTTAATTCTTTTTTAAATTTGTATTGCTCTTAAAGTTATTTAGAAAATTTAATTTATCTTTTTCCATTTTGGATTAGTGCGACGATAATAAAACCAGATACATTTATGTATTCCTTTATGAAACCACATAAATAATAAGCTTTATTACGATGTTCTATGAATCTACTTATTGGTATTACCTGTCTCCATGTTATTACGGAAAGAAAGACTAATATTCCAAATTTCACATAAAATTTGGCGACATTATAAAAAAAATTACTTGTTGAATACCGAAAATACTTAATTGGTCTGAAGTTAGATATATTCGAATTAATTTCATATGAAAAGACTCAGAAATTAATATTGAAATGAAAACAAGTCTACATCTCATTTTTCATGAAATCGAAAATGTTTTCGTGAAGGCATTTTGTGCCTTCATTGGACCACTTCGTTTTGTTCGCTCTTAATTGAATATTCATTAAGGACGATAAATTACAGGCTGTTTTTAGTACTCTATTGTAATTTAGCCGAAGCTCGCCCGGTAATATATGACGAAATCAGGGTTGCCAAAAGTTAAATTTACCTGAGCAATGTTTGTCTCTCACTGGTTCTAACTTTTACTCTCTTATTTCCTGTTTTGCTCCTTTAATTTATTTCTTTTTCTACATTTTTCTAACTTTTACTTCGTAAAATTGTCACGAAAAACATTGATCTTGTTTTCAGAAACATTTTAGACAATTCACAACTTAACACTTAAAACTTAACTTGTATATCTTGTATGGAATGTGTATCGAGTCTAAAAAGTATTGTAAAACGATAAAATAGTCCAAACTGGTGTTGCAAACAGTTTGAAAGCTGCTGAAAATATTACTAAATTAAATAAGTAACGCCTTCGATGAAACCTACAATTCTCGAAAAAGAGTGGAGAAATTACTAGCATGATGTACCGTTTTTATTCCCTTTTTAAAGGCTAAACATTTTTATTGATCCGCTTTGCTTTGCCACTACTTTATAGAGTTTCTTCAGAAAGAAAAAACGTCGTGGCCGGTTCGTGAACTAAATTAAAACCAATAAAATCTATTCAAAACGTCGAACTACTTATACTCTCGCTGATACAACAATAGGTACTAGTTCATATTTTTTCTTTTTCATCAAAACCTTGTTGCTGAAATGCATATCTGGAAACCTGTAATCTGGCAACCCTAATAATATCAAAATCAGAATCTCAAGCTTAACAGAATAAGCAAATAAAATTCGATTTCTGGCTTGATCATCGCTATTTGCGGAGCAGTTATTAATTACTTGATACTTTATTATCTTATTGGAATGAAGGTAAAAATAATATTTTCTAAAATGAAGTCCGTAACGAAAATGGCACCAATTTTAACGTCCTGTCTCTAGTAAATCTTATAGGAGTTTGTTGATTACATTGCTAGCATTTCATGGAAAATATTATTACTACCAAGACAAATAATAATATGAATTTCCAGGAAGTAGAAAAACATGTTTTTGGATGTTATCACTTTTGCTTTTAGCAATCATATGCATGGGCCGAATTGTCTCCCTAAGAATATTAACCCTCATGTATGAATTCGCAGAGAGATGGCTTGACGAAATTTTAAAAATAACAGGAAAAAACTGGACTGACAAAGCAAGAGACAGAACTACGTGGAGAAAAAAGGAAGGAGGCCTTTACTCTACAGAGAGGTCCTTAATGAATATATATAAATGTATATTATATTATTATATGTATGAACAATATAATATTAATATTAATTAAATAATTAAAAATGTAATTCATTTAAATGTATTTCAAATGAAATTTATCAAAAATGTTCAAGAAAATCCATTAATAATTAAATTGCATGATATTTAAATGATATAGTTATTGTAAATTGAATTGTAAAATTAATCTTATTAAGGAAATAAAGAAGGGTTAATTTATTATGATGAATTCGCAGATGTAAACGTTATCATCAACATTTGAAATGACTTAAGCTACTGGAAAAGCAGTTTTGTGAAGGGCTGTTTGTAATATATGGCAGGTCCCGACTCCCGACCGCTGTCACACAATTTCACACCTTCCTGAAATGAATAGGGAAAACAGTATTTCTGCGAGACGTATATTTTGTTCTTGATGTAAGGTTAAATAACTGTTAGGTTCCGGAGGCTAAAAATGGAACAAAATTATCGTCATTATATTAAACCGCATTTAAACTATTGTCATCGACAATCTCGAAACGTAAGATCGAATACAATTCTATTTTTAAAACTATATTGTTGGCTTCGTGTAAAAATAAAAAGGCATGCACGGTGATGGAAAACATCTTATTTATTTATTATTTTATTTTATATATTACAATAATTACAGTATTTTAAAGTATTCTTAATTAAATATTAACTATATTTCCCTCGCCGCGGAGCAGCGATAAAATAATTGTCAATTGATCCCGCTCGAGCATCGCTGCTGCAAATTGTATTACTAATAAAATATACCAACCCGCATTGGAGCAGTATGGTGAAGACAGTTCCAGGTGTCTCCAATAATGGGAAAAGACCCGTGCTCCGCAGTGGGACACAAAAAGGGTTGCAGCCATACATAAATCACAATGGTCGTAAATTTTAATGTTGAGATGAGATGTTGCATTATAAGGCTTCCGCCAGTGACTTCGCCCCCAAGGACCCGTTTTAAAAGTTCCCGTAGGATAAAAACCATCCTATGCTCTTTCTCAGAGTCCACATTATCTGTGTTCCACATTTTATTAAAATTGGTCCAGTAGTTTTAGCGGAAAAGCGTAGCAGACAGGTAGACAGACAGAGTTTTTTTTATTTTATTTTTTATTTAGACAATTTACACAACGCCATCCGATTCCAAACCAAGCAGAGCTTGTGCATTGGTAATCAGAAAGCTGATAAACATACTTATATAATACTAGATACATACAATTAACACCCAGACACAGAACAAATACTTAGTCATGTTCATCACACAAATATTTGTCCTGGGTGGGAATCGAACCCACGACCTCACGCTTTGCAGTCGGTTCATCCACCCACTACGCCACGGAGGCTGTCAAATGTATTTATTATTTATTACTGTTACTTTAGAATTTATGATTTTATATAGTATGGATAATTCATAGGTTCAGATAGGTGACCGCAAGTGGCAAAAAAATTCATGGGCGTCTTGTCGATAGATAACAGTCGTTAAGCCTTGTCGAAGCGCGCATGGCCCGGTGGTTAGCGTAGAACGCAAACGATCTATGCAACTAAACAAAACGGGCGCGGTCGGGTGTGAGATGGGTGACCGCTAGTGGCAAAAAAAAAATTTCATGCGCGTTTCCGTGCTTCGGAGGGCACGTTAAGCCGTCGGTCCCGGTTGTTGTCGATAGATAACAGTCGTTAAACCTTGTCGGAGGCCTTATGGGCGGTTTGAAAACATCCGACAGCGGGTTGGCCACTAACCCGTATCTCCACCAACCCGCATTGGAGCAGCGTGGTGGAGTAAGCTCCAGGCCTCCCCAATAACGGGGAGAGACCCGTGCCCAACAGTGGGACGCAAAAAGGGTTGCAGCCAAGCCTTGTCGGGGGGTTTATGGGCGCTTTGAAACATTCAACACCGTTTGAATCATCAACTTATGCAATATGCTGAAAATATAAGCCGAAGCTTATATGGAAATAAAACTCCCGCTGAGTGATTGGCTCATCAGTCGCAGCTATAAATCTCAAGTAATGACACCCGAAATATGCCACATTACCTTTTTGTATGAGAATGAACGGTGGAATGTGGTAACTATAAAATAAATTCTTAGCTTTTTGAGAGAATATGTCTTGGTTAAACATTCATTTGTATTGTAATGAGAAAAAGGAATCGATTTATGTATAATGTAGTTTTCTAATGCAAGAATTGTAAGAATTAATAAAATCCATTTAATAAATAATTACAAAGTTAAAAAAACCAATCCTCTCTTTATATTTATTACGATATGAAAGTTAATAAATCAATTCAACAGCAGAACAAAAAAGGTACTAACTAACTCTTGATATATTAAAATAAAATTTATTTATTTTTTATACATTGCTTGACGAAATAGGCCAAATATGCAGACTTTTCATTAAATCGTTATATTTTATGTACCATATTTGATGCAACAATTTATTATGAATTATAAAATTATGAAACTTCAAAACTCATTTTTGCGTTTACAATACAATTCCCTTATTATATAATCAGACAAATGTAAATTAAGGTAAAATCTCTGTCTGTAAATTGATTTTTGTATGTTGTATTATTGATACTGAATATTTTTAATTAAATAATTAACGTGACAGAATAAGCGACTCAACCAGTCATCTTTTGTAACCTTATTGGGCAAATAAATGCGATTAATTGAAAAAATAAAACTTAAAAAAAGCATCAAGGCTTACAATACGCTGAATATATAAGCCAATGCTTACGTAGAAACAAGTGGCTTATCTGCGGCGGCTATAAATCTAAGGTAATAACATCTGAAATATGCCATACATTATTTTTATGCCAGAACACATGGTGAATATGATAACGAACTCCCATAAAATTACTTCTGCACCTTAATAAATAGAAATAGTAGCCTGCTGAATGATTAGCTGTTTCGTGACTATAAATTCACGGTAATAGTACTTGAAATAATATGCCATTTAGCTTTTGTACGCGCGACTGAAGGCAATGGAATATTTGTTCCTCCTTTATCTAACAAAAAAAAATATTTAGATTAATGATGACATCTGGGTTCTTGAAATTCATTTAAGCTTTATCTACTAAAGTTATGGCTTTTAATTCAAGATTTCTTAAGTACAAAATTAATTTAGTGATTTAAGAGTTTATCAAATGAAAGCAAACAAAACAGCGAAAGCCAAGTGATTATGACACTAGTCTATCACTTGGTAGTTAATGCCAAGTCTTCGGTGCGCTCAGCAGTGCGAAAATCAAGCAAAAATATAATATATATATAAAATAGTACAAAAACTCTTTTTAAATATTTTACAGCAGTAAAATCGCATAGATAGTTAGGTAGTTTTGAAAATAACAACCCTAAATGGAACTATCTATGAGTATTAAAAAAGGACTACTTACTTTACTTACAGTTATTTTAATAATTTTACTGTCGATTATCGAACAAAGCCATTCTAAACAAAAACTCTGAGTCAAATTCTCTATGAGAATAAATAAGGAACTTCAATATTAATTTTTACCTTTATAATACATTTTCATTATATTTTTTACTGAACAAAACCGTTTGAGGCATTAAAGTATACAATACGCAAGAATATAAGCCGAAGCTTATATGGAAATAATATCCCTCTGAATGATCGGCTCATGAGCCCCGGGCATAAATCTAAGGTAATATTCGAAATACGGCATACAACCATTATGCGAAAGTTATGGTGAAATATGATAACGCAAACCTGTAAAGATATTCTATTTCACGAAGTCCTGGTTCTGGTTATAGGAGTCATGTGTACTGACAAGCGCGTTTGTGTGCGTAAACTTTTGATGCGTTAGCAAAGAACAAAAAAACCTTGAAAAATATTACCTTGCTATGGACAACCTCTTCTATGTTTAGTTGTTATACTGACGTTATTCAAAACTGAGATTCTCTGGAGACACTAAAAATATGTGCACATCTCACAACATTCATTGCCGAACGGACTTCGTGACATAGAACGTCTACAGAGTTTTATATGTGTGTTTTTTGAAATACTTGATAGAATATTAAAATGTAAAAATATAAGCCGAAGCTTATATGGAAATGAATCTCCTCTGAGTGATTGGCTCATCAGCGGCTATAAATCTAAGTTAATGATGCCTAAAATATCCTTTTGTATTTCCTCTATAAAGGAATGAATAGTGCCAGTGGAATATAGTAACGAAGTTCCCTAAAAATGACGCCACTTAAATGTTGTATTTTTTGTTACGAAACTTTAGTCCGGCTTTCATAAAACAACTATGTATGTTATTATAATATGATATTCCTATTATAATAATAGTGCCTGGTTAACCGAACTTTGCTTTGATTTAAACAATTAATTTATTGGTCTAGTCTCAAAAAGAAGTTAATATAAAGGAGAAAAAAATTAACGGATAGGATTCGTACTGGGGTCTTCTGGTTTCGGGACCGCCTGATTTCCCACCCGCCCCACATCTATAACCTTATAGATGTAGCCGAAATTTACAGTCGTATTCTAATGACTCTATATAATTCTCTTCCCAAAACCATCCGTCTTGCTACTTCACTCCACTCCTTTAAGTGCCAAGTCAATGAGCACTACTTGCAATCCTGACTTGGTATCTCCTTTATATCTATTTTTTCTCGCCTTTACTTTTTAATTTGTACATTAACTATCATTGTTCTTACCCGACTTCATATAATATATATATATTTTATTCTTTAATATCTAAGTAATATATTATATTACTTTTTCCAGCCCAAATTGTACACCTGCCTCTTCTACATCTTTTTTCTATCTTTAACTCCTTGCCTATGGTTGCCTGGAAGAAATCGCTGTTTAGCGATAAGGCCGTCACTTGTACGCCATTTGTTTGTCTTTTTGTTAATGTTTTATTTTTGTATTATGGTGTACAATAAAGAGTTTAATAAATAAATAAATAAATGCCTAAAATATTATCAGTTTTTCGTTGCCTGAAAACATGGATAAATCGACGTTTTCTAAAACGGAAATTTAGCTAGATCAATTGCCGCATACTAAATTTCTTTAAAATCGAGGGAGCTGTTTCCGAAATCTAAATTATATATAGGTATAGGTAGGTATACCTATATATACAAGAATTGCTTCTTTAAAGGTATTAGACAAAATTTCTCCTAAAAATAAATCAGGAGAAAGATGGCAAATTCAGTACCAGCAGTGGAATTTTCGCGCTTTGGAGAGCACGTTAAATACTCGGTCCCGGTTATCGATAAATAACAATCGCCAGACTTTATCGCGTAGTCAGAGTGACACTACACTCTGACTACGCGATAAAGAACTTTCAATGAACAGCAGCGATCCCTAAACGTGACTTTTGGGTCGGGGGTTTTTAAATTTTACTTTTATTTTGTCCTTTTAAAGTAGGTATAAACAATAAGAAGGTATTTATAGTAATAAGTTAGTTGAGTAAGTAACTTGGGTAAAAATATTTTTTGAGTTTTTAGATTTCATTTCGTTAGATAGCCGCTCGCGAGTCCGAACGGTGTTAACCGCACACCCTGCAATGCCCCAACTTTTTTATGCTACCGATTTTGATTGGGGAGCTACGATGCCACAGGTGTGTCTGCCACAGACATGTCAAACTTATAACACCCCGTCGTTTTTGCGTCGGGGGTTAAAAATCTGCAATCCCATTCTTCATTCATTTAAGCGATTACTCACTTGAGCCAGATGTCTGCTCATAACGTGTTCGGTAAACAATCCGTCAATGAGTGCGTTCTCTTCGTCGAAATAAAACTAAAACTGTCTATAAACATTGCACCGTCAACTGACTGTTTTCTTTGGCGTTTGATCAAATTCTGATCGCTTTTGTTTGATCTGCACATGTTCTGATGTTCGGGTTTATTTTGGGGTTCGTTAGACAACTTTTATTTGCTGAAAGAGTTATTAAATTAAGGAGTGATATGGTTTTGCAAAATCAAACATATCTACATTCCTAAAAAAATTGCGATGTAAGGGATTTATAAATTTTTTGACAAATACGACTTTTGATGTGAAGGATGTATTCATCTTTTTCTAAAATCCAGTGCATACGTCATGAAAGATGGTGTAAGGGTTGCAGTCTTTGAAGAAACCCCGATACTGCAACCCATTTTGCTTATTTTTGTCCTGTATCCAATATTATAACATAATAAAAATTGTAGATTCGTTATAGCCGCTCAAAACTTCCCCTTTGAATTGGTCTACGATTTTTTTTTACTCTCCGAACATTTCGTTTTGAATTTGAAATAAAATAAGTTTACATCAGTACGCCAATTGTTTATATGATAGCAATATTATAAAGACAACTACAAATTCTATCCTAAATTTAAAACCATTAAAATTTAAGTACATAAAAGTCATTCAGTACTGAGCTAAAATACGAGCGGCGCCGTATCTTTAATTATATCTCCGAGACTAAGCCCCCAATAACAAGGTATGCAGATTATTAGCTAGAAACGAGTAGACTAGTGGTTAAGAGGTCTTAACCAATTTTAGGTTTCATACCTGGCAATTATTTATTTATTTATTTTATTTAAAAACTTTATGGGACCCATAAAATGTGGTACGATAGGCGAGCTTAATGCCAAGTGGCATTATCTACCAGCTTACCTAAGGGAGTGCAGAGAAATTTGAAGGCGGTTAAGGAAGAGATAAGAAAAGAGTAATAGATATAAGTGATAAAATTGTATGTAGATAAATGAAATAGACAAAAGTAAATATATCTACATATTTTAAAGAAAAGCTTGGAGTGTGATTTCCTGATATCAAGAGTAACACCCTACAAGGAAACAATACACAATTTTAAATAAATTATATAAATAACACCTCACATACCTAGAAATGACTCCTAAATTCATCATATTTATTTATTTATGAACCACAAATTACATCTACCATTACAGGCGTACTAATTCGATAGAGTAGTGGAAATATAAATAAAATTGTATTTTAAGTACAAGTCATCTTACAAATAAATAAACATAAGTCAGTCAGATTACCAATTTAAGTTAAATAATGTCATGTTATTTAATTATTAAATTTCGTAGAACTAGTTAAAATTACTATCTATTATTATTATATATTTTAATTTTTGTGTAAATATTTTCATATTACTAGCTATTTTTACTATCTATTTTAATTTTTGTACAAATATTTTTATTATATAACTTTTATTAGTTCAGTCGAAGGTGGTAGAACTATTATGGTTCGCCCGGGGAAGTACCACCGCTGCACCCACTTCTGCCGTGAACCAATTCTATTGTGTTTCGGTGGAAAGGCGCAGTTGCCGGCCACACATGAGGCGACCATCAGCCTCCGGAGTAGCAGCGCAACTGCATACGACCTCAGACAAGACTTACCTATTCCGACGATGTTGTGGAAGCAAAGGCTCTGCCGATTTCCCACGACATCGTCACGATGGCGATGGAGGAGCGCAGTAGGGTTTAGTGGGTATACCCCTGCCTCGTAACGGCAGGGGGGAGTCCCACACACCTCCCTCTGTCCCCTCGACAGAGGTCGAGACGGTGCGTAATAGCATTCCCTACTTAAAAAAAAAAAAAAAAAAAATGGGCTGCAGCGACCACTTAACACCACGTGGCCTGCATGCTCGTCTGCTACTCCATTCAAATAAAAAAAAAAAAACGTTGTTCCTATTACCATTTTTTGATTTCTATAAACTTTAAAGATTTTGATTTCCTTTTTTGTCTTCATCCAGTAATGCTTAAAAGTATTAATTATCATTTCCTACTAATCTTTACTAAGTACAATTTTAAATGCTACCTGGAAATTGTTTAACTGAAGTATTTAGTTAAATAGGGCATAGGGGTCGTGTTACTACCGAATTTTACAAATGGTGTCATAAAATTCTATTCAATTCCAATGAATTCAATTTCATTTATTTGCAAGATAAGGTTTAAACAAAGAACCCAAACTTTCCAATATATTCAAACAACTGAAATTACCCGAATTAAACTAAATCTGAAATCAGTTTTTCAATTTTTATATTTATTTATTTATTTATTTACCCTTTATTGTATTTTTACAATAGGCGGACTTAATGCCTGATGGCATTCTCTACCAGTCAACCTTTGGCGATGGTGAGAGGTTGTGGTAGGCATCATAAATAAATTAAAACAGAGATGAAATAAAATAAAAAAAACTTAAATATAAAGTTAAAAAAATTAGTTTAAATATTATATACATATATATAATATAATATATAAATGACGTATACAATATACTATATATACATATAAATAATATATATAATAAATAAATATATACATATATATATATATATATATATATATAATATCTTACACAATTTCAGCCAAAGAAAGTCTGTTAACACGACTTCAGATAGTACTCTCGTACAAGCTTTTTGAATGAACCTTTACTGGGCGCTTTGCGAATATTTTCGGGTAAGGCGTTCCAGAGGAGTGAAGCTTGTATGGTAAATGAGGAGTGGAAGAAACCGCTACTATGCGGTGGAATTGCAAGTTTTAAGTTAGAAGAAGAGCGAAGCGTTCTATCATCCTTGTGCGTAGCATGGAGATACTGGAAACTTTCCTTAAGATAAGGTGGAGAAGCAGGATCGTTTAAGATCGAATAAAGAAGACAGAGAATTCTACAGCACCGCCTTTGGCGAATAGTGAGCCACTTAAGTTGACTGCGAAATTGTGAGACATGGTCGTACTTGCGTAGACCGAAAATGTAACGGATACAGTTGTTAAGGAGGCGCTCTAATTTGTTGAGATGCTCTTCATTCAGATCTGGGTAACAAACATCTGCATAATCAATAATGGGCAAGACGAGGGCGTTAACTAAAAGTAATTTTGTTTTAGTCGGCAAAAAATGTTTCGTTCGATAGAGAGACTGCAATGTGGCATTGACTTTCCGACTTATTTCTTTAATTTGCACGTGCCAGCTCAAGGAACTATCCAGAAACAGACCTAAATTCTTGACTGATCCTGACAACCGAATTGGGGCTCCATTAAAAATAATGGGTGGTAATTTATCAACCTCTGTTTTTACAAGAATCTTAGAGCTTCCAATTAGAATGGCCTGACATTTTGTAGGATTTACAGTTAGTCCAAAGCGAGATGACCAGAGTTTCAGTTTCTCTAAATTCTGGTTTATTACTGCAATTGCATTATGTAAGTCATCTTTGGTACTTTGGGTATATAACTGTAAATCATCGGCATACAAATGATACGAACAGTTGAAGCTAGAGACTAGGGTATTAACAAATACAGAAAACATCAAAGGAGATAGAATTCCGCCTTGTGGCACACCAGTAACTACATTGGCCCAACCAGATGATGCTTGACCTAAACAAACTGATTGCTGGCGGCCACGAAGATAGGATGCAAACCACTTTAATACTGTGGGACTGAAATGGAGCAAGGAGAGGATGGAGAGAAGGATTTCGTGGTCCACTGTGTTAAACGCATTGGAAAAATCAATCAGCACCAACACTGTTAGCATTTTGTTATCCATACCGCGGCGGATATCGTCAGTTATTTTAATAAGGGCGGTGTTGGTGCTGTGACACGGACGAAACCCAGACTGAAAGGAACTCAGTAGGTTATTTTTAAAGATATGAGTGGATATTTGCGCATACACACAGGCCTCTAGAACTTTTGAAAGGAATGGAAGAATAGAGATAGGTCTATAGTGACTGGGATCGAGGGGGTGTGGAACTTTTGGTAGAGGGCGGACTAAAGCCTTTTTCCAAATCGTGGGGTATTCCCCGGATGAAAGTGAGAAATTTATAATATGGGTGATTTCCGGCAGAAGATACTCCACGATATTGGAGATCATAGTCCTACTAATATGATCGCAGCCCACCGCCTTAGATTTAATTGACAAGAGAGTCTTCTTAATTTCCCTCTGATCTACAGATGAGAAGTTAAAATTTGGAGCGTTGGGAGATTGCATTGATGCAAGAGAGGCAAGTGTTTGAGAACGAAGAGAATGGTCAATAGGAGAAGTAGAAATAAAATGACGATTTATTTTATCTAATTTAAGGGGAGTGAAGCTGCAATCGGTTTCCGGCATTTTGCAGACACCTAGTGCCTTTAGAAATTTCCACATGTCAGCAGGAGAAGATTCACTAAGATTGAAATGGATGTAACGGCGTTTTGCTGTTCGTATCAATTGATTGCAGCGATTCCTTGCAACCTTGAAAGCAGCCCAGTTTTGTGCAGTGCGTTGTTGTTTAAAAGCTCGGAAAGCGCGATCACGTCTAGCCATTGCCGCTCGAACAGTCTCAGTCATCCAGGGCGCAGGGGGGCGTTTTAGTTTCACTGCATGCACTGGAGCGTGGACGTCATACAACTTCAAAACCGCATTGTTCAGGTGAACGATTTTGTCGTCCACTGTAGAAGCAGCTTTTACCATAGATAGATCTACTTTACTAGCGTCATTTCTTAACCGCTCAATGTCAATTTTTGAGAAACTTCTAATATATAAAGTTAACGGTTTATGTTTGGGAGGTCTTAATTTGTACGACATGTAAAGTAGGTCATGTCGCGAAAACCCGGGAGCGGGGAGTTGCCCATAAAAGTCAACGAGATCAGGCGCACTTGTTATTAAGAGGTCTATCCACGAGTCATCAAAGTCAACATTGTGATGAGTGGCCTGCAAGGGCAAAATGGATAGATTGACCGACTCAATGATATCCCGAAGCTTAAGAGATCGCGCAGAAGTTTTTAGGAGATCCGTGTTAAAGTCACCCATTATTATGAAGTGTTTGTACCCAGATCCAATCATATCAAAAGCAGATTCTAATGTGACAAGTGATACAGAGGGAGGAGAATATACCACCCCTAGAACTGCCTTAACACCGTTGAAGTCGAGTTCTAAGAATAGATACTCCGGAGAGGCAGAATAGCAGGAAGGCGATGTAAGAATAATCTTATGCACTATTGATGCTCGTAAATATATGGCGACGCCACCTCCTCTTTTCTCTGTCCGATCATTTCGAATTAAAATAAAATCAGGTAAAGAGAAAAGAGTTGATGGCAATGATGGTATGAGCCAACTTTCTGAAATCAATATTGCATGAATATTACGATGAGGTGAAAATGTAGCCTCAATTTCCGCATAATGGCTCGGGATGCTTTGAGCATTTATGTGACAAACATTAAAAGATTTTAACTGGGAACAAAATATCCCGGCCAGTTGGCAACCCAGAGAAGGCATACTCTCATCAAGCGAACTATCACAAGTACAATAAGAACTATCCGAACTCGGTGCAGAATGGAATGAGTCATCATTATTTAACATAATATTGTGTAAGAGTAAATATAAAAATAATAATATATAATATATGTATATATATATATATATATACTAAATAAATAAAAATATACAATTTACAAAAAATATAAAACTATAAGAGGTACCTTTTAAGGCTACCAAGATTCCTACTTTCACACCAACCCAACAGTTGACAGTTTACAAATATGGTTATAAAAGAACAGTACAAAAATAAATACGACTTAAGAAATACACAAAACACCACTATTACTCATTCACTACAATAACTATTCCGTGAATCCAACTTTTGGAAACTGTTTACACGGCTGTTTGAGACATTGCCTTTGCCTTTGCAAACAAACTTCAACACCGATTGTGAAATGTCATGTGACATATAAGTCAAAGCAAAAATTTGATCTGTCATTGTCAAACTAAACACGAACTAATATAAAAGTTGTCGGACTTGTCGGTACTGGTAAAATCATAATACGAGTTGAAAACAATATATAAATTAATTTCGAAACGAGCATTAACTACTATAAGTTGACACGAAAAAAACAAAGGCAGTAAACACACAGCCAACAGCCATGTATAACAATGATACCAAATGGATACCTACTAAGTACTGGAGGATATGTAACATGTACACTAAACAAGAACCTATTTCCTCTGCGCCACCCTTCTCGACCTTTTGGCTTCATCACCTTGCTTCGGTGGAGTCACTGGCTTGCGACGTTCTTCTGGTTGCCGGTCTGAAGAGTGTTCTGCAGTCTGTTCACCGCTAGAGGACGATGCTTGAGCCGAAGAGTCTGGATATTTGGACACCAGTTTGTCCAGCTCCTCCTCGCTAACGATCTTAACCCGCTCACCCCCAGGAGTCTTGATGTATATTACCCCGTCAAAGGTCCACACATTTTTCATGTGGAAATGGTTTCGGGCCTTCTTATGCACAGACTGCCGTACTTTAGTGAGGAATTCTGACATTGTGATTTTGGATCCCTTTAACTTGGATTTAGACTTCCATACCTCTGCCTTAATTTCATGATCATGAAAATGTACAAGCAGAGCACGAGCCCGGTCATCACTCTTTGCTCCCAGTCTATGACACCGCTTGATGCAACCACTGTTGATGTTTGAGAGGCCTAATTTGTTCTGGATAATCTGCAGCACCTCTTGTTCTTCATTATTCTCAGAGGTCTCTGCAATACCGTTGAATAAGAGGATTTTTCTACGTTGCCTCATATCCATGGTGTCTAGAGCCTTTGAAGACTCATTGAGTTGCCTCTGCAGTAACTGAAGCATTCCTCGGACCATCTCTTTAAAAGCCCTGAATTCCTCAGATAATTCTTCAAGAGTTGGGCTAGAAGGAGTGGATACAGCAACAAGACGTCTGTCAAATTCAGCAAACTGTTTGGTCCAGCGTTCCTCCAGGTCTTTGAGGGTTGGGTTTGCCATGGTGTAGTGTTTGAGGATGGAACTACCAAGTGAACAGCAGCAAGTTATAGTGTTGTGGTAGTGATTTTAATAAAGTGTCTGTTCCAAATAGGTTATGCTGTGGGGGTGGTGCATGTAAGTAATAGCAAAATTATTACATAAAGGCAAACTATATACAAAATCTGTTAGCCAAAATAGTTAGAAACTTATAACTTTATTACTTTATAAACAATAACTATAAATATTATTTAATTTAAATTAAATCTTTGGAGCATTCAAAACAGATGTTATTTTTGACACCTACCCCCAAAAAATCATATACTAGTCAAATACTACACATTTCTACAAAGAGTTGACATAATAAGCTTTTTTACGGCATTGGATAAAATCCTTGCAGTCATTCAATATTTTCGTTTCATTTTTCAATAATGGCATCGCAAACTCTGTGCAAATTGCCAGCGACAAGTATACTTTATGCATCACTTAGTAGTCACAGAAAAAATCAGCAAGTCTTCAATTATCAGTCGTCTAGTCAGTCAGATGTTCAAGTGAAGCAATGGCTTCTTTACCACGTATCTGGAGTTTTGGAGGCAAGCTGAAAAACATATTTTCGCATTGTTATTTTATTTCACATCACTCGTGCACTGTTATAAACCTATATCGAACAAAATTCCATCAATTTTATCCGATATAATTCAAAAATACACCAAGAAAATGAAAACAATACAACACAATATGTCCTTTCCGACTTTCCGCCAAAACTCCACATAATAAGCAAAAAAATAAAAATCACACGCTTCACATCCATAGTTCCACTCTAGGATTTCACGGGTTACATGGACACTTACAAAGACAGGAACACAAACACCAAATAAATTTTAAAATCATAAAATTTTTCACCTCGCCGGGAATCGAATCCGGATCCCTCGATTGGCAACCAGTATAGTGACCATAGCACCATATATGGATTCTAACTTCTACCTTACAGACAGACGGTAAACAAACGAATCACGTCCAATCAGCAAACCGTGAAAAGTACATAAGTGTAAAGTATAAAGACACGTAAATTTTAAAAATACAAGCATAGAATAATAATGTGATGAAAACACTTATGAGGGCTTTACAGTTTGCCGTAGATTCGCTTGGGGTGAGTTTGTATGCACATGCAACAATAAAAATCGGTTGTCTGTAAAGTCGGTTTACTGACGATAGTTGAACGTGACAACGTCATAAGTAAATACTTGTTGCTATAAACAATTGACACCACATTCACTTTTCATTGCACTTCATACTTGACGAAAACATGTAAATGTATTATTGTATAGGAGCTTTCCATGCGGACGCATCGCTCACTCAAGTAGGAGAGAGACAGATGTCGAACGCTGCCGAACGCGGAGGCCGATTGTTCCTCTTTGTCGCTCGTTCCGCGCTCTCGCTTGCACTTCGAGCCTTAAATGGAACGCCTCAGAGCGAGGTAACGCCGCATGAGCCATGTTTTTTCGTGCGTGCAGCCGGCACCATCGAATTATAAGACGTTGTCACGTCAAAAATATACACCAACATACGTACTCGTACCACCACCAACACGTGCTTCGCCCCTAAACAGAGCATCATCAGGGTTATTGACTTTACATATATTCATACGTAGGCATAAAAATTGTAACGTTCTTGTAGTATTATAATGTATTCATTGTTTATTCTGACATTTTATGATACTCTTTGCTAGTCGAAAACAAAATAACAAACTTGCTAAGCTTTCAATGTGATTCGACAGTTAACTTACACTAACAATTAACTTATTACATTACACACTTTGCATTTGAAATAACTTTGTACCTGATAATTTATTTAAAACAAGGCTGGAGTTTTTTCCCGCCCGCTTTTTCTCCTAGCCCATATAAGCCTTAGCCGAAGCGGACGACGTTCAGCCGTTGGCCATACAACAATGACAAACATCAAGTGTATATTATTATTACCCAGGATGTTAATAAACTAGGTATTTGCACAAGTTGCACTTGCATATGGATACTTGCTCCGTTTTCCCATCTATCCGTTTTACAGGTCCACTGCTGGAAAGACCTTTCCTAATATTTACCACTCCATCTGGTCCTGCACCCTCAGAATCCAGCAGCTTCCCTGGAACTTACTCCACTACACTGCTCCAATGCGAGTTGGTGGAGATGCGGGTTAGTGGCTAACCCGCTGTCGGATGTTTTCGAAGGTTTGATGACTGTTATCCATCGACAACAACCAGGACCGACGGCTTAACGTGCCCTCCGAAGCACGGAAACGCACATGATTTTTTTTGCATCTAGCGGTCACCCATCTTACACCCGACCGCGCCCATTTGGTTTAGTCACATAGATCGCTTGCGTTCTACGCTAACCAGTGAGCCATGCGCGCTTCGATTAAACTAATAAAATAAAAAACGGGTTGCACTCCGGTAGTGCCGGCAGAAGTGAAAACTTGAACATTAACGTTGAGCATTTATGATATTTTGGAATGGTTAGGGAATACTTTCGCACGAATTGCTTCTAATCAGTATTATTTTTCATCTAGTATTTTCAGTAGGTTTTCATCTAGTATTTTCATAAAGTACTCACTCATTTTCTTTTACTATTTCTTCATCACTTTTTTCATTAATAGGTTTGTTCAATTTCCATATTTTAAATACTTGATGTAAACGAATTTTACAAGTCAGTCGAGCCGTCATCAGCTGTCACCCCTCCGTCTTACGAATTTTCGATCAGACCACGTGTAGTTGACGCAAGTGTAACATTTTTTACCCATCCCAAAAAAAGTGCACAACGCCGCTAAACAAGTTTTCACTTCAAAAAATTAGTCAACATCCCAATTGTAAGCCCTTCAAGTAGATCTCAGGGTGTGGCTCACCGTCACGACGAATCGCTTGAATTGCTATTGAAAGGAACAACTGTTATTAAAAATTATCAGCAGTACACAAACTTCTCCAAAACTCACAAATTTAGTAAAAAATCAAATACCTTTTGTAACAACATGAGTTTGCGATCATTTGTCACTATTACCATCTATTACTATTTGTAGTTTGAAATTGAAATCAAAATAAATGATATATTTCGATAGCGTGTCTGATTGCATGACGAAGGCAATAAATCTTATCATTGTATATTAAAGTCTACAATACAGTTATTTGACACCATTAAAACAATGTTACTCATAGCTTTCGTTTAAAAATGAAGAGTTTATTTCCATTTCATGTTTGTGAAAGAAAAGTATAATAGTATAAGGCTAAAAATACAAAGCAATGCTGCTTTATTTACGCGAATTTCTAATGACATTAGAAATTTTCATAGATTATTTCTGTTGTCGCTATAACAATAACCTAACCATACAATAAACGTGATTTATATTTCTGTGTGCTAATCCTCTATTAAAAATTCTTCGATGGGACCAATAAAAATGTTTTTCTAAATCCTCGAGAAAAACATTATCTGAGAAAGTTGAAAACCGACTCACATGACCCGTTTTTTTTAGTAATTACCCGAACTAAATATGACGACGAAAATGAGCGAGTATTCGTAGCTAAAAATCTAAATATAAACTCAAACTTTGGAGACATTATTTGCAATGTTTCAATTAGCAAACAAAAAAGTTCCAGGATCACCCGAGCCTCCTAAATAAATACTGGCTTCAATTTCTCTTTGTTCACTCAGCGGCTATTGTTCAATGTTTGTTTGTCTTGGTTTTTGGTATCAACCCAATAAATTAATATATGCGTGGTAAATTACAGAAAAGTAGTTGATCTGCTCTGAAATTTCTGTAGGGTCACAAAAACTGAACATGTGGTATTTGTCGATAAATAATAACGCAACACAGTCATACACCTAGCCCCACACTAGGAATATCTATGTCGTGGGTACCATGAAAACATACAGTGACAGAAACAATAACACCCAGACAGAAAAAATATTAAGCTCTTCGTTCAAACTGCCTCGCCGGAAATAGCTGGAACCGGCATGGTAACCATTGCACCACACGGGTCGTCAAAATATGAATCTAGCTTTCCCATCATTGCATAAAATTCATATCAAAATGAATATTGGTTAAGAAACAGCAGACTTGTACTGCCGCTCAGTAAAGTGACATCACTAACTGGTAATGCTCGGTAATTTTGTCTAATGCTCAATTTAAAACGTTCATGTAAAACATTTTTCAGTAACTCACAATTTGATTTTTGTGTACTTAACTTTATTACGAGTAAAATTCTTCGATTGTACCAATAAAATCAGTCAAAATTCTATCTATCCTTTCAATTCTATATCTATTCAAATTTACTCAAAATCATTTTTTTAAATCTTATTCTAATAATAACTATATCCGAGAAAGTTTTAAAATAATAAAGTTTGGCACTTTCTTATTTTTTTTTTAATTAAATTTTGGCACAACAACTATAAATCATACAGAAACCATTCAGACGCTGGAACCGATTAAATAGTGGAACAAATTGTACGCACTTCATCAATCAGTTGTCTGGCATTGAGTAAACGAATCTCCGTTTTGATAACAATTCTTCGTATCATGCTGAGTTACCGTCTCATGGTTTGCACTGAAACGACCCTTATTACTGATACGCCATATCCCATTTTCTGCAGCCTATTTCTATTACAAAGATCATTGTTAGTGGATCTGTACAGCCAGTCAGATGGGGGTCACATCCATGACACCCTCCCCCCCCCAAAGCCATCAGTCATGCGTTGATGGAAGGCGAAACAAGCCAGTTTGGGACACCTCTGCCCCCCAAATTACTTAGTGAAATTTTTTGGTGACCTCTCCCAATGTCATTAAGAAAAACCAACCAATACAATAAAAAATAAAATAAGACTACGTCGACAGGTGTCTTATCTGTGTTGGTCGACGAACTGCGTCAATTTGCATCGTGTCCCTGATCATGTGTACCATAGAATAGCTTTCATGCGGCTTTTTTAGTGACTAACTACTAGCTACCTCGTCAAAAGGTTGCATTATAAAAATAAAAGCAGAATCCAAGGAGCGTGCATGTCACGGTGTTAGAAGTTGCAGCCGAAGGACATTTGCAACAAACTTTAAGGAAGAATAAATTTTCTTGTTCTAAGATTATACATTTTCAAGTTCTACCATCAACGGTATTTTTTAGCAATTTATAATCTGTGTAGTAGGGATTTAAAGCAGCCTAAAACCTTCCTCAACAAAATATAGACTATACAACACATTTTTTTTTATTCTAACCAGTAGTTCCTGAGATTAGCGCTTACAACAAACTCTTCAGCTTTGTAATATTAGTAGTACCTATAGATAATCCCTAAACCGATCCGCATAAAGAGAGTTTAATGTACGCACAGTACTTTATCCATCAATAATGAAATGAATCTTCATTTTAGTAACATTTGAGCATATCATGCCGAATCACGATTTCGTCGTTATAGAAGCGTATCTCAGTGGGTAAATAATTTTTCTTTGTTTCTGAACCACTTAACAACCCCCACACGAACCGCCTCGTAAAGATCTTAAGATTTGAATTTTGCTCCGATCTCTTTTATTTTATAGAATAATCTTTTATAAAGTGATGTAAAAGCTACTTGCAATAATCCGCAATCAGAACGTATGATGGTGAATACCTTTTCAGGCAATAGGATCTCCCTCCCTCCCACATAGGATACATGCACATGTGGCTGCAACCCTTTTGCGTCCCACTACTGGGCACGGGTCTCTACCTTTTATTGGGAAGGCCTGGAGCTTACTCCACCACGCTGCTCCAATGCGGGTTGGTGGAGATGCGGGTTAGTGGTCAACACGCTGTCGGAAGTTTTCAAACTGCCCATAAGACCTCCGACAAGGTTTAACGACTGTTATCTAACGGCAACAACCGGAACTGACGGCATAACGTGTCCTCCGAACCACGGAAACGGCATGAAATTTTTGCGACTATCGGTCACCCATCTTACACCCGACCGCGCCCGTTTGGCTTAATCGAATAGATTTATTGCGTAGATTGCGTTCTATGCTGACTGTTGGACCAAGCGCGCTTCAAGGAGATTTTAGTGCAGTACAAATCCCAAATAACCCTACCGGGCAGAGATACCCTCTGCCCATCTGCCGGATACCTTCTGAAGGTTCCAACACGATACCAAAATAAGGCTGTATTATAAGTGATTATTTTTGGAGTATTCACCAACAACTACATAAAAAGCAACCTATACTTCATACAGCTTAATAGATATTATAAAATCAATTAATTTTTTAAAGGTTTTATACGCCTTCACACAGGTTAATAGACATCCTTACTTAATCTCTTATTTTCTAAAGGTTCAGACACCAAACTGTTATGTTCAGCTCTACAATTCCAGAAAAGTACCTATAAAAGACACGCTATAGATTTAGCACCTATAACAGCTGAACAACAGCTCATCAATAAGCAATAAAACAGCAGTTAAATCACCCTGTAGATTGCTAACATGTTTGATGTATTCAGTCAGTACACATAAGAATCAATACTGCAACAAAATTGCAAACAACGATGTATAAATCGAAATTTTTTGTAGTGTAAACAGCTACAATATTGTTATGGCTTTTGGTTTCTCTAGCTGGATAGTGGCAGGTATCTTATCAATATTAAAGCGTGCCAAAGTTTGTGAGGATGGATGTGCCTATGTACATACAAAAATTTGTCGCCCAAACACGCAAGAACGGCTGAATCAAGCACTAAGTAATAAAGCAATTTTAATGAAATTTAGTATACATACAGTGGACCTTGAGAAAGGACATCTGTAGAATAGATAAGCATTAATCATATAACAAAATATATTTCTTATGTTAATTAATTTAAAAAGATAAACATTGTATCAATATCATAAACTTCGATAATAGTGTAACAATCAATCGAAACTGATAATTATCAATAAACGATTTACGATTATCCGTCTTCTGACGTTCTTTGTAATCTAGATCAATGCTACAAACTGCTGTCGATCACATAATATATAGTAATAGCTGACCAGATTTGACGTCACCGGTAAATTCGGTTAAGTCCCACAAAATTTTGTCAGGGGGAGTTTTGGCGGGAAGTCGGAAAGGACATATTGTGCTGTTGTTATATTTTCATTTTCTTCGTGTATTTTTGAGTTATATCGGATAAAGTTGATGGCATTTTGTTTGATATAATGTTAAATATAGTGAACGAGTGTAGTGAAATAAAATAACAGTAAAAATATGTTTTTAGCCATCGCTTAACTTAAATATCTAACTGACTTGACTGACTGTTTACTGATGACTTACTGACTTTATCCATTATTACTTCGTCCAGTTTCATTGAAACTGGGAAAAAAATGATACTTGACGCTGGTATTATGCATTGAGTTGAGTTGCATTAATTTTGCGATGCCATTATTGATAGAAAAAATAAAATAGATTTTGCACACGTTACAGTTTTGGTGACAGAGAGCGCATGGTCCGCAGGCTGGCGTAAAAAAGTTTGAAAGCATCCGTCATCCCGGTTGTCGACTAACCCGCATCTCCACCAAACCGCATTGGTGCAGCGTGGTGGAGTAAGCTTCAGGCTACTCCAGTTATGAGGAGAGACCCGTGCCCAGCAATGAGACATAAAAAGGGTTGAAGCCAGCCAACAGTTTTTATACTATGTTTTGCGTATTGGGGCTGGGTTTCAAATGTCAAATGCGACCTTTAGCTGACCTTATCGTGACGTGACTGTTCATTTGCCTGCATTACAAATTAACGCCAAGTGATCTGAACTGGCCTACATGCCAAAATATAAAATAGTTTTTATAAATAACACTCAAAAATATTACGAATTATTTTCCACCAGAGCGTGCATTATGGCAAACATACTGCTTCCGATTATCTCATAGCAACGAGATTGTATGCAGTTATTCCATACGCCATATTTTATAGAGTAAACAATTCCGCAGCTGATCCCTCTGGAATGCATCTATATAACCTATCCTAACGTCTTGTAGTTTACCAATGTATACACATTTGTTTGATATTATGATTTATGCATCCACTGAACATTGTAGCTACTATACGTCATATTGAAAACGCCTAATTACTTCAAAGTTGCATTCTATAAATTTTAATATATAAAATTCTCGTGTAACAGTTTTCGTTGCCATACTCCTCCGAAACGGCTCGACCGATTCTCATGAAATTTTGTGAGCATATTGAGTAGGTCTGAGAATCGGCCAACATCTATTTTTCACCCCCCCCCCCCCCTAAACTGATAAAGGTGACCCACCCCGAACATTTAAGTTAAGGTACGGAGTTCGCGGGGTCAGCTAGTAAATTTATATAACACTAGCGGCCGCCCATAACTTCGTCCGCGTGCACTTTAGTTTTATAATTTTACTAAAATTACAGTTAAAAGTAGCCTTAGTTACTCCTTATTACATAAGCTACCGGCTAGTGAAATTACCGTCAAAATCGGTCCAGCCGTTTCAGAGATTAGCCGGAACAAACAGACGAAAATTGTAAACAATATTATTTTGCTATATGTACCGTATACACATTAACACGTTTACTGCGAAGCTCAAAAACATAATATTCCACTCTAGTGCGGTACAGGACAATATTGCCATGTCCTGTTATTTTTTCTAGTGCGAAACAAGACAAATGTGTCCGGTACACAATTCTTTTTAAAACTTTTTTTTTTCATAAAATTTTTACTTTCTGGCAATTCTTTAACTTTTATCAACATCTAAAAACTTTGAACTATATACATTTCTTTTGGTTCTAGAATTGGACAAATATTTTTTTACTTATAGGTATAAACGTCTTACCGGACTTATATGTCATGTGGCGCACAAGAAGTGGTGAAAATGTTCAAATAGTCGATAAACAGTAGTGGTGTTAAATAAGAAAACAAATATTTATCGATAATACTTTTATTTATAAAGTAAATTAGGCATTTTTTCCCGACTGCGTGAGAAGGAGGGTTATGTTTTTCGAGCATATGCATGTATGTATGTATGTATGTGGGTAAGTATATCCATTTCTTTGGCGCTCCGCACAGCCCAAACGGCTGGCTGGACGGTTTTCAACATATGTGGTGTCGTTGAATTTGTTAGGATTGTCATAGTGACAAAGGCTATATAAATTTTCAAAATGGCGTCCTCAAATTTGAAAAAAGGGGAGTGGGGGTTGTTTTTTTCTAACCACAGCAATATGGCAAATTTGAAAAAAGGGGAGTGGGGGGTTGTTTTTTTTTCTAACCACAGCAATATGGGTATTAAATGAAAGCTAGTGAAAAGACTATTTCAAATATGTATATATCATTTCTTAAAATTTCTATTATATTTTAAGAAAAATCTTCAAAAAACTAAAAAATCTGAAATTAAATTATTATTATATAAACAAAAACCCGACTGCTTCAAAAATGAACATATTATATATTTAAATTATATTTAAATAAGTTAAACTAATAATTTTAAGATACTGCACGCGGTGACAAACGATGTTTTGATAGATCTTTCTGTGCCAGTAGGTAACAAAGTAAGTAGGTACCTATTGTTTATAAATGTCGATACTGTTAACAAATGTCGACAAACGTCTAAACGATAATAACATCCGTTTCTCACTAATGCATACGTCCTAGCCAACAGTGCGATACCGGACATACACATACAAGTCGTATTCGTTCGGTAACGCATGGAATGCAAAGTTTTTTGGTTCTGTGCGTACAGGTCAAATATGCTATGTACTTTTTTTCTATTGTAATAAGACCATCTGAATGTATGAAGCAATGATGTTTATTTGTCCCTTTTTAACTCACAGAATATCGTACCTAAAATGACGCCGCACGAGCGAAAAAAACTAGATTTTGGCGCTCGCACCGCGGGAGAGTTCATTACCGGCTATATACGTCCGGTAACGCAGTTAACGTGTTAATATGGATGTAGTAAAAAGCGGTTTATTTCATATTACAAACAGACACTCCAATTTTATTTATTTGTATAGATGAATAGCTATAGATTTTAATTTAATAATATCACATTGTTTGATCATAATTTTTGTACATCAAAGTTGATAACACTTTTTAATATAATGTCGATTACCACGTTTGAATTAATCAATTTATCGTACTAGTGATCAGGACCGGCTTCGTTCGTGTGATTTTAGTTTATAAATATGATAAATTTAACTAAGCATTATAATATTACTCTAGTATCATGTGGTAGTATCTAGTATCTAGGATTATTATCACTTCCTTTGTGACTGATTCCGACAAAACTTTATTGTTGTGAAATGAAAACAGATTCTAATGTGTTTGTTCATCTCTTTCTAACACTCCTGAATAGATCCGACCTTTGGTATCAATGCCAGGGACGTAGGCAAGGAACTACACGTAATTAAAGAGCTGAAGCGTTACTAAGCCACGCTGCCCCAATACGGTTACTGTTTAGCGGTCAGCCCGCCAACATTATGTCTTTGAATATCCTCAAGGTGTCCCAGTCCGATAGATTTTAACGACTGCTACATATTTATCGGTATCTATGGTTGTTTAAATCCGAATCAGAATTACGGCAACGTGCTTGAAATTATTCGCCTTTATTGGTCACCCATCTCTCTAATAATCATCTCATGTCTTAGCTGTATCGCTTACATTATATTTCTACATCAGCTGGTGTAGATATGTCCCTGCTTTAATATATATTTATTTATTATACCACATTCAACACCTCATTTGCAACTGCCAATGTTTACGTAAATATATACAACTAACGGCCGCCCGCGACTTCGTCCGCATGGACTTTGATATAAGTCAGGCATGATTTATAAAAGGCCTTCCCTGATAAATGGACTATCCAACACAAAAATAATTTTTCATTATATATATAACCATACAAATAATCGGCCACTCGTATGAATGTTTACATAATAATAAAAAAGAGTGTACATGTCTAAAGTTGGAACTTGTATCTAGTTTTAAATATTTAGGCTTGTATGTAGACGCTAATTTTAATTGGAGATATCAAATAGACAGTGTTTGTAACAAATTACGATCAATACTTGGTAAATTACAGCGCTTACAGTTCACTGTGAGCAAGGGCATTATGTACCTAATATACTATGCATTGGCTGACGCAGTCATTTCATATGGATTGGGTGTGTATGGTCTCACTTTTCCTACTCATATAGAGAAAATTAAAAGCTTACAAATTCGGATGTTAAAACTATTAGTAGATAAGAACATAAAAGAATCTATAGGGAAAGAATATGAAAAGCTATTTAAAATATGTAAAATTCTCCCGGTAGACTTAAAAGTTAAATTGGCTATTTTGTGTGAGCAATCCAACAATAATATGCAAGTTAGAGAGTATACATACCCAACCCGATCATCAAAGAAACCGAAATTTGTAGTTCCCAGTAGTAAAAATTATTATGGTAAACGTGAAAGACGCTGGATTACGCCTGTGCTATACAATGCTCTGCCGCGCAATCTGCTCGTTGGAGTAAAAAATAGGGCTCAGTTAAAACGTATACTTAGGAAACACTACCTGTCTCTATGTCCATAGCAAGTACTTTGACAATCACGTAATCAAAAATCATAATCATTATAATACATTGTATACAACAGGCAAATACCGCACATATACAGACAACAAGTCATTCAAATAATTCACCCAGTTATATACACCGTCGCACATAATTGCTCACACACCCATTGTCCTACATATCCACACAGGTCAGCTCACACAAACATACACACACACATACACTGACTCTCTCTCTCTCACACACACACACACACACACACACACACACACACACACACACAAATACAAAAACACACTCTCACACCCACACAAACACACCTGCTCTTAAGTTAAGTTATCACTATCTATATGTCAAAATAAGTTTATTTAAATTGTAGTACCTAATATTAAGATTACTTATTACCTTACCTTATGATATCGTTAATATGTAGTAATTAAGTACCAACTTCAATAGAAATCCACGAGAGCTACTGCCGACAAACTGTTTCACAGTTTGGCAGAGATTGATTTATGTAACACTGTACTTAATTTGATGAAATAAACTATTTAAAAAAAAAAAAAATTCCAATCAGTAAGTAGTTCCTGAGATTAGTGCATTCAAACAAACAAACTCAGCTTTATAATTATACATTAAATTCATCTTTGTACTGTAGTACATAACATGCGTTAATACCCTTTCAGACTTGGCTCGACTACCCACACGTTGGCCGGAGCGCCTCAATTTATTGCCAAATTCGAATACAATTCGTAACAATGACCATACGTTTACTACACGAGATATAAATGGACTTCGAACGGCAGAATACCAGATATATTCTGAAATATCTCAAGGATTGTGATGTGAAATGGTAGAAAAGTTAAAATGGTTTATATTTTCTGCGATACCTTTTGACAATTCGAAAATTCAATATTCCAAGTATATCAATGCATATTATTGTATATGTATATTCTTTTTATACATGTTTTATACCGACAAGATGTTACGCTTTATTGCTTTAATTTCATCAGTGAAATTAATTCACCAAGAAGTTTCTACTCGACAAAACATATTAGAAAGAAAGAAAGAAAAATATTTATTTCATATTAGGAATACAGAGTATTCGCTTAATGAATGTCATTTTTTCCCGGTCATCGCCTTTAGGTGCCCGTTTGGGCTAGATATTGAGCTGAGAGAAAAAAGGCGGCGGAAAAAACTCCCAGCAGCACTCTTTAAAAAAAAGTACATTTATATATTTGAGGTAACAGAATAGCTATGGGTCAATAATGGGCACACGTGACAGCTGATCGTTTGAGACACTATCAACCTACTTCCACCTACTCACAGATGCGAATGCGATTACCTATTTGAACCTAATAATTTATAGTAATAGAGGAAAATTAATTGTTTGCAGCGAGTAGATTTCAAAGCTACTAAACCAGTTTTAACTATTTGTTATTTCAGCTTTAGAAAGCTGTGAAACGGACAGAAGTCCATAACCTTTTGTTTGAGTTTATTTACTTAGCAAAATGTTTTCATAATCCGATTCGTATTTAACTTACAAAACGATACATCTTTTGCTAAGTAGATAAACTACCTCTAAAGTGGCAAGAATTTGTCACCTAAATGTCTCAACTTAAACTGAGCTCAACAGTCTAACACAACTTTTCTCGCATGGATCTAATTCTCACTTTCTTGTTCTAGCATAGGTAAAGACGCCTCCCCCGAAGGACCGCTCAAAAAGTTTCTATCCTCCCTCAACTACTTGGTGAGCAACGAAACCACAGAGAAAACAAATGATAGAGGCGTCCTAACCTACTTATTTGTATCAGAAGCGGTGTCGCCATGATTTTGGACAATGTATTTTAATTATTTTAGACTTTTTTCTCATAATGATCACTTAAGAGCAACTGTCGGCCCTGAAGTGTCCAGTACCCTATAGCGCGCGTAATTGCGCTCATCCATAATCACGCTAGCGATACTTCGTGCCATCTCCTCTGAAGAGTGTGCGTTATTTAAAACTCCGTGAACGAAACTGTCGTTTAAACTTTTGCTACTCGACGTTTAGGTGTATGTTCTTAAGCACATACACCTAAAGATTTTTAAGAATTTTGTAAAATTTCAAATTGTCTTTGCGGTGCGGCCGGTCTACAGTGGATGAGAATAGCAAAACCTAGAGATTAGTGGAGACTCTTAGAGGAGGCCTTTCGAAGGACGTACTTGGGAGAACAACACCGATCGTTAATTAAACAAAAAATGTAATAATACTGTATCAGCAATAAAGGCTTATTTTATTTTATTTATTTATTTTATGTCTGGCTGCCAACTACACCTATCCATCGAAATACAAGTATTGTTTTACGGCAAAAGTGGATGCAGCGATGGCCCTACAACGGTCGAACCATAAAAGTTGTACCTATAACAATACAATTCAGATTTCAAACTCTTAGAATCCTGCTGCACCAGCATGATCACCACGATCATGCATGTTATGAAATCGTGGAACCTAGTCGAATTTATTGAGAAAGTTTACCAAAAAATCCGCTACACCATACGTGAAAAGAAAGATACAATTCTCGGAAAATCAGAAAAAATGAATTCCAGAGGAGTTCACCCAAATGTTTTGAACCCCGAGTTATCGACAAACAACGAAAGTGTCGTTGAAAGTTACGTCGCACATTGTACTAAAAGTTTCAATACGAAAGTGTTTGTAGAATAAGAACACTTTAACTAAAAAGTACCTATACTTCTGGTTAGAATTTTTTCAGCACTTAAAGAAAAATTAGAACATGTTAGAATGTACGTTATAAGTTATATAGTCTCACGTAAAACCTTAAACGATTTAGATATAGGTAACCCAGATCAAACAACGTCCCCACAAGCACTCGATACAAAACCATATCATCCGAGCATGTGCAGCGCGTCTTTGTATGATTGTATCTGCATGTTGTCTTGGCTTCGAATCTTACTCAAAACTACTCCTCTCCTTTGGAAATGGGTTGTTTGATACCCTTTTTGCTGCTATCTTGCCAAGTTTTACTCTTAGTATGTGATGTATGCACGCATGAGTCGTCCATAAACACTACGTTTCTACCAGAATTCCTCAGCTGTTGTATTTCTCTGAGATATTTGATCCTTTTTAATTAACCGTCTGTTATTATTAGTTTTCAGAAACCTAACCCCCATTTCTTTCAAGATCAGCCTTAAAGTGTCTGCACACCCTTTGAAATTAATAGCTTAATCAACTTTTTTCTCAAATTATTTACAGTTGGGAATTATTTGAGCGACAAATGAAAATTGTATATCATATAACGAATAACACAGTAGTCGAAATCATCAAGTCCCAGCCGAAATCTACTAGGTTTTCAAGGAAATAAAAGATTTTGTGAAAAGCCTGGTGAATTTTATCCCTAAGAAATTTAGACGGCACATTTCTTAGACGGCAACTTATGAACGCACTACGATAGAAATAGGATTTAGGGGCAAACCCGCTGTCGGATGTTTTCAAACAGTCTAGAAGGTTTCTGATAAGGTTTTTTTACCAACCTTTTTTATGTACCACTGCAGGGTACAGGTTTCCTCTCACAAGTGAGAGTGATTTAGACCATACTCCAGCACGCTGGCCAAGTGTGGATTGATGGGCATTATGCTTTCGAGAAATTATGAGATTCTCTCAGACATGCACGTGATGTCACCGGGTCTATAGAGTCGGAGACCATTAACCTTACCACTCGGTCATCGCTGTTCAACCACTTAACTGTCCAAAACAGGATGAATTTTGAAAGTAACTATCACTTTTGTTTTACACTAGCTACGCGAATTTTATAATGTTATTCATCACCACAACAACAGCAATATACCAATTTTACTGTAAAACGTCTCGTGAGGATACGTAAACATGATTATAAAGTCCCGGCTTACCTCGCGGATCACTTCGGGGGCGCCCGACATAGATTATTTCGCACCGTACCGAGTCCCTTCATCATGAGCCATCGCCTGCGGTCGCTAGGTGGCCTCGGCGAAGACGATGAAGTGCCTCGGTACGGTCCGAAACATGTTGGTCGCCCTTAAACTGATCCGCGAGGTAAGCCGGGACTTTATAAACAAATATACCGATTCTCTTTTCGCTAATGTACTAAATGTTGATATTACTGTACTGGATGTACTAATGTATAATACCATTCTGCGTGACATCTGTTATCTGATATTTCCTTAGATTACAGTGAGTAGTGCAATTTTGTAAAGTGCAGTTTCGTTGCACTAGCTTAAAAATGCTACGCAATTTCTAGTTCAACTGTAAGGCGAATGTTTTATGTTGGTATAATCCATTTGTTTATTACTTTGGCTCTTGTGATTATAATATAATAAAGAGACCCTTTTTACGGAAATGTTATAAATCATTTCACGCTTTTTAATCTCGTCTTTGCGCAACCCTTAAAACTGATATCAAAAGCTTTTGGAATAATAAATCACGAAGAGCAGATTTATTGCATAATCTGCGGTAGCCGTTATTGATAACGCTTTTACTGTGTAGCGTGCAAATGCACTTAACGTAGATATCACTTCGGATATACTCGCGTCATACTAATATGAGGAATTATAAGGAATTTTCGTGACTAGTACAAATTAAACTTAGGTCTACATAGTATCATATTATTATTATTATTTGTGAGAGATTATGATTGGGGAATTGAAATTTTTATTTTTACGGGATTACCTGTTAAATAATGTGATTAAAGGAGCAGCGATGGTCGAGCAGTCCGCGGTCCAAGACACGGAGATACCGAGTTTGAACCCCGACGCGCTCCTCTGGCAAAGTTTGTAATGGGCATATTTACCGCTGCTTCACGGTGAGGGAAAATCATAATGATATTTAATTACGGTTTTTTACATCACCGTGCATGTCTGAGAATTACCTCTTACTTCCGAGAGGAGACCTGTGCCCAGCAGTGGGACTAAAACGGTTGAAAATAAACCTTACGTACTTAACATTATATGTGTTAAAAATAAACTTATGCAGTTATCTGTTTCAATAATTTCAATCATTTGAATTTTTTAGTCTCTTTGTATTTTAATAATTTGTTTTTCAAATAAAATAATGTTGGGGTCAATCATTCTCATTCAAATAGCACATACAGCACAGCCCTAAAAACGAATGCTATCTAAAGCTATAAATCCATACACATAAACAGATTTATTACGCAGTTCGCGGTTCTCGTCGTTGATAACACGTTTAGCCGTGGCGTGCAAATGCACGCAACACAGATATAACTCGTGATATGATTGCCTCATACGTGTAAGTAGGTAAACGAACAGATTGCGTGAGTAGCCCAAATTAGTAACACGCTCTTATTTGTATCAGTTGAAGAAGTCATTGATTATAAGCGAAAAACGTAGGTACTAGGTTCTATTATGATTTGAAGTAAATATATAACGCTTCACACTCATAGCCCCACAGTAGGGTGGGTATACCCTGTGTCGTGGGTACCATGGACACACACAAAGACAGAAACACAAATACCCAGACGTGGGTACCATAGACACACACAAAGACAGAAACGCAAACACCCAGACCAAGAACAGAAAGTTCAGTTCGGTTTTAGCCAGCTTCAACCGCGTTGACCCTATTACCCATTTCACGTAGGAATGAAGCATTTTCCCGCGGTAAAGTAGCCTATGTTACTCAGGGTGAATGTAGCTTTCTAATGGTGAAAGAATTTTTGAAATCGAAACAGTAGTTTTTGAGTTTATTCATCACAAACATACAAAAATACAAATCTTTCCTCTTTATAATATTAGTATATACTACTGATCCGGCCCTGATTTGCTGGGTTGATTTGAGTTTAAATGAATATACTAATGTATCCCACGGAAATAGTACAGAGATAGATAAAAAGTTGGCTGCAACCCTTTCAGCGTCCCACTGCTGGGCACGGGTCTCTCCCAATTATTGCGGAGGCCTGGAGCTTACTCCACCACGCTGCTCAAATGCCGGATAGAGGCCAACCCGCTGTCGGATGTTTTCAAACCGCCCATGAGGCCTCCGATAAGGTTTAACGACTGTTATCTGTCGACTACAACCGGGACCGACGACGTACCCTGCGATTACTTCATAGCCATGACAATTTTTGTAGGTATTGATTTCCAAATATAATTTTAATGTTGATTAATTTAATGTATAATAATAAATTTGAAATTGATAATGTATAATGAATTGATAATCCAAATTAATACAAATTAATTGAATGTAAGTATAATTAAATAGCTCGTATTATAATAAAATTGTACGCCTAAAAGAATTTGCCTCTTTTGAGTGAGATGCCATTTTAATGACTTTGTCACCTGTTGTAAGCCATATTTATGCAAATAAAAATCTATTCTATTTTATTCTATTCCGAAGCGCAGAAACGCGCATGATTTTTTTTGCCACTAGCGGTCACCCATCTCACACCCGACCGCGCCCGTTTGGCTTAGTTACATAGATCGCTTGCGTTCTACGCTGACCGCCGGGCCATGCGCGTTTCGATAGAAAGTTACCTATGTACTATTGCAGATTCTATCTATGTATGTGCCAAATTTCATCCCGATCCGTTCAGCCGTTCTCGTTTGATTGAGCAATAAAAATCCATCCAAACATTCAAACTTTCGCGTTTATAATATTATTATAGATTTTACTAGATTTTTTTACATCAATGTCTAAAAATACTCGAGTTTCAAGTTAAGTACGAAAAGCCTTTTACATTAGACTTTAAGTGCAGTTCTCAGTTGAATTAATTCATTAGTTTTCCTCATGGTCAACTTATCTTTGAAGCTGTTGAGAACTCTAAGTGCATTATTTTATTCTCAATCTGAACTGTTTTTTAAATTAACTACCGTTAGCAAGAAATATCTTTTGTAACACGATGGTCCCTATTAACAATGTCGATTGTGCATTTTTACCAATATTTACTTTTTTACATAAATAGAATCACAGTAAAAAGATTTATCGTACGTAACATTTTATTTTATTTAAAATCATAATATTTAGTCAGTTTCTTGGTTAATATTGTCGGTTGTAATATCTTTGTACGCGCAAAAGTGTTGGTAGTAACGGAACCAGCGTTGTTCGCGGGACAGAGGGAGCGCGGGTGCGCGCGGATCTGCCACTACGCACTTTGTCACTGGGAGGACCGTTGGCTTGGCCAAAATAGGAATATTATTCATTACCTACTATTTTTGTGCACGAAAACAAGTTTCCCATGATGTTGATAGGAATTAATGGATCCTTTAAACGTTCTAAACAGATTTTAGATCTACCTTTTTTTAATAAACAACTTATCAACTTGACATAACAAGTGACTTTCAAGATTATCCGATGCCTACGGAAACTGGTAAGCACCCTTTATCTATTACAAAGTAGATAAAGTGAGAAAGTAGATTATACAGCAATTTCTATAATTTATAGATTACAATTTTATGAGACCATTCGTATTTTGCATAATATAGATATATTCCTTTTAATAAAGTAGGTTCCGGTAGATACACCTATTTTAATGGTATTCAAGCAGACAATTTTGTCGGATATACCACTTTCGACATTATTACATGTACGTATAGTAATTATTTTGTTGGATGTGTCACTTCCGACATTAATAATAATAATAATAATAATAATAATAATTTATTAATTCAGACAGCTTACAGTCCATAATGTGTTAGTAACAGTTTATATTCTTAAGACTATGTTAGTATCAATTAATTATTCTATTATTCTATTTATCAATTTATAAAGTATTTGATTTATAATAATTACTAATTATTTACCTATTTAACATTAAAAATATAAGCCCTAGAACTCATATGACATGCATTCCAGTATCTTACAATTGGGCAGTCCACTCTATCCAATATTGAATTAAGGAGACTGCTGGTGCTGCCTCGCACTCTCCGCATCACCGAGGCTACTCGCTTGCGCAATATTGTATGGAAATTATCCACCCGGGCCTCGGCAAACATACGAGATGCGCTGCAGTACCGGGGCAGCCCCAGCAGCATCCTCAAGCCATTGTTGTATTGGATGCGCAGAGCATTGAGCGCTCTGCTAGTGCACTTAGCCCATAGGCTGCACGTATAAAATGTTTGACAGTAGGCTTTAAATAGAGTAATTTTAACGTCAGCGCTACACCTCGCAAACCTACGGGCCAACATGTTGCATCGCACCGACAATGCCCTACGCTCCCTTTCTACATCCATGTCATCAGAGAGGTCGGCGTTGACCCAGTGCCCCAGATATTTAAATTTGGTGACTCTACTCAACACGGCACCACAGAGCTTTACAGGAGGAACTTCCTTTGGGAGCTTTTTTACGAGTAGTTCACTTTTACTACTATTATATCTGAGGCCATGAGCCAACGCATACCTCTCACAAATCCCAATCATGGACTCAAGTGCTCTGACTGATGGGCTCAGCAGAACCATATCATCAGCATAGCTGATGTTATTTACAAATTTGCCATCAATTGAACAGCCCACTCCGGCTCTGCTGAGCGCATCAATCAGTCCATTCACATACAAGTTGAAGAGCCGAGGAGAGGTAAGTCCGCCCTGCCTCACCCCGCACTCCAATCTATACGCCTTCGAGTATGAGCCCGCCCATCTGACTTGGTTAGTTTGGTGTTGATACCAATACATTAATGCATGTTGATACCATTAATGCATGTACGTATAAGTAGATCATTTTGTTGGATGTGTCACTTTTGACATTATTACACGTAACCTAAAGTTCGTTGGTCGGTTGGATATGTCACTTTCTATACTAACTGGATCTCCATTGGAACGCACCGGTGTCCTCCACGCGCGGCGCCCCAGAAGGGCCCATCTCGGGAAAGCAGATGTGCTCTCCTACACTTTCAGGTGTTCACGGCGGTATGCGGCCACGCACAAACCGCCGTCCCTCCCGGGGCTGCTGGCTGGACGGGTCGAGCTCCCGCTCTCACCGTCCGCAACCCCTTTTAGCGTCTTTTACGATCAGGCAGGGGATACCGTAGCTCTATTCTTAATCCCGAAGCTACAGGTATTAGCGCCGGGGGACGTTATCGACTTCCACATCAGCGGCTCCTTCACCGAGCAGGATCTGCACGCTCTCGAGCTCACTTGGCTTCCTCCTTTGCGCACATGACGGTGTCACAGAAGGAGGTTACCGAGCCCCACGCACCCCTGGAGCGCACCATCGCTTTGACGACGGCCGCCAGGGACAAGTCATTTCCAATTGTTTGGACCAAGATCCGCCGCTTGGACTCTCCAAGCTGGGCAGTGCTCGAGTGTGTGTTGCGCGGAATCCTGGTCGTGTCACTCTAGGTTTTTGGTCATATTTTCCTCTCTTGTCGACTTCTACGACTGATTGATTGATTGAATGATTTACGTTCCTAATGAATCGTTCGGCTTAATGCGTTGAGAAAAGACAATATATGCCGTATAATGAAAGAGAAATGACCTCACGAGACTTCTACAATTTTAAAGATTTGTTGGCAACCGAAACTGGGTTATAGAAATGAAAAAAATAAGTGGACACAAATTAGAGAGATTAAAGTTAAGGGCAACGTTTTTGATCGGATAGAATAAAAATATGATTACGATGACGAGTTTCGATTTATCTTTATGCTAAAGTGCCTTAAGCTTAGCTGGGGAGATTAGGTGTACCAAGACTAACTTATAAAGTACAAAACTAAGACTGTACATTAGTTGTAACAATTAATTATTTTTTGCCACTAAAAAGCTCCTAATAGAAAAAAGGATACCTGTTCTCCTTCTTATTATTATTTTTTAACTTTAACAGTTTATACAACTTTGTGGTACCTACTTGTATGGCTTGTTGGTACCTACCTTTTTTTGGTATCGGGGGGAAACCTTCAAAAGGTACCCGGCATCTTGGGAGAGGATACCGGGTTATGTGGGATTTGACCGCAATAAAACCCCCTCGGTGGCCTGCCTCTGCGCTTGGGGAGGACTCCGGGATCTCCAGTGGAACACACCAGTGTCCTCCACGCGCGGCGCCCGAGATCGGGCCCATCTTTGGAAGAACAGATGTGCTCTCCTGCACCTTCCGATGCGACATGCGGCCACGCACACATCGCCGTCATACCCGGGGCTGCTGGCTGGACGGATCGAGCTCTCACTCTCACCGTCTACAATCCAGGAAGCCCCCTTTTAGTCGCCTTTTAATTATCAGGCAGGGGATACCGTAGCTCTATTCTTAATCCCGAAGCTACAGAGACTGGGCCATCCTAAAAGTGTTTTGATTGCTATACTATTTGTTGTGTGTTGATTGTTCATAGTTTATTGCAAGTTTTATTCTTGTTTTGTTAAGTAATTTACTTAAAATACTTACTTTTAAAGTATATAAAGAGGAAAAAAGATAATTATCGTTTAGACTTCTTATACTATTTGTAGTTATGAGTAAGTATGTTAAATTATTATTATTACTCTTACGTGTAATAATGCAATTATTTGTGATCTTAAAGTGTGCATTTCTTATTTTTCATTTGTGTTGATGTTTTATTAAACTGTTAAAATGTTTGAATGTTCATTAAAAAAAGTTTAATATTTTGTAATTAACGGAAGCAAACCAAACACATATGACAAACTTAATTCTAAATCACCATTTAAAAATGTTGAATATACCACTACCTACTTAAATGACTGTTAAATATACGAACAAAACTGTCGTTTGTGTCAAAACCGACAATTAACTTTGGAAATAGTCCATGTTAAAATTACCTTAATTCTGAAACCATCAAGTAATTCTAAGTCTTGTCTATGTCAATACATAGTAACCAATACATAAAACAATCACTGCAAATTTGAATATACTCAGTTTTATAAAAATATATTTATTGCCAAAACAAACTTTGAACTGCTCTACTGAACAATTGTCTTTTTGCAGAACTGACAATATTAATAGGGACCATACAGATTTGGGGTGTGAAAATAGAGGAGTTTATTCTTTCATCATCTTTTTAGGGTTCCGTACCCAAAGGATAGAACAGGACCCTATTACTAAGACTCCTTTGTTCGTCCGTATGTCTGTCCATCTGGCAACAGGCTTTATCTCATGAATCGTGATAGTAAGACAGTTGAAATTTTCACAGATCTAATATTTTATGCTTTAACAACAATAGGCATGATGACACTATTAAATTATCAGAGAATAAACGGTTTTACAGAAAAATATATGCTAAAAAAGTTCGAAAATATGATCCCGTTTTAATATAAACATTAAGATTAATAAGATTTTCAATAAAATAAAAGTATTAAATACAGCAATCGGCCATGTTATCTGAAACGCCAATCAAAAGGAATGACGTCACGTCTCAGTTAATGTCATCGTGTTGCTTGAAGTTTGACGAGCAAGCTGACTCCATGACACCTACGAGCGTTTTCGCGCTTAATTCAAATTACATAGCAGAAAATACATAAATTTACGTTAAAAGTTGAGTTTATTGGTGAAATAAACTTTTTTTCGAAACTATTAGACGTGTACCTACAATAAGGAAAGGTATTTAAAAATCTGTCATCATGCCCATTACTAAAAACAGAATAAAATAAATATTTTATTCTGTATTAGGATACACGGCCACGAGTCCAGATGGTGCCGGATATAGGTATCCGGCACCATCTGGACTCGTGGCGGTCCTTCACAGTCCGCTTTGCACGCTCCTTTTTACCACGGACGTGTAAGTTATGGGTCAACCTTTCAGCTGTGGCATTTCCAGTGGACTATAACATGGGGTTCTTCAAGAATGCTGTAAAAAACCGCTTAATCGCTTAACACCACGCGACCCGTCTGCCTTTTTGTTCTGTTTATTTATGATATATATGTATTCATATTAAAGCGTTTGCGTATGCGTATGCATTTTTTATAGTTAAAGGTACAGACCCTTTCGTTCACGAGCTGACTCACACTTGTCCGGTTTTTTGTTCACCGATTTTAGAGAGTGGACCACAGTTTATCATGCTCTCTGAAGTTTAATAACGCGTACCCATACAATCACCCATTTTACTCCCCATTCCGACCTTTTCTGGTGGTTCGAACGGCAAATGGTGGTTTGCATGGCGTGAAGGAATAGTTATTTTTACTATCTTAATATCTAACAATGTAATATAGTACGATTATATAGTCACAAATAGATACATACATAATATTAAATTCACAAATAATGTATTAATATTATTATGTAATCTCATATTTTCCTCACATATAAAAATAAATAAATATATATGCGTATAAACATATCATATCCCTATTCCATAATGTAAAAATGTGAATGTGTCATAAAGTTCACGGAGACCGTGACCGCGGGACATTTTAAGTCAATCGATATTTGGCTGCAAATCGCATTCGTGAAGCGGAAAGCAGTTACATACATTTAATCACAGCAGCTTGCAACATACATATAAAAATCATATAGGTACTTCTTAGTATTGCTTATCATAACAAACTTATAATATATACATGTTTAAAATTCTGTTGCCATTGAAATGAAACAAGTAATCCACGAAAACATATAAAGGAGAATATCATTTACTCTACAATATTAACTAATGAGTGACATTACTTTGTTGATTAAATAAATAAATCCGTTTAACTGATTTTCAATATAAGTACAATGTGTAACAACAATTCGATTGTCGTTAATAGAACACATTTTTTTTAAATCCATCAACAAAAAATAGAATAAAGAGGAAATGAAACATACTAACACAACTTTATACCAAGCGGCATAGACACCTAGCTGTATAAATAAGGATTTGTCTAATATTACGACTGATGAAAAGTCGACTCCTAATAAGATTCCTAAAGAACAAAATCAAACGGTCCAATGAGTCTTTTATTGTATGGAATAAAAATGAAGAGTACTGCAGAGAGCAAGAATGATGCAAATTGCTACTGAACCCATCCAATTTTATACAGTATATTCAAACTCCTGTAAAGTCCTGCAAAATATTTAACTCTTAAAGTCCACGCAGACCGTGACCGCTAGTTATTTCAAGCTAATCAATATTTGGCTGAAAACCCATTCGAGAAACTTAAGTTTCTGCAGTGCCAAGCATTATTTTGCATAGATTTAATCACCGCATCTAGCTCATGTTGTTGTTGCTTAAGGTGTATTTGTTAAATATTAAAATTAATGATATAACAGTATTGTAGTGCTTTACCTTCTTAAAGGAGACATATAATTTACTCTTCAATATTGTAGCATCCCAGGCATTATAGTTTGGTAGGCAATATTTATTGCCTAATGTTATCAAACAACTAATCCACGCTAATCACCTCTCAAAGCAAGATTTAGGTCGTAATTAACAACGACTATTAAGTGGATCTCTCATGTACAGGTCTCTGAGATGCTTATATCGTATCATAGCGCGATTGGAACTTCAATATTGCTTGCAATAAAAATCAATGATTTGATATTTAACAAACTAAAATATTAGGTTCTTCTAGCATTATCTTATTTAAATTAATATGAAGATGTGTTTCTAGGGCTTCCAATAAGTTTTACGACTTAAAGCCCCTCACTGAATGGAAACATTAATGGAGTATTGCTGTTAACAATCACCCGCCCAACTTCACACTGTGCCTGATTTTACTGCGCTTTTTAGATTTTTTACGATTTCAAATTACATTCCATATCAGTTCCATTGCAGTGCCGCTTTATTGCAAATAATTTTAGCTCGTACTTTTATTACTGATTCAATGGTATTGTAGTATTTAATAAGTAATCAGCATTGCCTTTCAGCATTGCCTAAGCGCACCCAGTGCAGACAGAACAAAAAATAACGTTTACTAAGAGTTTGTAAAGGAACCGTACGGTGAGTAAAGAATGGCTGCAACCCTTTTTCCATTAATGGGGAGGCCTGGAGCTTACTCCACCACGCTGCTCCAATGCGGGTTGGTGGAGATGCGGGTTAGTGGCCAACCCGCTGTCGGATGTTTTCAAACCGCCCATAAGGCCTCCGACAAGGTTTAACGACTGTTATCTATCGACAACAACCGGGACCGACGGCTTAACGTGCCCTCCGAAGCACGGAAACGCGCATGAAATTTTTTGCCACTAGCGGTCACCCATCTCACACCCGACCGCGCCCGTTTGGCTTAGTTGCATAGATCGTTTGCGTTCTACGCTAACCGCCGGGCCATGCGCGCTTCTAATATTTCATTTCATTTCATTTCATTATGTAAGCAAACGTATCATTCACTTACTTTATTTATTTATTTATTCGCTTATTACATTTAATTTACAGGTTATTTGACGACCCGCGTGGAGTAATGGTTACCATGCCGGACTGCTGATCGATGGGTCCTGGGTTCGATTCCCGGCGAAACAGAAATTTGAATGATGAGTTTAAATTTCTGTTCTCGGTCTGGGTGTTTGTGTTTGTGTCTCTGTGTGTCCATGGCACCCACGACACAGGGTAACCTTACTGTGGGACTGTGAGTGTGAAACATTATTTTTTTAACACGCTTTTATTAGCTTCACTTGTAACTAACTATGTATGTAAGAAAATCTTGGAATCTTAATTTGACCCACTTCCCGGTCCTCGAGGATAAAATTTTGCACACGCTCTGAGTTCTGATGACAATACATGACTTGCTAAGAAACGTCATTACAAATCCAATATAATAAAAAAGCGTGGGGTGGTTTTTAAGATACTATTGACACCATGCACCCCACGCTTTTTATACAGTAAAATACATTTTCTTCTTATTTTTTACTTTTAGTTCATATTTTCACAAAAGCGTGTTTTTTTAGTTTTTTAAACTACATTATTTATGTAATATTCTAAAGCATTACAAGTATCTACTTAAAAATAATTTACACGCTAATATAAATTTACTTAAACTATCGTAAAATATATCTACATCTAGCATCTGAGTGAGCATGCGATTAAACAGTGCAGGATTTTATTTTTATAAATAAACCGTACAAAAAGGCAGATGGGCCGCATGGTGATAAGCGATCACCGTCGCATATGGACACAGGCAACCCCAGAGGAGCCACCCGAGCATTGCCGGCTTTGGAGGAGAGCTTTTTTACAGCTTTCTTGAAGAACACCATGTCATAGTCCACTGAAAATGCCCCAGCTGGAAGGTTGTCCCATGAATTACACGTCCGTTGTAGAAAAGAGCGTGCAAAGCGGACTGTGGAGCAGCGCAGTGCGGTGCCGCGGCCGTGCGGCGCGATCGCTGCGTGGACGCCGACCGAGCGACCGGGCCTCCTACACCGCCGTAATCCCTGTACTCGTATCTGTATCGCATCTGTATCGTAAATAGATTATTTTAAATATTAGCCTGGATAACCGAGCTTTGATCGGATAAAAACTATTGATTTTCTTAGTCTAACATCAAGAAAAGTAATAAAGGGGAAACAATATTCGGATTAGAGATATCGGCGTCGGCGTGAGCTACTATAACCTTAACCATGGTGGTGAAATTTACTTTCGTATTCTAATTATATTGTAGCAGTTTTTCATTGCCTGAAACATAAAGCTACGTTTTCTAAAAAATTAAAGCTATCTTGATCAATATATTGCCCCAGAAGCCACCTGGATACTAAATTTCATGAAATTGAATCCGTTTGCGAGATTCAGATTTCACATTATATTATATACTAGCTGTGCCCCGCGGTTTCACCCGCGTAATTTTTTTTTAAGTTTCCTATTTTACTTCTGATAACTCCAAGAATATATGTACAAAGTTTTATGATGATCGATTGAGTAGTTTTCGCGTGAAAGAGTAACAAACAAACTTACTTTCGCATTTATATTAAGTAGGATCATTTGCAGCGCCGCTACAAATATTCATAGGCGAGAATTTACATGAAAAGCTGTGCAAAAAATATTATTTGTAAAAACAGAAACACTGTTTTATTAATCAGAAACATTTTGCTTTTTGCGCCCAACGCAGTCAGTACGTGTACGGTCGGCAGAAAATGTTTGCAGAAAATTAATTTTTATTATCAGAGCGGATAAAAGGTAAAAAGCAAATGAATATGCTTCTGCATGCACATTCTCTCGGCGTGGACACAATTATAGTTAATTGTTCGAAACTCTAATAGCATTTGATTGACGACCCGCGTGGCGTAATGGTTACCATGCCGATCGGAGGGTCCCGGGTTCGATTTCCGGCGAAGCAGAAATTTGAATGATGAGTTTAAAATTTCTGTTCTCGGTCTGGGTGTTTGTGTTTCTATCTTTGTATGTGTCCATTTTACCAACGACACTTTAAGTTTTATTTGATAATGAGTGTATTTATAATTGTCATCCAAACTAAACGTGTACACAAAATTTCATCTTTATAGGTTTAATATATCATTTTCAAAATTGAGTTACAAGATTCCACCTACCCAAACCCAAGTTAATAAAAAGCTTGTAACCTTCTCTTTCTTGTTTATATCAAAGCAGTTGGCTGCAACCCTTTTTGCGTCCCACTGCTGGGCACGGGTCTTACCCCTTTATTGGGAAGGCCTGGAGCTTACTCCACCGCGCTGCTCCAATGCGGGTTGGTGGAGATGCGGGTTAGTGGCCAACCCGCTGTCGGATGTTTTCAAACCGCCCATAAGGCCTCCGACAAGGTTTAACGACTGTTATCTATCGACAACAACCGGGACCGACGGTTTAACGTGCCCTCCGAAGCACGGAAACGCGCATGAAATTTTTTGCCACTAGCGGTCACCCATCTCACATCTGACCGCGCCCGTTTGGCTTAGCTGCATAGATCGCTTGCGTTCTACGCTCGCCGCCGAGCCCTGCGCGCTTCAAAGCAGTTATATCAAAGCAGTTAATAAAGTTTAATTCCCAAAGCTACTAAATTAGATACATCACCAGGACTTTTAAAAGCAGTGAACTCATCAAAATTCCGTTTAATGGGCGCAATAGATGTAAACAGCAATTTTAAATTGCTGAAGGAAATCGTTACCGCAGGCTAAATTTGCCGCCAAAACAAACTGTAAAAGCGCGGAAGTTGTGTTTATTTCATCTTCAAATACAGGGCTGGTAGCAGTAATAATTCTTTTTATAAATTTTTATTTTACTTTTTACTAATTCTAATTAATTAGTAATCAACAAGATCAAGCACGCGCGCATGGCCCGGCGGCAAGCATAGAACGCAAGCGATTTGTGTAGCTAAGCCAAACGGGCGCGGTCGGGTGTGAGATGGTGACCGTTAGTGGCAAAAATTTCATGCGCGTTTTCGTGCTTCGGAGGGCACATTAAGCCGTCCGTCCCGGTTGTTATCGATAAATAACAGTCGTTGAACCTAGTCGGAGGCCTTATGGGCGGTTTGAAAACATCCGACAGCGGGTTGGCCATTAACTCGCATCTCCATCAACCTGCATTGGAGCAGCGTGGTGGAGTAAGTAAGCTCCAGGCCTCCCAATAATGGGGAGAGACCTGTACCCAGCAGTGGGACGCAAAAAGGGTTGCAGCCAAGATCAGGCAAATTGATTTGTAACATTTACCTAAATATATAAAATGAATAAAATTAGCCCCATAACCAAAACGTAAAAGCCCGTGAAGTGAAGTGAAAGAGGTTAAGACCGATACCGAGACCGGAACCAATACCGGGGCGTACCCTTGACTAAGGAGTTTCTTATTTCTCAACATATGGGAACATACGTATATGACGATGTTTTATTTAACACCGTGCATGCTTGAGAGTTATATAAAAGTTCTAAAAAAATATCACCACGTCGCTCTAGGCCAGATTTATTGTGCCTATCATGCACAAGAAATTCATTATTTCGCCTACGGTCATCTCGATATTCAAGCTTTAAGATTCAGTCTCAATGAATTACGTTTCTCAAGTTAATTATAAAAAATACTATCTTCAAAACATTATTATTACCTTCTCTTCAACGTAAAAATTTATAGCATCTTTTTGTCCTTTTAAGGCGAATGCCTTAATTCAATCTTGCCTTATTAAATCAGTTGCTCAGATAGTACAAAGATTTGAAATAAAGATTGCGGCTTGAAATCTAAAGCACTTGATAAATGTCGTCTTGTTTAGTGAATTATGGTTTAAATTACCATTTACATTCTAACTCTGAAGGTTTAGAGAAAAAGCTTATCCTCCCTCTAAGCGTCTGAATAGGGCTTGTTTTATTCAAAACGTGAAACCGACATTAACATATTATTATGTGAATATTTGCATATATCTAATAAGTTTCAAATCACATTCTTTATCGAAACATCGAATAGATACGATGAAACTAAGGCATTTTAAAACAGTCACTTGAGGTATATTTTTATAAATTTTATACTTCTATAAAATCCACGCAGGGATTTTCGTATATACTGATGGACGAATTCAAGTCCTTATATTATTATATTTTTTTGACACTGTAAATTTATGATACAAAATCTTCTTACAGTAGCACAGATAACATACACCTTAATGACAAGATCTTTTAAAAGCTTAAAATAAATTAAGCAAGATACATTTGAAGCATTTTCAAACATTTTCATAAATAAGCTCAGGATAGTGCTTCATAAAATATAAAACATAAACATTCTTCTTTCGGAAATTTAAGTAATTCGGAGGCACAGATGAAAAAGGGTTCAGACAGTTCAGAGTTAGACGGAACGGAAATGCTTAGAGCTTAAAGAAAAATGGCGGTATTTATGTCTTTGTGCGTAAATTCAATCAGCAGTAAACAGTTAATAAGAGATGAGTTACGTCGTTATACTTTCGTCTTGTTTATTTGTTTCACTAACAGCGAGAAACGACAAACAATTACAATTTGTAATCGATGATAATGACCCAGATAGCGTAATAGCTAACATGACTGGACTGACGATCCTGAGTCCCAGATGATTCCAGGTGAATCAGAAATTTTATTATCCCGTTTAAACAGTTCTTGGTCTGAGTGGGGTTTTGTGTGTGTCCATGAAAGGGATACCAGACACAGAACAACATAAAGATACCAGAGTGGGCCAGTCAGTGAGAAGCGTTTGTACATTTTTTCGCTAAAAAGTTGCGATTGCCGACTGGCAATGAATCTTTTCGTAAATCTAAGACTTTTCATAAATCGTTTACAATATTACAAAAATCTATATTTTTATAGCTAGGCGTTTATGCCGCTTGGTATAAAGGTAAGTTTCATTTCCTTTTCATTTTATTTTTTATCGATGAATTTTAAAAATGTATGTATTTGTTCACGGATTAACGGATTAACGGATACAATATTATACAATTGAAATTCAGCTAAACGGATTTATTTATTTAATCAAGGTAATGGTAATTACATGACGCCTTGTGATCAGTCCTCACACCATCTTCTGGAGTAACAGCGCTGCTGAATATGACCTTGGGCTATCATGAGTTTGTGTGTAGATATCAATTAAGTGTACATATCAATCCATTAAGAATGCGAAATCTTAAAATTGAAGGTGAAAAATTTGTCCGCCTCCAGCATACAGTCAAACCGATTGGTAATTTCAGCGCTTATTATGGTTCCAATAGTTATGACCTATTACAAGGAACCCGTAGCATTCAGGAATACTGGGAACGAGATATTTATGTTTTATGGCTTTTCATTTATTTTTAGATATTATGTATATATTGAAGTCGAGAACTCTCTGGAGCGGGTCTCGGAATGGGGTCGACTTAACCTTGTCGAGTTTAACCTCACGAAGACACAAGTTTGCGCGTTTACCGCTAAAAAAACCCCATTTGTTATAGCGCCCAAGTTCCAGGGTACCGCGCTCACCGTTGGTGAAAGTGTCGGTATCTTGGGAGTTGACATTACGAGTAAAGTGCAGTACCGGAGTCATTTGGAGCACAAAGCCAAATTGGCGTCCAAAAAGCTTGGTGTCCTCAATAGGGCGAGGCAGTACTTCACTGCGGGGCAACTCCTGACGCTGTACAAAGCCCAGGTCAGACCCCATATGGAGTACTGCTCTCATCTCTGGGCAGGAGCACCAAAATACCAGCTACACCCATTTGACTCTGTTGAAAAGCGCGCAGTCCGAATCGTCAACGACCCAAGATTGACTGACAGGCTAGAACCGCTCAGCTTGCGAAGAGACATAGGCTCGCTCTGCGTGTTCTACCGACTTTACTATGGTGAGTGCTCCGAGGAACTTTTCAGACTAATGCCTACATCACCATTTCATGATTATACCACCAGACGAAGGTTAAAGTTCCACAGGCACCATCTGGACTCGTGGCGGTCCTCCACAGTCCGCTTTGCACGCTCCTTTTTACCACGGACGTGTAGGTTATGGGACAACCTTCCAGCTGAGGCATTCCCAGTGGACTATAACATGGGGTTCTTCAAGAAAGCTGTAAAAAAAGCACTCCTCCAAAGCCGGCAATGCTCGGGTGGCTCCCCTGGGGTTGCCCGTGTCCATAGGCGACGGTGATCGCTTAACATCACGAGGCCCGTCTGCCTTTTTATTCGGTTTACATATAAAAAAAAAAAAAACTATTTTTTACTTAGAAAAAAATGTGAGCCGATGTGGGACGCCTAACAGATATGTGACAGTACTTATTATTATTTTCAAATATAATTTGCATAGAAGGATATTTAAAGTAAAGACAATATAATTATTAAAAGAAATATATTTAAATGCTCTAAGAAGAAGAAAATTACAATGAGTAACCATTAGTAGGAATGTCACGCAATTTGCCGGACTTTAGGACTCGCTAATCTTTTGGTCCTAGCGTAGACAGCGGTAAATCTTGACGAAGGTTTTGGCAATCGTCCGGGAACGGTTTTGTAGCAACATGGTGAATAAACTATATTTTTTTTGTACTCAATGTTTTAATTGACATTAAAACATAAGGGTAGGTATTAGATGTTTACCGCTTATTCTTTGTATATCGCTCACAGCTTACAGTGGAACAATCCAGTTATTTCGGCGCTTATTCTGATTCCAATAGTTACGAGCTATTACAAGGAACCGTGACTGGCATTTACTCAGAAATACTGGGAATTTCTCGGCTTAGCTGTTTCTAGATATTTATGTTTTACGTCCTGCTTTTCGTTTATGTTGCCTTTTTATTTTCTTAAGAAAGGCTAACTGTTCGGTCAGATTTTAATATTAGAATGAAGCGGCCAGGACTCGACTAGAGTACTTCAGCCTACACTCCAATCAGGTGCACTGAGCAACGAAAATTACTGGAGGCCTTTGCCCTGCAGTGGACATCTGAAAGTTTGATGATTGATGTTTTCTAACACCACTAAACCCATGCTGAATAATCGCGTCATTAATAAATAAGTTCCTTAAATTTTACCACTAGCTCTAAAATCTGCATTAGCGACACTTCATCAGAAAACAGGTTAATAAAAGCTAAGGTAATCCCATTAAAAGAGCACTAAATCCGGTATTACGACCGCCGTATTTACTGCGAGTCCTCTGTTCTGCTGATGACTTGTTTTGTTGCCTGATTTCATTGCAGTATCGATAAAACCATAATTTGGAATATTCGATGCCAGGTAATATAATAATAATAATAATAAATGAGATACTATAATAATATATAAAATATAATACCGAGGATGGTATCCGCCACGTGTTACCACATAACAACATTAAAGTGTCTCAAAGGGGCCTCTACGTGTTGGACCTATGTCCCCACGCAAGCCTTCCAAATGACCGGGTCAAATAACATCTTCGACCCGTGACCTATAAGGAGAGATACATAATAATAATCTTTCTTTCTTCTTCTTGTATCTGCCTAACCTACATGTAGTGTAATATTGTTACGTTAATCTTATAAATGAATAAAGTTTGCATTAATTAACCTATTATTTAATTAAGCGAAATTTGGCTTGCATTATTTCTCAATCTATTCACGAAAACAGGTTACTTAAAGCTAAGTTAATCTCACCAAAGGAGCACTAAGTCCGGTATTACGACCGTTCACTGCGAATCCTCAGGTCTCCTGGTAACTTGCTTTGTTGCTCTCATTTCATTGCAGTATCAATAAAACCATAATTTGGAATATTCGATGTCAGGTAATAAATAATCTTTCTTTCTTTTTCTTGTATCTGCCTAATCTAAAAGTAGTATAAAATTGTTACGTTAATCTTATAAATTACTAAAGGTTACATTAATTAAGCTATTATTTAATTAAGCGACGTTTGGCTTGCATTATTTCTCAATCTATTCAAGAAAACAGGTTACTTAAAGCTAAGTTAATCTCACCAAAGGAGCACTAAGTCCGGTATTACGACCGTTGTATTCACTGCGAATCCTCAGATCTCCTGGTAACTTGCTTTGTTGCTCTCATTTCATTGCAGTATCGATAAAACCATAATTTAGATGAGAATATCAGAATCAAACAAAACTCGCTTTATTAATTTCTTTTCAACATCGATAAAATGTGATTTAGACTATCATTTAGTTAGTTTGGACTATCATACAAGTAGTATACAAGTAGTATAATATTTTGTTAATCTTATAAGTAGCCTTAAGTTTACATTGTCATTTTGGTTTGCATTATTATCCAATCTCGTCACGATAACAGGTTAATTAAAGCTAAGGAACGTAATTCCATCAAAGGAGCACTAAGTCCGGTATTACGACCGTCGTATTTACTGCGAGTCCACTATTCTAATTATGACTCTCTTCGTTGTTCTCATACTAATATCGATTTATATGATTTCCGTAATTAGTTAAAAATTTTTGCAAGTCGCTTTTTTGACGTGACAACGTCTTATAATTCGATGGAGCTGGCTGCTATACAATAATACATTTACATGTTTTCGTCAAGTATGAAGTGCAGTGAAAAGTGAATGTGGTGTCAATTGTTTATAGTAACAAGTATTTACTTATGACGTTGTCACGTTCAACTGTCGTCAGTAAACCGACTTTACAGACAACCGATTGTTTTATTAGAATGGAGTAGGAGATAAGCATGCTGTCCATGTGGTGGTTATTGATCTACACACAGCTTTAACTTCAAGCAAGCCTCAGTTTTGTCTGTGGTCGTATGTGCGCTGCCACTCAGAAGGCTGACGGTCATCTCATGTAAGTCTGACCGGCAACTGAACTTTCCACCAAAACACAATAAAATTTCTTCACGGCTGAAGTGGACGAAAGGGTGCAGCGGTGGTACTTCCCCGGCAAACCATTCTACCTGCTACAAAAATTATTTAATGTCAGTTCCTTAAGGCTGCAACCCTTCTTGCGTCCCACTGTTGGGCGGGTCTTTCATCATTGGGGGGCCTGGAGGTTACTCTACCACGCTGCTTCAATTCGGGTTGGTGGAGATGCGGGTTAGCGGCCAACCCGCTGTCGGATGTTTTCGAACCGCCCATAAGGCCTTCAACAAGGTTTTATGACTGTTATCTATCGACAACAACCGTGACCAACGACTTAACGTGAGGTCCGAAGCACGGAAACGCGCATGAATTTTTTTGCCACTAGCGGTCACCCATCTCACACCCGACCACGTCCATTTGGCTTGATTTCATAGATCGCTTGCATTCTGCTAGCCGCCGGGCCTTGCTCCCTTAAATTTCACCAGTTCTAAATTCTGCCATAGCGACACTTCATTAGACTTATTTCTCAATCTCTTCACAAACAGGTTAATTAAAGCTAAGGTATCGTAATCCCATCAAAGAAGCACTAAATCCGGTATTACGACCCTTGTATTTACTGCTAGTCCTCTGTTGTACTGATGGCTTGTTTTGTTGCTCCTGTTTCACTATCGTTGGCTTTGAGATTTGATGGCTGTTAATTCATATCATATTATAATGCAACTGATGTAGATTGTAAATTTTATCTGTAATAGCCTATCCAATTAGCGATCTTGATGCCTGTTTACTATTTTTTATGTTCGGGCTGATGGCCTTTTTTGGGCAGCCTGGAGCTTACTCCACAAGGCGGTTCCAATGCGGGTTGGTGGAGATGATTGAGTTTTCATGTTATACTGACTGGAAAGTTTAAACATTTATATATTTTTGTAGCCTTTCAGAATACTCAAAGTTTTTAAATAATATAGTATGCACTAGAATCATATATTTTTTATATATACTACGTAAGTCAAAGTCATAAAAAATGTATGACTAGAATAGTATAAAATGTACATCTTGCTGGCTTTTGAAGACTCATAAAACATTTACGATATCGTATTTATGATAATCGGTATCTGAATATAACTACTATATAACTAAAAGGTGTATTGAAAATTTTCCATATATTCAAGTGTATTTTAATAGTGCTCCAAAACATCATATTTAATACGTACACGCGTATATGTTTTACAGACAATTAGCAAATGTAAATGTGAATTACATACTTTAAGCTTCTTTTGTCCTTTTTTTTATTTTGGCATCGCAAACTCTGTCCATACGGCCAGCGTCAAGTATAATATTTGCATCAAGTTTTTGCCAGTTTCGTTGAAACTGTAGGTAAAATCAGTAAGTCAGTCAGTGAAGTCAGTCAGACATTCAAGTAAAGCGATGGCTTCTTTAACAGAACGTGACCAATGGGAATTTTGGAAGCAAGCTAAAAAACATATTTTCGCACTATTATTTTAATTCACAACACTCGTGCACTTTAAATAACCCATATCGAACAAAATGACATCAAATTTATCCTATATAACTTAAAAATACACCAAGAAAATAAAAATAAAACAAGAGCACAATATGTCTTTTCGACTTCCCGCCAAAACTCTCTTTTGTACAGAAATATTTGTAGATAGAACTAAACGGGTAGGGTTTGCTGTACAAACTCAGCAAGTTATCGTAAACAAGTTACTTTATCCCAGATGATCCCCATTTGGAACTAAGAGGCTGCATGAACCCTAAGTGAGTCCCCAATAGTATTTTACGAAGCAGTTTTAGTTTAACTCGCTTCCGTCTCCCGACAGTTTTTTCTGTGTAATAGCAGGGAGCTATTTCTGCATTTTATGACAATGTGTGAATAAAATTTCATGATTATACGTAGAGTAGTGAGGACTTGAAAGCGTAGAAATAAAATAGTTCAGAGTACAAGCACTAACAGTTAGTACTAGTAGTAGTACTAATAGTTCAGAATACTTCAGAGAAATCTTGAAGAATGAGTTAAATTTATTCAAGAAGAAACAATTCTATTTCCAACCCGCGTTGGAACAGTGTGATGGAGACAGCTCCAGGCGTTCCAAAAAATGGAGAAAAACATATGCCCAGTAAGACGCAAAAACAGTTGCAGCAAGCCACAAATATATATATTGCACAGTTATCAGAAATCAACCTATAAAATGGCTACGAATTCATTGCGAATTTCTGTGCTGCAGTGCGGGTATGCGGGCATGTTAACCTGCTGTAGACTCTTGTTAGTAGCAGTCATGTAATTTACCGACGACCTTCTGGAATTACCGAAAGTGGATTGTCCACCAACCCACATTTCTAGCATCCCATGTTGCGGTACGGTGGCAGCAAGCTCCTTCCACAAAAGGGGATAGATGGTGCCTATACTCTAATAATTCCATAGTAAAATTGCTTCATCCATGTAGGTGGCTGAACTATAGAACCAAATCTAATCCAAATCACTATGCACTTCGATCGATGCGTGCGGTATAATTCCCATGCTCGTACTGAAAGCAATTTGCTCACTCATGTGTAACTCTCATATCGGTTGAAGCTGAGTAGTATTTTGCTCATGACTCATCATAAATTTTCGCAGATTGCAGATCTGTCGTACTTTTCCGTGGCTCATATCACTTAACGTTTTTTGCACGAATACCCCACTGATAAATAAATAAATAAATAGATTTGGTCAATTCACACAACACCATCTGATTCCAAACTAAGCAGAGCTTGTACTATGGTAATCAGAAAGCTGATAAACATACTTATATAACTGTAAATACATACTTAAATTGATACATTAACACCCAGACACAGAACAAATAGTCATGTTCATCACACAAATATTTGTCCTGGGTGAGAATCGAACCCACGACCTCACGCTTATCCGTCATGGAGGCTGATGGGCACAGGTTCTCTCTCAAAATTAGAAGACTTCAGGCGATAATCTAAGTATGTTCTGGCTTCAATGTCGTCTCTTGGTGTGTGACCACGGTACCCATGGCACAGGGAATCTGAACGTGGTACGTTGGTAATAGTTAGTACTATGTGGTAGTACGGTGAGTGTGAAACGTCATTTATACCTATAGTATTATATAAAGTTAAAGAGTTTGTTTCTTTGTTTGAATGCGCTAATCTCAGGAACTACTGGTTCGAATTGAAAAATTACTTTTGTGTTCAATAATCCATTTATTGAGGAAGGCTATATAAAATTATGCTATGACTTACGAGCACCAAAGTCCACGCGAACGAAGTCGCGGGCGGCTGCTATATTTTATCAATATGAATTACGTTAACGACAAAAGCCATTGGTTTTTGTCCTGAAATGAATCTCTGGCGCACATTTGAGTAAGAAATTTAAGAAAAAATTGTCTGAGTGTATTCATCACTGGAACATTAAATTATTATGAAGACCAAAGATTGCAAAAAGTAGTTTAGGTACTGTTTCGGTTTAGAAATACATAATGACGATGTTCCTCTTGCTAAACAAAAAATCCAACCAATCAACCAAACAAATCACTACACAGGGAGTTCCGTCAGTACTTTTCCAGCACTAAATTCAAAGATACGTTAGCAGTAACAAAACAATTTTCCATTGTATTTAAAAGTACAGAAACAAAACAGACATTACATTTTACTACTGCAGTAAACTTTGATTGTATTGAAAAGTCAATCGTGAAATAAAACAGCTAGTATTGCTACTCCCTTGGGCCATTTGGTAAGCTTTAAGGCCACCGCACATTATTTCCTTTTTATGTATGAACCGGACAGAAAGGCCGACGGGCTGCGTGGTGTTAAGCAATCTCCATCGCCTATGGACACGGACAACTTCAAGAGAGTCACCTGAGCATTGCTAGCTTTAAAGGAGAGCTCTTTTTACAGCTTTCTTGAAGAATCCCATGTTATAAAGCTTAGTCCACAGGAAATGCCTCAGCAGTATTATGTTACATTGTAGGTGGTACAACTTTTATGGTTCAAACTATTTACCCTTTTCCCATGAATTGCCCAAGAAGTAGTTATATTGTGTTTCTAGGAACGGTGCGTTTGGCAGTCATACTTACATATGGTGCCTATCAGCCTCCGAAGTAACGGCGTTACTGTATACGACCTCACGCAAGGCTCAGGATTACGTGAGGTTATAAGTGGATGTGCATGAGGCAAAGTCCCTACATAACACCACGTGGCCTACATCCTCATCTGCTACTCCATTTCAATAAAAAAACCTTACTCTCTGCTGCTTTTTTTTACCAGTGATGTGACGTAGAGTTCTGTTAATTTCTTAAAAGTTCGTCCGTTAAGGTTCTCATTTTATTCACAAATACACTGTACATAAAGTTTATTGGCCCTATTTACCTACATAGTGTCAATAATTTCTATTTTATTTATATTTTTTACTTTATATTTCTATAAAGTATCAAATTACATTTTCATATGTAAGAGACCAGTAAATTAATTAATTAAATTAAGTTAATTATGAAAACGTAAGTTTTACAGCACCTACTTTTACAGTGGTATGTAAAAATTATATCAGTGTCGTAATGCCATTAACAGACACCTTTTTTTTCTTCGGAGCGGAACAGTATGCGATGGCCTTTATTCGTGCACTATCCCGTAAACTATAAACCACGTCTTTTTAGAACCAAGAATCAATCAACGTTTTCAAATGTAGTACAGATTGTTTGTTGAAGACAGATCAGCTGTGATTTCGTTAGTAGCAGATAGACTCATTCTGTTAAAACTGAGAAAAAGTAGAGTATTGGTATATATATCGTGAAAGTTTGGGAAATGAGAAAATTTTGAAAATGAAAATGAAAATATTTTATTTGCACAAATATGGGTATTACAAAAGTTGTTTTATGTACATTTATTAGTTCGCCATATTTACCTCAGCGAGGTATGCAAATTTGGAGGACAGAATTAAAACGTAAGTTAGCAGTATAACTAAAATTACTTATAACTAACTTTATTATAATTGAAGACAACGTTGATTTTATTTTAACCCATATTTTGCGGTTTTTATTGCGATGTTTTATCAATCTCTATATATAAAAATGAATCCCATTTTCCCTTGGTCACGACATCACGCGTGAACCGCTGGACCGATTTCGCTAATTCTTCTTTTGTTGTGTTTGTTATTAGCAGAAGAAGGTACTTATGTAAGAAAACATTAAGGAAATTGTACGATAAAATAGAAAATTTAAAAATAATTAACCAATATCCAGTTCGAATGCAGTATTCACACTTCACATTTAAGACAGGACAACGTCCTTCAAAAATGTGACACACATGAAAGAGCTAAGCAATGAAAACTTGCAACCATTTTCTAATATTTTGTTTTAATTACGTCACATCAGCTAAATTTCTTAGTGTTTGAAATCCACAATGAACTGTTGCAGGTATTAAAAAAATAAGCGTTGATCATCCATCAGTTATAAGTAGAAATACTTAAGGAATGGTGAAATTGTGAATTGGTGGAATTGTGAATGAATTACAGTCGAACCTCTATAAGTCGAACATCAACGGAGACGCCAAAAATTTCGAGTTATAGAGTTTTCAACTTATGGAGGATTTCGACTTAGGCGGATTTTGATTCGGACATAAAGAGTTTGAGGATTATTCTTATAAATTTTGAGTTAGAGAGGTAAAATAAATAAGAAAATATATCTAAGAAACAATAGTGTACTCACATTGTCGGCAAGTTCTTTAAGTCGGTAACTTATTTTTGTTCGAACAATAGAGGTAATAAATTCCAAAATGATCAAGTTGTATAGGTTGTAAAATAAAACGAGATACAGAGGTCAAATTTAATTTTTCGAGTTATAGAGTGAAAATATGTACCAAAATGGCTTGGAGGGACTCAGTGATTATTTCGACTAACAGAGGGTCAAGATTTCAAGTAATGGAGGTTTTGGTGTTTGAAGGGAAGGGAACAAGACATTTTTTCGAGATTTGGAGGTTTTCGACTTATCGAGGTTCGACTTAACGAGGTTCTACGTAAATTCTTGAAGTTGCAAAATGTTAGTTACTATTTTTATCGACTTTCATACGTGATACAAGTTAATGATACAAGAAAAGTTACTGTAGTGAATATTTCTTTTTAAATTGAGGCAAGTATCTTTTGCGCCAAACGTTAAAGAATCCTGCTGACTGACACAAAACATTTCAATACTCCACCAATTTGACAGAATATAAATTTTTTTTCAACCTTTTTTTATGTCCCACTACTGGGTACAGTACATGTCTCCTCTCATAAGTGAGAGGGATTTAGGCCATAGTCTACCACGCTGGCCAAGTGCGGATTCGTGGACGTCATGCTTTCGAGAAATTATAAATTTCTCTCCGGCATGCACAGCGATGGAGAACATGGTAATTAATTAAATATCACGATATTTTCCATCACCGAGGAGCAGCCATAAATGCGCACATTACAAATTTCTTTGTCAGAGGTGCGCGCCGAGGATTTGAACCTGGGGTCGGTCGCGTCGAAGACCGCGGTTTTTTACCACTCGGCCATCGCTGCTCCAATTGCATAAAAAAATTGCTATTTGAAAATTTTTGTACTTTTTCATCGCTTACCTCTCGAAATAGCTCTCGGAATCAAACGTAAAAACGAGATCTGTCATTATTTTATTTTCTTCCATGACAAGTTTATTGGACAGTAACCTTAAAACTTCATAGATGAAATACTTTAAAAATACTCTTCATACATTTGTTGTAGGTTTCTGTACAATGTAGGTAGTTTCTCCAAGAAACTAAGTTGGCTAGCTCGGGACTGCTCTCCGTACGTATGTCACAAATATTACGGGGGGTTAATTAAAACTGTGCCCTGATAACTAAAGTAAACGCGGAAGAAGTCGCGGGCAAAACCTATCTCTATATGTATAAAATTGAATCTCTATTTCCCTTGATCTCGGCATCACGCGTGACATGGTTAGACCGATTTCGATATTATTTTTTGATGTGTTTGTTAGTATCAGGAGAAGGTTCTTATCGATCAAAAAATTAAGAAAATTGCGCGGAAAATTAGCAAATTTAAGAACACTTAACCACCATAATATATTTTTTTTTCAAATTCGATTTCAATTTTCATAGCTAAGGCAGGAAAACGTCTGTCGGGTCTGCTAGTTCTGCTATAAATATAAAAGGTTTTTATGTTTATACAAGTTATATATTTATCCGGGCCATCGGCTTTGGGCACCCAATTTACTGGGTTTTTATACACTGAGAGGAAAAAAAGCCGGCTGAAAAAAAACCTCACAGGTATTTGGTCCCGTAAACCCGAAATCCCTTTCCCATTTTATAGGATCTTGTCAATAAGCTTCATTTAAAAAAAATTGGCTTTGAATTTCGCATCTCGTTGAGGGATACGGGTTTCTCTCCCCTAATTATGAAGGCCTGGAGCTCCACAACGCTGCTCCAATGGTGTTAGATGAAGTGTAGTGTCAACCTGCAGTCGAATGTTTTCAAACATTGGCTTTAGCGACTACTGAAACAATTGACAACAAGGACAATATGCGAAAAGGAGCATAAAAGGAGGTGAAACCCGTATGGTTCAAATAAAATAAACTATTATTAAAAACACAAAATTGGGTCTAATTATTTAAAACTGTAAAAATGTTTCTTATATACCCTTCTATAATAGTCATTTTTAGAATTTAAGTTTAAATTAGGTTTAAATTACGTTATTAAAATAATTAGTTCATTAAATTAAATTAAAATTTGTACACCCTAAAGGGGAAAATATGCAGTTCTAAATAAAAAAGTGAGGCGTACACTTGCACTTTGTTTTAGTGAGCGTAATCTCGAGAGCGCTCAAGCGGCTTTCAGACTACGCTATAATATAATAGCATATAGTGTATAGCTCATAGCACAACAATATCGCGCAAATTTCATGTCATTTCATTTCAATTTTTTGTCAATGGACCATCATAGTCACCGCTTATAAATTTTCAATGTCACGAACAAAGTCCTTTCGGCTATTAATCTAGTGAGGCGTACACTTGCACTTTGTTTTAGTGTGCGTAATCTAGAGAGCTCTCAAGCGGCTTTCAGACTACGCTATAATATAATAGCATATAGTATATAGCTCATGGCTGCAACCTTTTTTGCGTCCCTCTGCTGGGCACGGGTCTCTGCCCATTATTGGGGAGGCCTATCACGCTGCTCCAATGCGGGTTAGTGGCCAACCCGCTGTCGGATTGGCCACTAACCCGTATTAGACCCTTCTTTGCTATACTATATAGCACAATAGTATAGCGTAGTCTGAAATTAGGTTTAGCTTCAGTGTCGAGTAACGTCAGCATTACAACTTAGAATAGTTGTGTAAATAAAGTAATATTTTTTTAAATTTTCTTATGAATGACAGAGATGTTCAGATTTCTTTGCTAACGTTTCAAAGCTTACGCACAGAAGCGCGCTTGTCCCACATCACTACTACTATCAGATCTGCGAAAATTGCTTATATCTACTCCTTCAGTCAAACTAGTATATTTTGGGCTTTGTTTCGCTATAAGTTTAATATAAATAGGTATCGTTGGAAACAATATCGCAATATATCGCGCGATTGTTTCCAACGATGGCGTATTTCATTTTGACAAAAACCTCATCTGCCCCATCTCTGCCAGCTTGACGGCTCTGTGTGAAATTTATAGCCCATAGATTAAACCATCCATTTGCCATAACAAGGATTAAGGGACTTTTTTGTTTACTGAAAGCCGAACCCGTAATTAAGAGGTTTTATTGCGTTGACCCTAATTTCGCAAAGAATAGAAATTTACTTTAATTATTGCCTTGTTTATGGAAAAGCCGCCTTTTTTGTTTTGTAAATTATACGTTTGTAAATTATATATTGATGTTTATGTAGTATTAAATAACATTATTTCTTTATTTTTATATTGACCTGGGCCGGCACGGCTTCGGGTAATTTAATATCTTTCAAGTTGGATGAAACTGCACATGGTGTGCAAATTTTATTATAATTGGTTAAGTAGTTTAGGAGTCCATCGCGGACAAACAACGTTACACGTAATTTATATACATATATGTATTAAGATTGACCTCCTAAAACAAATATAGGCAACGGCTTTCTTTATAAAAATTGTCTTTTTCTGATTTATGGTACTAAAATATTTTTTTATCCAAATCAGATCCACTTAAGTTCATTTCCATGTTTTCCATTTTTATCAAACTAAAAAAGAAGTTTGCCGTGCCCCTTATTGTATAGGTCGATTTAATCGAATGGTGGCGTGCTGATATTACTCACATGAATGAATTTGATTCATGTTGCGACGGGCGGCTGAAAATTACACAAATGTGTGATTTACAGACACACACTCGCATATATTAATGTGTTGCACCCACCAGCTTTTAATTATTGACTAACAATGTATTATTTAATTTTATTACCTCTTTATTTAGCTATGAATATTTAGCCAGTTCATACAAAATTATGAGTGAGTAATGTACCTATGTAAGTGCAAATTCCTTTTTTACTAAAAGTATTTTGATTTTTTCCTATTCTTCCTTTTTCTAACTAGTCATAATAGGAAAAATATTATTAACAAGTTTACTATTTCCTTTACTCCAGTTTTGGAAATGAAATCTTTTTTTTATTTCAATGGAGTAGCAGACGAAAATGCAGGCCACGCGGTGTTAAGTGTTCGCTGCAGCCCATGGACATCTACATACAACCTCAAGCAAGCATAGGTAAGTCTTGTCTGAGATCGAATGCAGTTGCGCTGCTACTCCCTGAGGCTGGTAGTCGCCTCATGTAAGTGTGACCGGCAACTGCACCTTTCCAAAACACAATAGAATTGCTCACGGCAGAAGTGGGTGCAGTGGTGGTACTTCCCCGGGCGAACCATAATAGTTCTACCACCTATTATTTATTACCTCTTATATAGCTATGAATATTTAACCAGTTCATACAAAATTATGAGTGAGTATGTACCTGAGAGCAAATTCCTTTTGTTACTAAAAGTATTTTTGTTTTTTTTTTCTTATTCTTCCTATTTCTAGCTACTCATAATAGGTACAATATTATTAACATTCTTACTGTTTCCTTTACTCCACTTTTGCGACTGTAATCTATACGTATATGCCAAGATTTCATCAACCACTTAACTCCAAAAGGATATGGATTTAATATCATGCCGTTTAATATCTTGAGGCAGCACCATCTGGAGGGCCCATCAAATTACCATAACGGTACCGGTGGCCGTAAATCTATGCATGACTGTTTCGATCGGTTGCTCAAGTTAACAGGATCTTACCTAGGGTTGTATTAAAATGTTAATGGACTCTTGTTGTCCTATTTAGTTATGTAGTGACTTTATAATAGTAAGTAAGAATGTATTAACAATTTTTTTGACCTTTTTTAAGTCCCACTGCTGGGCACAGGTCTCCTCTCACAAGTGAGAGGGAGTGAGGCCATAGTCCACCACGCTGGTCTAGTGCGGATTGGTGGACGTCATGCCTTTGAGAAATAATGAATTTTTCTCAGGCATGCACGGCGATGGAGAACATCGTAATCAATAAAATATCACGATATTTTCCTGCACCGTGAAGCAGCGATAAAATGCGCACATTACAAATGTCTTTGTCAGAGGTGCGTGTCGAGGATTTGAACCCGGTATCAGTCGCGTCGGAGACCGCGATTTCTTACAGTCAGACACCGCTGCTTTAACTATGCATTTTTATTTATTCTAATATAATTAGTGGCAAAGTTAGGAAGGATATCAAAACATACAGAGTTATTAATTTTACCTTGCGTAGGTAATATAATACTTTACAAAGTTTACAAAGTTTTTCCGTTAAAGTGTAGAGAGCATAAAAATATTACGAATATTAAAACTCAGATGTAACACCGTTCAACTAACCGCCTGGAATGCAAAGATAGTGCTTTTTATTCGGTTTCGTAAAAAGTTTTACTTGAAATATGTAAATATTCTGTTTGGTCAAAGGATGGCAGATTTAATTCCTTTTATATCTACATAATAGTAAGGACTTTAAAACAAATAAAAAGCGTTGTAATTATGATTTGCTCTTACGTTTTTAAAAGTTGACAGCGAGGTAACCGAGTTTTTTAACCGATTTTAGCAAATGATGTGACCGTGTTATTTAAGTTACCATTATAAATTAACACGCTTTTTTATTAGCTTGACCTGTATGTATGTATGTATGTATGAAACGTAATTTGTTAACTTCATTTTCACTTACTTTTAGGAGTCTGATTACCTTGAAAATTTGCACAGGGGTCAAGGGCCGATGACAATACGATAATCTCATAACTTAGGATCATCAAGATAAAAAAAATATACGAGGGGCGGCTGATAAGTTCGCGGCCTAAGGTACTTAATGAAACAAATATAGAGTTTTATATTTTTAACACGTCTAAGCGTCTGATTAACTTGAAAATTTTCACAGGAGTGATACACACAGGAGTGGCCGATGATAATGCAATAATATGAGAATAAAAATCCAATTAAAAAAATAAATAATATAGTTTAAAAAACTAAAAAACACGCTTTTTGAACTAAAAACTAAAGAATAAGAAGAAAATGTATTTTACTGTAAAAAAAAGCGTGGGGTGGTTTTTAAGATACTATTGACACCATGCACCGCTTTTTGCAACGCTTTTTTTACAGTAAAATACATTTATAAGAAATAATTTAATTGAGAAAGAAATACATTTTTGGTTCTTCCGCCGTAGATAAAGTAAAATTGCACTATGTGAACAGGCACTCTTCAAAAATGTGTGAGGTACCTACTTATGAAACAATGGTGCTCCTATCTGTTCAGCTACTCTGAAAGATTTTATTACGAAGGTATTAATTTAACCTAGCATAAAGTTGCATGAACACACAAACACAAAATTTGCCGTATAAATAAATGTAGAGAACATTAAAATGTTATAAAAACTCAAATGAACCGCTGCACCCACTTCTGCCGTGAACCAATTCTATTGTGTTTCGGTGGAATGGTGCAGTTGCTGGCCACACTTACATGAGGCGACCACCAGCCTCAGGAGTAGCAGCGCAACTGCATACGACCTCAGACAAGACTTACTTATGCTTGCTTGAGGTTGTATGTAGATGTCCATGGGCTGCAGCGACCACTTAACACCACTTGGCCTGCATGCTCGTCTGCTACTCCATTCAAATAAAAAAAAAGATGAAACACCGGTGAACTAACCGAGTGAAAAGCAATGATAGTGCTTTTTATTCGTTTTCGTAAAAAGTGTTACGAGAAATATGTAAATATTCCGTTTGGTCAAAGGGTTGCAGATTAAATTCTCTTCTATCTACAGAATTTTAAAGGATTTTAAATCAAATCTAGCTTTGTGATTGTCGTTTGTACGATTTTCGTAACATTACGTTTATAAAAGAAGATAACGGGGATAATGGAAATCTTTATAGAGTTTTTGCGGAACGATGGAACCATAATATTGACTTTTAATTTAAAAAAAACTAACCGAAATATTTTTATCCATACAAATAAATAAAATTGGAGTGCCTGTTTGTAATATATAAAAAAACTGCTTTTACTACTACTACTTGCATATGAATTTATACGTGGTACATATCTATACATACAAATCTTAATATATATATTTCTTCTGTGCGTGTGTATGTGACTGAACTCCTCCTAAACGACTGGACGGATTATGATGAAATTTATTGTGTGTGTTCGTGGAAATTCGAGAATGGTTTAGATTCACAATTTGGGCCACTGGAAATGTTTTTTAATTACTTTTTTACTTATTTAGTTTTCCCATATAAATTGTTCCTGTCTGTCAAACGTTTTGTATTTCGTGCCGTGTCGTTCTAAACTTTGACACAGTCAGAATAACTGGACAGTTCGTATGTCATTATTTGTTTTATATTTTTGTTTGATAGTAACATGAAGTCTCTTTAAGATAATAAGAAAACAAATCCTCTTTTATTACTTTTAAGGCAGGACAACGTCTGCGGGATCCACTATACCTAAATAAAATTGGAGTGTCTGTTTGTAGGTATTAAAAATTGCTTTTTACTACATGCATATGAATTTATATACGGTACATATACCAAAATAACATTATTTACAATTTTTGTCTATCTGTCTGTCTGTTTGTTCCGGCTAATCTTTGAAACGGCTGGACCGATTTTGACAGGACTTTCACTTGCAGGTAGCTGATGTAATAAAGAGTAACTTAGACTATTTTTATTTTAGAGAAATTCTAAAACTAAAGTCCACGCGGACGATGTATAATCCAAATAAATACGTGTCTACTTTTTTTAATATTAAAGCTGCAAACATACTTACCTACTTACGTATATATAAATTGTAGTCATCCGTGTGTTTATGAAACTAGATATTAATAGAAACCTACCGCTTGTAAGGAATTCTTTGACCTTTTCCTTACTATGTAGACTATAACACTTCAAGTCTATGGTCCGTGGGACTGTGGGTACCCTAAAAGATAATTCTCTGGTTACAAAGCTCATAATCCTCAATCGTACTTTGAAATTATTGTTTTGATTAGATTTGTCAACCTGCTTGGCGCAATGGTTACCATGCCAGACTGCCAATCGAAGGGTCCCGGGTTCGATTCCCGGAGAAACAGAAACTTGAATGATAAGGTTAAATTTTTGTTCTCGGTCTGGGTGTTTGCGTGTCTGTCTTTGTGTGCGTCCATTGTACCCACGACACAGGGTATATCTACCATACTGTGGGTATATGGGTGTGTGAATCGTTATACCTATAATATTTATAGTTAATGTAACCTATTAAGAACGTAGATATCTGAAGTAGTCTATTTAAGACAGACAAGTGATCTCTGATTTTATAGGTTCGAGTATGTTGTAAATTAAAGCGCGCATGGCGCATAGCGCATGGGTTACCGTTGAACGCAAACGATCTATGCAACTAAGCTAAACGGGCGCGGTCGAGTGTGAAATGGGTGACCGCTAGTGGCAAAAAAATTCATGCGCGTTCCGTTCTTCGGAGTGCACGTTAAGCCGTCAGTCTCGGTTGTTGTCGATCAGTCTTTAAACCTTGTCGGAGGCTTTATGGGCGGTTTCAAGACATCCGACAGTGAGTTGGCCACTAACTCGCATGTACACCCACCAACCCGCATTGGAGCAGCGTGGTGGAGTAAGCTCCAGGCCTCCCCAATAATAGGGAGAGACCCGTGCCAAATGTACCTATTTTATTGTAAAAAGGTGGGGGTTTTTTTGAGATATCACAATGATAATCCTTCTACTAATATACCTATAACTATTGACACTATGCACCACCACCACGCTTTTTTATATTAAAATAGGTATATTTTCTTATTATTTTTTACTTTTTATTTCGTTTTTTTTTTCACAAAATCGTGTTTTATAGTTTTTAAACTATATTAGGTATATATTTTACATTTTTTAGTTGGGTTTAATTTTTGATATTAATGCAATATCATCGGCCCTTGACCTCTGCGCAAATTTTAATCAGACTCTTAGAAGTAGGTGAAAATGAAGGTAAAAGATTCCGTTACATACATACATATGTACATACAGGTCAAGCTAATAAAAGCGTGTTAAAAAAACTTAGAAGATACCAGACTCCCAGGCCAGTGACCTGTTTGAAATTTTAACTGACTAAAAAAGTTCATTGTTCGCGTATATTTCAAACGGCAAAGCCACTGGATTTGACTGAAATACAGAGTTAGTGAAATTAGGGCTAGTAGAGTTCAGACGTGTAGATTTAGGAGCTTAGACCTCAGAGGGCCCACTCTGTACGCCCGTATCCGAAACTAAGTGAATTTTCGGGCCTTATTTTTGGATTTGCTTGAAGAATTTCTAGCAATATTATTCATTCAATAGCTTAATGTCATCAATGACAACGCTTATCTTATTAATTCCTGAAAAAGAAACGATCTGAGTATGCTAAAAATGATTCAGAAATGTTAGAACTTGCGGACGGATGCTTACAGAGTGAGCCCTCTGATATCTGTTATTGTTTTCACAGAAGCCATATGCACTCATCTTGGCAGCAATTTTCATGAAAATGTTATTTGTGAGATGTCATTTACGCTGCGGTTTATTCGCTTTAATGATGTTATTATGATTATGACGCCATTATGATGTTTTATTACGACGCTGAGGAATAGGATTGACTGACCGCAGGCTATTTTCTTTAAAATGTACTTAATGTTATGTAAAAATACAGTCTTAATAAAATCTTTGGCTGCTTTTTGTCGAATGGGTCAAAACCTCCCAAAAAATAGATAACGACGGATTTATAAATACGGCAACGAAACTCCTAAATCTATCCAAAGTCCTTCTTACTTAAGGGTTTAAAATTAATAATTCCTTCCACGCGTCTTCCCAACCGCAATCAACAATACACCTGATAGGCTTAAACTGTAAGGGACGAGGCACACGTACTACTTCGCTAAATGTTTAATTTACGGGTAAAGTTTCCTAGATTATAATAGGAGCAGGTACACTTTACCCTGTGTTTAGTCCTAGAAGTGATTACTACTAAGTTTCATGGGAAGGTAGTTATTATTCTCATAGTTTTCTCTAGGATATTTTGACATAGACCCTGTAGCTTCGAGATTAAGATTAGAGTTACGGTATCCCCTGCCTGATAGAAAGAGGCGACTAAAAGGGGGCTTCATTGATTTATATTTATCCCATATTTTTGCGTATTTTTATTTTGTGTTTTTAGTAATTATTTATACGGTATTTTTATCCGCGTCATCGGCTTTGAGCACCCATTGTATTTTATTAACTAATCCAAAGCTACAACAATACTGTTAACATGTTCATAATAACGGAAGTAGGTTTCTGAAACCGCGGACGATTACTGTCGATTACCATTTAATTATCGACATTTAGCAGCTAAACTATCCTAATGCGAATCTGAACAGCAGCAATACCTATCGTAGGTGGCAAATTGTAGATGATAGAACTTTCATGGATATATCGGAAAGTATTTGTTATAATTTGAATGCATATAATAAAATTGTAGCAAGCCGATATACATTTATACGAATATAAAGCTGAAGAGTTTGTTTGTTTGAACGCGCTAATCTCAGGAACTACTGGTTCGAATTGAAAAATTCATTTTTGTGTTGAATAGTTCATAGATATCATGCTATTACTAATAGCAAAGTCCACGTACAAAGACGAAGTCGCGGGCGGCCGCTAGTTATAGATATTGATGAATAACCAGTCGCAATTAATAAAACACAGCCACACACCTATAATTGACTACGCTGACTCCTGCTACTTGGATGCTACTGAGGAGCTATTGAACAAACTTGAGCGCTTGCAAAACGTCTGTATTCGATTCATTTTTGGAATTCGTAAATTCGATCATATTTCCCAGTTTCGCAAAGATCTCAAGTGGCTCCCGATCCGTTTTCGCCGAAACACTCGGATTCTATGTTTACTTTTTAATATACTCCGTAGTCCTACCGCTCCGCCTTACTTGCGAGAGCGATTTTCCTTCACACGAACTTCCATAGCTCCTTGCCGCGCCCCACTTAAATCTCTCCTCAACTATCCGTCTTTTAGAACTCACTGTTACTCCCGCTCCTTCACTGTCCACTCGGTCAGACTGTGGAATTCACTACCACCTAATATCCGTCAAACCAAAACTTTATCTGTATTCAAGCGTCGTGTCAAGGACCACTGTTATAACTAGGTTGATATCACAACCTAGTTATGACCCTTTCAAACTTGAGCGAAAGTACGGGTCACAGCTAGTGAACCGTAAAATAAAAAAAATAATCCATCCATCAATCAGAATTTCGAAGTCAACTGCTTGACTAGACCTCGAAAATTCGTCACTCCGTCGGGTCCTGCGTCCTCCGAATCCAGTGGCTTCCCCCTGTCTTTTTCAGGTCGTCAATCCACCTGGTTGCCGGAGAGCCTATGCTTCTTTTCCCGAGACGTCACGCTACGTCTCGGGAAAAGAAGCATAGGCTCTCCGGCAACCAGGTGGATTGACGACCGTGAATTACTTAATAAATACCCATATTTTTCTTAATTGTCAACAATGTCCGTAGCCCCTGTAATTATCAAATTCGTCGCAGGTAAAGGCGTGACTGACGCAGTGATGAAGGTCCCACGGACCCACGAATAATATAATTTACAACTATTCTTCAACTCCGCTATTAGTTTAGAGAAACACAAACAGAAATTATGGAAATACTGTACGTGCTTTATGGATAAAATATTAAAAGTAGGTATTTGTTTTGGTTAAGAGGAATTAAGGACGTCATTTTTTTATTTTTCTAGTGCACATAAACATTCTCGTCGTCTTAGAATGTAGAACAATGTTTTTTTTTTATATTAAATCAAGGTACTCCTAATAAATTTAATTTTAATTTTTTTTTTTCATATTTTATGCCCGTAAATTTTCATTTTGTTACCTAGAAAAATACAGAGGAAGTCAAATTTCATAAATTTTAATGTCAAATCACGTATTACTAATTAGAGTGGTCCTATTTTCAAAATTATTTATTTATTGAATAGGGTTTTCCTTGAAGTGATTCTTACGCAATTTACTTTTTCAATTCGATTTTAGTTTTTATAAAAATTTAAATCCAGTTTTATAGAATCTAGACTAAAATGTATAACAAAATATTTTCCAATTCTCTTGTGACATATATTTTCCTTCGTGAGAGAAAGTACTTCGTTCCTCAAAAGTCCTTCACAACTTGAGAGTATCATTAGTTGATGAGCTCTTGAGAGGCAACTCGAGTGAGTTAGACGAATTTCCGGAGGGTTCAAGAGGCTTGGCCAAGTTTACCAAAGTAAAGCTCTAAAAAGACAATGATAGTGTATCAAAACTGAAGTAAAAAATTATGAATATAGCGTTGAAATAGATATAGTGTGTGTGTGAGTGTGTGTGTGTGTGTGTGTTCAGAGATAATTTTAAGTCGGTAAATTAGTTCTAAATAGGCGAATGAATTCGCTTGCTCTAGAAGAATTTCTAGAGATTTTAAATACAAGCTACTTAAAACCTCATAGAACAATAAAGCATGAGCATGCCTGAAAAAGGCACATTTATTTTTTTAACATAAATAGTACCATAAAGTAGATATAAAATATTGTGGGAGAAAGCGACAAGAAAATTAGATCTCGACATTCGAGAAGAATTAGAATAGAAGAATACTAGACTGTCCAACACTTCTCCTAGATTAACAATGTGGTTACATTCTTCAGACGTTTTTAAATTATTTACGTAGAGAAAAACTGGATTTACATAGAGAAAGAGTCAACAAACTCACTCGGACTTGGAGGAACTGGGTTCAAGATGCTCTAAGATTAATAAAGCGGCATTAACAGTAAAAACGATTTTTATTTTATATCGAGAACAAAAATAGAAAAAAAATTTAAGATATCCTACAAAGTCAAAGTCATCAGTCTCATGCACACCCATTTATTTGCGTCGATGATTAAAAATGGGAATTGTCGTAATTATGTCCACCCGCATTTGAACAGTATGGTGGAGTAAACTCGAGGCCTCCCAATATTGGCTAGAGTCTCTTACCCAGCAATTGGACGCAAAAAGTTTTGCAGCCAATTTCATTAATACAAACTTGCCATTAAAACTTTAAAATCTTTCAAATTTATTTCCCTTCATAATAATGTGCTGATAAAAATTACCCATTTTTTTATTATACTTTATGCCGAAGATGGATCAATCGATTGATCAATCCAATTACCAATATGTGTTGGTAATTAAGCCTTAAAAAGCACATGATCTTGTAAATATATTATGCTTCATCTTTGCTCATTTTGCATCATTAAGCTAATCGAGTTTTGTAAAATCGCCGTGCATGCCTGAGAGAAATTCACAATTTGTCGAAATCATGACGTCTACTAATCTGCACTAAGCCAGCGTGGTGGACTTTGGCCTTAATCCCTCTCACTTGTAAGAGGGGAGATGTGTCCAGCAGTGGAACATAAAAAAGGTTAAAAAATAGATGAGTTACAGTGGAGTAGCAGATGAGCATTTGTCCCACATGGTATTAAATATTCCCTGCAGTCTCTGGATATCAGAAGAATCCTTCAAGCAACCAACATTTTTACCTAGGTTGTTACCTGTTGCTAATAACAGTTGGCCTGTTGGTCTTGTGCGATAAATCTGCGCAAACAGAGTACAGAGACATCGAAACGATTTCTTGTTACGTGTGGGTCGGGCATTGGAAGCGTGTTGAGAAATTTTTCCGCGGGTTGACAATGGTGAACCTCGGATTAATAATAAATCTGCACTATGGTTGTTAAAAATCCTGGCCTTCCCAAATATGTAATATATTTACTGTCGGAAAATAGAAGAAGAATATTTAAAGAAGAATTAACTAAAAATCCCAACCTTTAATAAGCAAGTATAAACCTTTAAGATTATAACGATGTGCTTATTAAATCTAGCACGCAACTAAACATAATTAAATCTCGAGGGTAACTCGGTAACAGAGATGGAATTTAATATCGCGGCGAGGTCTCTGCTCTGGAGTATGTTACTGTTGTGTTCATAAAAGCGTAAGTAAAAGTTAGATACTAGGGTAAGGTTTTAAAAAGAAAACTTTACATTATTTCTAAGAATCACGATCCTTTTTACTGTAGGTTGCTTTCTTTTCATTTCATTTTCATCTTTACAAACCTATTTGTAACCGAACTATATCAAAGGTGCATCGTAAAATGGCTAATGTGGGTTGCTTACAATATACAAACTTAAGCAATGTTGAGTTCAGTCAGGATTTGGATATACTGTGTTGTACTTGATACTTAGTGTTATTTGATATTTATTGTGTACTAAATAAAGAAATAACACATACTGTTATTAGCATTAAGACGTATACAGGATAGTTGTGGTCGTATACAGCGGTGTCTTAAAGCTTTTGATTGCTTATTTTATTTTTATTTTATTTATTGGATAACCAACAAGGCATACAATACAAAAAACCAAGTTAAAATTGCAATATACGAATATATCTAAATTCTGCCTTAATTATAGGTTACATAGTCGAGCATATAAAAATATTATTATTACTTAACAATTTACATAAAATTGTATTGAATGATACAATTGAATGATAATAAGCGCTAACATGTGCTAATTTAAATATTTAAGGGCGTATGTATTTTGAAGTGCAAAGGATTTTCTTAAATTTAGAGATATTGTTGTTTAACAAATCTATGCCCAGTTCTTTACATAGTAGACCAGTGTCGATAATGTTAAAAATGGTAAAAAGTGAAAAAAATTATAGTAGAATGAAAAGTATTGGAAAAGGTAGAGAATATAACAAAAATAAAAGGAAAAATAAATTAGAGGCGATCTGAGATCGGGAAGGGGGAGGGGGGGGGGCTTTAAAAGGTAAAAAACGGTTTATCTCGATTTCCGGCAAAACTACAGGTCCTATGAAAAAAAGTTAAATGGCAAAGATGTAGTTAATAAAAAGATCTACAACTTTTATATTTACACTTTTTTCACATAACCTCAAAATTTAAGTGAAATATTCAAAAAGCCATGTTTTTGGTTTTTTATTTTTATCTTATACAAAAAAAATATTTTTTTACAAAATTTGGTGAAAACTTACCTTTTTATGTCCCAGATATACAGTATTTTTTTCGGTTTAAAATATTAATTTTTTTTACCTCATTTTGACTTAATATCGAAAAAGCAGCCTAGTTTTCAATCGAAAATTCTCACGTCAAAATAACTGCTTTTTAAAAAAAATTCGGTATGCTTTTTGTACGTTGAAATCTCTTGTTTCTGATGGTATAAAAAAAATATACATTACTTTTGTAAATGTGCTCAGAAAATGCAAATAATGAAAACTCGAATCCCAATTTTTTTTAATAATTATGTACAATTTTGAGCTATATATTAAAATTTACACTTAAATTACTAAAAAAATTAAGATTTTAAGTAACATTGATATACATACTTTGTTTTTCAAGTAATTAAAGTGTAATTTTTAGTAAAAAGCTCAAAATTGTACATAATTATACAAAAAAATCGGATTTGAGTTTTTATAATTTGCATTTTCTGAGCACATTTACTATAGTAATGTATATTTTTTATACCATCAGAAAGAACAGACTTCAACGTACTAAAAGCACATCAACTTTTTTTAAAAAGCAGTTATTTTGACGTGAGAATTTTCGATTGAAAACTAGGCTGCTTTTTCTATATTAAGTCAAAATGAGGTGAAAAAAATTTATGTTTTAAACCGAAAAAAAATACTGTATATCTGAGACATAAAAAGGTAAGTTTTCACCAAATTTTGTGAAAAAATAATTTTATTTGTATATGTAATACAAATTATTAGTATTAATAAGTAAAGTTGTATAAATAAAAAACCAAAAACATGTTTTTTTAAATATTTCACTTAAATTTTGAGGTTATGTGAAAAAAGTGTAAATATAAAAGTTGTAGATCTTTTTATTAACTACATCTTTGCCATTTAACTTTTTTTCATAGGACCTGTAGTTTTGCCGGAAATCGAGATAAACCGTTTTTTACCCTTTAAAGCCCCCCCCCCCCCCCCCCCTTCCCGACCTCAGATCGCCTCTTATTTATTTTTCCTTTAAGTTTTGTTATATTCGCTTCCTTTTCCAATAGGTTTCATTCTACTATAATTTTTTTTGGTCTCAAAAATTATCGACACTGGTCTATAGAGAATTATAACGACGCTGAATTCTGTTCAACGTAGCATGATTACCCAGATTGCTAAATTGCTTATAACCAGCGGACGATCAAGACGCTTCCACCAATGTCTTGTCAAATTATTATAAGTAGTTTAGAGGTGTAGCGCGGTAGGCCCAGCGGCCGGCGTCGAACGCAAGCGATTTACGCAGTTAAGCGAAACGGGCGCGGTCGGGTGTCAGATGGGTGACCGCTAGTGGCATGTGTCTTTTGCGTTCCGTGTTTCGTAAGGGCACGTAAAGCCGTTAGACCCGGTTATTATCCATGGAATGGCCACTAACACAAATACACACTAACGTTTCTGTGGAAGGTTTCACGTTCTTTGTTTGTAACGCAGACCACACAGAACTTATTTTTCTAGTATTTTTAAATTTTTGACGGGAAGTCGAAAAAGACTCTTGTTTTATCTTTACTTTCCTGGTGTATATTTGAGTTATATCGGATAAATTTAATGGCATTTTGTTCGATGTAGATTAATTATAGTGCACGAGTGTTGTGAATTAAAATAACAGTGCGAAAATATGTTTTTTCGGCTAGCCTCCAAAATTCCATTGGTCTCGTTCTGGTAAAGAAGTCATCGCTTTACTTGAATATCTGACTGACTTGACTGACTGATTACTGACGACTTACTGACTTTACCTATTATTACTCGTCCAGTTTCACCGAAACTAACAAAAATGTGATGCAAAAATTATACTTGACGCTGGCAATATGCAGAGTTTGCGATGCCATAATTGAAGAAAAAAATATATATTTTTAAGTTGTCATGAATAAACTCTTATAAACTTTACTACCGATTTCGTATTTAATTTATTTTTACACCACACAGTAACCTTTAAAAGTTTTGAAATAATAACCCTCCATTTTCATTAATGAAAAGCTAGCACGTATCTAGACGTAATTTAATCTCAAGAGAAAGTGGGAACTGAGAAAGAATTTAATAACCGCGGTTGGGTCCCTGTAGACTGTTAATGCTTCTGTGTTCATAAGGTGGGAATTAAAGTTTAAGTACCCGGATGACCAATCGCGCAAACGTCGCTCGGATGAAAATAATTGATTTTCTTCCGAGACTATTAGTGTTGCTTAACAACGCCATCTACATATTATATCATACTACTCGCTAATAGATGTCTGGAAGAGTCATATTTATTAAGTTGATTATCGCTGAAAACAAGTATACGATATTATCTTCTAACAATGGAACTAGGTTCTATATTGTCTTATCAATAGGACTTATCGTCCTCGAAACACTCTGCCTACTTATTTCATGAAAATTGTTGGAGCCGTTTTCGAGATTTAAATTATATATATATGTAGGTAATAATAGGTATATACGAGTACAAAAATAGCTTGTTTAAAGCTATTAGATACGAAGATAAAACCTGGGCTTTTTGAAAAAAAAACTTAATCGTTTAGTCTAAAAATTTTAATCCACATTGTGTATTAGTTTTGTTTGATGTCTTAAACAAATTAAATACAAAATATAAATAAAAATGTTACACAGATATATTGTAGAAATAAATTGCAAGTCAACATTTCAGTAACAAAAAATAATAGTTGCGCCTTTATGTACGAAGCTACAAAAGCATAAGTATTATTATATCACGTTTGTGATAACCCAAATGTTTGTAGTAGATGCCTCTTAGGTACTTCATTTATTTATTTTTTGAATCAAGCAATAGAAAGATATATAAACAATTTATTTAGTAAAATTGAGCGTAAGTAAATAAACGTGCGTGTTATTAAATAAATAATGTTTCACACTCATAGCCCCACAGAACGGTAGATATACCCTGTGTCGTGGGTACCATGGACACATACAAAGATAGAAACACACACCCAGACCTAGAACAGAAATTTTAAACTCATCATTCAAATTTCTGCTTCGCCGGGAATCGAACCCGGGACCCTCCGATAGGCAGTCCGGCATAATAACTATTGCGCCACACGCGTCATCAAGAACATGCACTTTTACTCATGAGGTGAACATCGTTTGCTCTGCTACACCTCGGTGTTAAATACAAATACACTTATGTATAGTTATTTGTATCTCAGGGTTGTGTCTCTAAGAAAGTTTCAATATATTTATTTATTGCTGCTTAGCGATGAAAGAATATTAATATTTCATAGGGATCTTTCCCATTACAGTATATGCCAGAGAAAAGACCTGTTTTGTTTGCACTTGGCAAGCCTAAATCCACAGAACATATTAAGAAAGGTAGAACGGCAATAATGCGCCGTTCGTATGAAAACTGGTGTCGCCGATCAAGTCCCATCTTTCACCTCCATTACATCTGTACTTAAATAAATACGAAGCTATATACGCACATATTTGCAATTTCAAATCTAGCCAATATTAGCACCGCACAATCACGCTATTTCAAATGAACGAATCACACCCAAGAAGCACACAAGCACGCGTCTGCCCCGCCCAAATTTCCATTCTAACCTCTTTTAATATGTTCTGTGCCTGGCTGCAACCCTTTTTGCGTCCCACTGCTGGGCTCGGGTCTCTCCCCATTATTAGGGAGGACCTAATCTGTGCCTAAATCTCTCTAAATTTTGACCTGTCCCCAGCAGTAAAACTTTGAAAAGAGTGTAAAACTGCTCCATTAAAAACTGTTGTTTTTTTCGCAGGGGGCAGTAAGCGAGCGACTAGACTAACAGTGGCCACTGCTGTCGGCATCTGGATACTGGCTGCACTGCTGGCCACGCCGGCTTACGTGGGCTCCTATCTACGAGCCTTCTACGTTAACCCTACTACGCAGGTAAGATTAATTATACCGGAACCTGTATGCGATTACAAGTTCGAGATTTATATAAATTAAGTATGCAAGTCCCGTCGTCTTTAATAGTCGCTACAGCCCATAGACATCTAACACAAGACCTCAAGCAAGCCTTAATATTATCTGAGGTCGTACTTAATTGCACTGCCTCTCTGGGGCCTGATCATTTCGTGTAAGTCGTGTAAGTCTTACCTGCAACTGCAAATTGCCAACGAAACACAACTAAATTCCTGACGGCGAAATTAGGTGCAGTGGTTACTTCTCAGGTCGGATTGTACCGCGGAAATTTTACAGCTATCTGAGGCGATTTTATATCAATAATATCAAAAGAAATCATTGCTCTACGGTGAGGAAAAATATTTTTTAATCACGTTACGACGTTTTTCATTATCGTCCATGCTACAGAAATGAAAAAAATAGAAATATAAATAGTGGTGTATAAATATTAACATTTTTGAGCGTCCATATCCCCACCATAATAGGCACACAATAGTAAAATCTATACTAAAGCTGAAGAGTTTGTTTGTTTGTTTGTACGCGCTAATCTGTTCCTGAGATTGGTTCGAATTGAAAAATTATTTTTGTGTTGAATAGTCCATTTATTGGAAAAGGCTATTGGTTATATAACATCATGATATGACTATTACCTAATTCCACGCGGATGAAGTCGCGAGCGGCCGCTAGTATTAAATAAAATAGTTAAATGAAAACATGAAATTAAAAAAGGATTGAATGGGTGATTGACTAGCAGATGGAAAGTAATAAAAATCTAATATATAAAATTCTCGTGTCACAGTTTTCCTTGCCATACTCCTCCGAAACGGCTTGACCGATTCTCATGAAATTTTGTTGAGTAGATCTGAGAATCGCCAACATCTATTTTTCATCCCCCTAAGTGATAAGGGTGGCCCACCCCAAACAAATGAACGCGGTACGGAGTTCGCGGGGTCAGCTAGTATTATATACAAAAATAGACGCGGAAAATATAACTCTTCCTTTACCAATGAGAAGTAAGGAACGGAGAGATACTTGTAAAGTTTCATGGTAACATACGTATTCGTAATATCCTTTATAACATGAAACTATTACTTATGTTTCACGTCAACTTACGTTTTCCGACATTTCCATTGCATTTTAAACATATGAACGTTCTCAAACATTTTCGCTTTACTACCTCAGCTTACTACTGAGTGAAAAGCGATTTGTTTGAAGATTACTTGACTGACTTGCGAATCAATTAAGATTTTTCTCTCTTGGCATGATGTCCAACAACCTGCAGTTGACTAGCGCACAGTAGGTAATTGCTTTTAATTCAGAAAGGAGACCTGTCCCCAACAGTAGGATAGAAAACAAATACAGAAATCGCTGTAGCGAGTAGTTAGAGTAGATCTTTATATATTACTAGCTAACCCGGCAGACGTTTTCCTGCCTTAATGTATCAAAAATAAAATAATATTGAGACTATAAATTGAGATGTAAGCTATCCTATCTTTCAAGTTGAATCAAACTACACACGCTGTGTAAATTTTATTAAAATCGGTTAAGAAGTTTAGAGTCCATCGCGGACAAACAACGTGACACGTAATTTATATATATATTAAGATTTACAAAAACAGATGTTATAATATATTTAACAAAACCGGCCAAGTGCGAGTCAGACTCGCGTACGAAGGGCTCCGTACCATTATCTAGTGGTGTTTTAGTGAACTATTTTCCGTACCGGTACCGTTTTCCGGTTTTCCTGAAAATATCTATAAGCATCAGGGGAAATGGTAATTGTTCGTTTTCTTCCATAAATATAATCAAAACTATTTATTTTACAGTAATAATAAAAATATATTTGAAATCCTCATAACGAGCTCTTTTATAAATAAAAAACCTTTATATATTAAAATATATGACAAAGTAAGCTTTGCAAATATTTTTTTTTATTTTCCTTATTTATGCCCCGATGATCACCCTTATACGGAATTTGTACGGAACCCTGAATTGTGGTATATAACATGGCAGGCGCTCCCTGTATTGTGACATTACTTACGTTACATGTCAACTCACTCCTTGTCATGTCTAACAGAACTCAATAGCACTTCTTTGCTATTGGGTGGCAAGGGATTTTCTTGACAGACACCTCATTTTCGGTGTTCGACGGTCTGTGAACCAATCAGGATCAATCTCTCTTGACGTACCGCTTGACATAGAGCTGACTTTTTAAAAAACCGAGCATTTTGGGATAGTCGCCGGGTTTTGAAAGATTTGACTTCAATAAAACCTCGGTAGCCTTCTTTGGCGCTTATGGAGGACCCCGAGATTTCCTAAAGAACGCACTGGATTACGGACCCAACATGGTTCACCATGGCACTCCAATTCTACTCTCGAGCGACGGTGGCAGCCACACGTAACGCTGTCCTTCGCTGCCGCTGGTTGGACGGCTCGAGCTCCATACTCTAACCGCCCGCAACTCCGACCCCCTTTTAGTGGCCTCTTTCGTCAGGCAGAAGATACCGTAGGCCTATTCTTTATCTCGAAACCACAGAGAATAAATTCAGTAAGCCTGAGCTTTACCTGGGGTTTTATACAGTTGGCCGAAGGACAATGGTCGCCTTTTGCAAGTCTGGTAGGTAACTACGCTTAACCAGCGAAACGTTGCGTTTCCTCAGAAAAAAAATGAGCAGATGTAGTACCTCCCGGATAGAAACATGAAAGTGCTACGACCTTCATTGGAAAGAATAACACCCGTATTCATAAACAATACTATGAGGTCTCATAGTATTCGCCAACGCATGGGGTCATCTAAACGAATTCACGATACCTGAGTGAAGCCTGCTACTATGCGTTTGTCAAAATGGACATCAATCAATGGCTTGACGTAACGAACGCACGTCAAATAGCGCTCTTTGCATAGCGTTGCCTGCTTTCTTAGCAAGTATGCTTCTTGAATACGGCTATAAGCTTAAGCTTAAGCTAATTAATAACTTATGTGCGTAACATGTACACCTTCCTATTCAATTTGCAGTTCAGATATTACAGAACATCTCAAACTGACAGTCGTTCAATTTATCAATAGAATCATCTTAATTGACGTAACCTTTTTTTTTTTTTTTTTTTAAATGAAAATTATTTATTCATGAAATGAACCTTTGAAATGGAGGCGATCTAGTTTGCTGAATTACGAATGTATATTCTGAGGAAGCCAACCCGACATGTTAGTTGTAAGGGAAGTTACGAACATAACATATTATTTACTGAGGATACTATTAGGTAGACATTTGACGAACTCCGTGGCGCAATGGGTTCGATTCCCGGCGAAACAGACATTTGAATGATGAGTTTAAATTTCTGTTCGGTCTGGGTGTTTGTGTTCTGTGTCTTTATATGTGTCCATGGAACCCACGACATAAGGTATTAATTATTAATTACCTTACTGTGGGGCTATGAGTGTGTAACGTTTATTAAATATTTGGTGTATTTATATTATTTATTTGTTTATACACCTCAGAGCATCAAAGGTATTGATATGCTATCAATACTGCAGCATCCTTCGTTCCTCAAAGACACACAACACAACGCTACGCAACATAACACAACGCAACACAAACGTAACTCAACACGACGCAACTCAACGCAACGCAACACAACTTGCCTCGGCCGAGCTTCGTACAGCATTGTAATAGAAATTTAGCACATATACTTACCCAAGAGTTCAACTGAATGAAATCAGCCCGCAACCTATTAACTTATTCTGCACATAATATACCAGTAAGCGATTTGACTCTACCCTAATTGATATTCAAAAGATAAATCGTTTGATTGACAAACAAATTGCTCACATCACGAATGTCAATATCGATTAAAGCGGCATTAGGAACCTCGTTGAGAACATTTCTCTTGAACGTACATATTGGGAATAAAAACTTCCATGTCAGAGAAATCACCGGTTATGTATAGAGAAGTATTCACGGTGAAACCGCAATTTGTGTGATTTATGTATGCGAGCAATTTCAAATTGCGAAAAGAGCGGAATAAGGAGTTAAGTAAGCCTTATTTCCTGAAATAATTAGAAAACTATTAACTTTTCTAGCCCGAAAGAACACTGGGAAATCATAGATTTTTAGATTTAGAAATTCACTTGACTTCATTATAAACAGTCACTTTAAAAAACTATAATAGAAAAATATAATATTTTATAATAAAATTGTCCACCAACCTGCACTTGACCAGAATGGCCTAAATCCCTCTCACTTGTAAGGAGACTTGTGCCCAGCAGAGGGACATAAAAAGGTTGAAAAAATTTGTAAAATAACTATAGCATAAATAAGTTCCACAATAAGGCCACATTTTCAAAATTTAAAAATAATGACGCTCCCTTCCTTATACATTTACGAGATCTCTTTAATGGTCAAAACAAAAATCACAAAATATGAAACCCTTAAATCAAAAAGACATAACTGTAAATTATGTTCAATCGCTTCCAAAACCAAACAATATCATAACAGTGTATTTTGCATGGGACCAAAAATATATAACGGTCTACCGGAATTCCTCAAAATTAAAACGGGCAACGAATTTAAAAAAGGACTTAAAACGTATTTACTAAAAAAGGCGTATTACTCAGTCACTGATTTCATAAACGATAAAACGGCATAAAGGAATTCCATAAAAACCTGGGAGGTTCTTTTTCCGCCGGCTTTTTTTCCTCTCAGTGTACAAATACCCTGTGATATGGGTACCCAAAGCTGACGATCGGAACCGATCCGAAATATAAATAAATAAATATTTTTATTTTTATTTATAAAAGGCGCAATATGGGACAAATAAAAATAATAGTAAAATAGATGTAAATGTACATTTAGTAATTGTATTATAGTTTTTTCCTTTTATATTTTTATCATTGTATATTTGCATACCTCATGAAGGTAAATATGGCGAACTAAATATATATAAACAACTTTGTAAACACCCATATTTGTGCAAATAAATGTCTTTGTCTTTGTCTTTGTCTTAAGTTTTATTAAATTATTGTAACTTTGTTGAAATTGCAGCAATATGAAACGAATTAATTTAAAATGATAATAATTTTTTGCAAGGATTATTAGGATTATTACCTTCAACCGTCTATCGAATATTAAGTAATTATTTCCAACTTTAACTAATTTAATACAGAGTAACCACTTCAAACACTCTATGCGGTACAATTGATCTAACTAATTAGTTATTCAAAGGGTTATGAATCTGGAGATGTCCTAACCAAACAGCTGACATCTCTATTCTCAAGTCCGTCTGAAGCGGTATCAATCATATTATACGAGTACTTTGTCGTACCTTTTGATGTTATCGTGTGAATGACGACCTTCGTAGCGCAATGGTTACCATGCCGGACTGCCATTCCATCCCGACCCGTCCCGGATTCGATTCCCGGCGAAGTAGAAATTTTAATGAGTTAAAATTTCTGTTCTCGGTCTGGGTGTTTGTGTTTCTGTCTGTGTGTGCCCATAGTAACCACGACACAGGGTATATCTACCCTACTGTGGGGCTATGAGTGTGAATTTTTTTTAATTATAAACGTACATGTTAGAGCAATTACCGGTTAGGTATAGAGCAAAATTCATTATAAAATCGCAATTTGTGTGATTTGTGTAGGTGAACGATTTCGAATTGCGAAAAGAGCGTTTTCAAAGACAAAGACAAAGACTTTTATTTGCACAAATATGGTTGTTTACAAAAGGTGTTTTTATACATTTGGTTCGCCATATTTACCTTCATGAGATATGCAAATATTACAATAATTAAAACTTAACTTATTACAAATTACAAACATAAAAATGTACATTGAAATAGTGTCATTTATTTTATTATATGTATACTACTTTTATCTTTATTTGTTCATGTCCATATTGCGCCTTTAATTAATTAATAAACTTATTTTATTTATTTTTACTTTTTAGATCGGATCCGATCGTCGGCTTTGGGTACCCATATTGCAGGGTTTTTGTACACTGAGAGGATAAAAAGCCGAACAGGAACAGGTTTCAGGAACCACACTTTAGATTTGTAGAGAACTTATCGTTATTCTTCTTCGCTAGTATCGTTAATCTTCTTTTTAAATTTAAATCAAGTGCTCAGTCCAAATTTATAAAGAAGTAAAACTTTTATAGTCCTTACACGAGGAGAACATCAGCTTTCGGAGTAGCTGCGCAACTTCATGTGACCTCAGAATTGTTAGAATTCTGGACATGCTTGAGTTTGTGTGTAGATGTCCATGGGCTGCAACAACCACTTTACACCACGTGGCCTGCACGCTCGTTTGCTTCTCCATAAAAAAAAATATAGAAGTTTTACTAATTAACTCAATCATGTACATAATCAGTAGTGATCCTTTGATCTACATCGTATTATTCAACTCGTTGTAAATGCTGCCAATGGACTGGAAGCGAATTATTCACGAATCAGATTATTTTATTGTATGTGAAATAGAGCCAATAAAATAATGAAAAATTATGCTTCAAGACGAAATCACAAAATTTTATGTGGAAATGTGATTTCGAATTTAACAGAAGGGTTTTCATGAAAAACGGCATAATTAAAATACGTTTTAACACAGAAATTCTAGACGGTTAAAATTTTAAAAGGTCAGTTGACCACATTTCGAACACTCCGGGCAAAATATCAATTTTTGACTTGTTTTAGTATAAAGTACCTACTTCAAGTTTTGACACGATGAAAAGAATAGTTATTTTAAAGAATGTCAAAATTATAGCTGCTTAGACTAGCACTAGCTATTAAGATTGATATTTAAATAAAACTTTTAATATATATTTTTACTGAAAGTAAAAAAAAATACTCAATCCAAGTTTCAAAATTCCCCCAATTATCTACGTATCCGTTGTGTGGACTAATCTTACTCAATTTATTGTTCTAAGGATTAATTTTCTAATAATTAATTTAGCGTGGTTCCATTTTCTATCTTAATTAGTTAGAACTTGTAAAAACTATTTTAACATCTATTACTTAATTAATAAAGGTGCTAAGTAATTTTCGTGAACTTGACATGAAATGAACACTTTGATCCTATTCAATTTAGTATTCAAAGGGCACTGTCTTCGCCACACTGCTGTCATGAACTGATGGTTGATTTATTCCTCTTGAAGCTTAGAGCATCAAGGTATTGACAGGTAATTTTTAATTTATCTACAGAATATAAGTCTGTGAATTTATCCGAGTTTTTTGTATAATTTGAATGGATTTACATAAGTGGTCGCTATAAAGTTATGTAAAAACTACTTTGCAACAATCCGCAATCAGAACGTATGATGGTGTATACTTTTTTCATGCAATAGCACCTCCCTCCCTCCCACATAGGACACATGCACATGCAACAACAAAAAGTATACACCAACATATGTACCACCACCAACACGTGTTTCGCCCCGAAACAGAGCATCATCAGGGTTATTGCCTCTACAACGGTTACCCGCAAAGTGAGGCAATGGCCGATCCAGCCCCCTTAAACAACGTTTTCAACAAATAAGTGGTCGCTGCAGTGCAGCTCAGGGACACCAAGGGCATGAGCGTTGCTAGGCGCTCGGATAAAGCCGGACATAGGTAGGCTTTTTGATTGCGTGTCCGGCCAAAATAATTGGTGTCCGGCTTGTCCGGCTTTTGATAGGCTTTTTACATTTCGCTAACGAGCGAGCGCCGAGCGTGGCCGAGCGCAGGCGAGTCGACTGTTGGTCGCTCCCGCAGGCCGCAGTGCAGCAGTTTTTTTTTTGTCGTAGCTATTAATACTGAGACACTAAATCCTCAATATTGTGTCCGGCCTTTCTACAAAAATGTCCGGCCAAGCTGGCTGGTCTGTCTGGCTATTAGGTTTGGCGACCTAATAGCCGAACAGACCAGCAACTGGCATTGGCCCATGAACATTGCCCACGGCAACCCCATAGGCAATGTTCATGGGCAAGTCTAAGTCTTGCTTATGATTGTATACAGTTGCACTGTTACTCTAAAGGCTGATGGTAACCTCACGTAAGTTTGGCCGGCACTGCCTTTTTCCTCCAAATCACAATGGAATTTCTTTACGCCAGAAGTGGGTGCAGCGGTATTACTGTATACTCGTATTAGGTAGCTTTTGAAACACCAATGCGTTCCACTGAAGATCCCGGAGTCCTCCCCAAGCGCAGATGCAGGCCACCGAGTGGGTTTTAGTTCCGTCAAATCCCACATCACCCGGTATCCTCTCCCAAGGTGCCGGGTAACTTCTGAAGGTTTCCCCCCGATAAAAAAGGTAGCTTTTAAAGATACTATTTAATCAACTAACATCTATTACCTAATTATCAAACACTAGCGGCGGCCCGCGACGTCGTCTGTGTGGACTTCGGTATTAGTAATAATAGCATGATTCCCCAATAAATGGACTATTCAACACAAAAAGATTTTTTCAATTCGAACCAGTAGTTCGAAGATTAGCGCGTTCAAACAAACAAACAAACTCTTCTGTTTTATATATTAGTGTAGATTCTAAGTATTTCAATGTACATGACATGAATGAAACATTTGATCCTAATCAATTTACAATTCACAAGGCAAATCGGGAAATGTCTTCGCCAAACTACTCGCTGCTAGCTTGTCATAAAGTGACAGTTGTAATATCCGTCTTGAAGTAATGGTTAATATGAATATAATTTATTTGCACAAATGTGGGTATTACAAAAGTTGTTTTATGTACATTTATTAGTTCGCCATATTTACCTCAGCGAGGTATGCAAATTTGGAGGACAGAATTAAAACATAAGTTAGTAGTATAACTAAAATTACTTATAACTAAATTTATTATAATTAAAGACAACGTTGATTTTATTTTAACCCATATTTTGCGGTTTTTATTGCGATGTTTTATCAATTCTGCTTTAATTATAAAAGGTTTATGTTTATACGAGTTATAATTTTATCCGGGCCATCGGGGCGTTGTTCACCCAATTTACTGGGTTTTTATACACTGAGAGGAAAAAAAGCCGGCGGAAAAAAATCCTCGCAGGTTTTTAGTCCCGTAAACCCCAAATCCCTCGCGAAGTTAAAGTTCGCCGTTTAAAAATTCAGATACCGAATAGTACGCTTTTGTAAATAAGAACGTTTTAAGTGCTCATTTAAACTCACAAATTGTTTTAGATTTAAGGGATTCAGGTAAGTTACTATATAATAGATCAAAGCTTCTTTGGGCTTTAAGTACTACGTATACACGAACATAGGAAAGACCAGTCATGATTGTTGCCTGACCCTTGATCAGTTAAGATGAGACTTTTCTTTCAGCGTTTTTTATGTCTCACTACTGAGCACATGTCTGAGAAAAACTATGAGAAACTCATTTCTCGAGGACATTATGTCCACCAATCACACTTTGCCAGCGTGGTGGACAATCCCTCTCACTAATGAGAGGAGATCTGCCTGTGCTCAGATGAGACAATTAACCCATAGGTACATATTTTATGCGACACTTTTGGAACTTGTATAACTTATCTTGAAGCGCGCATGGCCAGGCGGTTAGCGTAGAAAGCAAGGGATCTATGCAGCATAGCCAAACGGGCGCGGTCGGGTGTGAGATAGGTGACCGCTAGTGGCAAAAAATTTCATGCGCGTTTCATAGATAACAGTCGTTAAACCTTGTCGGAGGCCTTATGGGCGGTTTGAAAACATCCGACAGCGGTTTGGCCACTAACTCGGATCTCCACCAACCCGCATTGGAGCAGCGTGTAAGCTCCAGGCCTCCCCAATAATGGGGAGAGACCCGCGCCCAGCAGTGGGACCCAAAAAGGGTTGCAGCTATAACTTATCTATGTTTTTACTGATGGTATATCAATTTAAATTACCATAAATAATTATGCAGTTTATAAAAAAGTGTGTAAGAATAAATAAAATAAAATATGTAATAATTTATGAGATAGGCAAAAACGGATTAGGACACAATATTGGTTTCGGCCGTAAGTGCTCGGTTGACTACGAATCAATCAGTAAACTCGTTAGATTCCCACTTCACGTGTCGTTTGATATAGAGCCGATATCAGAATGCTCCTAAAGTGCGTACACGAAAAAATCGTAAACTTTCCACACGTTTGCGATTTGGGCGTTGGGCGTAACATTCATACATATAAAATTGTATGTTAGAACTCAAAATACTTAGAAATTTGTCATATTGCTACAAATTTTCGACGTCCCATGTGGCTTAATGGTTACCATGCCGGAGTGCCGATCGGAGGGTCCTGAGTTCGATTCCCGGCGAAGCAGATATTTGAATGATGAGTTTAAAATTTCTGTTCTCGGTCTGGATGTTTGTGTTTCTGCATTTGTGTGTGTCCATGATACCCACGACACAAGGTATATCTACCCTACTGTGGGACTAGCGTGAAACGTTATAAATAACAATAGCCTTCATGCATGTAAATAAAACAAGAGAACGAAATTGCATGTAGATGGAAAATTCTGAATACATAGCATGGAGACATTTGTCGTTTGAACGGCTTCATTTGTTATGCTGTTGTACGATAGCTATACGATTTCAATTCTATTAAGTGAACACGATGGTGAAGGTTTTATCTAATACCTTGAAACGAGCAATTCTTGTATGTATCTAAATATATACGGTTCAGCTTCGGAGGAGTATGGTAACAAACACTGTGGCACAAAATTTTCATATATATAGATAGCTGACCCCGCAAACTCCATACCGCGTTTAAATGTTTGGGGTGGGCCACCCTTATCACTTAAAAATAGATAAAAACCTATTCCCAGACCTACAAAGTGTGAATATAAAATTTCATCAAAATCGGTTCAGCCGCTTTGGAGGAGTATGGTAACCAACACTGTGACACAAAATTTTAATATAAATAAATAAATATCTTTGGACAATTCACACAACACCATCTGATTCCAAACTAAGCAGAGCTTGTACTATGGTAATCAGAGAGCTGATAAACATACTTATATATGTAGTTCTAAATACATACTTACATAGATAAATTAACACCCAGACTTTGATGATTGATTTGGCTGTTAGCCTATAATCCTTGCATACTTACATAAATTACATACTTATTTTTTTTGCTTTATAATAATTATCATTGTAACAATTTCAGAACATTTCTAACATAATATAAAATATCTTAAAAATAATAATAAATAGGTATATTATACTTTTTATTTTATTTTAGCTTTTATGTTTTTTTAACTGTTAAAACACCAATAAAACAATGCCCGGTAGCTGTGATAAAAATAAATCTAGTTCAAGTGTAGATATTATGGCTCGGGCGGTGTTGCGTAAATAGAAACACTTGAAACGTAATGCAAATAATCTATGGCTTTTTGGCACTTAATATGATAACAAAATAGCTAAACAGCATGATAGCTACAAGCTAGAATAATTATATGAACAAATTGGTTTAAAAAAGGCAATTTGATGACCCGCATGGCACAGTAGTCACCACGTCGGTATACTGAGTATTAGCCCTGGGTTTGATTTCTAATATACGAGTAATATGAAATGATGATTTTAGTCTCTGGTCCGGTAGCCTATTACACCGCAGAGCGGGGTACGAGATGGAAATGTATGTAATATCCCCGAAACTGTTTACCGAATCTTCGTTAATATCCAGATTTTCTAACAAATGCTTATGTAGGTACAAATACGTTATCGAGTTCGTTGACATACAGGGGTACTCCCAAATCTCAAAACGACTGCCATTGTCAGTGGATGGGTCATTCATTTTCACTTATGCTGGAGTGTTGCCGTGCGCAGCGAACAATTAAGTGAACACAAATTAAACGTAAGTGCCCTTTACGTTTAATTTGTGTCACTGACAGTTTTGATCAACAATTTGAGAAAAAGTAATTGGAATCCCTTGGACCCATTACTTGGCCCAAACAACCAAAACAAAATCGACAGTACGAGATACACAACAATCTGTAATAAGCGGGTATCAGTAAAACAATGAAGAATTGCAGACTGTCATTATACGAAATTTGGATTTACATATATCAAATCAATGGATTGAATATTTATTAACAGGTCTATACTGTCAAATACGTAATAATCCCCATGTGAATTTATCTAAGAAAAAGCATTATTAGCAGTCCAGTGTGAAAGTTTTTCTCCGTCTGCTCTTTTCTTCAGCTCAGCATTGCCTAAGCGTACCCAGAGCAGACAGAACAAAAAAATAACGTTCACTAAGAGTTTGTAAGGGAACCGAACAGTGAATAAAGAATATTTCATTTCATAGGATATTGGCATATTTAATTAAAAAAAGATTTGTTTAGGTATTCTATCAGAGATTACTAAAAACTGATAAAAATTGTTTATTTATTTCGGCCATTAGAATAACACGCGAGATATTATTATTGTTATTATTCAGGACATTAGGGTCAAAAATCATGTAAACTAAACATGTCGGTCTTTTAGACTTCAGTACCCGGAAGGCCGAGTGTTGTTCGGATACAATTAGTTCATTTTGATTACAAACTTCGCTAATAAATGTAATTTAATGTAAATGTAAAATTAAAAATAAACAATTTATTATTACGGAAGCTAAACAAATGCAGTTCTGGAAGTGGCTTCTATTAAGAAGCGTCACTTTATAAGTTTTCCATGATTGAACAAGGTAAACCTATTTTTTTATTGATCTATGTCGGATATAAACTTTAAAGGTTAGTGTATATGTTATAGGCAAACTCCGAAGCTCCGGCGCTCCTAGGTTGGACTGGTCAATCCTCAGGTCAGACTGAATGACTTAGTCAAAGCCCAAACAAATGTAAATTTTCGGCCTTTGACTAAACAATTTTCGTCAAACCTGGGAGAGACTAATTTGATCTGGCAAACGTCAAAACACAATTTTATTAAATCGGGGTTTGACGAGTCAAACTCCGATATAGGTATGAAGTGTCTTATCTTCGTATATTTGGAAGCATTTTATCATTTAAGCAGCTTTCAAGTCTTAAGAACCGCTTAACTCTGCCAGTTCTGACACCTGATTGGTCAGCTTACGTGATTTTCACTTTTATATTTGAGATGCTTTGAGAGAATGCCGTGTGGCATTAGGCCCGCCTTTTGTACGATGTGCAATAAAGTATAAAATAAATAAATAAATGCTTTGGAATATACGGAGGTTAGTTTGTAAGATTAGGTATAAAAAAATAACATTTTTAAAAATTTGATGTTTATTGTTTTAATAATTTCAATGAACGAACATGAAATGACAAAACAATCGGTCGGAACACCGTGAGAGACATTATAAACCTGTTTAAACATGTTCAGATCAACGTTTGACCGAGTTTTGCAGTCGCTTCTAGGATTGACTAGGCCAAAACCGAAACAGAATAATTTACTTTCGACGTTTGACTGAAAAGTTAGGAGCTCCTGGGTTTGACTAAAAATACTTCAGGCAAAGGGCGAAACTGAAATGTATTTCGGGGATTGCCTGATGGCTTTGGCCAAACCTAGGATAAACCAGTCCTTCCGCGAAGAGACTGTGTATCGGACTTTGACTATAACATATAGTATATAAAAGTATTGATTGATTGAGTAGTAATTGTACTTATGAGGTACTACCTACTTACTTAATGTAAACGTTAACTTAAAAAAGCGTTATACCTACTACTATTTTCTCGAGCAAAATAAAAGAATGTTTGATTGACGCCAGTTTATTCGTGCATAGAAATTATTCATAGAAATAAACCAGATTCTTCTAATAATTTTCAGATTTCTCCACCTTTTCTTTTCATGATGAATGGCTCGTAAGAATTTTATAATAAAATAACAAAATGTATTTTCACTGCATTTTATTATAAAATTTTAAAGAAGAGCAACTTGAAAAGAGTTTATTTAAACCCTTTCGAAGTGAAATCTCTCACGAATACCTCTCCGTTAAAAAGATCACAAAGGAATATTTTGAAAAGCGCATGCAAGCAAGCTCAAAAGACATTTTTCTCTCTAAACATAATTTCAAAAGGTCGAGCTGTAACTATGTAATAAAGTTTAAGAACCATTGCGTCACGCGGGTCGTCCAGTACAAACATTGCTTCTTAAAATAGAATTGATGGTAAATAGCAGTTCGTGACTAACGGGGATTCGCTATGGGGTCATGCGACCTATTAGATAGAAATGCAACACATAGGTCATAAATTAGAGTGTAGTGAATAATTTTATCCTTATCTGTTTTGTTTTATTTAAAAACGTTTCTTTTAATATATTACCATCAAAGAACTTGAATTATCAACAATATTTTTTTTGTAAATTGAAACAACAAATTATACTACTTGGAGATAGCTGTCTCGTGTGCTCCTTATCGCCCCACAGTCATGCTGCATTATAAATACCATTGTACCTGAAAATTTATTTAAAACAAGGCTGGAGTTTTTTCCGCCCGCTTTTTTCTCCTAGCACATTTAAGCCTTAGCGCACCCAAAGCGGATGACGGTCAACCGATGGCCATACAACAATGACAAAAATAAGTGTATATTATTTTATTACCCAGGTTGTTAATAAACTATTTCATTTCATTTCATTTTTTCATTCACAATTTTCGTTTTAAAGACATTTTTCAAAATTTCTTTAAGCTAAGTCCTATTTTGTATGCCCGCTTTTAAACTTACAACATAAAATAAAAAGAACGCGGGTGAAATCGAAACTTCTTCGTAAAATAATATTATTATGTAGTCACGAACGAGTCACGAACTCGCATCTGCTAGGGTTCATACAGCCTCATTTCTACGATAGCTTCCTATGTTTATAAAGCTAACTCTACCCGTTTAGTTCTTTTAACCTTGCTTTAATTAGCTTCACCCATACTAAGTTAGTACTATGACTTTACATGTATGTAAAGTCATAGTACTGTAAAGTTTGTGAGGTTGTTTGTAACTCTCCTTTGGACTCGATTTTGACCCACGGACGTACAACGGACAGATTTAAACGGACAGATTTAATTCAAACTTTGGACACTTATCAAGAATACTTGAAAAAAAATGTTTTAACAATAAATCGAACTAAAAAATTAAATATAAGTGTAGTTTGAAAAAACAAAAAACACGCTTTTGAAGCACACCAAGCTGTCCTAGCTGTGTAAGCTTCTTTAATGCTTAAAAATATCCCTATCCCTACTATAATACCTACTATAAATTCGAAAGTAACTCTGTCTGTCTGTCTGTCTGCTACGATTTCCCGCTTAAACTACTGAACCAATTTTAATGAAATTTGGAACACAGATAGAGTGGACCTTGGGAAAGGACATAGGATTGTTTTTATCCTACGGGAACCTATAATAAAACGGGTCCACGCGAGCGATGCCGCTGGCGGAAGGCTAGTAATAGGTAAATATAGTTAAAAAAACTCAAAAACACGCTTTTAGAGCACATCAAAGTAAAAAAGTGAAATCCTAAATATAAGCAAAAAATAATAATGAACAAAAAATACTAGTATTATTGTGAAGAAAGCGTGGGACGCTGTGCCATTTTTTTCGTATATCGAGCAACTCGAAGCTTCGTAGCTTCGAGCTTAACTCAATTGCCCAAAGTTAAATTGAGCTTATAAAACTTATTAAACTATATTATAGCTCTTAATTATTCATCACGGTGTTATGATATTTCTATTTATTTGGCCAGTACCGGTTACTGTTATGTAAAAAAATTACAGTATAAAATTCAATCTCTACAAAACAAATAGGTAGACTTCATCTGAAGGCTGTGTATTAACCAACTTTGCGTATAACGTAACAGAACCGCCCGAAGGACCCTTTGTAATTACTGACGCCCGTCGCTTCGAACTTAACTCAATTGCCCAAGTCGAATTGGGCTCACAAAACTGTTTAACCTAAACTTGTTAAACTATAAATGGTACGGCTTTTGATATTTGTTTATTCAAATTGTTCTATTATTTACTCGTATTGTATGATATTTAAATATTAAAACAAAAACTTAAAGCGATACACCGATGCGACTCCAAAATAGATTTAAGAATATTTATTCAACAAATGCGAATTAAAAATGATCTTGTAGGCTTATGAATATGAGAGGTTATATTTTTATCAACAATGATTACGCTGCTCCAATGCGGGTTGGTGGAAATGCGGATGTTTCAAACCGCCCATAAGGCCTCCGAAAAGGTTTATCGACTGTAAATATCTATCGATAACAACTCGGACCGACGTTTAACGTGCCTCGGAAGCACGGTAACGCGCATGAAATTTTTGCCACTGGCGACACAATATGTCTCTCTTCTCTACTTTTCACCTACACAGATCATTTCAGGCGCGGTCCCAGGGTCGGTCACAGGAGACATCCCAATCCATCAGTCATCAGTCATGTGTGGAAGGAAGATGGAAGGCGAAACAAGCCAATTTGGGACACCTCTTAAATTAAAGTCTGCGACCGTGCCTGGATTGTTTTTAATTGTAATCGAAAATGAGAAAATTTCATATAAACGTCACTCCCTATTTCACCCCCTTAAGGGTTGAATGAAACTAGTGCTGCTCACTTACATCATAAACCCCTGTACCAAATTTTAAGTTTTTGATATAAGTAAAATTGTTATAAGTTGTTAAGTCAGTGAGTTAGGTTTGCCTTTTAAATATACAGATTTTGAAAAACACTCGAAAGTCCTAAAATTATGACTTCAACGTCGAAAATTGTACAATATTGTCGCACAAACTTTGTCCTAGTTAACTATTTAGCGTCATCAAACCGTCTGGTTTCACCGCGGTGCAGTTCGGAAATTCGATTAGGAACTTGTCAAAGTTATTTTAACTATGACCATCTGAATATTCGTCAGATTTATCAGTTTATTAGAGTTTAAATTACCTTATCTATGCAATAGTCCAAGGCACTAAAGTTTTAAGAGTAAAATTAGATTGGACTACTAATACCTATATATATAACCCTTAATTTAATACAAACCCCCACAAAAATAAAAATAAATAATAATTTATTTCATATTAGGAATACAAAATATTCGCTTCATTAATGTAATTTTTTACCGGTCATCGCCTTTAGGTGCCCGTTTGGGCTAGATGTTAGCTGAGAGAAAAAAGGCGGCGGTAAAAAACTCTCAACAGCACTCTTTTATAAAAAAGTACGAATATAATTGAGATAATAGTATGGCCATGGGTCCATAATGGGCACACGTGATAGCTGATCGTATGAGAATGACATTAGAATTATTCGCAGAATGCCTGACAGCATTTGTCTCATGACCCTGATTTAGATATGAGCGCCGCGCCGGCGCGCCGCCGCCGCCGCAGATTTCGCCGCGCCGCCGCCGCCGCGAAAAGGTAACGGCGCGCCGAGTGAGCAAGAGAGATAGTTGAATCGGTCACTAGTCAAATAGTATGAACGTGCTCGTTGTTGAAGTAGGGCGCGTTAAGCAGTTAGCTATGAAAAATGGCTGCGTCGTCGGCTCTAGAAAATGTGTACGTTTATAAAACGAAAAAAGAAAAAAATACAGTGACGTCGCTACGGACGCTATCCCGAGTGAAATCAAAACACAGTTAATGCTGGAACTATTTTGAAAACTTAATTGTAAATTAAGATGAAAAAGAAAGAACAGTTCTCAACGATCAAGTGTTTTGTGACCCATGTTTAAGAAATGCAAAGAAAAAGACTGCTATTTATGGCTATACTTCCTCATATATTTTTATTTTATTTTTGATATTATTGCAGATTTGTGGTCAGAAGTGTTTAATTTACCACTCTAACTAAAAAAATAACGAAAACTATCATATAATTCCTCTTAATGCATTTGTGGCCTTATGAAATTTTCCAAAAATCAACTATCTAGCAGATGCCTGGATATCGCAAAGGCCTTTGACCGGGTCTGGCACAGGGTCCTTTTCGCGAAGCTTCCATCTTACGGTCTTCCCGTGAGTCTATGCAACTGGTTGGCAAGCTTTCTGTCTGAGCGGCAGATTAAGGTCGTTGTTGACGGATGCTGCTCAGATATGAAGCCCATTAACACCGGTGTTCCCCCAAGGCTCAGTGCTGTCTCCTATTCATTCTGCATATCAATGACATTCTGCAAAAACACGCGGTATACATTGCTTTGCAGATGATAGTACGGTGGACGCACTACACACCTGTCGAGCCAATGCCTTTCGGTCACAAGTGGAGGAAAGCAGAATCAAACTTGTGTCTGAACTCTCTGGAGTGGTTCTCGTAATAGGGTCGACTTAACCTTGTTGAGTTTAACCTTACAAAGACACAAGTTTGCGCGTTTACCGCTAAAAAAACACCCATTTGTTATAGCGCCCAAGTTCCAGGGAACTGCACTCACCGTAGGTGAAAGTGTCGGTATCTTGGGAGTTGACATTACGAGTAAAGTGCAGTATCGGAATCACCTGGAGAACAAAGTCAAATTGGAATCCAAAAAGCTTGATGTCCTCAACAGAGTACTTCACTGCGGGGCAACTCCTAACGCTGTATAAGGCCCAGGTAAAACCTCACAAGGAGTACTGCTCCCATCTCTGGGGAGGAGCACTAAAATATCAGCTATACTCATTTGACTCCGTTCAAAAGCGCGCAGTCCGAATCATCAACGATCCAAGCTTGACCGACAGGCTAGAATCGCTAAGCTTGGGAAGGGGCTCGCTCTGCACGTTCTACCGACTTTACTATGATGAACGCACTGAGGAACTTTTTAAAATGATGCCTACGTCAACATTTCATGAATATACCACCAGACGAAGGTTAAAGTGCCACCGACACCATCTGGACTAGTGGCGGTCCTCTACAGTCCGCTATGCACGCTCTTTTTTTTTACCACGGACGTGTAAGTTATGGGACAACCTTCCAGCTGAGACATTTCCAGTGGACTATGACATGGGGTTCTTCAAGAAAGCTGTAAAAAAGCTCTCCTTCATAGCCGACAATGCTCGGGTAGCTCCCTTGGGGTTACCCGTGTCCATAGGCGACGGTGATCGCTTAACACCACGCGGCCCGTCTGCCTTTTTGTACAGTTTATTTATTAAAAAAAACTATCCTGTCATACACGGACCTGCAATATCGGCGAATTGTTATTCGAAATTGTATATTACGTTGTTTTTTTTTTTCCTAAGTACCAAAAATATCACACTTTCCTGAACCGTAGTTTATTTATTTTTAAGTTTTAATAAATGTTAATATTTTTATCGATAAACTACGTGTCTTTTTTTTAATTTTTTATCTGCCAACATCTAAAAATCCTTTGGAGGTCACGCCGCCGACGACGCCGCCGCCGCCGACTCCAAAAAGTCGGCGCGCCGCCGCCGACCTCCCACCCATCGGTGCTCATATCTACCCTGATTACATTAAATAAAACTACGATTTTCTTTAATGTTGGAGGTCCAGGTAGCAAGAACCTTACTAGTTACTTAGTTAGAACCAAGTTGATAACTTTTTTTTGAAGTGAAAATTCTTTAGCGGCGTTGTACAATTTTTTTGAATGGGTAAAAAATGTTAAACTCGCGTCAACACACGTGGCCTGATCGTCGAATAGTAGAATAGTAGAGAAGACGTGGAAGATCGACCTTCACCGATTTGATAACTCGATGCGACATATTTTTTATCCAATACAATTTATAAACATATAAATATTATTATACATATAATATTATTATTATTATATTTATTTATATACAAGAGTGAGGTGATGAAAGAAAACTGATTAAAATTTATTATATTAAAAGAACACTTTTCAATAGGCAGGTTATCATACGCATGTATGTTTATAAATTATATTTCATAAAAAATATGTCTCATCGAATTTTCAGATCGATCGATTTAAGGTCTTCGATCAACCTCGAAGACCAAGACGGAGGGGTGACAGCTGATGACGGCTCGACTGTCTATACTTGTAAAATTCGTTTATATCAAGTATTTAAAATATGGACATTGAACAAAATGCATCTATTAATGAAAAAAGTGACGAAGAAATTGTGAAAGAAAATGAGTGAGTATTTTATAAAAATACTAGATGAAAACCTACTGAAAATGCTAGATGAAAAATAATACTGATATTAAAAGCAATTCGTGCGTAACGTTAATATTCAAGTTTACACTTCTGCCGGCACTATCGGAGTGCAACCAGTTGTTTTTATTTATTTTATAAAGTTGCGATCAAACTTTTCACACAGCCGGTTCACTTTAAGCTTATTGACTGAACAAAACCGGTTACTGATAATGGTTAAAGTACGTAATTCATTAAGATGGACACAACCCCAAAATCTATTACCCGGGCGTAATGAAATTATTAAATTTAATAAGGCCCTAAAGCAATTTGGGGCGAATTTGCTTAATGTTATTGCCATCTTATTTAAGAGACCCCGTTATTTAAGGTCCCAGGTGTACCCCAATCTGCAAGATTGAAAATATCTGTCATCTCCGCTGTCAGTGGAGAGTAGCCTTCAGTAATCTTAAGCCAAGGGTTAACCCGCTAAACCTTCCGGACTTACGTAAAGGGTCTTACGTAAAGGATGTTTACAATTATCTATAAAAAACGGTAAAAATCACGTTTTTTGTATGAGACACCGTCCCCCCCCCCCCCTACCTAAATACTGTCGTTGTTATAGCGGCAACAGAAATACATCATCTGTGAAAATTTTAACTGTCTAACTACCACGGTTCCTGAAAACCTGCTACCTGGTGACAGTTATACGGACGGATAGACAGACGGACGGACGGACAACAAAGCCTTAGTAATAGGGTCCCGTAGGGTAAACCTTTAAGTACGGAACCCTAAAAAGCGATAACTGAATGCGATGAAATGTAAAGGTGCGTTTAAACGGCGCGGGATAGCACGATCCCACGCGAGCCGAGTTGTCTGTGTAGATACGGCTCGGCTAAATCCGAACGCAAGCCTGCTCGTATACACGGCGCGGCGGCACGAGGGTCACAACATCGCTAAAATACTCAATATGAGTAACTTCCTTCGGCACGCGCTCCGTACCGTCTGTTTAGACGGCGCGTATTAACACAAGCCGAGCCGAAGTTGGCGCGCGCGCCTTTGATCCGTGTTGAAAAACCGACAAGCGATGGATCGTACAAACTTTGCCGAGCCGAGCAGAGGCGCGGCGAGCGTGACTGTTTAAACGACGCGTGGTGCGATGAATCACGAGCCGGTTTAACCGCACCTTGACGTAATACACGTATTTACGTTTTTATTTGCATTTGTAAGTTACTAAGTTCGACGAAACGCATGGCACAATGGTTACCATGCCGGACTGTTAATCGAAGGGTTCGATTCCCGGTGAAACAGAAATTTGAATGATAAGTTTAAATTTCTGTTCTCGGTCTGGGTGATTGTGTTCCTGTCTTAGTATGTGTCCATGGTACCCACGACACAGGGTATTAATAACCTTACTGTTGGGCTGAGTGTGTAACGTTTATTTATTATATTTAATGTAATGCGTGTTTTATAGTCAATGTCAAAGTCATTCGAGAAATCAAGTAATAAAATGTGATTATACGATAGTACCTAAGTATTATGTGTTTTTGGTACGCACAGTGATGAAAAACATCGTTATGAAATATTCTTTCACCCGCAGTGGAACAGCGATAAATACGGACACAACAAATTTTCGGGATTAAGAATAGAGCTACGATATCCCCTGCCTGATCGTAAGAGGCGACTAAAAGGGGTCTTCCGGGGTTGCGGACATTGAGAGTGGGAGCTCAACCCATCCAGCTAGCAGCCCTGGGATGGACGGCGGTGTGTGCGTGGTGGCATGCCGCCGTGAACATCTGAAGGTGCGGGAGAGCACATCTGCCGGATACTTTTTGAAGTCACCCCCACCCAGATACCAAATAAGGCAGTTATGTACGCCGGCTCTTAACGCGCGCGTCGGATACCGGTGTCTTTACCACTAACCTGATGAAAACAAAATAAAACATTAAATTAAATTAAAACAGTTTTGAAATATCTTAATAATGTTTCTTCATCGTGGAGTAGCGATAAATCCGCACATTACACATTGATATTCGTTTCGGGATATGAAATCGTGACTCCCTCGTGTAAGAACGGGATCTTAACCACGATCGCTGTCACTTGCCCCGATTTATATAATTTATCTTACTGATATGCAACATTTTCTACCACAGTTCCTAGTATGCTACCCGTACCCGCCGGAGTGGGGGGAGAGCTACCCCCGCAACATGGTGCTGTTCCGGTTCCTGGTCTACTACTCGCTGCCGCTGACAGTCATCGCGCTCTTCTACATCCTGATGGCACGACACCTCGTACTCAGCACCCAGAACGTGCCAGGCGAAATGCAGGGCACCCAGAGACAGGTAACGAAAAAAATTCTATAGATGATATAAATATAAAATATAAATATCTTTGGACAATTCACACAACACCATCTGATTCCAAACTAAGCAGAGCTTGCACTATGGTAATCAGAATGCTGATAAACTTACTTATATAATTCTAAATACATACTTAAATAGATAAATTAACACTCAGACACAGAACAAGTAGTCATGTTCATCACACAAATATTTGTCCTGGGTGGAAATCGAACCCACGACCTCACGCTTCGTAATCGGCTCATCACACACTACGCCACAGAGGCTGTCAACTCCTTAAACTTGAACTGATAGAACTCGTTAAACCTAATTTAAAGACATTTATTCTCATAAAAACATATTCGTCACTTACATACATGAGAACATAGTTCATAAAAGAATACACAAGTTCGTTGTCGCACCGTACGAACATTAATGCAAAATGAACCCTATTATGTTAAATAAATCAATTTGAACAATTTTGAAACAATATCTACAAACTATTTTAAATAAACGATTTTAAATATTACACAAAACGCGGAAGTTTCAATGCATTTTTCTTAATTACTAATCGGGCTGTCAATAATGTATTGTGATAGTTCCTTCTTAAATACATTGCATCATTCTGTATTTTTAAATGTGAAGGTAATCTATTATAAATTTCTCAATAACTTAATTTAATTCTATATGGCAATCATGGTACCTAATAGGTTTTTACGGCAGTGGGGCCGGGCACAGTTTCTTTGTCAGAGATGCGCGCCGAGAATTTCTACCCGGTGTCTCCGTGCCAGAGACCGCGCACTTTAACGCTCGGCCATCGCTGCTTATAGGTTATTATAAATTTTTAAAAGACCATACTTGAACCCTATTAGGATACTACAATGCAGTGAGAGCGGACCGACTTAACTTTTTCAGAAAGTCACTTCACTATTGAATAGTCTGATCTCATTTAGCAATTTGTTAAAAATCTTAACACACATCGTGTATGGTCCGGAGCTGTACATTTTATGTTTTGTTTTGGGATTTGGTATAACGTGACCACTATTGTACGTGAGTTGATTGCCGCAAACATGCCGGTCTGGATAATGGGAACCCGGCCTAACGATTTGTGCCGGGACCTGGATTTTTTTGGCGTAGTCCTCCGTAACTAATTTTCTATTCAATCAAAAATTTTACTCATTTGAAATTTATCTATATACTTAATTCAATTGATTCATGAAGCGCGCATGGCCCGGCGGATAGCGTAGAACGCAAGTGATCTGTGCCACTAAGCCAAACGGACGCGGTCGGGTGCGAGATGGGTGACCGCTTGTGGCAAAAAACTTCATTCACGTTTCCGTGCTTCGGAGAGCATGTTAAGCCGTCGGTCCCGGTTGTTGTCGATAGATAACAGTCGTTAAACCTTATCGGAGGCCTTATGGGCGGTTTGAAAACATCCGACAGCGGGTTGGCCACTAACCCGCATCTCCACCAACCCGCATTGGAGCAGCGTGGTGGAGTAAGCTCCAGGCCTCCCCAATAATGGGGAGAGACCCGTGCCCAGCAGTGGAACCCAAAAAGGATTGCAGCCACTTAATTCAATTTTGTGAAATGAAAGTGTGCTATTGACTGTTCATACTATTGAAATGGTCGTAATTCAAAACTAAAAGCGAGATTTAATTACCTATAAAAAAGCGTGACACCCTTTACTTGAACATAAAAGTAAGATTATTCGGTACAAAAATTACTAATTAATCGAGATTTTTTTTTGTAATCGAGTTAATCGAGAAATTATAAAAATGGAGTGTATATGAGATGTACATGGGCTTCAGTGACCAATTATCACCAGTTTGCCTGCCTGTTCGTCTGCTACACAAATTAAATTTCAAAAAATCGTTTCCCAATAGGATAATGTAACATAACACTATAGCCTTGATAGTTAAACAGCCATTACCAATAGCAAAATCCTTTCGAGTTGATTTTCCTACCCTAGACAATTTCGTTGTTTACTTTCGAAGCTCGTCCTGGGATCATTATCATATTTATACAGGGCTTCCCTTGAGAAAACCCTCTTTAATGGGTTCTTAAAATAAACTGACTAGAGGTATGTATGTATTTATGTAATTCTAGTTTAATAGTCAATTTGTTTTTACAAAATGGAGTATATATCTAACAAAGCGTAAGAGTATATATCTTCAAGAAAGCTGTAAAAAGAGCTCTCCTCCAAAGCCGGCAATGCTCGGGTGGCTCCCCTGGGGTTGCCCGTGTCCATAGGCGACGGTGATCGCTTAACATCACGCGGCCCGTCTGCCTTTTTGTTCGGTTTACATATATAAAAAAAAAAAAAACAAAGGAGTAGACATGGTATCAACCATTTTTGCGTCCCACTTCAGTGCACGGGTCTCCTTTCATTATTGGGGAGGCCTGGAGGTTGGCAGCACGCTGCTCCAATGCGGGTTGGTGGAGATGCGACGGCCAACCAGCTGTCGGATGTTTTCAAACCACCGCAATAAGGCCTTTTTTTGGTATCGGGGGGAAACCTTCAAATGGAACCCAGCACCTTGGGAGAGGTTACCGGGTTAGGTGGGATTTGACCGAACTAAAACCCCCTCGGTGGCCTGTCTCTGCACTTGGGAGGACTCCGGGATCTCCATAGGAACACACCGGTATCCTCCAAGCGCGGCGCCCCAAAACGTGTCCATCTTCGGGAGAGCAGATGTGCTCTCCTGCACCTTCAGGTGTTTACGGCGGTATGTGGCCACGCACACACCACCGTCCTTCCCGGGGCTGCTGGCTGGACGGGTCAAGCTCCCACTCTTACCGTCCACAACCCCGGAAGCCCCTTTTAGTCGCCTCTTACGATCAGGCAGAGGATACCGTAGCTCTATTCTTAATCCCAAAGCTACAGGTACTACCGCAATAAGGCCTGCGACATGTTATAACGACTACTATAGCCTTCGAATATAAAGAGCTGCTATTTTAAAACACAAAGCAAAATATTGCGAAATAATAACATATTATTTCTGTTAATGCTGACCTGAAGACGGAAACAATAACAAAATATATACTGCAGAGGAAGAAAAATGTATCTAGAATCTTCCATTTTCCTCGGATTTGAACCGTGACAAAACGCGATAAAGTGCTGAAGTAAGTTTAGTATGTGACCCACAAAATAAACACTTGGTTGGTTGCCGGCTCACCGTGAAGCAGTTACCAAGATTTATTGTACTGTTCACTTTGGCTAGCTCGCTCGACCACTTCAAAGAACATCCTATGCATTTAAGAGAACTTCGTATTTTTCTTTATGGTCCCAAAGAACCACTACCAAGTACCACTGCTGTAGCCTGCCATATCTACCGGCAATTCTGTTGCACTTCGAGTCAAAGATTGGCAACCACACCCCAAGTTTTGCAGACTTACATAAGGCGACTATTAGCATCTGGAGTAGCACCCCAACTGCATGCGACCTTAAACAAGACGCAAGCGTACTTGCTCTGTTCTACACAATTTTCTACCCCATAAAAAGAGTAATATATTGCCATAAGCCTTCTCCACAGGCTCAAAGTTGCTAACCAAATACTATGCCATCCAAATGCCATCCATCCATCAACCTTTAGAAGTCCACTTCTAGAATAAAGCTTTTTCGCTACTCCGTCCGATCCTGCACCGCATCGCACACATGCAATACAAACGTATTCTCTTGCCTCCGAGTTTTCTTTATCACTTTCTATTTAATTACGAACACAGTTACACACAGAGTAGTGGGTGAATTAATATAGTAAAATGCCTATGCTGCCATCAAGTTTTTTTCGACTAAAATTACCCTGTTCTCATGCTACCGGCATCAAAAAATAAGACTTGCGATAAAATGGTAAGAAAATCTTATTCAGAATCTTCTATGTTTCTCGGACCTCAGGCATGATAAAATGCGATAAACTGCTGAAGCGAATTTTACTACGCGACCCACAAAAATAAACAATTTGCTAGCCTGACCGGTTGTTCGTGATACCGTACTCTGTGTTTTATTATGCGAATCACTCGGGGTGGCTCGCTCGGCAAAATCTAAGGAAGCGCCTATTGAAGTAGGTACTTCACCATATGCTTGCAAGTTAAAATGATGTTGACAAAATCGAACAATACGAAGTCCTAAAGAAAGGACATAAAAGATTTAAAATTATAAATTAAAAAACTATTATAACTTGCGAAAGCTTTTTTCGTTACCGGTGAGTTTTACCCGAACCTTTGTTAATTTGGTTGAAACCCTTTTTGCGCCCCACTGGACACGTATCTTCCCATAATTTGGAAAACCAAGTTATGTTAACACTCGCGTCCAGAGGCCTTAGTGTAAGTCTGTACACGTGAAAACGTTACTAACGCGTTTTCGTTAAGAATTTAATTATCGACCTTATTCCTTTTAAATTAAGATCTATCTGTCCAATTTTAACTCGGACGCAGTAGTAAGGTTTGCGCGTTTACAAACTTACACTAAGGGCTCTGATCTTGACTGCTATCTATCGATAACTACCGTCTTCGTACCTCCCGAAGCACGAAGATACACACGAAATTTTCCACTAACTTAAAATAGATAGATCGCTTGGGCTCTACTCTAGCCACAGGGCCGTGCCGTTTGTTCATTTATTCTGACAGAAAGAAAATATAAAAGAAAAATGACACACGAGAATTAAGGCAACGTAGTCATTCCGTTATATTTTCTTTCAATTTCTCACCACAAGTAAATCTCGGACTTCATAAAATGAAATTAAACAATTCCTTGTGAAAGCCCGCATGCATCTTTTTGAAGCGAAATTATTATGCTGATAAAATTCTTAAACAATGCAATGTTTTATACGGAAACAAGAAAATTGTATGTTGAATGTAACTACCTACTTCTACACCTAAAAACATAATCGTTGACGGACTCCAAACGTTTGCGTAAGATTGAATGTGCGTCTTATTTGTTTTTATGTTTAATATTGTGAAATATGAGCTCAATAAAGATAATACAACAACTAAATATAAACAATAACAAATATGTTTTTAATATAAGTATTTACTTTTAATTCGCCATATTTTATTTATCTTCAATAGATATGCAAATATTAGATAATACAAAATATTAGAAAACTTAATAAATTACTTTGTCACTTTATGCTAAACAATATTATTTATATTTTATTTCTGTGTTATTAATTTTTAAAATATTGTTGTTAAAAATTACTTTGACGACCTGTATTGCGCACTGGTTACCATGCCGGACTGTCATTTGGAGGGTTTGATACTCAGCAAGCTGTTCTGGATCTAGTTGTGTGTCTTTCTGTGTGCTCACCAAAGATACAAGAAATCATAGAGTGGAGTCTTAAATATGTATAGTTATTTAATTTATTTATTAGAGCCGCCGTCTACCTATTTCCTTGGATCGAAATTATTATGCTGAGTATAATCCTAAAACAATACTGTAATCTATTATCCCGAAGTACGAAAATTGTATCTAGAATATTCCATTTTCTTCGGACTCCAACCATGACAAAATGCGATAACAGTCGAAGCGCGTTATAGGAAGTCAACCACCAAAATAAACACTTGGTTGGGCTTACTGGATTATCGTAATGCTCCTGGCTCTTTTATAGCGACAAAAGCAAGAATAATTAAAAATCGTTTCATTCTTTATTGTCTTTATAAATAATTATGTCTACACGACATGGTGCATGTAAAAAATCTACAATTTATGAACTTCATCAAATCAAATCAAATAAAATCAAAATATTTATTTCAATATTAGGAATACAAAATATTCGCTTAATAGATAGATAGATAGATATTTTTGGACAATTCACACAACACCATCTGATTCCAAACTAAGCAGAGCTTGTACTATGGTAATCAGAAAGCTGATAAACATACTTATATAATTCTAAATACATACTTAAATAGATAATTAACACCCAGACACAGAACAAATAGTCATGTTCATCACACAAATATATGTCCTGGGTGGGAATCGAACCCACGACCTCACGTTTCGCAGTCGGCTCATCACCCACTACGCCACGGAGGCTGTCAATGTTAATGAATGAAAATTTTCCCAGTCATCGCCTTTAAGTGCCCATTTGCAGAGAGCGGAGAGAAAAAAGGCGACGAAAAAAACTTCCAGCAGCACTCTTTGTTTAAAAAAGATCATATATATTTGAGATAACAGTAAGACTATGGGTCGATAATGGGCACACTTGACAGCTGATCGTATGATACTTACACTATACGGCATAGTGGGAACCTGGCCATAAATTCCCACAGCCTGAATATGCTCATCTCTTCTCTCTTTTCCTTCTTTATCCCACTGTATGACAACCTATACGACAGTATCGTTACCATTCGATTGGTTATTGCCGTATCAAATTTCAGTTAAACCAGTTCCGAACCAGCGTTTTCTGCGCGTAGGCTGTTGATTGTCTGGCAATGGTTGGTCTAAAAGCACAAACTCTCATAGTCGATCTTATACGCGCGTTTAATACCTATACAGGTCTGAAACTACAGTAGAGTTTTGGCGGGAAGTCGAAAAAGACATATTGTGCTCTTGTTTTATTTTCATTTTCTTGGTGTATTTTTCTTGGTTATTTTTGAGTTATATCGGATAAAGTTGATAGAATTTTGTTTGATATAGGTTAATTACAGTGCACGAGTGTTTGTGAAACAGAATAACAGTGCTAAAATATGTTTTTTCTGCTTGCCTCTAAAATTCCATCGGACACGTTCTAGTAAAGTAGCCATCGCTTTACTTGAATGTTGGACTGACTAGACTGACTGATTACTGACGACTTACTGACTTTGTTATTACTTCGTCCAGTTTCATTTTTTCATAGGCCATAATTCTAAAGACTTATCAAACCCAAACATTAAGTTAATAAAAAGTATTAACTCTACTATATTTTTAGCACCTACTGATGAAATAGAAATACAAAAAATTATAAAGTCTTTGAAAAATACATACTCAACTGGCTATGACGATATATGCACACTAATAGTTAAGTCGTGTTCCATTGAACTTTCTCCTCTGTTAGTGTATCTTGTTAATAGTTCTTTATCGGAAGGTGTGTTTCCAACTGCCCTAAAGATATCAGTAGTCAAGCCGTTATTCAAACATGGTGAAAAGGATGACATAAATAACTATAGACCCATTGCCCTCATCCCGATCTTATCAAAAATATTTGAAAAGGTTATGCAGGCCAGACTGACATCATTTCTTACCTTACATAATGCAATTAAACCCGAACAACATGGTTTTCAAAAAGGCAAATCAACAACACTTGCTTGCTTCTCACTTATTAAAAACATTTCAGCACAAATGAATAAGAAAAATCCCGTATCTGCAGTCCTATTCGATATGAGCAAGGCTTTTGACTATGTCTGCCATAATATACTCATGATAAAACTGGAACAGTATGGCATACGTGGTCGTGCATATGACTGGATTAAAAGCTACCTTAGCGGAAGAACACAAATCGTTGAAATCTCCAAATTAAATGACAGACGTAAACTTACGGTATACAAATCAAACACTAAAATAAACACCTTTGGCGTTCCGCAAGGAAGTATACTGGGACCTATCCTTTTCATTATGTATATTAATGATCTTCCGACATGCACAAAATATACATGTTCTCTATTTGCGGACGACATATCTGTTATTATACCTAAACAAATAAATCATAACTATGAAACAGAGATAAATAATGAAATCGCTAAAATTATTAACTGGCTTGAATGCAATAATCTATCAGTAAATCTAATTAAAACTAAGTATATTCAATTTTATAACAAAAATGGTAATCCCTTAAATTTATCAATTAATTATGACAATTATCCCATTCAAGAAACCCATACAGCTAAATTTCTTGGCATTGAAATCGACTCAAATTTAAATTGGAAAAATCATGTAGAAATAGTATGCCAAAGACTAAATAAATTCATATACGCATTACACCATCTTTCAAAAGTAGCAAATCAAAAAACAGCATTGATTGCTTATCACGGATACGTATGTTCCGTCCTAAGATACGGATTACTTTTATGGGGGAACTCAACTGACTTAAATAGAGCATTTATTATACAAAAGAGATGTGTTAGGGCCATTTACGGTGCGGGACCTATGGAATCCTGTAAGCCAATATTTAAAAAACTAAATCTCCTGCCATTGCCATCAATGTACATCTACGAAAGTCTGATATTTGTCAAAAATAATCAAAATCAATTTGATACCAAAGATGATACATTCTCCACACGGCATCGGGGTCAATTGCATAGACCATTGTCTTATACGGCATGCTATTCGAGAAACAGCTTTGTGATGTGCATCAAACTTTATAATTTGCTGCCATCTCGGTTAAAAAATCTAACACTAAATCGGTTCAAGGGTTTTACTTTTAAATTATTGATTAAAAACTGTTTTTACTCCACAAATGAATTTATAGAATATTGTCATGCTGGACACCTCAAACGCTTGGCTAATGAATTATAAATCTTTATTCAATTATTCAATAATGCAAATATTATCATTATTATTAGTATCTAATATTATTGTTATTAAATTACTATTGTTATTATTGTAATTAATTATGTTGTAAATGTAATGTAACAAATTGACATGTACCTTCGTGTATGAAATTGCATTAATATTCTTAAATTAAAAAATGTAAATTAATGATTTAACCTATAGACTAAGTATATACTGTTATCACTAAAGACACGATGACTTTAGCTTATTAATAAATATTTGCCCACCGACTACGTCGGTAAAACACGCAGGAACAATATCGTAAGATTTTTATCGTAAAATGTACCGTGTTTTATGCAAATAAATATTTCATTTCATTTCATTTCATTTCTGGCAAAAAATTGATGCAAAAATTATACTTGACGCTGGCAGTATGCACAGAGTTTGCGATGCCATAATTGAAAAAAAATTTAACTACACTACGTTATTCAAGAATGTCACCATCAAGATTAAAGCAAGTCAGCAATTGATTGAGTGTGGTTTCTACGAGGTAGAGTAGAGGTAGAGAGCTAGAAAGCTCTACGTCTTCTATATCACAAATCCTTAAAAGGCCGATAAAAACATTACGTTCCTTTGTGTCGGGCAGCCGGGTAAAAAGGGTTGCAGATACGAGTAATTCATCTCTGAATTCGGTTTCTTTTGAAATTAAAATGACATGGATATTTTTATCCCACCAAAAACATGGGGGCCAAGTTCCTATCGGTTAATTGTTCGCCTAAAAAGTGTTGAAATCCAATCCAATGCCAAGTTTAGATGCACTTTAAAATCGATCATAATCATCTTCATCAACAGCCTGATCCACTGGTAGACATTTGCCATTCCCAGGACTCGCCACCACACCCTTTTTTTGTGTCGGGGGAGAAACCTTCAAAAGGTACCCGGGACCTAGAGAGAGGATACCGGGTTATGTGGGATTTGACCGCACTAAAACCCCCTCGGTGGCCTGCCTCTGCGCTTGGGGATCTCCGGGATCTCCTAAGGAGCGCACCGGTGTTCTCCACGCGTGGAGCCCAGAATGGGCCCATCTTCGGAGGTTAGATGTGCTCTCCTGCACCTTCCGATGTTTATGCGGCACGCACACACCGCCTTCCTTCCCGGGGCTGCTGGTTGGACGAATCGAGCTCCGACTCTCCCCGTCCGCAATTCCGGAAGTCCCCTTTTAGTCGCCTCTTACGATCAGGCAGGGGATACCGTAGCTCTATTCTTAATCCCGAAGCTACAGTAGGGACTTCGCTACCACACCCAGTCCTCCGTTTCCTAGTGCTTCCTAGAGTACCTCTAACTTTTAAAGTAAAAAAAGTGAAAAATCTAAAAAAAATATATGTTGTAGATCTCAATAAAAACTTTCAACGAAAATTTGTTCGAACGAGATATATTACGCAGTTTTTGAGATATAGTAATTTTTTAAAAACAAAGTTAAAAATAACTTTGTTTTTAAAAAATTACTACCTGTCTGCAACCCCGGAAGTCCCCTTTTAGTCGCCTCTTACGATCAGGCAGGGGATACCGTAGCTCTATTCTTAATCCCGAAGGTACAGTAGGGACTTCGCCACCACACCCAGTCCTCCGTTTCCTAGTGCGTCCTAGAGTACTAGAAAGATACGTTCTATTTGTATTGTATGTCGTTCCGCTACATACAGACATAAATCCTTAGGCAGATAAACATATAACCTTCCTTTGTGTCAGGCATTCAGGTAAAAAGGGTTGCAGATATTTCATCTCTGAATTCAGGTTCTTTTGAAATGAAAATGACATGGATATTTCTATCTTAAAACGCGCTCCATAAAACACTATTTCGGGTTGGCAGGTTCGTTGAAAGTGGGCTTAGCTGCTTTCTCGACCACATTGTACAAGAATACAAGAGCTAGGTACTAGGCTAAATCAATATATGTAATTATAAAGTCTTATAAAGAAAAAATGTCTCAATAAGAATAGGATCTAAAATAAATAAAACTAGTACTGATCTTTGTCAGCCTAACGAAATTAATAAAAACCATTCTTAAAGATGACATACTTCATAAGAAGTTCTGCACCTTTGGTGAAATTCAACTGTATATTTGACAAAATCGGACAACGTACTTCATTTCTACAGCGCTGAAAGGTAAATGTACTAAAGCTACATACCTACATACATTATTACATTCTTAGCCCAACAAACACATTATCTTTCTTTGTGTCGAGCAGTCAGGTAAAAAGGGTTGGCGAAGATTCATTCCCGAACTCAGTTTCTTTTGAAATAAAAATGACAACGATATTTCTATCTTAAAACACGCTTCATAAAACAATACGTTGGGTTAGGAGGTCCGTTGAAAGCGGGCTTGAATTTCCCGAACACATCTAACAACATGATATGAGCTACTAGGCAAAAATAATTTTGGAGTTTTATATACATTAATTTTCAAATGCTTTTTTTTATTTTATGCGCTATCTTATTTCAATAATATTTATCATTTAGGGCAATTTATAAATATTTATAAATTGCCCTAAATGATAAATAAATATTTACAAATGTTCATTGTTTCTCAGTAAACATTTTTAAGAGACCTCATCGTGACAAACAAGATTACGCATTTTTTTCATTTGGCGCATTAATTTTAAAGCTTGTAATTAAAATAAAATACTTTAGCTTTTTAATTCCTCGCTTTACAAATTTTTGTCATTATAAAATATTTAAGTAAACATCTCTTTTCAATTATTTTTAGAGTTCCGTAGCCACAATGGCATTTTGAATTATAGATTCGGCATGTCTGTCTGTCTGTCTGTCCGTCCGTCCGTATGTCACAGCCACTTCATTTCCGTCTGTCCGTATGTCACAGCCACTTCATTCCAAAACTATTAGGGCATTAGAAACTTGGTAGGTAGATGTAACCTCTGAACCGCTTTAAGATTTTTATACAAAAATAAAAAAAAAATTAATACCCCTTATTAATATTTTTTCTCCTCTCCTCTCGCTCTCCATACATGGAACTCAAACAAAAAAAATTTTTTTCATCAAACCTATTCGTGTAGGGCGTCTATAGATAGGTCTTTTAAAATTACATAGAGGTTCCTACAATCATTTTTTCTCAAAGTTAATCGTTTGAAAGACACTTCCAAAGTGGTAAAATGTTGCCCCCCCCCCCCTCTAACTTTTAAAGTAAGAAAGTGAAAAATCTAAAAAAAAATATGTTGTAGATCTCAATAAAAACTTTCAACGAAAATTAGTTCGAACGAGATATATCACGCAGTTTTTGAGATATAGTAAATTTTTAAAAACAAAGTTATTTTTGCTGACAAAAAATAATAATGCTTGCTACTACGGAACCCTTAATGGGCGAGTCCGACTCGCACTTAGCCACTTTTTTGTCATAGGAATTAGTTTTGTCATAATTTATTGATTACTTACTTATAAAATTTCATAAATTGTTATCTAAAACGGTTTTTACTCACTTGATTCCGTCGTCACTTCGCGGCGAGCGGCGGGAGCTCATGATTAAGGACCACGGATTGGTCCGAAACTAGTCGGGCAGTCCCGATAAATCAAGTGAGTAAAAACCGTTTTAGATAACAATGAATAAAGACACTCACAATACATTTAAGGACAAAATTTCATAAATTATTTAAATTTTATAAAAAGTCAACATGTTAATAATTAATAATGGTATAAATACTTTAGTTAACTTTTTTAATTTTTGTAATTTTGTTTTTTGTTCGAAAGTTATTTAAGTGATCGCAAACAATACGTAGAAGTCAATAATGTAAATCCATGTAATATGGAGGCAGAAACATACAAGTCTTCTGTCAAATACAATAGGGTAGGCGTTCCTCAAGGAAGCATTTTGGGGCCTCTTTTATTCATATTATATATAAATGATATTACAAATATAACAAACTATCATTGCTCCTTATTTGCTGATGACATAGCTATAATCATCCCAGATAATCGGGACGGCAAAAATTATAATGCTAAAATAAACGATACAATTGAAGAATTACAATTATGGCTAAAAAATAATAATCTTCAATTGAATGTCAGTAAAACAAAATACATCCAATTTAAAAACAAAGGGACAAAAGTACCTGAATTAAACATAACGTGCCACAATCAAAATACTACTAGGGTAAACACAATAACTTTCTTAGGAATACAATTAGACGATTTATGCTCTTGGAAGGCACATATCGAAAAAGTCTGCTCTAAAGTAAGCCGATTAGTCTACCCCTTATGGCGCCTTCCAAAAATTAGCAATAAGATGACGGCACTTAAAGCATATCACGGATACGTCTCATCCAATTTAAGATATGGCATCCTGTTATGGGGCATCTCAGTAAACGTCAACAAAGTTTTTATAGCCCAAAAAAGATGTGTACGTGCCATTTGTGATGTAACACCAGAAAAGAGTTGCAAGCCTCTTTTTAAAACTCTATTAACACTATCAGGAATGTACATTTATGAAGTGTGCCTATTTGTTAAAACACATTTGTATCTTTTTACTCAGAAAAAGGATGATTGTAGATTTCTCACTCGTTACCCTGAAAAGCTTTGCCTTCCATTATCTAAATCAGTTCTTCGATCAAGAAATTCATACCATATGTGCGTAAAAATATATAATAAATTGCCTGCAGAAATTAAGAATTTAACATTAACACGCTTTAAAAGAGAATTACATGACTGGCTAGTAGATAAGTGTTTCTACAGCCTCAGTGAATTTATAAATTGATATTTCTATATTTATATTTTTTTTTAATAATGATTAATAAATAGAATAATTGATTTGATAAATGATTAAATAGGCAAACAAATTATTGAATTATACTGTTATTAGTTTTTGACATACGTTTTTACTAATGTTTTAATATTTATGACAATTATACTAAAAATAAGTGAGATATTGAGATATTGTACCTATCGCAAATTTTTGCATGCCTTACAAAGGTTAATGTGAGATACCTTATAATTTACATAAATAAGACCTAATTTGTGACCACATTATTGCAAATAAATTTATTTCATTTCATTTCATTTCATTTATTTCATTTCATTTGTTACAAAATATTAGCTTATTGAGTACATAAAACATTTCAAGCATTTCAAGCAAACATTTCAAGCAAGCATAAATTATTTAAGTTTCAAGTCAACCTAGTAATAATTATTAATTGTAATATGTAATTGTAATCATAATTATACAAAATTGTATTTTAACTGTAAAGTAAATATCAAAATAATTTAATTAATGTTTCATATTTTTGTTGTGAGGGGGATGTTTAGAGGGGCTATGGGTAAAGGCCTCCTCGAGAGTTAACCATTTTTGTCTGTCTTTGGCTTTGTCCACCCAGTGTTTGCCTGCAGTTGCTACAACTTCATCCACCCATCTTTCCAACGGTCTACCTTTACCACGATTGCCAGTAGCTGGGTTGGGCTGGGCCGGAATCCTATAAACGTCATTAGAATGAGATTTAAAATGATATGAGAAAGAAATCATTATGAGATATTCCCTCATACCTAGATCTTATATTCTCGGTTAGATTACAGTACCTGGACGACTGAGCGTTGCTCGGATAAAATAGTGCCGGCAGAAGTGAAAACTTGAACATTAACGTTGTGCATTTATGATATTCTGGAATGGTTAGGGAATAATTTCGCACGAATCGCTTTTATTATCAGTATTATTTTTCATCTAGTATTTTGAGTAGATTTTCACCTAGTATTTTTATAAAGTACTCAATCATTTTCTTTCAGTATTTCTTCGTCACTTTTTTCATTAATAGATGCACTTTGTTCAATGTCAATATTTTGAATACTTGATATAAACGAATTTTACAAGTATAGACAGTCGAGCCATCAGCTGTCACCCCTCCGTCTTACGAATATTAGATCATGCCACGTGTCCTGACGCGAGTTTAACATTTTTTGCCCATCCCAAAAAAAAAGTGCACAACGCCGCTAAATAAGTTTTCACTTCAAAAATATTTTCTTGTTTTAATTTAACACTCATTTGCTTGTTACTTAATAACGCCATCTGAAATAACTCCCAATAAAAATCACAAAAATATAAAATGAACGTAATAGGGTTATGATTGAGGTTTGAACCCGGGCCTCTAGTGCCGCATTCAGCCTACGTAACCATTCGGCCAAGGAATCTTTAATTCAGTTAATGAAATTTTTATAGAGTTCTTTCTAATCGGCATTGTCATCTCTTTGAACGTCGGATTGACAGTTGGCGTTTGACGGCGTTCTACGCCACGATATTATTAATGCTTGCCAATAGATGACAGTAAGAGTCATATTTTACAGTTTACATTCAAGTTGATTATCGATGAAAAAACTTTTTATAACTAAAAATTTCTAAATATAAAACCTACCTGGATCATTTGATCACCCCCGAAACCAGGGTACTAAATTTCACTAAAATCTTTGGAGCCGTTTCCGAGATAAATTTTTTTTTAGGTATTTACAAGAATTGCTCGTTTAAAGATATAAGAATTAAGAAGAACCGTTGCTGTAGAAAAAGTAGTATCTAAGGTGAAACTCGATTTAGGTGAGACTCCTTTGACATTTTAGTACATTACATCTCAATGTTAAAGAAATATTTTTTCTTCAAACAACGTCCCCAAAATTTGGTATCGAAACGTAGATGAAAAGAATCATTTCATGACAAAGAAATTTAATTTAGCTGGTCGATTATCTCTTAGATTTGGGTTGTTGGGTTGATATAGATTGCTATTTTGGGCCTGTAAATACAAAGCCACTGAGGGCTTATGTTCATAATATGTAGTTTTATTTCCGCCGTTACAGAAAGGGTCAAGAAACAAAGCAATGAACGTTAGGACTGATGTCTGCGAAAGACACGTACATATAGGATCTTTAAAATTATATGCCAGCAAAAATCAAAATAATTCGTCAATATACCTCCTTATTATGAAGTATGTTTATGAAGGAAGTAATAAAAAAATAAGGATTTATGGAATATAAAAAAAAATATAAAAGCTTTTTTAAAGGAAAAAGTAACTCATGCTATAGTACGTAAACGATGGAAAACGCAAGTTTTGAAATTATTTATTAATAGCTGTGTCCCGTGGTGTCACCCGCGTTAGAGAGGATCATTAGCATAAAGTGAATTCCCTTCTGAAGTGCCGCTGGACCGGCTTTTTGTAGGACTATTTAAGATAAATATTTCCATCATACATTACTTATGTGTAACTCTAGCGGTTTTGGCAGCGCACGCCAGAGCTAGCTATTCAGCTAGCAGATGGTAGAATATTTCCTGCTTACTTGATACTCGTCATATTTAGGAAAATTCACGCAATATCTTTATAAATTGTAGCCTATTTGTTATTCTGATGTATAAGCTACATTATTGTACGGTTTCATTAAAATCCATTCAGTAGTTTTTACGTGAAAGAGTAACAAACATCCATTCTTACAAACTTTCGCGTTTATTATATTTGTAGGATAGTAGGAAGCAGGATAAATTAGTAATAAGCCTTGTTGTGTTGTGTCTTTAGGCGTTACGACTTTAAATAAGAGAGTGGACTGTAGAAAATTGAAAGAGTAAAATAACGAATCGGTTTATTTTGTATTGAATATTTCACGATGTTTCGATTTTCGAACAAGTAATGGTTCGATTGAATAATAAGTAAATTTTATTGCAGACACATTTTGAAGTTTATTTATGACTATTTTCTTATACATCATTAACTCCATGACCTAGAAAAGTAAATACTTCACTCTTCACCTCTGTACTCGTATAATTGGCGCATCGTGATTTATTGTGCGAATCACCCGACAGCCATTTCGGTCTGAATCTAAGAATACTATGCTATGTAGGTCTTCTATAATGCTATTTCCGATGTGGGTACGAAATCTTGATTCCAGCTAGTTTCGGTCTATGAATGCGGATCGAAATGGAAGAGAAACTATTTCTTTCGCTTTTATCTTATTATGGTAATGTTTTTATATTTTTATGAGTGTAAACGAAATGAAATGAATTAATGAATGAAATGAATGAAATGAATGAAATGAATGAAATGAATGAAATGAATGAAATGAATGAAATGAATGAAATGAATGAAATGAATGAAATGAATGAAATGAATGAAATGTTTGAAATGAATGAAATGAATGAAATGAATGAAATGAATGAAATGAATGAAATGAATGAAATGAATGAAATGAATGAAATGAATGAAATTAATGAAATTAATGAAATTAATGAAATTAATGAAATTAATGAAATTAATGAAATGAAATGAAATGAAATGAAATGAAATGAAATGAAATGAAATGAAATGAAATATTCTTTATTCACTGTATGGTTCATTTACAAACTCTTAGTGAACGTTTTTTTTGTTCTGTCTGCTCTGGGTGCGCTTAGGCAATGCTGAGCTGAAGAAAAAAGCAGACGGAGAAAAACTTCAGCCCTGTTTTAAAATATGAAGTATACAATAATAAGCTTTCTTACAGAGTAGCTATGGGCAGATAAGGAACATACGTGACAGCTACCACATGTGTCAATGTCGTCCCACAGCTATCTGTTAACATTGACAGTTTGATTGATTTAAATCTATTACATCAGTTATAGAAACAGCCTTGTGGGACTACAGCTCAATCCCAAGCTTTTTTATCAATTAAATAGTCCTTAAGATCGTAATAAGACTTGCGGCACAGGACTTGTTTGACTTTCTTTTTAAATCTGTGCAAAGGAAGGGATTGAACACTTTCCGGGATTTTATTATATATTCTGATAGACATCCCGATAAAAGAGTGGCTCTTTTTGCGGAGCCTACACTTGGGGAATGCAAGTTTGTGGCCATTCCTTGTCGAAACACAGTTCGAACTATGTAAATCCAAAAGGGTCATAAATTCGTGTTTATTTTTACGAACATACATTATATTTTCATAAATATATTGCGATGCAAATGTCAGTATATTAGTTTCCTTAAATTTTTCTCTCAGAGACTCTCTAGAATTTAATTTATAAATTGCGCGAATAGCCCTCTTCTGCAAAATAAATATTGTGTCGATATTAGCAGCATTTCCCCACAGTAAAATACCATACGACATTATACTATGGAAATAACTAAAATAGACCAGTCTGGCTGTATCGACATTTGTAAGTAATCTTATTTTTTTTATTGCAAAGACGGCAGAGCTTAGTCTATTCGCTAACCGAGAGATATGGGGTCCCCATTGAAGCCTAGAATCTACAGTTAATCCAAGAAATACAGCTTCATCAACAAAGCTCATTTCCTCGCCATTCAATTGTGGTTTTACAATAATTTCTTTAACATTAGGTGGTGAAAACTTAATACAATTGGTCTTTTTATTATTGAGTAGTAAGTTATTTACATTAAACCAATTTACCACCTCAGAGAGAGCATTGTTCACATCGTCATAATCATCAGTATGTCTATTAGTTTTGAAAATTAAGGAAGTATCATCTGCAAACAATACTATCTCGTGATTATTCTCCACCATATATGGCAGATCGTTAATATATATTAAAAATAAGAAGGGGCCGAGGATTGAGCCCTGTGGGACCCCCAAATGAACTACAGACCCGTTTGACCTTTTACCGTTCACTTCAACCTTCTGGATCCTATCACTCAGATAAGACTCCAGAAGCCTGAGCGCGGTTTCTTTGATGCCATAGTGATTGAGTTTCCTGATCAATGTTTCACGGTGTACACAGTCAAATGCCTTAGATAAGTCACAAAAGATACCTAAAGCATCCCGTGACGTCTCCCAAGCATCCACTATGGTCTTAAAAAGCTCTACACCGGCATCTGTGGTTGATCGACCCCTCGTAAAACCGAATTGATTTTTATGTATAAGTCTATTATTAGTAAAGTGTTTTAGAAGTTGTTCTAAAATTATTTTCTTAAAGATTTTACTAATGGAGGGCAGAATTGAAATAGGTCTAAAGTTGGAGGGATCTGAAGTACTGCCCGACTTAAATAAAGGTATCACTTTACTATGTTTCATTAGATCAGGAAAGTCACCACTTTTAATACAGTTAAACTTATAAGTTACTAGCCTTCCGCCAGCGGCTTCGCCCGCGTGGACTTGTTTTAAAGGTTCCCGTAGGATAAAAACCATGCTGTGTCCTGTCCCAAGGTCCACTCTATCTGTGTTCCAAATTTCATTAAAAATGGTTCAGTATTTTAAGCGGGAAAGCGCAGCAGACAGACAGACAGAGTTACTTTCGAATTTATAATATTAAGTAGGGATTGCAACTACATTCAAGCAGCGTGGTGGAATCAGCTTCAGGCCTCTCAAATTAGAAGAAAAGGAAAAAAGAAACCGATGTCCAAAGCGAAAAATTATTTCAATTATTCGTAGAGATAATTATTCAATGATAAATGTATGTGTAATGTACTTAAAAAACCTTAGGCGCTGCGTGACGCCTGGCATATGTAACGTCTAAATTATTTTGTTCAGATAACATGTTTTCAATGATAGTTATAAAAGGAAATAAAAAAAGCATCGACAGATCCCCATCCCAACCACCAGGATCATGTGCGGCTATCAACATGATGTTGGTTTTCCACGGCATGTGAACGGCACGAAACCTGAGCCGTCAGCCCCTTATGGGATTTAAGGTGTCCGAAGAGGGGCAGCCACGTAGTCACGTCCAAAATCGCTGAAATACGCTACATTAGGTGTTTCACATCAATGAACATTGACAAATGGGCGTTAACCCTACGAGTCCTCGATCTTGCTCGTATCAACGCCAAGGCAAGTCGTGACCCGCGGCCGTTTGGCTCTAAATGCTTGTTCGTTTAGGGTTGCCGAATTGGTTTTCTTTATCGTGCACCTATAACTTTAAATTACTCTAGGAAGTAGCAAAAAGTTCTGACTGGTTATAGAATTGGTAAAGCTGCATATTGTAGGAAACCTTGTTTCGCAAAGCTTTTAAACTGGTGTACTATAATCGTAATTCTTTTACAATGTTATGGCGAAGCAATTTAAGCTTTGCCCTGTAACAAACGAGTTCCTTGAAGTTTTAGTAGTTCTAAACTATTAGAAGCGCGAATGGCCCGGCGGTTAGCGTAGAACGCAAACGATCTATGCAACTTACCCAAACGGGCGCGGTCGGGTGTGAGATGGATAACCGCTAGTGGCAAAAATATTCATGCGCATTTCCGTGCTTCGGAGGGCACGTAAAGCCGTCGGTCCCGGTTCTTGAGATAACAGTCGTTAAATCTTGTCGGAGGCCTTATGGGCGGTTTGAAAACATCCGACAGCGGGTTGGCCACTAACCCGCATCTCCAACAACCCGCATTGGAGCAGCGTGGTGGAGGAAGCTGGAGAGACCCGTGCCCAGCAGTGGGACGCAAAAAGGGTTGTAGCCAAACTATTAGATAGTGCTTCTTATCTTATCCATACTTTTGAAGTTTTGTAGTGTACTGAGTGTAATTTTTCCTCACTTCCTAAAGGTTAATTGATTAAGCTCGCCTTTTGCTCAAATTGTAAAATTCGGTCAGTAAATAATTAATAAATAAAAATGTACTGAATATTAAAACAGTAGGACTAGTAGTAAATACACTTATTAAAAGACTCTAGCGATATAGTAGTGATTTTTAAAATAGCTTTATTTTATTTAGTACATAACCTTTAAATTAAATTGAAGTAAACAATCACGATATTGATAAAATTATTTTTGAGAAACAACTAAAAGCGAAATATATTTTTTAATACAGTTGCTCAAAAAGTGGCGTATTGCAGGGACGTATAGCGTTCGAGAAGTGGCCTATTACACACTCGTGCTTTTTCTTTACCTTTTCCGCACTCGTGTGTTCTCTTTCCCAACTGTCAAAATAATGTCAATTAAAAAGAAAAAACCAACCACGAAGTTTTAGGAGTTTTTATGATTCATGCAAATATTTCTAAAAAGAAGCTACTAATTTGTTTCAATATCAGATTTAATTTTTTGATTCAATGAGTTAGGTTAGGTTTCATTTCATTTCATCTCATTAACATTTTCATTTTATATCAATAAAAAAAATCTAGTGAAGACTTGGCTGTATAGGCCATAATATAGATTCCCTTTGCCTACCCAGAATGGGTGAAGAAAAAAAAATCTCTGCATATAGTCTTTTACGGTTGGCGCCATTTTTCAAAAATATTCTTTGCGAGTTTTTATTATTATTATTATTAAATTGCTTCATTTTTTCGCAACTGTATTAAAAATAGTTGTTCAGTACACGTGCTGAACCGTCATTGGAAGGAGACTCCTTGCAATGACAGCCTTTCTTGTAATGAAATATACTATTTTCTTAATGTGCAAAAGGGTGAATACATTCATTTTTCATAATGATGACGTAACATTTCTTAGTCGTAAAATCAAATTTTATTAAAAAACAACTCGACGTCCAAATGTGCCTTATCATCACTTGCTTTATTTTTATTCAGTTGAGCGTTGCTTTGTTTTTCATTGAATTTATAAATTTTATACAATTTGTGGAAGGTAATGAGCTGAAACAAAGTCTTAAAGCTATCGATTCTATAGTTCTTAAAGCTCAGCTTTGAGAAAATTTAATTAAATAAATAAATGTTACACACTCATAGCCCCGCAGTAGGTTAGATATACCCTGTGTCGTGGGTACTAGAGACACACACAAAGACAAAAACACAAACACCCAGACCGAGAACGGAAATTTAAGCTCATCGTTAAAATTATCGTTCCGCCGGGAATCGAACCCGGGTTCTCTCGATTGACAGTCCGGCATGGTAATACATAGTTATAGTTCCGACATACGCCACACGGGTCGTCTTCTAAATATATATTTATTTATAGCAAGCCTTGGTGATATTTTGATATTAAGACCAAGATACAATTATTTTTATTATTTTTATTTGAATGGAGTAGCAGACGAGCATGCAGGCCACGTGGTATTAAGTGATCGCTGCAGCCCATGGACATCGGCACACAACCTCAAGCAAGCATAGGTAAGTCTTGTCTGAGGTCGTATGCAGTTGCGCTGCTACTCCGGAGGCTAGTGGTCGCCTCATGTAAGTGTGGCCGGCAACTGCACCTTTCCACCAAAACACAATAGAATTGCTCACGGCAGAAGTGGGTGCAGCGGTGGTACTTCCCCGGGCGAATCATAATAGTTCTACCACCTACTAAATTACTGCATTTAATTACTGCATTACTGCATTTAATTTTGATTCGAGTAAAGTAGTTAAAGAATCACAGTTAAACAAGCACAAAAGATTTCAATTGTTAATGGTCAACCCTAAAACTAAATACTAGAATACACTAGCTAGACATAGTCAGATATGCCCCTTACAAATGTGTTGGTGGTAGGGTCTCTCGAGTCATGAAGATACATTATGAAACATTAGTAAACTCTTTTCGGGCCTCCCAAATCTATATAAATTACACTAAAGCTACACGCATTAACAGTTTTCAATTTCTTGTTTAGGATTAGGAATTAGGGTTAGGTCCAAATAAGTTTTTCCTGCAATTTGACGTGTCTTACTGATATTGAATATTACTATTTCTTTAAAACCCGACCAGGTTTCAAAGGAACGAAAAAAATTGAGTTCAAATTTCACTTGACACTGGCAATATAATGTATACAGATTGTGCAATGCCATTATGATAAGAAACAAATAAATAAATTAACTTGCTACAGAGAGATAGACTACGTTAAATTAAATTAAATTAAAATTTATACACCCTAAGGGGTAATGACTGCAACCCTTTTTACGTCCCACTGCTGGGCACGGGTCTCTCCCCATTATTGGGGAGGCGGGAGGGTTAGTGGCCAACCCGCTGTCGGGTGTTTTTAAACCGCCCATAAGGCCTCCTAAATTTTAATTAGTTTTTGTGGAAAACCCACAATAACTAATTAAAATTTAGTTAGAATGTTAAAAGTTAGAACAGAAATAAAAAAAGTCACAGACTAAGTACTTAAAGACAGATTGGACAATAATCGAATCTATTAAATCCCTTACTCGATATATTTGCGTATCAAAAAATTTGAATATATAATAAACAAATGAAGGTGCCGGGTAGAAACAACGTTGTTTCTCCCCTAGGACAGAAACAACGTTGTTTCTTACTGACACATTCGCATTGGTTTGAAATAAAATTGTCTTGTTTCGGCTGGCAAAACAGAAATCAAAACTCGTTGTTTCATTACATGTGATATGAAAAAATATTTTCATTTCATTAAAATGAATTCACTTGAATACGTTATGAACTTCATAATTTTGAATACCTACCTTATGAACTTCATGATTTCTTTGTATTATGGCATTATTAAAAGAAAAGAAAATATTTTATTCACACAAATATGGGTAAAGAAGGTTTTACAAAAACATTTAGATCGCCATATTAACTGTTACCATTTTAATTAGGTAGTTATTGTGGGTTTTAGTTAGAACAGAAATTTAAAAAAAAGTCACAGACTAAGTACTTAAAGACAGATTAGACAATACGATTAATCGAATCTATACTCGATATATTTGCCTATCAATAAATTTGAATATCTACATCTTTAATGTCCTCCCCTGATGTCAAGCAGTACGCGTAACTCAAAAAAATAATTAATTACTCGTATGTGATCTCAAAGACAAAGACTTTTATTTGCACAAATATGAGTGTTTACAAAAGGTGTTTTATACATTTGGTTCGCCATATTTACCTTCATGAGGTATGCAAATATTACAATAATTAAAAACTTAACTAATTACAAATTACAAATATAAAAATGTACATTGAAATAGCGTTATTATTTTATTATATTTATACTACTTTTATCATTATTTGTACCCATATTGCGCCTTTGTTTTTTTTTTCAATCTTTTTTATGTCCCACTGCTGGGCACAGGTCTCCTTCTCACACAATTGAGAGGGATTTAGGCCATAGTCCACCATGCTGGCCAAGTGCGGATTGGTGGATTTAGTTTATTAATTTTATTTACTTTGATTTTCGGATTGGATCCGATCGTCGGCTTTGGGTACCCATATTGCAGGGTTTTTGTACACTGATCTATGAATTAAATTACTGAAGTTCATTGAAATTTACAGTAGACTAAATTCTAATATAAAATGTCTGACAGGATCGTGTAAAGGATAAAGTACATTACTAAGAGCTTTTGGTTAGACGCTAGACACCCATTTAGAACCTTTCAAATCTTATAGTGTGGACGAGAATTTGCATAATAATCCCAGTAAATTAAATTGAAACTGGATGTGGTTCCAAGACCCATTCATGACAAAACATTTTCTAACAGATTCTTGTAGTTTTTTGCATAAGATTTTATATCGAATTCGATTATAAAATCGAGGAATCTTACTCACTGTTATAAATATTTGGTGCCTGTTCTTAACTTTGTCTTCGGGGTAAAAAAATAATTCGATGAAACCTACATGATGCCGACACAAATATGAAATTTGTATGTTCATTCGTTAAGAAATAATAAATAAATTATAAATAGCTGCTAGCTGCTGCAACCGTTCTTACGTCCCACTGCTGGGCACGGGTCTCTCCCCATTATTGGGGAGGCCTGGAGCTTACTCCACCACGCTGCTCCAATGCGGGTTGGTGGAGATGCGGGTTAGTGGCCAACCCGCTGTCGGATGTTTTCAAACCGCCCATAAGGCCTCTGACAAGTTTTAACGACTTATCTATCGACAACAACCGGGACCGACAGCTTAACGTGCCCTCCGAAGCACGGAAACGCGCATGACATTTTTGCCACTAGCGGTCACTCATCTCACACCCGACCGCGCCCGTTTGGCTTAGTTGCATAGATCGCTTGCGTACTACGCTAACCGGCGGGCCATGCACGCTTCAAATCAAGTGAAATAATAATTTCATTCAATTGAAATAATAAATATCTTTGGACAATTCACACAACACCATCTGATTCCAAACTAAGCAGAGCCTTGTACTATGCCATATGGTAGTCAGAAAGCTGATAAACATACTTATATAATTCTAAATACATACTTAAATAGATAAATTATCACCCAGACACAGAACAAAATTAAATAGTCATGTCATAAATATTTCTCCTGGGTGGGAATCGAACCCACGACCTCACGCTTCGCAGTCGGCTCATTACCTACTAGGCCACAGAGGCTATCGAAACCTATTTGTTTCTTTAACCCTAAAATTTTCAAAAGCTCAATATTTGTTTTCTTTTTCAGATGCGAGCAAGAAGAAAAGTGGCTTTGACGGTTCTTGCCTTCGTCATGGTCTTCGCGGGTTGCTTCCTGCCGTCGCACGTCTTCATGATGTGGTTTTATTACTAGTAAGCTTAAGATAGCTAGATAAGATAGAATATAGATAGAGTTTTCTACATGGTCTCGTCTGTTTTAGTCCTGGTTCATGGCACTAGAATCATGTTTTTAACACGCTTTTATTAACTTGATTTGTATGTATGTATGTATGTATGTAATGGAATCTTTGAACTTCATTTTCACTTACTTCTAGGAGTCTGATTAACTTGAAAATTTGCACAGGGGTCAAGGGTCGATGACAATACAATAATCACATAACTTTATATTAAAGTCCTAACTAGGATCATCAGGATAAAAAAAATATACGACGGGCGGCTGATAAATTCGTGGCCTAAGGTACTTAATGAAACAAATATAAAGTTTTATATTTTTAACACGTCTAAGCGTCTGATGAACTTGAAAATTTACACAGGGGTCTAGGGCCGATGACAATGCAATAATATGAGAATAAAAATCCTACTAAAAAATTAAAAATAAATAATGTAGTTTAAAAAACTAAAAAACACGCTTTTGTGAAAATACGAACTAAATAGTAAAAAAATAAGAAGAAAATGTATTTTACTGTACAAAAAAGCGTGGGGTGGTTTTTAAGATACTATTGACACCACGCACGCGTTCGTATTTTCACAAAAGCGTGTTTTTTAGTTTTTTAAACTACAAGATATTCGCGAATACCGACAGGCTGCACTGAAAATTAGTGTTATAGTCTTTGGCTGCAAGGAGGCTGAGTGCAGTCCTTTTCCTCAAATAGACTACAACAATGCCACTTTTATGTTTGTGACCCTATTTGATATTTTTATTTGTAAGCATTTTGTAGTTTTAAGAAAAAATAAATATTTTTCTATACTATTCTATATAACTAGTGTGAATGTATTGCCAGTGATGACCTACAGCGTGAGACATGGTCTTTACTATTAGCCTTCTTATGGAGAAGAATTATATAAGTATGTTTATCAGCCTTCTGACTACCATATGTCATAGCTCTGCTTAGTTTGGAATCAGATGGTGTTGTGTGAATTGTCCAAAGATATTTATTATTTCTTAACGAATGAACATACAAATTTCATATTTGTATCGCAATCATGCAGGTTTCATTGCATTATTTTCTACCCCGAAGACAAGAAGAACAGGCAAATAACAAATATTAATTTATAGCAGTGAGTAAGATTCCTCGATTTTAACCACTAAGATATAAAATCTGTGAAAACGCTCAGCGAGCGATGGCAAGAACTATGCTTGGTTATTTTCTTCGCCATAGAATCCGAAACGATGTATTCGGTAGAAAAACGAAAGTTACCAACATAAACCTAAAATCTGCAAGCTAAAGTGGCAATGGACGTTAATCTTAAGAGGATCCTTTTAACAAAACCACTGGCCGTCCTCCATCCCTGTGAACTGATAATAATAATAATAAACGTTTCACACTCAGCCCCACAGTAGAGTAGATATACCCTGTGTCGTGGGTACCATGGACAAACACAGAGACAGAAACACAAACTTATCATTCAAATTTCTGCTTCGCCGGGAATCGAACCTGGGGCTCTTCGATTGGCAGTCCGGCATGGTAACCATTGCGCCACGCGGGTCGTCACGGATGGCCGGAAGAAATGGAAAACCTTAACAAAGGCCCACCAGTGGACTTCCAAAGACCGGTAGATGACTATTTCTATGGCCACGTTTTCTTTTACTTATCTTGATTTTTTTTCATATTAAAGATGTTAAAATTAATTATTAACAATTATTTCGAGTTACGAAGCTGAAGGAATTTATTTTAAGTTCCTACTCGCAATTCATAAGAAGCAGTTTTATTCACTAGTCGCCGGGTTATAAATAAAGACGTTGTAATCATCTCAGTCAATAATCGGAGTGATTGATTTCATCCTATCAACAACGGAAATATTCGTCGAACTGGTATTTCCGATTCAATAATAGCATCCGCATTTTTAGATTTTAGAACATTGAAATTCTTTGTTCTTTATGAACGTAACACTAACAAAACAAAAAATGAATTAGTAACCTGAACTGAATGAAATGGAAATGGATAAACAGTTATGAAATTAGATTTCGCACATATTTTTAATTGAAATTTACAAAGTTAGAGCCGATGTAGCACATCTGAGGTTATTTTAAGAAGGCTCTACATAGATATCGTACAATACTCTATAGTTCTCAAATGCTCAAAAAACGGAATTTATTACATCATCATCATCATCATCATCATCATCAGCCCGTATCAGTCCACTGCTGGACATAGGCCTCTCCCAAGGCGTGCCACTGAGCCCGATCTTCGGCTCTACGCATCCAGTTACTTCCCGCCACCCGGCGCAGATCGTCGCGCCACCTCGCAGGGGGGCGTCCTACACTACGTTTGCCGGAACGCGGTCTCCACTCCAAAAGCCGTCTCGTCCAACGATTGTCGGCTCTACGACAGATGTGACCAGCCCACTGCCACTTCAGCTTGCTGGCTTTTAGAGCTATGTCGGTGACTTTAGTCCTCCTTCGGATCTCCTGATTTCGGATCTTATCTCGAAGGGACACACCGAGCATAGCTCTCTCCATTGCTCGCTGCGCGACTTTGAGCTTGTGGACCAGTCCCATCGTCAGTGTCCACGTTTCGGCTCCGTAGGTCATAACGGGTAGGACGCACTGGTCGAAGACTTTCGTCTTGACTTAGTAAAATTTATTACATATTATATGTCATTTCTGTTGATGTTTCTTAATAAGTATACAACTTTAAGGTTAGATAAAATACTATTACATTACTGGCTGGCTGGATTTTAGCTTATTTAAAAAGATAATTCAAATTTAAAGCGCAACCAGGAAGATCAATTCTCGACTTCAACTTCGATTTGTCGAGCATCTGTGGTCGTACTTTGGCAACAGTAGTTCAATGATGGATTCTAAGACATAGAACTAAATCTGTCTGTTATGGACCACTTCAGACTTTCTAAAGTACAAACAAATAACAATCTCTAAAGCTAGATGACATGATTGTGGAGGCCAAATAACGCGTCCATTACTAGAAATTATACGCCCATCGAATGTTTCTCGAAATCAACATGGTTCTACTGAGAAACGAAGAAATTAGCAATCATGGTTCTATAGCACTTTCCACTGATGCTTTAATTTGCATTGTTTACAAGATTCTTCTTCTAAAACCTGTAAATGACCTATATGAAATTAAACGCGTGTTTGACCAATTTGACCATGACTAAGCCTATGTGTTTGTTTACAGCCCAACAGCCCAGTTAGACTACAACGGCTGGTGGCATGCGCTCCGCATCGTCGGCTTCTGTCTCTCGTTCCTAAACAGTTGCGTCAACCCAATCGCGCTGTATTGTACAAGCGGCATCTTCAGGAAACACTTCAACAGGTACGTAATTTTTCATTGCAAATTCTTGTTAACCTCAAATAGTATTACTATTAACTATTTAATAGTTTTAGCCCTCCACAGCCCTCCACATTGAAGCCGCGTGGTGGAACTAAACTATAAGCTAAAACTTAATAAAATAGATGTTGTATTAGTATACGTGCAGAATTCACGAGATGAATAAACGTTTTCTTTCTTTCTTCTTCTTTCTAAAATAGTCGTCAAACTTTCACCTCAAAGAGCGAATTGTATGCAGTAAATTCTCTCTTACTCCGTTAACTTAGTTTGATGACGTATGTGGCATCCATAAAGTTACCATTTCCTACCACAAAACTTTAATGTAATGTTGCATTGATCCTATGCGCAATCAAATTGTGCAAACATTTCTGAGGAGGTGTTGAGTAGGAAAGAGTTATCAGTACAAATCACCTGGTACCAATAACATTTACAAAACAGCAGTCCTTTAAGTATTATAGGACCACATATCTCTGTAATCATCCGCCATCACAGGCAGGCACATTGCATCATTATACATTAAATCATTTGAAGGAAATCGTTACTATAAAATCCCTAAAAGTTTCTTCAAAAAGCTTATCAGAACTTATTTACATAAGTGTCATCCATACTAATATAAATTCGAAAATAACTCTGTCTGTCTGTCTGTCTGTCTGTCTGCTACGCTTTCCCGCTTAAACTACTGAACCGATTTATTGAAATTTGGAACACAGATAGAGTGGACCTTAGGAAAGGTCATAGGATGGTTTTTATCCTACGGGAACCATTAAAACGGGTCCACGCGGGTGAAGCCGCTGGCGGAAGACTAGTGAATAATAAATAAATAAGCTTCAGACTCATAGCTCCACAGTAGGGTATATATACCCTGTGTCGTGGGTACCATGGACATATACAAAGACAGAAACACAAACACCCAGACCGAGAACCGAAATTTAAACTCATCATTCAAATTTCTGTTTCGCCGGGTATCGAACTTGGGACCCCTCGATTAGCAGTCCGGCATGGTAACCATTGCGCCACGCGGGTAGTCATCGTGAATAATATACAATTTACTTTAAACGTTATTGCATCTAAGTGAGTAGAAATACATTTTAATGCAATTAAGTTTGAATACAGGAATTGTAGCACGTGGCACGTCTTACATGAATTTACTAGTTCCTCTATGTGAAATTCAGAAATTTCACACTTGTGATGTTAGTCATAACTCTAACACTTACATTTATATAATTTCCGAACTGACTTTAATAGAGTTCGAATTGAATACAATTCTGAAATCTTATGGAAGAGAGAAGCAGAACTATTAGGCAAATTTTCGTCTAAAAACGTTGAAAATTTTCTGATAAATTACAAATTCACGGTTTTCGGACTTTATTAATGGCCAACATACTCGTACATGTCATTTACATTAAAAGTTAAATATGCAGTACAAATTAATGCTAAAAGCCTGGCAGAGTTACTTTTAACTCTCCCTCTGGGAATGAGTCGCGGCATTAATAATTATGATATCTGTGAATAGAGTGGTGATTGGTCAAGAGTTCCATCATCTTCCGGAGTAGCAATGCAAGTGAAAGCAAACTCTGCTAAAAGGCTGGCAAAGACTACACAATATTATATATTATTTTCAACGCTTCCTCTGGGAATGAGTCGCGGCATTAATAATTATGATATCTGTCAATAGAGTGGTGATTGGTCAAGAGTTCCATCATCTTCCGGAGTAGCAATGCAAGTGAACGCAAACTCAGGCATGCCTTGAGACGAAGTGTTACAAATAAACGTTACACGCTCATAGCTCCACAGTAAGGTAATGGTACCATGGACATATACAATTACAGGAACACGAACACCCAGACCAAGAACAGAAATTTAGACTAATCATTCAACTTTCTGTTTCGCCGGGAATCGAACCCGGGGCCACGCAGGTCGTCAAGCGAGCTTGTTAGAAGTTCAAAAAAGTTGTACGATCAGACATCAATACAATCTTTTTTGGTTCAATTTTTGATTTTATTTGAATGAATTTGCACACAAATTCAATCTTCATTCAATTATTATTCATTCAATATCAGTAGGTGGAAGAAGGTCATATGTGCGAACAAGTTGATCACGTCAACGTCAAGTGTTTTGAAAAGGCAACACCACCTCTGCACCTTACTGTACATGGACTGCAGTAATCCCTTAAAACCAAATAGTCCTCTGTTTTTTTTTTCTTTTAATTTTGTTCTTTTGCCATGACTGCAAATTGGGCTTTTGAAGCCAAAGCTTCACAAATTGTACGCAGTCATCCTTGTCATTGACGTTTTACAAACATAAAATAACGAAAGCCTGCTCTTTACAAGCCCCAAAGAGTCCCTTTCAAAAGTACCGAGACTTCTTTCAAGAATTTTCAAACGTGTTTTCCTTAGAGCAACAAAGGTACTGACTTACCCTTCAGGAGAGACGGCATAGCACCTAGCTTCGATACATAATTTTTGTGCCAAATCTGGTGCGGGGAAAGAACGCACACATTTTAATTTTGTCACACATTCACAAATATTCTTTCATCGCTACAGACGCATACATTTCTAAATATGTTGTACGGTGCATCACACCATACAATAAAAGCAAGTAAAATTATAATTACGATTAGCCAAATCAGCAATATATTGGTCACGCGGCTCACGCGGCAACGCCAGCCAGTTCGCAAAATACGTCGCTACCGAACATACTCTCGGCTCGTTTACTCAATTATTTGTAATTTTTATCAGTTTAAATATACAGTTTTTCTACCAAATTTTTAGCTTTCATTTGTGCAATCTTAGGACTGCACATTTTGGTCCTTCGAGCTATTTGATCTAGCGCGCGGTGGTGATCAAAAAGCGGGGCCTCGCGAATAAACACGTGGCGAGAATAAAACAAGTTAGACTTTGGACTGAAGTGAGCTTGTGAGTGTACACTAGCATTGAAGGAGGAAGCCAGCAGCCAGCAGCCAGTAGCCAGCAGCCGGGAGCCGGGAGTCAGCAGCAGGTAGAGAGCAGGAGCGTCGTGCGAGCTCATAAAAGAGAAGAGTTGTCCAAGTAAGACGTTTCCATTTTATTTAACTAATAACAGCAGCATATATCTATTTTAAAATGGAACAAATTTATGAAAACCAAAGGGAAATTAACGAAGCTATAGCAAAATTTATTTCTAACTTAAAGAAAACAGCAGCAGAAAGAAGAACTGGTGATTACTTTAGGAGACGTTTGGATATATTACAAAACTACTGGGTTGATTACGAAAGGAATCATAAAAACCTGTGTAAGTTTGGTGTTAAGGAGCATCCTTATTTTATTCATTCCGATTATGAGAGTACGCTTCAATTATATCAAGCAGCTAGAGATTTAATTGAACAGCAGCAGCAAGAGCTAGGTTTAGCTCGACCCTTAGCAGCGGCGGAGCCAAAGGAGCAGCCAGGTGAGATATTTCAGCCAGAGATGTCTCAATCAAGAGAGCAGCAGGTGGAGCCGAAGGCCGGCTCTTCACGAGCATTTACCTCTAAAGGTACAACCAGCAAATTAGATGATCTGCTACGTAAGCAAACGGTTAACTTCACAGCCTTTATGAGAACAGCACGTAACATAAGGTTGGAGAGCATCAGCGAGAAGTGGGAGTTCGACGATGTGTTGAAGGAGCTACAATCACGTTGGTCAGCTATCGATTCCCTTCACTGGGAGATTTATATGGAGTTGAACGGAGAAGACGAAGAGTATGAGGAGGTATTTACCAGGCATGAAAACACCTATATTAATTTAAAGAAAGCAATCAACCAGAAGCTGTGGTCTGTGTCGCATAGGGAGAAGTCGGTTCCTCAAATGGATATTCCTGTATTTTCCGGTACATATCAGCAGTGGACTTCGTTTAAGGATCTGTTTAACGAGGCTATTCATAGCAACCCCTCGTTATCACCAGCACAGAAGATGCAGTTTCTCAAAGGAAAGCTACGTGGAGAAGCCGAGAAACTCATTCAGCACCTTCAGATAAGTTCATCTAATTATAATGTTTGTTGGGAAATTCTCAATAATCGTTACAATAATAAAAAGCTAATTTTTACTTCTCATTTAAATACCTTACTGAATTTGCCTAATATGTCTAGTCAGTCTACGATGCATATCAAAAGAATGCATGATGTAACCTTGGAAAGTCTTCATGCTATTTCGAACTTAGGAGTAGATGTGACAAGCTGGGATCCGATATTAGTGCATATTTTGTCTCAAAAGCTCGATAGCGATACATTTAACGACTATATAGATTCTCTGAATAATTCTCGCGAATTACCAGTTTTAAAGGAATTTTTATCTTATTTGGAAAATAAATTTACAAGTTTTGAATCTTCACGCAGAAAACAAGAACACGTACAAAAAATATCTCAACATAATCCTAAAATATTTAATTACGGACGAAAGCCAGGTGCTAACGCCTATAGCAATCATAATTTTCCGAAGTCGTATCATATTGGCATTAATAAGTGTGCATTATGCAAAGGAGAGCATGGTGTGCCTAATTGTTCTAAATTTATTAATATGTCCAGCGACATAAGGTTGCAAACAGCAAACAAATTAAATTTATGCATAAATTGTCTCTTTCGACATAGCAGCAAACAATGCATTTCGACGAAACGGTGTCACCGTTGCCACGGGAAACATAACACCTTGCTTCATAATTCATTTGAACAAAATCATCCGTCAGCAAATAACTCGTTGCCAATTGCAAAGGCTAATGAATCGATCGCAAATAACTTACACGTGTCTGAAAATGGGTCATCTGAAGTTTTGTTAGCTACAGCCATGCTCAAAGTTAAAGCGCAGGATGGTACTTATATGATTTTAAGAGCCTTAATCGATCAGGGATCGCAGATATCACTCATATCTGAAAATGCAGCGCAGAGGTTAGGTGTAAAGAGATCATTTTGTCGAGGAATAGTATATGGACTAGGTGAAAAGGAAAACAACTGCAAAGGCATGTTAAGCATTACGTGTAGCTCGATTTATAATAACTTCACTTTTAGTATCGACGCTTTAATTATGAATAATTTAATCAAAAATTTGCCGACAGCCAGCTTTCCAAAGCCTTCATGGTCATTCATTCAAAACATAGAATTAGCAGACAAAGAGTTTTGGGTAAGTCGTCCCGTTGACTTACTCCTTGGATCTGATATTTACGCTTTAATAAAAATGGGAGGTATTTGTAGGGGAGATGAGCCAAGTATGCCGTTAGCAGAACAGACTCAGCTGGGATGGATTCTGTTTGGTAAAATGCAATCATTCCAATGTAACGTGGTTTTGACAGACATTGATAGCATACACAAGTTTTGGGAGGTAGAGGATGTCGAGAAGGAACCCGAGTTATCATCGGATGACAAAGATTGTTTAGATTTTTATCTGTCAACTACGAAGCGGCGAGCGGACGGTAGGTATGTAGTTAGATTGCCTATGAAACCTGAAGCTAAGAATAAAATCGGTAAATCGAAAAATATAGCAATAGCGCAATTAATGAATTTAGAGAAAAAGTTTCTTAAGCAAAATGAGTTTTCGGAGCAATATAAAGGCTTTATGAGCGAATATATATCATTACAGCATATGGTACCATCTAAACACAACAGCTTATCGCCAGCATGCTATTTACCACACCATGGAGTACAGCGAGTAGATTCCCTAAGCACGAAGCTACGAGTGGTGTTCAATGCTTCGGCGAAGACATCGAATGGATACAGCTTGAACGATTTAATGTTCAAAGGGCCCAATTTACAAAAGGATTTGCAATGTTTAATGGTAAAATGGCGCGTTTATCCATATGCTTTTACAGCAGATATAGAAAAAATGTACCGCCAGATTGTTGTTAGCGAGGAAGATCAGCCTTATCAGCAAATACTATGGAGAGAGTCTCCCGAGCAGCTTATTCAAGCATATCAGCTGACTACAGTCACCTATGGTACGAAAGCAGCGCCTTTTCTAGCGATGATGACCTTGCATCAATTAGCAGCTGACGAAAGTAGCAAATATCCAGAAGCATCAAGAGTGTTGCGGGAGGCCTTCTACATGGACGACCTTCTGCACGGCTCCTTTGATATAGAAAGCGGTAAGAAGATAATTAAAAATATAAATAATTTGTTGAAATTGGGTGGATTTCAATTACGAAAATGGATGTCGAATGAGCCAGAATTGCTAGAGTGTATAGAACATAAAAACGGAGACAACCAATTAACATTTAATTTTAACCCGGAAATTGCGACAAAAACATTAGGCTTACGTTGGAATCCGAAAAATGATAGGTTTACCTTTAAATATTTAATTGAATCTACTGCGAACAAATTAACGAAACGGATTATATTAGGTGAAATATCCAAGTTATTCGATCCCCTAGGGTGGATAGCTCCATTAACTACAAAATTAAAATTAATTTTTCAAAAGGTCTGGTCAGCAAATTTACAGTGGGATGACGAAATTCCTGAGAATATTTATTTAGAATGGATGAAAATAAAATCGGATATCACTCATTTAAGTCAATGTGAGGTTCCTAGATGGATAGGATGCATGTCTGATGATGTCATAGAGCTGCACGGATTTTGTGACTCATCCCTAAAAGCCTACGCTTGCGTTATTTATGCAAGAGTAGTAAAGAAAAGCGAAGCGACAGTGGCGTTAATAGCATCTAAAACCAGACTAGTTCCTTGTAATAAGAAAATCTCGTTGCCAAGATTAGAGATTTGCGGAGCACACTTGTTATCAAAATTGATGGATAAAGTTTTAAAATATCTAGAAGGTCTTCATATTGAGGTATACTGTTGGACGGATTCTATGGTTGTTTTAAGTTGGTTGCAAGGAGACCCAGGCCGTTGGAAGGCCTTTGTAGCAAATCGGGTCAAGAGCATAACAGAAGTAATACCGAGCGATAAATGGCGATACGTCAAGTCGGGGGACAACCCTGCTGATGCGGCAAGCAGGGGAATGTTAGCCTCTGAGTTAGCAAATCACAGCCTCTGGTGGCGAGGACCAGAGTGGTTAAAATCGTTTGAAGATAAAAGAGAGCACAGCGCTAGTTATTCGACGGAAGAGGAACTTAAAAAGCAGTATGTAAACATAGCACAGATAAGTCATGACAGCATTATATTTTCTTTGTTAAAATCAAAAAGTTCACTAACAAAAATTGTACGAATTATAGCGTGGATACTTCGAGCTACAAAAATTATATCATTCAGAACGAACAAGCAACGCGAATGTGAACAGAAGCCAGAATATCTCACGTTACAAGAATTAAAGCAAGCCAGGTTGTTGATTATAAAATATGTGCAAAGATCGGAATTCGGGGAAGAGTTTGAACATTTAATGAAGCATAAAACATTACCTAATAGAAGTAAATTGCTAAATTTGGACGTTTTTCTGGATAAAAATAGGATCATGCGTGTTGGAGGGAGACTGCATAACGCACGTATTTGTGCAGAGATGAAACACCCGATTGTAATACCCTCCAAGGGTCATTTTACAACTTTATTAATACAGCAAGGACATCATCTTACTTACCACGGTGGTCCAAGGGTGACTCAAGCAAACTTAAGACAGAGGTATTGGATAGTGTCTGGAAATAGAGCGGTCAAGAAGGAAATAAGAAGTTGCGTAAAATGTAGAAAGCACGATCCTGTAAAGCAATTTCAATTAATGGGTAACCTGCCTGAGGAAAGAATTAACCCTGCAGCACCATTCTATCACACTGGGGTTGATTACACTGGCTATGTAGAGGTGAAAGCCAATAAAGGTCGAGGCATAAAAACCATGAAGGGATACATTGCATTGTTTATTTGTATGGTCACTAAAGCGGTGCACCTGGAGCTGGTTTCAGACCTGAGTAGTTCAGCATTTTTAGCAGCACTTCGCAGGATGGCTGCTAGGCGAGGAGCGCCAAAGCATTTATATAGCGATAATGGTACGAATTTCGTAGGTGCCAGTAGAATACTGAAAGAAGAATACCACGACTTGAAAAATACTCTTGACGAAGATTTTTACAACGAAATAACGGATATGAATATTGAGTGGCATTTTAATGCCCCATCGTGGCCCAGCGCTGGTGGTTTATGGGAGAGAGCAGTAAGTAGCGTAAAACATCACTTGAGGAGAGTAGTGGGAGAGCAAAAATTGACCTTCGAAGAATACACTACCCTCCTAGCTCAAGTGGAAGCGTGTCTAAATTCACGACCTCTGTGTCCGTTATCGGAGAACCCAGATGATTTAGACTTTCTTACTCCAGCACATTTCCTGACGGGAAGACCGGGAGCAGTAGTTATAGAAACAGAGCATGATGCGAGGACTAGGTGGCATTTGACTTCTAAATTAACGTTGGATATTTGGAAAAGATTTAAAACAGAGTACTTAACACAGTTATCGGTTCGCAGCAAGTGGCTTAACAAGCAGGAAAACATTAAAATTGGAGACATGGTAACCATTCAAGACGAGAACCTTCCACCTGGTAAATGGTTGCTAGGCAGAGTAATAGAATTACATCCGGGACACGACAGCTTGGTTAGAGTGGTATCACTTAGAACGAAGAACGGAATTTTAAAGCGTCCTATATCGAAACTTTCAGTTTTACCTATAGTAAAGGGTAAAGAAGAGGCTAAAGAAAGGCTAGAAGTTGAGAAGGAGAAAGGCAGCAAAAGAATAAGACGGCAAGTAAAGCATAGTTTTATATCAATGGCAATATCTTTTATATTATTTATGACATGGTTAGGTAGTTCTCAAGCATTATTAACCGTAACAGCATTGAAAGAAAACCAGGGATTTTATTTTGACCAAATCGGCAACATAAAGATAGCACGGGATGAATGGAAGCTCGTCGCATATTATGATATGGAGCCCTATTGGGAAGGAATGACAACTATTGAAAAATATACCAAGTACTTAGACAACATATGTACATCCATATCTAAGCAGTCCCATTGTGACGTAGCCCTATCACAGCTGAAGCACAGCACAGCAGAACTAGAGTTCAATAACCTCATACTTCTTGGTCAGCGTAATTCAACGCGCGCACGAAGGAGGCGCGGTCTTATCAACGGAGTGGGATACCTTGCGAACACATTGTTCGGGGTACTCGACGAGCATTTCGCGGAACAATACCAGCGAGACATAAATGAGATAAGGCGAAATGAAAACCATATGAGAGCTTTATGGAGGAACCAAACATCTGTTATTGAGGGTCAATATAACGTTCTTAAACGAATGGAGGAAACAATCAGTAAGCAGCACAAAATTGTCAATCAAAACTTAAATAGTTTGGAACGGGGCTTAAATTCATTAAAGGAAGAAATTAAAGGTGTGGAATTAATCAACGAATTTACAATGTCCGTTATCATAGCCAGTAACTTAGTAAGCAATTTGAGAAGCATACAAGATCAGCTGTTGGACATGATAACAGACGTGCATTATGAGCGATACAGTTTTCACCTTCTTTCTCCCCAGCAACTACAACACGAGCTTAATATTATTTCAGGACAGATACCTAAGGATTTAACTCTACCTATTGATAATATTTCTCAAGAAATGGCTAATATATACAAGCTTTTAAAGGTTAAAGCTCGTATGACAAATGAATATTTTTTGTTTGAAATCCTGATTCCTCTAGTTATAAGAGATAATTTCGAACTCCATAAGATAATAGCTGTACCGCATCGAAGTGGAAATAGCATGATCAGCATCACACCGGCATTTGATTACGTAGCAATTAACCTTCAAAGGGACATTTATGTTCCTATAGGACAGAATGAGAGGCAGCAGTGCATCTATATTACATCATTCTTTTTATGTAACTTACATACCACTTTCTTTCATTTGAAGCCTGATACCAATCTTTGTGTAAAAGAACCAACTACTAATAATTGTCAGATAAGCATATCCATGTGCTCTCACAAGTGGATTAAACTTAACGAATTAAATTCATTTTTATATTCCTGTTGTAATCAATGTGCACTGCGCCTTATTTGTGACGATCGTGTTACCGTCGAGCAGCTGACGGGGTCGGGTATCCTGCACCTAGCACCAAACTGTTTGATAAAGGAAACGATTTTACAGCGTACAGCATAAGAGAAGCGACAACCAAAATCAAAATAGAACCAAACTTACACAACCCAAAAATAGCACCAATTAATCACCTTTTAAATATTTCCGTCAAACTAATTGGAAACGAAACGTCGGAAGCAGCGATTCATCGAAATTTGGAAACACTTGGACAACAAATAAATGAGCTGAAGAACCAAGAACTTCCGGATGATGACTCCCTCTCTTATCACCACGTCCATCACTACGTGGTTACCTACTTGTTGGTGGCAGCAGCAGCGGTGGCAGCGGGCCTGTTCCTGTGGAGATGGTGCAGCCGGCGCCGGGCGGAGCGACCTCCAGTGGCCGTGCGCTATAGGCCATCGCCCTCATCGAATTTAAGTGTAAAAGTGGAAAGTGCGCGAAAATATAATAAAAAGGCTGACCGACAGCCTAGTGATAGTGAAAAGTGCAGTGTTAAAGTGAAAAAAGACACAGCTACCTCACCCGCTCCTATTAGGGTGTATAGAATTTCGGATGTAGTTTAGTTATTTTTTGTTTTCACTTTAAAGACAATTGATTTTATACAACTTTATTATTCCTTATATTTAGCATGAATCATTTTTTTATCTTGAGCACTCTTTTAGCCATTAGCATTTCAACTCTTTGTTAGGTCCGGGAGCATGTACGGTGCATCACACCATACAATAAAAGCAAGTAAAATTATAATTACGATTAGCCAAATCAGCAATATATTGGTCACGCGGCTCACGCGGCAACGCCAGCCAGTTCGCAAAATACGTCGCTACCGAACATACTCTCGGCTCGTTTACTCAATTATTTGTAATTTTTATCAGTTTAAATATACAGTTTTTCTACCAAATTTTTAGCTTTCATTTGTGCAATCTTAGGACTGCACATATGTCAATTTCAATTAACAACGTCATTTTCTATGCACCGTCATACTGACACCGACACACACAGACACACTAGTTGTATAATAGAAGGCACATTATGCATGCACGTTGGGACGAGGGGTTCGCCCGTAAAGGCCACTACTCTGACGGGTGTCATACCTGTTAATTTTGACGCTCTATGGTGTTTTCAGACCTACTTTGTGCAGAAATTCTCTGACGTTTGAAAAAGCACGTTTACCAAACTGAATTTTCTCCAGAGGTGTACGTCATAGCTTTGAAATTGGACAGTTGCATAACATATATTTTTATTTGAATAGAGTAGCAGACGAGCATGCTGGCCACGTGGTGTTAAGTGGTCGCTGCAGCCCATGGACATCTACACACAACCTCAAGCAAGCATAAGCAGTCATGTCTGAGGTCGTATGCAGTTACGCTGCTACTACGGAGGCTGGTGGTCACTTCATGTAGGTGTGGCCGGCAACTGCACCTTTCCACCGAAACACAATAGAGCTGCTCACGTCAGAAGTAGGTGTAGCGGTGGTATTTCCCCGGGCGAATCATAATAGTTCTGCCACCTAACAAATACATTTTTATAGGTCAAAAATTCCTAAGAGCCTAAGTTATTTTATAACAATATTTTGTAAAATGTACAAAGGGGGTAAAGTAATTAGTATTTGTCAATGATAGGATCCGTCTTTTCACTTTTAGGTTTTATATAATAACATATTAAGAAAGGCCGTGTTGAATTCCTTTTCTCATGTTCTAAACCTGCTTGTTGGAAATATTCAAATTTACAATATAGGTAGTATTAAATATTTAATATCTTCATATTACTTATTTATCCGTTTAAGACGATGTAATACTCAACCAACTAAATTATTAAACTTGTACGTACGTTGACGGTAAAGTGTATTTTAATGAAATACATACATACTAAAAATAGTTTGTTATTTTGTTATGCAAATCCATTCATTAAAAAGCATGACATTATATTATTATCATAATAACATGCAACTCTTTACTCTAAAAATGTAATAAAATTCAGTCAGTTAAGTCAGAGAAAAACTGCAACTTCAAATTCGACGACCTTTCAAGTGAAAGTAATCGAATAACCTTTAATTTTGCCAAATCTAGTGATTAAAGCATTGGCTACCGGCCAGGAGCTCGTTTGGCATAAGACCCCAGCTGAGACAAAAACGAATAAAACGGCATTTAGGTATTTAAAGCAAACTGTAGACACCCACATGACTGTTATATGTGCGTTAAGCAATAACTGTTTTTTTTTCTATATGAAATAGCAGATGAGTAGTATTACGTAGTCGCTGCAGCCCATGCACACCTACTCACAATCTTCAATTCAATTCAATTTTTAATTGCCAGAACAGATTACATTTTTTACAATTTTTTTATAACATTGTCTCTCCAACAGCGAAACAACAAATGGATTGTTGATGATAATGACACTGAAAATGAAATTATTTACAAATTTTAAAAACATTTGTATTCTAGGCAACCACATTCTGTATACGAAAAGGTAACTAGAAAGCAATTTGATAACATTAATCACAATTTAATTTATGTTACTCCCGATCCCGCGACCGCAATCGGGGAAGATTCAATTTTCATTTAATTTTTGCGTTTTAGTAACACACATTGACCCACCGGCCATGGCTGTTTCGGCAGGTATCTGCATCAACTCGTGGGACGGGAGGCATCACTAAGGTGTCATGAATGTGGCGCAGTGGAAGACACGGCATACCACACATTAGTGGAATGCACTGCCTGGGCACCTCAACGCAGTGAGCTTATTGCCATAGTAGGCGGTGATCTCTCACTTTCCAACATAATATGTAAGATGCTGGAGAGTGAGAGATGCTGGACAGCAATGGCCACTTTTTGCGAATCCGTGATCGCACTTAATGAGGCTGCTGAGCGTGAGCGGGAAGTTGTGGCATCATTGCCACCGAGTCCCACACGCCTCTGGTGCAAGAGTCCCGGAGGTGTACGTAAATGCATTTCCCAGCGTTAAAAAAACACACATTGACTCAGCTTCAAACGTATGAGAATCAGAAACTATATAGGGTCACGTTTATTAAACACTTAATGACAGCAAGTGCATTAAGTGACACTTTTTTGACGAAATAACGTCTAATAAATCGATGAACGCCGGGTGCACGCGCGTAAAAGGATGACTCATTGAACGTTACGCTGATTGTAACTTTACGTTGAAGCTTGAGCGTTCGGCTTACGCCGTTCGTTGACTGTTTATAAAGTGAAGTGAAAAGTTAATTCACTTCTTAAGTTCTTTTATAATGTTGTCACGTTAAACTATCGTCCGTAAACCGTCTACCATTTTTTTTAGATTTGCAGGAGAACCATTTACTGTTTGAAGTCTTTAAAAATAATTAAGGAATTTATGTTTCAATCTGAAATCTATGTTTGGTGTGCTTTAATTTGTATGAAACTGGTTTCGTTGTATCCTAACACATTCACGCGTCATTTTCGTCCTACTGCTTACTTTAAAACTCAATTTTGCTTGAGACTTGAGTATATAAAATAAATTGTGATGGTTCTGTGACCACTTAGTAATTATGTTCGATTTTTTCTTAATTTTACAAACGAAGATGAGACCATAAAGAGCAACTTGTCATGATTTGTTGCAACCATGTCTTGCATCCCACTACTGGGCACAGGTCACTTCATATTTGATTTGGAAGGCCTGTAACTACTCCAATTCAGGTTGGTGGAGATGCAAGTTAGTGGTTAAGCCACTATCGAAACGACAGTTCTGAAGCCGCTCATGACCTCCTATGTAAAACGAATGTCTTTCGATGGCAACGCGAACGGCTTAACATGTCCTCCCAAGTAAGGAAATGGGTTTACAATATGTCACTAGCTGTTATCATCTCACACACGACCGCGACCGTATCGTTTACTTGCATAGATCGCTTGCATTCCACGCTGGTCGAATGGCCATTCGGGCCGGTGTCATAAATAACCTATCCTATAATCCTTTTTATTGGTATCGGGGGGGAACATTCAAAAGGTACCCAGCACCTTGGGAGAGGATGCCAGGTTATGTGGGATTTGACTGCACTAAAACCCCTCGGTGGCCTGCCTCTGCGCTTGGGGAGGACTCCAGGATCTCCAGTGGAACGCACCGGTGACCTGCACGCTCGGCGCCCAGAATGAGCCCCCATCTTCGGGAGAGCAGTTATGCTCTCCTGCACCTTCCGATGCTTACGGCGGCATGCGGCCTACTCGGGGCTGTTGGCTGGGTGAATCAAGCTCCCACTCGCATCCGTCCACAACCCCGGTAGCCCCCTTTGAGTCGCCTCTTACGATCAGGCAGGGGGATACCGTAGCTCTATTCTTAATCCTGAAGCTAGAGGGACTATCCTATAATCCTATCTGCACATGATATTGTTACGCGCTATGGGTAATGAAAATGCCGTTGGTAACGTAGAAGGCGTTTATTGTCAGCTTCCACAAAAATCCACTTCACAGAGTCCGAATCACAATGCACAATCACTATAGTCCAATATCTTCGCTTGAGTCGTCGAAATAATTCTTCCTTGTCGCTTAGTAGAGATCGCTTCGGTTTCACTTCCGGAAATAAACTGCCCAGTCGCGGCTCGGCGCGTGCCTTATATACGGCCACCCATGGTTCTCTAGAAATTTCCCGAACCACCAAACACAATAGACCCGTCCCGAACCTTCCTTTATTAGTTATTATTACACACTATGTACAGTCAAACAATAGCCGCGACCCGCGATGTAAACAACCTATACATGTACGCTATATATAGGTACGTACTCGCTGCGGACCCCGAATTTGTTTACTGGTAGAAATCGATGTTTTTCTTATGACCGATTTTTCGAGAACTTTCTTCACTGTTCGATAGTAGACCTAATACCTGTTTATGCGTTTTTGGGGTTTTGCTGTACGACGCTTTGTTCTCGAGATATAGGTACTCAAAGTCGTAACATTACCCCCTCCTTAGTCATGCTCGTCCCGAGCATGATTCTTTCCGTGGTATTTTGCTAGTCGGTCTACATGTACTACTTTTAGCTTGCCGCGGGGACCCTTCTTAATCCGGTACGTGATGTCGTTAATCTTTGTGACAACAGTGTAAGGTCCTTCCCAGCGAGGTTGTAATTTCGGGGACTTCCCCTTTTTCCTCTGCGGATTGTGAAACCACACTAGTGCTCCTTCTTCAAATCCCTTGGAATTGGCTTTCCTGTCATATCGAGTTTTCATGCTTGTGCTGGTTTTCAAACTGTTCTCCCGAACCATCTTGTGTACCTCATTTAGCTGGTATTGAAGATCACTTACGTACTCCGTCACAATCTTGGGACCATCCGGTGGAGTGCCAGTAATGGCGTCTATCGGAAGCCTCATTTCTCTGCCAAAGTTCACCCTTGCTGGAGTAAATCCTGTACTGTCGTGGAGTGCCGAACGATACGACATAAGGAACAGAGGTATGTATTGGTCCCAATCTTTTTGATGTTCATCCACTACCTTAGCCAAGTGATTTTCCAACGTTTGGTTGAATCTCTCGACCATACCGTCTGACTGTGGATGAGCAGGAGTCGTGCGCGTCTTATGCATGCCCAGCAAACTGCACATTTCTTGGAAAAGCCCCGACTCGAAATTACGTCCTTGGTCCGAATGGATTTCCATAGGTACACCGTATCGGCAGACTACTTCTTGCACGAGCTTTTTAGCCACGGTGTGTGCTTCTTGATTGGGAGTGGCAAATACTTCAGGCCACTTGGTGAAATAGTCCTGCACAACTACGATGTACCGGTTTCCATCTTCGGTTACTGGAAATGGCCCAGCTACGTCAATAGCTATACGCTCCCAAGGTGCTCCAACGTTATACAACTTTAATTTGCCTTTACTTCTTGTTTGGGGACCTCTGACTGAAGCGCAAGCTGTACATTTTCGGCACCAGTCTTCCACATCTTCGCGACAATGTACCCAATAGAATCTTCTTCGCAACTTTACTAGCGTTTTCTTCACGCCAAGGTGCCCACCAGAAGTTCCATCATGAATGTGCCTTAGGACGGACGACACCATACTTCTTGGTACTACGATCTGTAGGGTTACTTCTTTTCCGGTGTTAGATTCCCATCTTCTATGTAAGACATCATTTTCCAAGACTAAGCTGTCCCATTGAGCCCAATAGCTTTTAGTGACTGGGCTACATGCTGACACATCATTCCAGCTGGGTTTGTTCTCACTTCGTTTCCAGTCCAGTATTAAACGTAGATCATCATCTTCTTCTTGCGCTTTCTTCATGTTTTCGTTGGTCCATTCATCGTCTAAACCTTGTGTCCTTATTAATTTAACATGTCCTATGGTTTCCTGTTTCTGACAGTGTTTGCAATCTTCAGGACAAGGTCTTCGTGATAAGGCATCGGCGTTGCTGTGTCCTTTTCCACTTCGGTGTTCTGTAACAAAATGAAACTCCTGCAGTTGCTCGAGCCATCGTGCCACTTGACCTTCAGGATTTTTAAACTGCAGGAGCCATTGTAACGCTGCGTGATCTGTCCGTAGTGTAAACTGGCGACCAATAAGGTACTTCGAAAAATGTTGCAAGACCTTGACCACAGCAAGTAATTCTCGACGAGTGACGCAGTAATTTCTTTCTGGTTTCGAGAGTGATTTGCTGAAGTATGCTATCACTACCGTGTGCTCACCTTGTATCTGTGATAAAACGCCGCCGATTCCAGTATTACTCGCGTCCGTATCCACGATGAATCTCCCATCGCGACTTGGATATCCTAATATAGGCGTTTCACACAAACAACGTTTTAGCTCTCTGAAAGCATCTTCACAAGTCGAATCCCAGACAAAATCTCGTTTTTCTTCCGTAAGACGATGTAATGGCCTGGCTATATCTGAAAATTTCTTTACAAAACGTCTGTAATACGTACACAGACCCAGAAATGAACGTACTTCAGATTTATTCCTCGGAGTAGGCCAGTCCTGCACAGCCTTAATCTTCTCTGGGTCGGTTTTAACTCCTTCCGGGGAAATTATGTGCCCAAGGTAGCTCACTTCTTTCTTGAAGAGGGCACATTTCTTCGGGCTTAGCTTAAGGTTGGCGTTCCTAAGCCGTGTAAAGACCTTTTCCATATTCCGCAGGTGTTCCTTAAAAGTACGCCCCATGATGATGATGTCATCAAGGTAGACCAAACATACGTCTCCAAGAAGGCCCACCATTACCCTTTCCATGAGACGTTCGAAGGTTGCCGGTGCATTACATAAGCCGAATGGCATGACTTTAAATTGCCATAGACCGTTACCTATTCCTGTACTGAATGCTGTCTTTTCCTTATCTTTCGGATCTATCTCCACCTGCCAATATCCACTCTTCAGATCAATGGTAGAGAACCACTTCATACCACTGAGCATGTCCAGCGTGTCATCTATTCGAGGCAGGGGATAACTATCCTTTTTAGTAACGTTATTCAACATCCGGTAATCTACACAGAACCTTGTGCTGCCGTCCTTTTTCTTTACTAACACAACTGGTGAAGACCACGGACTTGTAGAAGGTTCGATAATTCCGTTACTAGCCATGTCTTTGACGAGTTCGGTGACTTCTTTTTCTTTTGCCCATGGTATCCTTCGAGGTCTTTGTTTAATGGGCCTAGCGTCGCCGGTGTCGATTTGGTGCTTGACGAGTCCCGTTCGTCCGAAATCACAGTCCTTTGCAAAAATGTCTTTAAATTTTGATAGGAGTTCCCATGCCTGCTGTCGCTCGGAAGTAGATAAATTCTCCTTAGAAGCTTCAAGAAGTTGACAGACAATATCAGCGCTGTTTTGTTGCTCTGGCTGTACTGCTTTGATATTTCCCAGCTGTCTAAGAAGTTTCACTTCCTCGCATCTTCCCATTAAGCTGTTCTTCTTTAAATGAACTTCCTCGTTACTCATATTGAGAACCCGAACCGTAGATACTCCTTTGGACATGAGTAGAGTTCTTGCAGTAATCAAGTTATGGTTACTTCCGGTGTCCTCAACAATCACGCATCTTCTTACTTTAACCTTCGAGGGGAATTTCACTTTCACTAGAGACTCCGATCTGGGTGCCAGTAAAGTGTCCTTCAAGCAGTAAAGATTGCATGGTTCAGATCCATTAAGACATACTTCTTGATCAGGGAACTTCAAAACCCCTTTCCGTACGTCAACAACGCACTGTTCTTTCCTTAAGAAGTCCAGTCCCAATATGCATTCATCGGTGATACTAGCAATTAATACTGGATGTCGGTATACACGGTCACCAATCTTCAAATCAACGTCTATATTGCCGAGGACGGAAACTGGTTGGCCCGTTGCTGTTTGAAGACGGTATGCTGGCGATCGCTTGGTCCACTGAATGGTTCGCGGAAGTAGCTCAGGCTTTACAATTGAACAAGAGGCGCCAGTATCCACAGTGAATTGGCAAGTCCGGTTATTCACAATACCCTCAATTGTTAAGCTGTTTCCGTTGCAAACTTGGTTAATTGTAATACAGGGGGCATTAATTTGACCAACCAGCGCCCGCCCCGCGGCCCTGGCGACATCTAGTTTAACGGCAACTCGTCCACTTGGGTTTCCGAGTCAGAAACCCATCTTCTTTTCTTCTTGGGGCACTCTAAGCGAATATGCCCCTTTTCGCCGCAACCATAGCAGGTGGGGATAAAACGTGACTTCTTTTGCTCCGTGACCACTTCTCTTACTTTGTGGTACCTTGCATCCTGTCTCACGGCTTCGACTTCCAGGGCATGTGCCAAAGCATTCTTTAGAGACTGATGATGGCCCAGACGCACAGCAGCCCTGACCTCCAAATCTCGTATCCCGTCGACAAATGCCTGCAGTAAGTACACTTCGATATTCCCTGGTGTCGAAGAGTAAGCACGCCTTACAAGCCTTTCAACCTCCGTTGCCCATTGCTGGAGGTTCTCGTTGGGCTTCTGGGTCCTCTCTCGAAGCTGGGCTCGGTACACATATTCTAAATGTTTCTCGCCATAGCGAGTTTCTAGCGCTTCCATTAGAGCTTCCAGTGTCCGGCCTTCCTTCGGTAGGTTATCTATAGTCATCAAGGCGTCTCCTCTTAAGGCCAGAGTTAGAGCAGTAAAAGAGTAATCATCCCCCCAGGCATTTGCTTTTGCGAGCGTCTCGAACTGGTATCGGAACGCCGACCAGGAAGAGCTTCCATCGAAATGTGGAAGGTCGAGTCTAGCTGATGTCGCAGGAGATGCTGATATCGGTTCTCGTATCTTCAGTTTCACGACCTCCTTGCTTAATTCTTCAACGCGCTCTTCCAGGTGGTCAGTTCTGAGCGTTACTCCCTTAACCTCATGCTCCACTACTTTAAGTTTCTCGCCAAGGCCAGTAAGTCCACTATCAATTTTCTCTATGATCTCTCGACGGCTGGCCTCTTGACTGGTCTGGATTTGATCCTGGATTTGTCGAACGCTGGCCTCTTGTTCGTGGCGGCTGGCTTCTTGACTGGCCTGGATCTCGCGGCGGATGGCTTCCTGTTCCCGTTGGCTGGCTTCTAGTCTAGCTTCTAGATTGGCCTGCATCTTTTCCTGCATCCCCTGTATGGCAGACAGTAGCGCTGCCATGTCCATTGTCGGAGCCGGTGCTGCGGTTGCCCCTGACGACGACCCCGGTGCAGCGGTCTCGTCCTCTCCTTCAGCCGCAAGTTGTCGCGCAGCATCCATACCGACCTGTCTCCTGGTCCTCGGAGTGCGCCCCTCTTCTTCTCGTTGTACTAACGGCATTCCGCTTCTGACACCAATTGTTACGCGCTATGGGTAATGAAAATGCCGTTGGTAACGTAGAAGGCGTTTATTGTCAGCTTCCACAAAAATCCACTTCACAGAGTCCGAATCACAATGCACAATCACTATAGTCCAATATCTTCGCTTGAGTCGTCGAAATAATTCTTCCTTGTCGCTTAGTAGAGATCGCTTCGGTTTCACTTCCGGAAATAAACTGCCCAGTCGCGGCTCGGCGCGTGCCTTATATACGGCCACCCATGGTTCTCTAGAAATTTCCCGAACCACCAAACACAATAGACCCGTCCCGAACCTTCCTTTATTAGTTATTATTACACACTATGTACAGTCAAACAATAGCCGCGACCCGCGATGTAAACAACCTATACATGTACGCTATATATAGGTACGTACTCGCTGCGGACCCCGAATTTGTTTACTGGTAGAAATCGATGTTTTTCTTATGACCGATTTTTCGAGAACTTTCTTCACTGTTCGATAGTAGACCTAATACCTGTTTATGCGTTTTTGGGGTTTTGCTGTACGACGCTTTGTTCTCGAGATATAGGTACTCAAAGTCGTAACAATATTAATATATATGTACTGCTTCTTTCTCAGATATCTCCTCTGTCGAAGTGGCTCCGCTCATGGCACTCGGGGCTCGCTATCCTTGTCCACATCGAGAAGACTGCACTCCAGTAGGAAGACTAACATTAGCATGGTTCCAAGGACGTAAGTAGATAGAAATCTACGAGATGGTTATTCACTTTTGGTCGCAGGTTTCCGTGGCGGAAAAGGGGAATTCTCCCACCAGGCGATGTCACTGCTAACTTCGGACTTCGGACCGCTTGTATATAAACTGAGAATCTAAGAAACTACGATAGCGTGATTTAGGATACGTCTGATTGGCCAGTTCAGTATGACGTGGTATGACGTAGGTATTCTATTTTTTACAATGTTCGCTGGTTGCGTCGTCTTGCATGGTCAGCATTTCATGTGCGGCGCGCGCTCATGTTGCTGTAGATATCGCGCCGCTACATATCCTTTAGAAGCTGATACATACAGACCTGCTAGCTCCAAGATATAGAAAAGAATATAGTTAGTTACATATCATTTTCTTTGAGGATATATACAGATATCTAAGGATTGCAACGACTACTTAACACCACTTGGACAGCACACTACCTACTAATTAACTATGTATATAAAAAACGGAGAGCGTTTTAAGTTGTTTAATATGTCTCTTCTAATTAATATATCTACCAGTATATCTATATAAAAATAGAACATAATGTTTGATAAATATTACACTTAAAATGTAATGAGTGGGTCTTGTAGATATAGAAAGTATTACTGTTTAAAGATTTTAGATTAAATTGAAGACAGAAAACACATTTTGGTAACATAATGTTTGAGTTCAAGCTTACCCTCCGTTATACAGATAAGGTTAAGCTTTAGTAAACTTAAGGCAAGTAATTATAATATTTCTAAACATAAGGTTTTTTACGCATACGTCTAAGCGACACCTTTTAGGCATATATCCTACATTTTATGTTCTGGATGCCAGTAGTCAGGTAATAAACGCTGAATTTATGTAAACATAAATAAAAGTAATCCAAACTTTGTTTTATACTCCAAATGTTCCGCGTAAGCTTAACGTAATGTATGTATGTACATTGTACATACAAATATCGTAGCGCTACGGCGTAGTCTGTAGACGGCTACGTAAAGGCCTTACAAGAATAAATATTGTGTACTATATTCTATTGAAGACAGATAGATATATTAATATAAACTGTAGTTAAAAAATGTAGTTGCTAGTTCTAGCGTGTTTCAATTCAATTCAATTCAATTTCATTTATTTGCAAGATAAGGTTATTAACAGTTGTTACAGGTAGTAAACACAGTACTCTTATCCTAACCCGAAAGGGTATGCAAATTTATCGAGAAATTCATATACATATTTTTACACTTACATAATATTGTTAATGACTTTATGCTACTCATCTAGTTACAAAATTCTTCTACATATTTATTACATTCTACCATAATTATATTTATCAATTAATTAGTCAATAGAAGTCAATAGAATTTTTATTTCAAATATTTATGTTTATAACCATACTTATCAATTAATTAGTCAATAGAAGTCAATAGAATTTTCATTTCATACATTTATGTTTATAATCATACTTATCAATTAATTAGTCAATAGAATTCAAGTCAATAGAAGTCAATAGAATTTTTATCTCATATATTTATGTTTATAATTCTGTTTTATATTTACAGAAATAATTATTTATCAAATTAAAATTAAATAGTGCGTCACATCATGATATAATTAAAATTTTGTCATTTAAATATTCATTTACAGTATAGTAGCATTTGCTTATAAGAATCATTTTAAGTTTACATTTAAATCGCGTCAAATTAATTTCTTTTAATTCGTCTGGCAGGTGATTGAAAATTTTTGGTCCCATAGCATAAATCGTTTTTCTAAAGAAACTTGTTTTACTAGTTTGATGTGGTAGTACATAGAATTTATTTCTGGTTTTGCGAGGTAATTTTATATGTTTAATTTCGAATAGATCCAAATGCTCTTTAACGAAAATACAAGCTTCATATATATAGAGACATGCCAAAGTTAAGACATTCAGAGCAGTAAACAATGACTTGCAACTATATGTCTGTTTCACCCTAAATATTGCTCGTATACACTTTTTTTGCACCCTAAATAAACGAATGATCTCTCCTGCATTGCCCCAGTGGATAATGCCATATCTTAAGTTAGATACCACAAGCCCATGATAAGCTACTAGCGCTGTTTGCTTTGATGCACTTTGTGTTAGTGTTTTAAGGACAAAAACAAAACGACTAAGTTTGTTGCATAGATACAAAATATGGGGTTTCCAGTTGAGGTTTTGATCTAATATAATACCTAAAAACTTATGTTCATCCACTTGTTCTACAATGTGATTATTATTTTGTATCAGAATTTTTTGTTGCCTTGCTTTATGAAGGTGAAATTGCATGTATTTTGTTTTATTCAAATTGATCAAAAGTTGGTTTTCTTGTAGCCACTGTATTGTATTATTCAAAGCACTATTTGCTATAATTTCACAAGAGTTGATGTTTACACTTTTAACTATAAGTGTAGAGTCATCTGCAAATAAAACAACTTTTTGGTCAGTACATTTTGGCAGATCATTTATGTAGAGTATGAACAACAAAGGGCCCAATATACTGCCTTGAGGCACACCGTGCTCTATATTTTTTAAACATGATAGAGCTTTTGATTCATTGTTGTTAACATCTATGTAATTTATTTCAGTATATTGTCTACGATCAGTAAGATACGATTTAATAAGTTCGTAAGCCGTGCCTCTAATACCTTGAATGTAAAGTTTATGTAAGAGCTTTTTATGACATACAAAATCGAAGGCTTTTTTCATATCCATGTATATAGATACTACAGGAACTCTATCGTTCAGACACTGCGCAATTTCACGTAAAAAATTATATATAGCTAAGTTTGTGGTCTTATTTTTTCTAAATCCGTATTGCTCTGCTGTTAATATATTTGTTTTTTCAAAGAAATCATAAAAACGATTGTGTATAATTTTTTCAAATATTTTTGAAACTACCGGTAGTAGAGCCAATGGTCTGTAATTTTCACAGTTTTCTTTGTCACCTTTTTTATATAATGGTTTGATTACTGTAGTTTTTAATAGATCGGGGAATACTCCATGTGTAAAACATAAATTAACAACATGATTCAGTATTACAGATATATGGTGAGAACACAGTTTTAATATTTTTGTAGGAATACCATCATATCCTACTGTGTTTGTATTTTTTAGTGACAATATTATTTTATTAATTTCTGAGGGTACAGTAGGATATAAGAATATGGAGCTAGGAGTAGACAAGATTTGTGCTGAATTTTTTGTGTGATGGATGCTAATAGTATGATTCAAATTGTTTTTCACTATGTCAATATAATAATTATTAAATACATTACATATATCGCTAGGCTTCGTCAAGATTTCATTATTATGTCGTATTGATTTTATTCTGGTAATTTTATTTTGCTGTCCATTAATTACTTGCCAGGTGGCTTTTGCTTTGTTTACTGATGAATTTATTATTTTAATATTTTGTAATCTCTTAGATGTATATATTACTCTTTTTAACATATGTGAATACTGTAAATATTTAATTTTCTTAGTAGTATTTCTTTTTTCATAACATTTTTGCCAATATAGAGATCGCTTTATGTGACTTGATTTTTTAATACCTTTTGTAAGCCAATTTTTTTTTTTATTTTTATATATTTTAACTCGTTTTATTGGAAAACATAAATTGTGAAAAAGAACAATAGTATTATGAAATAAGTTAAATGATTCATTTACATCTTGTGATTCAAATACCTCTTGAAAATATAAGTTTTCTATATAATTTTTAAACCTATTCAGATTTTCTCTACAGTAATCATACTTTTTAATATACCAAATTTTTTTTATATTTTTGTCACTCTCTAGTTTACATTTTAGGAATAGAGCTGAATGATCTGAAAGACCTAGGTGTAGTATTTTAGAATTGCAGTCTAAATAATTATGTATTATATTGTCTATACACGTATTACTTTGTTTTCTTGTGACATTTTTGAATTCTATTTTTAGATTATAATTATGTAACAAATTTTGAAAGTCTATAGAAAATTTGCTTAATTTTAAAACATCAATGTTAAAATCTCCACATAGTATAACTTTTTGATCTTTGTTCAGACATATAATTTCACATAGCGATTGCAGTTTATTCATAAAAAGGTCATAGTTGTTTACATTTGGTGTCCTATATATACAGACTACTATTATTTTGTAAGTGATTATTTTTATAGCACTGCATTCAAAACAGGAGTGTATTGAGAGTTTCTTTATATCTGGTAGTTCTATTGCCTCCAGTCCCTGGCGTACTAGAATACAAGATCCTCCCCTTTTCTCAGGCCTTGTATATATTGAGATGAGATTGTATCCTGTTATGTTTATATTGTTCTCTTCGCCATTTTTGACGAAGTGCTCTGTCAAGCATACGATGTCTATTTCTTCACTATTTCTTGCCAATTCATAAAGAGATATTTCAAGGTCATACATTTTTGGAAGAATACTCGCAATATTTTGATGAAATAAATATAAATAATCATTTTTAATCTTTTTCGTCACGAAAAAACTTGTTTTGTCCTTCATTAATATTAGTTACTTGTTTCTCATGGTTTTTACTGCTTTTAAAATAGTATGTTATCTTATTCTTTGCTATTATATTTATTTTGTTTAATTCCTTGGTTACCAATTTTCTATTGTAGTTATCATATTCATTTTTATACCTTATGTGTAAAATTTCTTTTAATATTGTCTGACATATATACTTTGAATATAAAAATTTATTTGGAAGTTGTCTTTCATACTCCATGTCCACAAATATTGAGTTTTTATTTCTCTCACATATAAATTTGAGTTCATAATTTAATTTTTTCTCATTTAAGTGTTTATTATAAGGTGTTTCACATATTAGTACATTAGTTTTTTTAACATACTGCAACCAATTCTGAAGACTTGTTTTCATTTCATTTGGGTCACATTCATACATCCCACCAATTAAAATGATATAGTCATCTTTTCCAAGAGTTTTTATTTCCTGTAATAGTGTCGACACAAGACTTTTTGTATTTGCCCCTGGCTTACTAAAGCAGAATACTTCATAGTAAGAACCCAGAAGGGATTGTAATATTTTTTGATAGTGTAAACCCTTTCGATCTGATAAAATAAAAACTTTATAACGAGTCTGTGTCTCTTGTGTAGTATTTTTATCTTTTTTGACAGTATTTCCTAGGTCCTTATTGTTTTTACAAATGTCATTATTTTTAGTTGTATTATTACTGTTTAGATTTTTATTTGTATTCATTTCATACTGTAATATTTTTGCACATGAAGTACTAGGTGTATTTTCTTGTTTTTGATTTGTGGTAGACAATCTGATGTTATGATGCTGATTTTTGAATTTCTTTCTTTTTTGGGATGTAGATGTAATTGGCTGGATTGTTTTGATAGGCGTTTTACAGATTTTTTCTGTAAGACTAATTTGTTTATATATATCTATTTTTTTCTGACATTCTGTTAGGTTATTTTTTAATTGAGAGTTCTCAGATATTAAGTTTTCTATTTCACAATGAGCGCTGTTAAGTTCCAAGGTCAATTTTTCAATTTTTTGTTTAAGTAGTTTAATTTCTTCACATTCAATATTACTTTTATTAGGTAAGCTCCTAATGGAGCTGTTAAGCATGTCTTGACTTGTGGTTAACTCATCATCACTGTCGTCGGAGGTGTAAGACAGATCATCATAAGACTTATTGGTCTTCTTTTTGCGAAATGTTACGTTGTTCATGTTTGGTTGAGGTGCGACCTCTGTAACTCGTTTGTGCAAACTTTTGATCCTCCAGTCACTAGGATTTCAAAAATTTCGATAGTTAACTGGTAGGTGGCGCTGTATCTGTCATGTTTGACTTGTTTTGTTAGAATTACAGTTTTCGGCATTGACAAATAGATGTCGTTATTAGTCTTATTTCTTCAGGGTGTTTACCAGATGTCACTATTAGTCGTGTTATTCACTTAATTTGAATGATGGTCATAGATTGTGATAACGATATTATAACAGTTGTCTAGTTTAAGAGTTAATGTTTTGTTATTTTTTTGATAAAGATCACTAGTACATAATATTAAAAAACCTTACATATTGTTCATGTTGGTTGTTTGTTTTTAATATATATCGTCAAATAGCGAATTGTTTTCAAATATTTTGTTCGTTGCACTGTCACTTGATTTCGTTAGTTATTTTCGCACAATATTATAAATTAACATTTGTCCATGAGAGTTTGAAACTGATAACACTATTTCACTATATATACTAGTCCACAAATCACTGTTTTTATTTATTACGAATTTCTAAAGTACGGAGCTATTTAAACTAGTGTTTACTTGACATTTGACATCTGTCTGTGTGTTTGTGGTGTTTATCAATAAAGTACGATTATAGTTTTCGCAAAAACTCCTCAACTCATTCCTTTCAAATCACAGATCCAATTATTTAAAAAACCGCACAGAGTGTATCAAAACCGTGTCGAAACTTTTCAAATGCGAGGACCATACAAATCTAATAATGGTCATCAACTAGGGTTGCCAATTATACTTTTAAAATCGGTTTTCATTATATTATGACTCTAAGTTAACAAGTGAGAGAAGCATTAAAAATACGTTTAGATATAAAGATAAAAAATAAAACATGTACTTTTTTTCTAAAATACTCTTTATTTTAAACTATCTTTTGAAACTTAAATATACTTTGTTTTCAGTAAAAAAGTTGACAACCCTAACAGCAACCCTCGCCGAAGGTCACTGTACCGCAAAACATTTAATTTATCCCTTCGAAACAAATACCGCGACCCACTTACTGTAAAACCTATCAGATCAAGCGTGGCGCTACAAAACATACTACACTATAGGTTTTCACATTTACAAAATACTCGTTTGAGTTTTTACTGTGCCTGTTTACTTATTTATCCAACACTGTCATTATGCTACAATAAAAAAAAACATAAATATTATTTATTTATTAATATGACGGCTCTATTTAATTGTTAGTCGATCTGTCAACTGGCAATACTGACAGATGACGTAACACCGGACGCTGGGGCGGCGGCCATTACAGACCGAGTGAGGATTGAGCTAGGAGCGTGTAAGGAGATTGCGCACGCGCCCCACGTGTTCGGGTGGAACGTCGGTCGGTTATAAAGTGATCGTTCTACCTACAAGTGATTTGTCCGTATTATAAATTAGTGATTGTTAATTTCGTAATCAGTAAAGGAGTGTCTTAGATTTACTTTACTCGCCCACATGAATAACTCTGATGTATGGCCACCGCTCGCCAATATCAGAAGTGGGATTACCATAGAACAGATTACTTGTGCGATTTTGTGATTTCAGGTTATGCCACGAAATGAGAGACAATAGTTATCAAACAAACTGAGCGATATTACAAAGGAGGGTACTCGGAGGTCATAACTGTCTAAGTATCACAACGACGTGCCTTTATCACTATGTACAAGGAGCGATAACCGAAAATTATGGGAAGGCAAAAGGAAGTCAAATGGGTGACTGCCTAACCACTTGTACTACGAGTATCAGCACTACGTAACGTGAGGATGCCTTGCGTGAAGCAGTTATTGAAATTCAGGGGAGTAATGTTCATTGTTATCGTTATTAAATTCGACGACCTGCGTGGCGCAATGGTTGCCGTGGCGGACTGTCAGTCGAGGGGTCCCGGGTTCGATTCCCGGCGGAGTGGACTTTTGAGGGATGGATTTAGGTTGCTGTTCTCGGTCTGAGTGTTTGTGTTTCTGCCTTTGTGTGTCCATGGTACCCACGACAGGCCCACGATACGGGTTGTATCTACCTTGCTGTGGGGCTATGAATGTGAAACGTCATTTTTATCATTATGTTCAATTAACTTGATTAACGTCAATTTGATATCAGCGCTAGATTTTAATAAGTGACGCTTAAGCGTGTTATTTTTTTTAGGGTTCATCACCTCGAAATAAAAATAAACGGAACCCTATAGGATCACTTTGCTGTCTGTCTGTCCGTCGAGACCCTTTTTCACAGGAACGCGTGGAGGTATCAAGCTGGAATTTATATCAAATACTCAGGTCTATTGTTACTTGGAGCTGTTATAAAAAAAAAACTTCTAAGCCAGCGCAATCAAAATATACAGCCGTTTATGCCGCAAATTTCTGCAAATTCTCGTCACTCGCAAGGAATCAAAACCTACAGGATAGTTCACGTGAAATCAGAATCTTGAAATTTGATACGAAGCAACGTGTTATAGCACAAAAAAAATCTATGAAGTAACATAAGAATTATGAATCCCATTAAGGGTAGGTAGATTCTGGTAATCTGTCAAGCCGAGTCATCGTTTTTATTAGATAATTCGTCGTAATTTAGCGCCGCGACGAAAGGACATTTTTGAAGCGAGGGCAAAGCTAGCTGTGATGATAGTAACGTGCATTTTTACTGGCACGGATGCTTTTGATAAAGTATTTCTGAACGTGGGCCATCGTGGCGGCCATTACAAGCAAAACCACGCGGAGTGTAACTGTGTAAGTGAGGCCAGGTCTCCACGACATCATTTACTCAGGGACCCCTTAGAATTCCCTTAGTATAAAATATAGGTTTTATTAGTTTTGTTCCCTAGCATCACTTTGTAAACGAATCCTTTTCAACCTATACCTACTGACTGGTTGACATAATTATGGTATGTCATATTGTACAGTTTTTATTCTCATTGTTATCAAGTGTTAAAAGACAATTCGAAGTCGAATGTCGAATAATGAACTAAGTAAAATTTATATACCTACCCTCATCTGTGGTTACTTTTATTACGAGATTTGTAACTTCTGATAACTGAATATGATTTGTTTTATCGTTGGAGATCATGTTGACAGTAATTGCCATTATTTTATAAAAGTTTCGATACTTTTGACTTTGCAATGAGAATGTTGGTTATTGTGGTTATACTGATGAAATTAACGTATTGATAATTTCTCTTCTTTTAAAATTTTCAATTCTTCAAGTGACTTTTCGTTACAAGAAAGATCACTTTTAAATTTATTTTCGTGATGAGGCAAGAAAAGAATTAGTAAGCTTAGTTAATGCACTGCATATAAAAAAAAAACGAGAGAAAAATGTATGGTATATTCAGATTCCCTGTTAGAATTATGATTTGCTGGTTTCTTTTGTTAAGATATTGTCTGATTTGAGGCCTTATTCTGCTTCTCCAGGTAAACTGTTGATTAGTTACGTCCCAGGTAAAGTTAATTGGCAAGTAAAAGGTATGAGTATGGGTCAGTTTATCATATGATTAGTGCTACTCGAACATCGTGAAATTAAAATTGAAGCTACGGGTGACTTTAACCGACAATTAGCGTACTTGTCACTTTACTTGGAGGTGGTGAAAGGGGCCCTAAGATGAATCATATTTGTGAACTAAAAGGTAAAACCACAGAAAGGGGCGGTGCGGGTTATTTGGAACTCCGTGGGTAAAACCGGTAGTTTTTGAAATTGAAGCTTTGTTGTTCATTTACCGTATCATATCAGGCTTTCATTGAACATTGACTATTTAGAACTTATTGAAGCCTCTTTGGGTTTATCGTTTACTTTATATTCCATCATTAATTGTCGGTAGATTGTGTCAATAGAAAATAACTTGTAGGTAACTGAAATTGTTGAGATAGCTTGGACAGCAACAAAGTTTAGTCAGATATTGATAACTGCTGGTAGTCACTAGTATTATTTGTACATTTGTTGAAGTAAGCAGTGCTAACCCATATTTTACAAAGTTCAGCTTTACTAATATCATATTTGCAGGACTATGTTTCTAATTTCGTGTAGCGTACTGTGGTAATTAATCAATTTATTGTTGCATCTTAAATAAAAGTGTCGAAATTATATTACCGTTGTTTCGAATACTTTAAAAAAAAGCATTTTACTGTGGTCATAGTTGTATGCAACATAGTAGCAGTTACTCAAAGGTTTCGCAATGCAAAAAAAAAGAAGACTGTCTGATTTTATTGAATTGTCATTACGTGTGCCTAATGGTGGTTTTCATAACTGTAATAATACGTCAATGAACTATATCGTTCCTATTAGCAAGAATGTATCTTTCCATGAAGGCTTGAAAGCTACTCCGTTTATCAAATTAATAACTTTAATGAAATTGAATCTGCTATTGAAATTTTGACTGAAGGTAACGGTAATTGAATTCAATTGTGAAAGATATTTTCCATCAAGTGACCACTTTGCTGTGCTAGTACTTTGTTTTCATCGGTAAGTTAGCTCACTAGTCTGTTAATGATATCAACTTTGCATATTGTGTGTAGGTGTCTAGGTTTTCTTTTTGAGTTTATGGTGATGGCGTAGGGCCGTCAAAAACCCGCGTTGTACGCCACAGTTGCCAAACTTTTAAAATCTCAGAAAGTAAAACAAGTGTGGTGGTGCAATAAATGTTCATTATAAGTACAGCTGTTAATTTTAAGTCCCCAGAATCGCAATTTACTTCTGTTAAAAAGTTTCGAAAGTTAATAACAAAAATTATTTTGTAATCTTATCCGCTTTATTATCACATTTTCAGGAAAGTGAAGAATAGTTGAAGAAAAGGGTTCTTAAAGTGAAAAATTAATGAACTGAGTTATGGAGATAAAGACGCTACCAAGTTAATGAGGACCCTTTAAAAAAAAGGCCAGGCCAATCAACTATTATGTGCATGAAAAGTGAGAGCACCAGTCCTGTTTGTGAAATGACTGGAACAGGAGCCAGATAGCAGCGATCAAGCTATAAGAGCGCTTCGACCATGACATCCGGTGAGCCCGTTTCTATTGTTTTGGTATTGAATTGGCTGGTCGGAGGGGCTTCATACGCCCGGTCCACGCCATGTAATTGTGTTTGGCTGGTCGAGAGGGCCCCGCACGCCCGGTCCACGCCCTGTATGGTTGGTCGAAGGGGCTTCATACGCCCGGTCCACACCATGTAATTGTGTTTGGCTGGTCGAAAGGGCCCCGCACGCCCGGTCCACGCCCTGTACGGCTGGTCGAAGGGGCTTCATACGCCCGGTCCACGCCATGTAATTGTGTTTGGCTGGTCGAAAGGGCCCCGCACGCCCAGTCCACGCCCTGTATTGGTGGTCGAAAGGGCCTTGCACGCCCAGTCCGCAATGCGCTACTGGCTACCTTCAAGCCTAATCCTAGGTACTCCTTACATGTAACACATGCAATGTAATGGGATAGGGATATCGCACTATATGTCAGGAATGGTCGAGCGAGTACTGTTTTCGTTTTTTTTTTTGTTTCAGGTGACGCACGAGGACGTGCGACAGTCAGAGATGGCCGTGACGGCTCTATTTAATTGTTAGTCGATCTGTCAACTGGCAATACTGACAGATGACGTAACACCGGACGCTGGGGCGGCGGCCATTACAGACCGAGTGAGGATTGAGCTAGGAGCGTGTAAGGAGATTGCGCACGCGCCCCACGTGTTCGGGTGGAACGTCGGTCGGTTATAAAGTGATCGTTCTACCTACAAGTGATTTGTCCGTATTATAAATTAGTGATTGTTAATTTCGTAATCAGTAAAGGAGTGTCTTAGATTTACTTTACTCGCCCACATGAATAACTCTGATGTATGGCCACCGCTCGCCAATAAATATATTAATTTTAGTTTCATTGGTATTATCGTTATTTATATTTTTTGAACCAAATATGTAGTTGTTTCTTATAAACAAAGTTAAATTGAAAGTTAATTTTTTTTCCGCTTCCATCCATTTCTAATTAAACATAAATCCACATATTATATCTCTTTATCTTTGTTTTTTTTTACCTGTAATATTACTCAACCTAATGTAAGTCTCAGTTAATCTCGTAAGATGACGATGACGTAGTGATACAGTGAAGCTCACTTTGTATTTTCTTTTGAGACACTATTTTTTCAAACCTTTGAATTCGGCGCTGCCTGGGGCAAATGTCCCGGCTTACCTTCCCTAGATTTGGCTTATGTAAATCTCGTTTCATTATTTTCAAACACCTTTCAGGCTTTTTTACCGTTTTTATTTTTCAATTTGTTTATTACATCAATTTATTATGTAAATTCGACAAGTTTTAATCACACCATGAAATTCAATAATTTTTATTGTCACATAATAGGTTGGTGTTTACACAACCTGTAAGTGACGACCTGTGTGACGCAATGGTTACCATGCCGGACAGCCAATCGGAGGGTCCCGGGTTCGATTCCCGGTCTGGTCTGGTCTGGGTGTTAGTATCTGTCTTTGTACGTGTCCATGGTACCCACGACACAGGGTATACCTACCCTACTGTGGGTCTATGAGTGTTAAACGTTATTTATTTTATTTATTTATTTATAACAAATGTTTCGTTCTCTGTTGTTACCCACTGGATGTACAATCCAAATAAATAAAATGGAATTAAATTGAATAGCATATAGTAAGATTATCAAAAAATTCCAATTCTCTTCCAATTTAAACTTCCATCTCAACAAAAATGTTCTTTTTTCTAAATTTAAATCGCCCATCATTCCAGAACGAGTATCGGCCGTGACAGCAGCGTCCGGCTCCTAAACAACGGCACCTCAAAGCTCTGAGGTCGGAGCCGCCGCCAGCAGACCGCGGCAAACAACCAGGAGCGAACCAAGGAGAACTACAGCAAGGGCCTAGTGTTCAGAGCGGACAGCCGCGCGCCATTCCCGAAGTGCTGCGAAAGCGAGAGCGGCGGGAAACTCGCCGAAGCACACCTCGACGGCAAGGAGAGTAGCACCGAGAGCTTTTTCATGCCGCTCGACTGTTATCGCCCGTAACTCGTTAGTAATAAGTATCTAAATTACATACATTGTAACTTCAATAGTCATGTATAATTTATTTGTAAGAAAATTTCATGTCCCTTGTAGACTATAACATAAAAAATTGGATTCATAAACGTACTGCGAGAAAAAACGGTGTTACGGAATAAACTTAGGTAGACGTTAAAGGAAGCTCTTATGCTGCTCGGGGGCTGGAGTTAGCTACGAAAAAATTTAAGTTTCCTATTTATTTGGCTGTTTAATTATTAGAAACATCAGATTGAAGTCAAATCCATACTTTGAAATAAAATGAAATGAAATAGTTTATTAACATCCTGGGTAACAATTATCACTTGATGTTTGTCATTGTTGTACGGCCATCGGCTGACCGTCATCCGGTTTGGATGCGCTAAGGTTTATATGGGCTAGGGAAAAAAAAGCGGGTGGAAAAAAACTCCAGCCCTGTTTTAAATACATTTTCAGGTACAATGCAAGGTACAATTTTTATTATGCAGCATGACTGTGGGTTTAATATTATAAATTCGAAAGTAACTCTGTCTGTCTGTCTGTTACGCTTTCCCGCTTAAACTACTGAACCAATGTTAATAAAATTTGGAACACAGATAAAGTGGACCTGGGGAAAGGACATAGGATGGTTTTTGGGCGCGCATTTTTGGATGGCGCAGCCGCTAGCGGAAGGCTAGTTCTATATGAAACAATAGACGACACTATGGATTACGTCAAACTATGTACGTCCCATTTCCATGCTTATATATGCTTAGTCCTTTTCTAAGCACGAGTTTACCTCTAAAAAGACAATAGTATGAAACTTTTATATCACAGTAGGTATTTCTTAAATCGTACCGAACCTATCGTAGGAGACCTACAGCAAGTGTCTATTGTCCAAAGACAGACAGACTACTATTTACAGTGTCTCTTTTTCTTATTTACCTTCTAAAGGCTCTCCACCTTCAAACAACCATATTTAAGATCCCAAACTTCTTAAATAACGACACTTCAAACGTACAAGTAACAAACATATAATATTTTCAGTGCAAAAACTGCATGATTTTATTATTTAGAAACGCTTTTTTCGAATGCTGTTTTCAAATAAAAAAATATAATTAGCAAATTTGGAATTTCAATTGCGAGACTAAGGGCCTTGTTCCCCATCTCCAAGTAAAAGCTATGAGTACGGGTCAGTTTATCACATAGAGCAAGTAAGTTATCATATGATTATTGCTGCTCGAATATCGTGAAATTGAAATTGAAGTTACAGGTGACTTTGACCGTCAATTAGCGTACTTGTCACTTTACTTAAAGGTGGTGAAAAATGCCCTGACATTCAGATGGCTGCAATCCTTTTTCATCCCAGTGCTAGGCCCCGTGCCTCCTCATTATTGGGGAGGCCTGGAGCTTACTCCACCACAATGCTCCAATGCGGGTTGGTATATACATTTTTTTTTCATAAAAAAACTGATCAAAAAGGCAGACGGGCCGCGTGGTATTACGCGATCACCGTCGCCTATGGACACGGGCAACCCCAGGGGAGCCACTCGAGCATTGCCAGCTTTGGAGAAGAGCTTTAGCTTTCTTGAAGAACCCCACGTTATAGTCTACAGGAAATGCTTCAGCTGGAAAGTTGTCCCATAACTTACACGTCCGTGGTAAAAGCGGACTGTGGAGGACCGCCACGAGTCTGATGGTGTCGGTGGAAATCTTATAATTGTTTGGAAGTTGTTCTTGACATAGGTATATTAAGGTAGTACGAACAACAATAAAACAATGCTTTTTATTAGAGCTTTCATTCAAATTTTCGTGGAGACACTAAACGCCCACACTGGAGTCTAGAAAAAGTTAATTATTTAATTATTATGTAAAGCAAACTTTCTATTAACGTCAGCGTCTATGTTTATTTCTTTCACACCGAAGTAAAACAAATTTGCCTGTTCTTATACTTAATATCATAAAATCGTAAGTAAGTCTGTCTGTCTGTTACGCGTTCCCGTTTAAACTACTGAACTAATTTTAATGAAATTTGGAACTGTGAACTTTGGAACCTATAAAACGGGTCCATGCGGTCGAAGCCGCTGGCTTAACGCCTGTGAGTTTAATATGGCAATAGTCACCTTACGTTGTATTTCAAATGGATGGAAGAAAGTTAGAGATATAGCCTGGCATTATCCTACGAGTTCCCATAAAACGGGTCCTCGCGAGCGAAGCCGCTGGCGGAAGGCTAGTTACATTATAATTTGATGAAATATAGTATTCTAAAGCAAAATATAAACGACACGGCACGATAAAATTCTCTTGATTCCTTTATAAAAAACCAACGGGTTGCACTCCGGTAGTGCCGGCAGAATTTAAAATTAGAACGTTGTGCATTTTTTATTTTTTGGAACGGTTAGGGAATAATTTCGCACGAATTACTTTTATTATCAGTATTATTTTTCATCTAATATTTTTAGTAAGTTTTCATCTAGTATTTCTATAGTACTAACTCATTTTCTTTCACTATTTCTTCATCACTTTTTTCATTAATAAATGCACTTTGTTCATTGTCCATATTTTAAATACTTGATATAAACGAATTTTACAAGTATAGACAGTCGAGCCGTCATCAGCTGTCACCCGTCCGTCTTACGAATTTTCGATCAGGCCATGTGTCCTGACGCGAGTTTAACATTTTTTACCCATCCCAAAAAAAGTGCACAACGCCGCTAAAGAAGTTTTCACTTCAAAAAATAATATAAAGATGATATTTTATTTCGTAAAGATTTTTGTATTACTTATTTCATTTCTTAAAGTTACTAATACATATATCCCGACTGCTACCTACAATAGTAATTTTATGGAACTTTGTAAATAGAAAAATACTTAATTTTATTGCAATAGATTCATAAACAGGCGACTAATATGCTAATGTTGTACTATATACATTTTAGCCTTTGTATATGTACGTATGTATATCTATACATATTGTATCTACAATACCAAAACATATCCTTGTAAATACTGTATCCAAAGAACTCGTAAGGTAAATAATTTATGGACAAGGGTAAGTAATTTCAATATTAATCAAACTGTACAATACATGTCATTAATATCCATCGATATAATATATATTTTTTACCTTTTTTTATGTCCCACTGCTGGGCACAGGTCTCCTCTCACAAGTGAAAGGGATTTAGGCCATAGTCCACCACGCTGGCCAAGTGCGGATTATTATATCGATGTTAATATTGTTACGCGCTATGGGTAATAAAAATGCCGTTTGACACGTAGAAGACGTTTATTGTCAGCTTCCACAAAAATCCACTTAACAAAGTCCGAATCACAATGCACAATCACTATAGTCCAATATCTTCGCTTGAGTCGTCGAAATAATTCTTCCTTGTCGCTTGGTAGAGATCGCTTCGGTTTCACTTCCGAAAATAAACTGCCCAGTCGCGGCTCGGCGCGTGCCTTATATACGGCCACCCATGGTTCTCTAGAAATTTCCCGAACCACCAAATACAATAGACCCGTCCCGAACCTTCCTTTATGTTATTACGCACCTATGTACAGCTTATGTAGTCATAAACAATAGCCGCGACCCGCGATGTAAACAACCTATACATGTACGCTATATATAGGTACGTACTCGCTGCGGATCCCGAATTTGTTTACTCGAAGAAATCGATGTTTTTCTTATGACTGATTTTTCGAGAACTTTCTTCACTGTTCGATAGTAGACCTAATACCTGTTTATGCGTTTTTGGGGTTTTGCTGTACGACGCTTTGTTTTTGAGATATAGGTGCTCAAAGTCGTAACATTACCCCCTCCTTAGTCATGCTCGTCCCGAGCATGATTCTTCCCGTGGTATTTTGCTAGTCGGTCTACATGTACTACTTTTAGCTTGCCGCGGGGACCCTTCTTGATACGGTACGTGATGTCGTTAATCTTTGTGACAATAGTGTAAGGTCCTTCCCAGCGAGGTTGTAATTTCGGAGACTTCCCCTTCTTCCTCTGCGGATTGTGAAACCACACTTGAGCTCCTTCTTCAAATCCCTTGGAATTGGCTTTCCTGTCGTATCGGGTTTTCATGCTTGTGCTGGTTTTCAAGCTGTTCTCCCGAACCATCTTGTGTACCTCATTTAGCTGGTATTGAAGATCACTTACGTACTCCGTCACAACCTTGGGACCATCCGGTGGAGTTCCAGTTATAGCGTCTATCGGAAGCCTGATTTCTCTGCCGAAGTTCACCTTTGCTGGAGTAAATCCTGTACTGTCGTGGAGTGCCGAACGATACGACATAAGGAACAGAGGTATGTATTGGTCCCAATCTTTTTGATGTTCATCCACTACCTTAGCCAAGTGATTTTCCAACGTTTGGTTGAATCTCTCGACCATACCGTCTGACTGTGGATGAGCAGGAGTCGTGCGTGTCTTATGCATGCCCAGCAAACTACACATTTCTTGGAATAGCCCCGACTCGAAATTACGTCCTTGGTCCGAATGGATTTCCATAGGTACACCATATCGGCAGACTACTTCTTGCACGAGCTTTTTAGCCACGGTGTGTGCTTCTTGATTGGGAGTGGCAAATACTTCAGGCCACTTGGTGAAATAGTCCTGCACAACTACGATGTATCGGTTTCCATCTTCGGTTGCTGGAAATGGCCCAGCTACGTCAATAGCTATACGCTCCCAAGGTGCTCCAACGTTATACAACTTTAATTTGCCTTTACTTCTTGTTTGGGGACCTCTGACTGAAGCGCAAGCTGTACATTTTCGGCACCAGTCTTCTACATCTTCGCGACAATGTACCCAATAGAATCTTCTTCGCAACTTTACTAGCGTTTTCTTCACGCCAAGGTGCCCACCAGAAGTTCCATCATGAATGTGCCTTAGGACGGACGACACCATACTTCTTGGTACTACGATCTGTAGGGTTACTTCTTTTCCGGTGTTAGATTCCCATCTTCTATGTAAGACATCATTTTCCAAGACTAAGCTGTCCCATTGAGCCCAATAGCTTTTAGTGACTGGGCTACATGCTGACACATCATTCCAGCTGGGTTTGTTCTCACTTAGCTTCCAGTCCAGTATTAACCGTAGATCATCATCTTCTTCTTGCGCCTTTTTCATGTTTTCGTTGGTCCATTCATCGTCTAAGCCTTGCGTCCTTATTAATTTAACATGTCCTATGGTTTCCTGTTTCTGACAGTGTTTGCAATCTTCAGGACAAGGTCTTCGTGATAAGGCATCGGCGTTGCTGTGTCCTTTTCCACTCCGGTGTTCCGTAACAAAATGAAACTCTTGCAGTTGCTCGAGCCATCGTGCCACTTGACCTTCAGGATTTTTAAACTGCAGGAGCCATTGTAACGCTGCGTGATCTGTCCGTAGTGTAAACTGGCGACCAATAAGGTACTTCGAAAAATGTTGCAAGACCTTGACCACGGCAAGTAACTCTCTACGAGTAACGCAGTAATTCCTTTCTGGTTTCGAGAGTGATTTGCTGAAGTATGCTATAACTACCGTGTGCTCGCCTTGTATCTGTGATAAAACGCCGCCGATTCCAGTATTACTCGCGTCCGTATCCACGATGAACCTCCCATCGCGACTTGGATATCCTAATATAGGCGTTTCACACAAACAACGTTTTAGCTCTCTGAAAGCATCTTCACAAGTCGAATCCCAGACAAAATCTCGTTTTTCTTCCGTAAGACGATGTAATGGCCTGGCTATATCTGAAAATTTCTTTACAAAACGTCTGTAATACGTACACAGACCCAGAAATGAACGTACTTCAGATTTATTCCTCGGAGTAGGCCAGTCCTGCACAGCCTTAATCTTCTCTGGGTCGGTTTTAACTCCTTCCGGGGAAATTATGTGCCCAAGGTAGCTTACTTCTTTCTTGAAGAGGGCACATTTCTTCGGGCTTAGCTTAAGGTTGGCGTTCCTAAGCCGTGTAAAGACCTTTTCCATATTCCGCAGGTGTTCCTTAAAAGTACGCCCCATGATGATGATGTCATCAAGGTAGACCAAACATACGTCTCCAAGAAGGCCCACCATTACCCTTTCCATGAGACGTTCGAAGGTTGCCGGTGCATTACATAAGCCGAATGGCATGACTTTAAATTGCCATAGACCGTTACCTATTCCTGTACTGAATGCTGTCTTTTCCTTATCTTTCGGATCTATCTCCACCTGCCAATATCCACTCTTCAGGTCAATGGTAGAGAACCATTTCATACCACTGAGCATGTCCAGCGTGTCATCTATTCGAGGCAGGGGATAACTATCCTTTTTAGTAACGTTATTCAACATCCGGTAATCTACACAGAACCTTGTGCTGCCGTCCTTTTTCTTTACTAAGACAACTGGTGAAGACCACGGACTTGTAGAAGGTTCGATAATTCCGTTACTAGCCATGTCTTTGACGAGTTCAGTGACTTCTTTTTCTTTTGCCCATGGTATCCTTCGAGGTCTTTGTTTAATGGGCCTAGCGTCGCCGGTGTCGATTTGGTGCTTGACGAGTCCCGTTCGTCCGAAATCACAGTCCTTTGCAAAAATGTCTTTAAATTTTGATATGAGTTCCCATGCCTGCTGTCGCTCGGAAGTAGATAAATTCTCCTTAGAAGCTTCGAGAAGTTGACAGACAATATCGGCGCTAATTTGTTTCTCTGGCTGTACTGCTTTGATATTTCCCAGCTGTCTAAGAAGTTTCACTCCCTCGCATCTTCCCATTAAGCTGTTCTTCTTTAAATGAACTTCCTCGTTACTCATATTGAGAACCCGAACCGTAGATACTCCTTTGGACATGAGTAGAGTTCTTGCAGTAATCAAGTTATGGTTACTTCCGGTGTCCTCAACAATCACGCATCTTCTTACTTTAACCCTCGAGGGGAATTTCACTTTCACTAGAGACTCCGATCTGGGTGCTAGTACAGTGTCCTTCAAGCAGTAAAGATTGCATGGTTCAGATCCATTAAGACATACTTCTTGATCAGGGAACCTCAAAACCCCTTTCCGTACGTCAACAACGCACTGTTCTTTCCTTAAGAAGTCCAGTCCCAATATGCAATCATCGGTGATACTGGCAATTAAAACTGGATGTCGGTATACACGGTCACCAATCTTCAAATCGACGTCTATATTGCCGAGGACGGTAACTGGTTGGCCGGTTGCCGTTTGAAGTCGGTGTGCTGGAGATCGCTTGGTCCACTGGATGGTCCTAGGAAGTAGCTCAGGCTTCACAATTGAACAAGAGGCTCCCGTATCCACAGTGAATTGGCAAGTTCGGTTATTCACAATACCTTCAATTGTTAAGCTGTTACCGTTACAAACTTGGTTAATTGTAATACAGGGGGCATTAATTTGACCAACCAGCGCCCGCCCCGCGGCCCTGGCGACATCTAGTTTAACGGCAACTCGTCCACTTGGGTTTCCGAGTCAGAAACCCATCTTCTTTTCTTCTTGGGGCACTCTAACCGAATATGCCCCTTTTCGCCGCAACCATAGCAGGTGGGGATAAAACGTGGCTTCTTTTGCTCCGTGACCACTTCTCTTACTTTGTGGTACCTTGCATCCTGTCTCACGGCTTCGACTTCCAGGGCATGTGCCAAAGCATTCTTTAGAGACTGATGATGGCCCAGACGCACAGCAGCCCTGACCTCCAGATCTCGTATCCCGTCGACAAATGCCTGCAGTAAGTACACTTCGATATTCCCTGGTGTCGAAGAGTAAGCACGCCTTACAAGCCTTTCAACCTCCGTTGCCCACTGCTGGAGGTTCTCGTTGGGCTTCTGGGTCCTCTCTCGAAGCTGGGCTCGGTACACATATTCTAAATGTTTCTCGCCATAGCGAGTTTCTAGCGCTTCCATTAGAGCTTCCAGTGTCCGGCCTTCCTTTGGTAGGTTATCTATAGTCATCAAGGCGTCTCCTCTTAAGGCCAGAGTTAGAGCAGTAAAAGAGTAATCATCCCCCCAGGCATTTGCTTTTGCGAGCGTCTCGAACTGGTATCGGAACGCCGACCAGGAAGAGCTTCCATCAAAATGTGGAAGGTCGAGCCTCGCCGATGATGACGACGGAACAACTACGGGCTCGCGAGTCTTTAGTTTCACGACCTCGTTGGTAAGCTGTTGTAGGCGGTTGTCATGGCCTTCGACTCGCTCCTCCAAATGATCCGTCCTCAGCGTAATTTCCTTTACTTCATGCTGCACCTCTTTGAGCTTTTCCCCAAGTCCAGTCAGCCCACTATTAATTTTGTCGATGACAGTTTCGCGGCTGGCCTGGATCTGCTCCTGTATTTCCCGACGGCTGGCTTCCTGTTCGCGGCGGCTGGCTTCTTGACTGGCCTGGATCTGTTCCTGGATTTCGCGACGGCTGGCTTCCTGTTCGCGGCGGCTGGCTTCTTGACTGGCCTGGATCTGTTCCTGGATTTCGCGGCGGCTGACGTCTAGACTGGCCTGCATTCCCTGTATGGCAGACAGTAGCGCTGTCATATCCATTGCAGCGGCCGGTGCTGCGGTTGTCCCTGACGACGTCCCCGGTGCAGCGGTCTCGTCCAGCCCTTCAGCCGCAAGTTGTCGTGCAGCATCCATACCGACCTGTCTCCTGGTCCTCGGAGTGCGCCCCTCTTCGTCTCGTTGTACTAACGGCATTCCGCTTCTGACACCAATTGTTACGCGCTATGGGTAATAAAAATGCCGTTTGACACGTAGAAGACGTTTATTGTCAGCTTCCACAAAAATCCACTTAACAAAGTCCGAATCACAATGCACAATCACTATAGTCCAATATCTTCGCTTGAGTCGTCGAAATAATTCTTCCTTGTCGCTTGGTAGAGATCGCTTCGGTTTCACTTCCGAAAATAAACTGCCCAGTCGCGGCTCGGCGCGTGCCTTATATACGGCCACCCATGGTTCTCTAGAAATTTCCCGAACCACCAAATACAATAGACCCGTCCCGAACCTTCCTTTATGTTATTACGCACCTATGTACAGCTTATGTAGTCATAAACAATAGCCGCGACCCGCGATGTAAACAACCTATACATGTACGCTATATATAGGTACGTACTCGCTGCGGATCCCGAATTTGTTTACTCGAAGAAATCGATGTTTTTCTTATGACTGATTTTTCGAGAACTTTCTTCACTGTTCGATAGTAGACCTAATACCTGTTTATGCGTTTTTGGGGTTTTGCTGTACGACGCTTTGTTTTTGAGATATAGGTGCTCAAAGTCGTAACAATATCTAATCCTTATAATAAGATATTTTTATCGCACACAAAAAAAGTCAAAAATGTTATCATCCATACTAATTATTATACATACTATAAATTCGAAAGTAACTCTGTCTGTCTGTCTGTCTGCTACGCTTTCCCGCTTAAACTACCGAACCAATTTTAATGAAAGGAACACAGATAGAGTGGACCTTGGGAAAGGACATAGGATGGTTTATCCTACGGGAATCTTTAAAACGAGTTCACGCAGGCAAAGCTGCTGGCGGAAGGCTAATGCGAAATAAAAGAACAAACAATTTTCAGTGTTTTTTCGTTTGGAACTTCATGAATTTAAATTAAAAAATGTATCACCGTTCTCGTCCATTCATGTATAAAATTGTAAGAATATGTTTAGTTTTAGAAGTCCCTGTGTAATTTAGTTCTACCTAGAAGTAAGTCAGTTATGTTTAAAATATCAAATAAATATAAAATTATTTTATTTACTTACACAACTTATTGATGTGTCTCGTATTGTTATTTTGAACCCGTAGTGTAGTTTGTATAATCTTGATTAAACTTTTATAAATGCTAGTCTTTAAATGATCAGTTTATGTTAAAAATATTTATTACTTTAGTTTTATTTATTACTTTAGTTTGTGTTTCTTTAGTTTTATTTTAGTTTTATATTGTTATATACTTGTTATAGTGTAAATAATAATAAAGTTTCACACTTATAGCCCCATAGTAGATATACCCTGTGTCGTGGGTACCATGGACACATACAAAGACAGAAACAAACACCCAGACCGAGAACAGAAATATAAACTCATCATTCAAATTTCTGCTTCGCCGGGAATCGAACCCGGGAACCTCCGATCGGTGATCCGGCATGGTAACCATTACACTACACGGATCGTCATATTTAATTAATAAATAATTTTAATATGTATTTAGTAAATAATGGTCATGAAGCTGACCAACTATCTGACTGTCATTATTTAACATTTATATGAGTTTTGTACTTCCATTTTATAAACAAAAAGACTCTTAACTATGGTAAGTTACTGAAACATATTTTCTTTTATTTTTTATTATACCATTTAATATATTACCAGATCATGAAAATGCAAATAAGGTTTGGAAGGTTTTTTTATGCATGTCACCGCTGGCCGGAAGTTTGCTCCACAGCGCTGCTCCGTCGCAGGTTCGTAAAGATGCTACTTGTGACCAACCCGATGTCGGATGTTTTCATACCGGCCATAAGGCCTCCGACAAGGTTTACCAATTGCTAAGTTTTCATTGATAACAACCGGGGCCGACGGTTTAAGGGGTCCTTTACGGAATTTTGCCGATTTCGCTGATTTAGGTGATTTTACATATGACATTTTGCAGTTAAAACACTTTAAATAAATAAACATTACACACTCGTAGCCCCACAGTAAGGTAATTAACACCCTGTGTCGTGGGTACCATGGACACATACAAAGACGGGAACACAAACACCCAGACCGAGAACAGAAAATTAATATCATCATTAAAATTTCTGTTTCGCCGGGAATCGAACCCGGGACCCTTCGATTGGCAGTCCGGCATGATAACCATTGCGCCACGCGGGTCGTCACTTTATTACTATACGTTTGATTGCACAATATAACTGAACTTTTCAATAATAATCTATTAAATTAGCCACTTACCAACCACCAGCAGCACCCGTTTTGCTGAGCTCCGTAGATCGCTTGCGTTCTACATTACCTCAAAATCATGAACAACTTCCCTCTTAAATTCCTTTTAGCCCTAAAAGCAGACAAAATCTAGGAAATCGAAAATCTAAATCTAAATCGAATCTTAATCAAGCAAGATCAAAAAACCTATCAGTAAAATAGTCTAAAACCTATAGTCAATTTAATTTGAGATTATTTTTTATATAAACAATTATTCTTACTATATTTTATTATATTAATTTACAAGATGCTATTTCATAAACAATAAGTTACTGTTTTGAAGAACCTACTTCCATCCAATCCAAAGTCAAACTTATTATTGTAATATTGTAATTATTTTATAAGTTGCTGTCTTATTCGAAATTGTATATTTAATTGCTTGTATCGTAGTTTTAGTCGTATGCTATAAGTTCTTAACGATAGGAACTTAATAGGTTTAAGATGTTTTGGATAAAGAAATAAATGAGTTTTTTAGAAAAATACATTCGTTTTTTTTTTTCAACTTCTCAACTGTGCCAATGCTTTCATAATATGAAAATATGAATTATTGAGTTGTCTTCATAACTCAATAATTCATATTTGCTTATTTTCGTCCGTTTTTTTTCATAGACTATTTTTTTAAATAATGGCATCGCGTGATCTGTTTATATTGCCAGTGACTGCAAGCCTTTTTGCGTCCCACTGCTAGGCACGGGTCTCTTCCCATTATTGGGGAGGCCTGGAGCTTACTCTACCACGCTGCTCCAATGCGGGTGCCAGTGTCAAGTTTAATTTTTACATCAGTATATTCCCAGTTTCAAAGTAGTAACAGATAAAATCTGTAAGTCGTCGGTAACCAGTCAGTCAAGTAATTCAGATTAAGAAAGCGATTGCTTATTTACTGGAACACGGAAGATTTACTTTGAAGGCAAGTGGAAAAAACATGTTTCCGCACTATTATCTTTATCACATAAAATTCAAAAATACATCAAGATTATCAAAATAAAACAAGAACACAAAATCTTCCAACTTCCCGCCAACAACCCATAATTTTTTTTTTTTTACTTTTGACACATTATTATGCATGTAATGTCTTCTTGTTTTGCATTGTATCGGAAGTTGAATAAACCGATAAACAAAGTAGGTATTGTTATTGATTGACGCGCTTGAAAAATACTAAGGACATAATAATAGCGGAGCTATCATGAACCAGACAAAAGAATGCTAAGGGAATTTGAGGCATGCATGTTCTTTATTTTCATTTTCTTGGTGTATTTTTGAGTTATATCGAATGAAGTTAGTGTGATTTTGTATTATTGGTTATATAGTGGTTATTTTCCATAACCTAAAACTGAAACTGAGACTTGTAGGCCACATTTTCAAAATTTAAAAATAATGTCGCTCCCTTCCTTATACATTTACGAGATCTCTTTAATGGTCAAAACAGAACACTTTAAATCATTAAGATATAACAGTAAATTATGTTCTATTGCTTCTAAAACAAAACAATAATATCATAACAGTATCTTTTGCATGGGACCAAAAATATATACTATAACGGTCTACCGGAATTCCTCAAAATTAAAACGGGCAACGAGTTTAAAAAAGAACTTAAAACTTATTTACTGAAAAAGGCATATTACTCAGTCAATGATTTCATAAACGAGAAAACGGCATAAAGGAATTCCATAAAAACCTGCGAGGTTTTTTTCCGCCGACTATTTTTTTCCTCTCAGTGTACAAACACCCTGTTATATGGGTACCCAAAGCCGACGATCGGAACCGATCCACAATATAAATAAATAAATATTTAAATTTAAAAAAGGCATAATATGGGATAAATAAAACAATAAAAAGTTGGGTGTTAATATACATTTTATAATTGTGTTATACTACAGTTCTAGTTTTTCTCTTTTATATTTTTATTTTTATCATTGTAGTATTTGCATAATATAACAATAACAACTTTGTAAACACCCATATTTGTGCAAATAAAAGTCTTTGTCTTTGTCTTTGAAAACAAAATGTAAATTATCATTAATATATATGACGGCGCTATTTAATTGTTAGTCGATTATCTGTCAACTGGCAATATTGACAGATGACGTAACACCGGACGCTGGGGCGGTGGCCATTACAGACTGAGTGAGGATTGAGCCAGGAGCGTGTAAGGAGATTGCGCACGCGCCCCACGTGTTCGGGTGGAACGTCGCCGTCGGTCGGTTATAAAGTGATCGTTCTACCTACAAGTAATCTGTCCGTATTATAAATTAGTGATTGTTAATTTCGTAATCAGTAAAGGAGTGTCTTAGATTTACGTTACTCGCCCACATAAATAACTCTGATGTATGGCCACCGCTCACCAACATCAGAAGTGGGATTACCATAGAACAGATTACTTGTGCGATTTTGTGATTTCAGGTTATGCCACGAAATGAGAGACAATAGTAATCAGACAAACTGAGCGATATTACAAAGGAGGGTACTCGGAGGTCATAACTGTCTTAGAATCACAACGACGTGCCTTACTACGAGTATCAGCACTACGTATCGTGAGGATGCCTTGCTTGAAGCAGTTATTGAAATTCAGGAGAGTAATGTACATTGTTTTCGTTATTAAATTCGACGACCCGTGTGGCTTGGGTGTGTGTGTGGGTTGGGGGTCCCGGGTTCGATTCCCGGCAAAGAGGATATTTGAAAGATGGATTTAAATTACTGTTCTCGGTCTGAGTGTTTGTTTCTGCCTTTATGTATGTCCATGGTACCCACGACAGGCCATGATACGGGTTATATCTACCCTACTGTGGGCCTATGAATGTGAAGCGTTATTATTATCATGGTGTTCAATAAACTTGATTAACGTCAATTTGATATCAGTGCTAGATTTTAATAAGTGACGGCTCTAACCATACCTCACCAATTGACAGCGACAGTGATACTATCTCCATTTCAAGTGAAGGCACTCTGACCGCCGGATCTGATACTGTCTCAGCTGTGTCGGAAAGTGGGAGTCACATAAATGAAAGTGAGTTATTAGAAAGATAGTCACTTTATTCGTTCTTTTAACATCATTAATCGAAAATACTGCTAAATCGAACCTTCAGTTGCAACATCACATATCTCGCACCGCCTAAACCTCGTCCTGTTATGGAGTAGAGCTGGTCGAAGAGGCCTTGTATGCCTGGTCCACGTCCTGTGATTGTGTATGGCTGGTCGAAGGGGCTTCATACGCCCGCACGCACAATTACATGGCGTGGCCATGTAATTGTGTTTGGCTGGTCGAAAGGGCCCTGCACGCCCGGTCCACGCCCTGTATGGCTGGTCGAAGGGGCTTCATACGCCCGGTCCACGCCATGTAATTGTGTTTGGCTGGTCGAAAGGGCTGCGCGCCCAGTCCACGCCCTGTATTGGTGGTCGAAAGGGCCTTGCACGCCCGGTCCGCAATGCGCTACTGACTACCTTCAAGCCTAATCATAGGTACTCCTTACATGTGACGCATGCAATGTAATGGGATAGGGATATCGCACTATATGTCAGGAATGGTCGAGCGAGTACTAATGAGTTTGTGTTTCAGGTGACGCACGAGGACGTGCGACAGTCAGAGATGGCCGTGACGGCGCTATTTAATTGTTAGTCGATTATCTGTCAACTGGCAATATGTACTGACAGATGACGTAACACCGGACGCTGGGGCGGTGGCCATTACAGACTGAGTGAGGATTAGTGATGCAACGGATCTCTGTTTCTGTTTCCGCAAGTGCGGAAGTTCCGCGCGATTTTCAACATCCGTTTCTGCTTCTGTTTCCGCAACTTTTATAACGGAGATTTAAACGGAAGTTTACAACCGACGGCTGAGAGTTACGCATGCGCGTCACGAGGCGCGTGCGAGTCGCTGGACGGTTGAACGCGCGGGGGAGGGGTCAGCCAGCGAGCTGCGCAGGCACTTGTCACATTTGTTTGTTTACGTATTTTTTTGTGAATGTAAGCGCGTAATATTTTCTGCTGCTGTTTGTGTCAATACTTTTGTGTCATGTGTGTAACAAAAAAAAAGAAAAGACCTTTAAATGAAGATTCTCTTGTGTGGTGGAAATTAAATTCACACAAATACCGTAATCTTTTGCCATTAGTGCGCCAATATTTGTCGGTACCCCCCAGCAGCGTCGCCAGTGAACAATTATTTAGCGGAGCTAGTCTTATATACAAAGAACACCGATTGTTAGGTGCAAAAGCGGCCAAATTACATACTTTTTATAAAATATAACTTGCCACTACTAAATTTTGAATATTAATAAAATGTTCAGTTGCAAAAGTTGCAATATTGTTTTCTATAATAGATTCTAATATATCTATTTCTAATCTAGATTTGGTGTATTTGATACTTAATAAAAATTATATTTGTAAATTTGTTTTTTTTTTCATATTATTTACACTTCCGTTTCTGCATCCGTTTCCGTTTCTGCTAAAATTTACTTCAGACATCTGTTTCCGTTTCTGGTTCCGCTAAGACACTTCCGTTGCATAACTAGTGAGGATTGAGCCAGGAGTGTGTAAGGAGATTGCGCACGCGCCCCACGTGTTCGGGTGGAACGTCGCCGTCGGTCGGTTATAAAGTGATCGTTCTACCTACAAGTAATCTGTCCGTATTATAAATTAGTGATTGTTAATTTCGTAATCAGTAAAGGAGTGTCTTAGATTTACGTTACTCGCCTACATAAATAACTCTGATGTATGGCCACCGCTTACCAACATATACAATCAAATATTTATAAACCCACACTTCTAATACTTCAGAGACAACTCTCAAAATATTTATTCTAGTAGTTGCTTAAAAGGGAAATTCAATACACGGGCTGTTCCACGGATATGTATGGCATGCCTGTAGGTGCTATAAAACTAAAACACTGAATACACAGAGTTTGTTTGCATTGCGGACGAGTAACAGACAAGTTTGCCGAACTGCTTGCATGGACCATAAATAAATTCTATGTTTTATTCATTTTTGTGATACAAATATTCGCTTCGAGTGTTCGTCGCGAAGAGTCGATCAGAGAAAAAAGAGCCGGAGGGGATACACCGGTAGATTCCTACGTACACTATACAGACATTATAATTATTAATTACAACCAATCCGCCACTTGACCAGCTTGGCGGATGGCCTACATCCCTCTTACTTCCTATAGAAGACCTGTGGCACAGGTCCTGTGCCCAGCAGTGGGGCATTAAACGGATTGAAAAAAACAAAGGGTTGCACTCCGGTAGTACCGGCAGAAGTGAAAACTTGAACATTAACGTTGTGCATTTTTGATATTTTGGAATGGTTAGGGAATAATTTCGCACGAATTGCTTGTATTAGTCAGTATTATTTTTCATCTAGTATTTTCAGTAGGTTTTCATGTAGTATTTTTATAAAGTACTCACTCAATTTCTTTCACTATTTCTTCGTCACTTTTTTCATTATTAGATGCACTTTGTTCAATGTCCATAATATGTTAAATACGTACAGTTCGGGTAACTTTGAACATTTTTTACATTATTTTTATTATTAAAACTGAATTCTATTTATGACACCTTTATTTTATTGAATGAATAGTGTCCTTTTGAGTTGGTTTTTCTGTCTAACAAAATAAATTTGCGGAAGAAACAACAGAACTACCCATAATTTCCCCTAAAACTCGAATTTTCATCAATCATGAATTTTGGGTAACTTTGAATAATTTTTTTTAGAATGTTAAAACCTTAATATTTTAAGGTTTAGGTAAAACAAAAAGAAGGTATTATTAAATTTAAAAACCTTATCTATAAAAATAACATCTACACTGACGTAAAAAATTAACAAATAGCTTGGTTTTGCCATATGAATCAAAGTGGACTAGTTTACGATTATAAATCAGCGCTCAAAAACTTCCAGCAACTTAACCACGGAAAAGGCGGGAATTTTCAGAATTATGGCATTGATAGTTTATTTCTTTAATTTTCATTTGGTACAAAAAGATTTTGGCAATCCATTTAACACAGTTATTATATTGAAATATCAAAAAGTTTCGATGTAATAAATTGTTAAACCTTTTTTCCAACTTTGTTCAAAGTTAAACGTCAATTCAAAGTTACCCGTAATGACTGTACTTCATATAAACGAATTAGACAGTTGTCGAGCCGTCATCAGCTGTCACCCCTCCGTCTTGGTATAAGAGCCGGTGAAGATCGACCTTCACCGATCTGATAACTCAATGAGACATATTTTTTATCAAATATAATTTATAAACATACACGCCTATGATAACTTGGCTATCGAAAAGTGTCCATAGCTATTTTTAATATTATTAATTTTAATAAATTTTCTTTCATCACCTCACTTTTGTATATTAATAAATATAATAATAATAATATTATATGTATAATAATATTTATATGTTTATAAATTATATTTGATAATAAATATGTCTCATCGAGTTATCAGACCGGTGAAGGTCGATCTTCCACGTCTCCTCTACTATCTTACGAATATTCGATCAGGTCACGTGGTCCTGACGCGAATTTAACATTTTTTACCCATCCCAAAAAAAGTGCACAACGCCACTAAAGAAGTTTTCACTTCAAAAATCTTTATAAGGTAATATAGTTAATTAATGTACATGTAAACAAGCGAAAACCCATGGCCATGTTTGCAGGCACTTTTGTGGACTAGTCGACGTCACTTCTAGAGACTTCGGACCAGGGATTTCATCCTGTTTTGTGGCATTTGTGTATATTTTTTTTCAAATAGAAATATACAATTGCACAGAGGAAAATGCACAGGAACGTCTCTTCGTTTCGGTATTTGCATAGCTTCCTTACCTTCTGGATTAATCAATGAATTATAAAGCATTGCAGTGGTGGCTTCACATGTGAAAAAAACCTGAAGGTGCACACTCCTAAAACACGATATACCTATTTACGAAATTTTCGGGACGTCAGCAACTCGACATTCGTCCATCGAACGTGACTACAATTCTGAGATGCCAGTGAACTTTGCGAATGTATTCGTGAAAAATGATCTGTCAAGCTCAATTTCTCATACTTATATCTACAGCGACTTTTTGAAGTAAATATTAAAAGTACCTTATGGTAAGTATAGAATATTTGTTCAATTTTTGGGTTCGCTGCCTTAAAAGGAATAAATTACGTCCTCTGTAGGTTGTTATTTCTGCCGTGATTTTTTTTTCTTGTGAAACACACCTTACATGAGGCGATCACACACAGGCTTAAAGTATCAAGATATGACAGGTATGACACCCTTCAGAGGAGTGGCCATTACGGGCGAACCCCTCGTTCCAACGTGCATGCACAATGTGCCTTCTAGTTATACAACTATTGTGTCTGTGTGTGTCGGTGTCAGTGTTGACGGTGCATAGAAAATGCCGTTGTTAATTGAAATTGACATATTTAGAAATGTATGCGTCTGTAGCGATAAAAGAATATTTGTGAATGTGTGACAAAATTAAAATGTGTGCATTCTTTCCCCGCACCAGATTTGGCACAAAAATTATGTATCGAAGCAAGGCGTTATGCCGTCTCTCCTGAAGGGTGAGTCAGTAACTTTGATGCTCTAAGCACACAGGCAATACTCAAGCATGTTTGGTGGCTTGCATGTGAATCTGCTAATCCATTTAAATAAAACAACTCTACCACTTCGCATTGGTGGAGAAATATTTAGATCTTCCAAGATATGAGGAGAGATCCAATCCCACCATTGATTTGAAAAAGTCTAGCTTCTATGTTTCAGAAGAAGGTGAGATAGCCACAAGAAACAACGCATTCAAAAGGAATGGGTAGATTTAATAGATTTCTTTCACATATGTCACGAAGGTATCAAAACCTACAGAAAAAATCTTTTTGACATAGAATCATGATGCAAAGTTTTTTAGTAGAAGAAGTAGAAGAAACAAAATCTTAACACGAGTAATCAGAAAATCGGAATAAAAGTTTTAATTTTAGAACTAAGTATGTGTTTCGACTCGCACTGAGCCGTTTCCTTTTGTTTGTTTAATCATCACATACAAATTAAACTCGCATTTCCTAGCTATTTTCCTAAAAATATATTCCTAAAATTGAACGTAATACACCAGGTAATAAACCTCCGACAGTAAGTTTATATCGGTGACTGCAATACAAATAAATAGCAGCTACTCTCCGAGTCTCCGCGGTGAAAAGTGGCTCACTTGACACCCACCACCACGCATTGCGCGCTGAGGCGGTACGGCGACCATGGGACATCGAGCCTGCAGGATAATCCTATCACCATCAGGAAAGTTTGATGTCGCCTTCATTGCTATAAGTACAAACATATTAAGATATTTTAAAACATTTATCGTTAAATTCAATTCATTTATTGCAGGACAAGGTAAAAAATATATAAGTAGATGAAACAAAACTAGGTTCATGCAGTGCTCTTATCCTAACCCATATAGGGTATGCAATTATGTCAAATATACTAAATATCATGTCTTAATATACATTACAAACATTAATCGTTTGAGAAAATATGAAGAAAAATGTATCGTTTTATCATTAAAACCCCCAATTTACCTACTACACATACATTGTTATAAATATGTTAAGATGTACAATTGTACATACATATATGTATGTTTAAAATTATTCCGTTATTGAGTGACTGACTTACTGACAGACCATGCACAGCCGAAACTACTAGGTGCAAGCTGAAACTTGACGTGTGTGTTCCTTGGGGAATACTTTGGAAACTCTCTTCTAAGGGGTTAAGAAAGGGACCCGATTTTTTTATAAAAAATTTATTTCTTTAATCGATTCACATGAAATGTTCAATATATGTTCTACAAGTGACTTAAGTAAGCGCTTATAAAGAATTTTTCGAAATCCCCCGGGTAAAATTTGTTCGCAACTTTTAACAAATATTCACCTGATATTATTCATTAAAATCGTAACGTTGGTAAAACCGCGAGGCAAATTTAAGTAAGCAATTAAAGATTTAAAGGAAAAACAGAAAAGAAAAGAAAATATTTTATTTATACAAATATTAGTAAAATAAGGTTTTACAAAAATACTTATCACCATATTTAACCTTTGGGGTGTACTGAAAACTGAAACTTACTAACGCTTGGTTACCCCAGCCCACTTCGTCGCCATTATGGCAGATATAAAATAACAGAATTACTCCCAGCCGATATTTTAAAAGCTAAAAGCTACGGCATTTTATACTAACCGACAAGATATCGATACTTTGAAGTTTATTTTACCCCACAAGGAACATTGTAACTGTTAGTAATAAATTATTTTGTCGTAACTAAGAAATATGATATACCTACAAAAAGGCGCAAAGAAGAAATTGCTTATTATTTGCTTTACCTTGCTTACCAATGTTTTGCTCGCAATGCATGCAAGTTTTGCTCTATCTTCATCAGTGCATCTGGCCGTTTTTGTATAGTTGAGACATTTTACTTAAAGTTTTTTTTAATCTGACGAAAAAAATACAACGTAATGAATGAGTGTAATGTCTTATAGCCGACCTTCAGTTTTATCTAAAGCAGAAACAAACGATGTTAAAAAACAACTCAACAGTTTATAATCTACCTGTTCCATTCCAGTTTTCATTACTAACTCGAAATGCCTCAACTTTGACGTGTACCGCTATTGAATTCAGCACACGATACAACATTCAATCGCCACGGCCACTTATTTTCAGCGTGAACTGAATTTTCTTGAAGTTCCTATAAATGGCGTGCTGTAGATTTGAAACTACCTATATTGATCTGGACTTGCAGTTCTTAAGATGGTGCTGTTATTTACGCTAATACAGCAATTTTATTTATTTATTTATTTACTCTTTTGTAAACCTACAGTTTACAAGGGCGAACTTAATGCCTAGTGGCATTCTCTGCCAGTTAACCCTTGATGATGGCGATAAATTGTGGCAGGCGAAACAAAACAGTAAACTAACCTAATTATAAGCTAAAATACAAAAGTTTAATATACACATAATAATAATAATAATAACACATACAAATATAACTAATATATATATATATAAATATAAATATATACTAAACTAAATAAGTATATATATAAAATATATACTAAATATATACATAATAATATAAATAAACTAAATGCAATAATGCGGTGACCATATTATATCGGTGTCCAATTAGTTGCTTAGATTCATGTAGTGTTTTTTGAGTTGATTTTTAAAGGAACGCAGTGTAGGAGCCTTTCTTATGGAGAGGGGTAGGTCATTCCAGAGCAGTACAGCCTGAACGGAAAAAGAATTGTGGAAGAAACCAGTCGAATGCGGTGGAATATAAGCCGTCAGATTGGATGCCGAGCGCAGTACTCGGTCATGCGTTTCATACACATATTGAAAATTGTCCTTTAAATAGGACGGAAAACTAGGGTTATTCAAAAGAGAATACAGAACATGGAGTATTCTAGAGTTACGCCTTCTACGAATAGGGAGCCAATTCAGTTGGCGACGATATTCTGAGATATGATCATATTTACGAAGGCCAAAAATATATCGGATACAATTGTTTTGAAGGCGCTCTAATTTATTAAGAAATTCAATGTTTAGATCTGGGTAACACACATCCGCATAATCGATTATGGGGAGAATTAGAGATTGAACTAGCATGAGTTTCGTCTTGACTGTTAGAAAATTTTTTAGTCTGTATAAGGAATGCAAGGCAGCAGTAACCTTTTTGCTGACAGCGCTTATTTGCGGCTGCCATGTAAATGTGCAGTCCATAGTTAAGCCAAGGTTACGAACGGACTGGCTAAAAGGGATTACATTTCCGTTGTAAAATATTGGTGGTATTGAGATGTAATTCATGTAATCAACCTTAGCCAAGAGACGTGCGCTACCTACAAGCATTGCCTGACATTTGGAAGGATTAACAACAACGCCGTAACGACAAGACCAGTCCCATATAGCTTCTAGGTTTTTATTGAGGTGTTGAATAGCTCTGTCAAGATGATCAACATCACTTTGCACGTAAAGCTGTAGGTCGTCTGCATATAGATAATACGAACAATCGAGAGTGGAAGTGATTAAATTAATAAATATAGAAAAAAGAAGAGGGGAAAGAATACCGCCTTGAGGAACGCCGTTGTCGAGGTCCGCCCAACTTGAGGTCTGTTGTTCGAAAATGACTGACTGCTGACGTCCCTGAAGATAGTTCGTAAACCACTTAAGTGCCGTTGGCGAAAAACGCAGTTGGGATAATATGGATAAAAGGATGCAGTGGTTGACTGTGTTAAAAGCGTTAGAAAAATCAACCAGCACCAACACTGTCACCTTCCGGTCATCCATACCTTTTCTAATGTCGTCAGTGACCTTAATAAGTGCAGTAGTGGTGCTGTGACCAGAACGGAACCCCGACTGATATACACTCAGCAGGTTATTAACATAGAGGAATGAGGAGAGCTGCTTATGCACACAGGCTTCCAGAACTTTGGACAGGTATGGAAGAATTGAAATTGGTCGGTAATGACTTGGTAAGGTGGGGTTAGAAATTTTTGGGAGGGGACGTACAAGAGCCTTCTTCCACATGCAGGGGTATTCCCCCGTCACAAGAGAGTGATTAACAATGTGTGTTATTGAGGGAAGAAGGCACTCTAGGAGGGGTACTATCATAGCCCTACCGATGGCGTCGTGACCCATGGCTTTAGATTTTATTGACAAAATGGTTTTCCGAATTTCATTTTGGGTCACAGCCGAGAGCTCAAAAGTATTGCTAGGAGGAGACAACAAAGTGGCAATGGACGTAATTGCTTGGGATTGGATAGCGGGATTAAAGGAACTGGATTGAGAGAAGTGTGTGTTTAACTCATCTAGAGTAAGCGATGACCTACAATCTATAGACACTGGTTTACAAACTCCGAGAGATTTAAGAAATTTCCATAGATTTGCAGGAGAAGAACAGTTTATATTGTCTTGGATGTATCGGCGTTTTGCTGTTCGTATCATCTGGTTACACATGTTTCGGGCTTTCTTATAAATGGACCAGTTCTCATCGGTACGCTCCCGTTTAAAGTTTCTAAACGCCCTATTTCTTCTTCTCATAGCCATTCTGACACCAGATGTAATCCAGGGCGCTGGCAATCTCTTTAATTTACATTTATGTATTGGAGCGTGGGCGTCATAAAGAGTCCGAACGGTCTTGATGAGATGAGACACTTTTTCATCAATTGTAGACGCCTCCGATAACGTTGCTGCGTCAAAATTAGCAGCGTCCTTTCTCAAATTTTCGTGGTTGATTTTAGCATAATTGCGAACCTGGAGAGTAACTGGCCTGACATTGGGTGGTTTCAACCTGTAAGAAGCATATATGAGATCATGTCTCGAGAAACCCGGTGCTGATAGCTGTCCATGTGCGTCGACTAGTTCCGGTGATGATGTCACGATATGATCTAGCCAGGTATCATCGGTGTCAATGTTACAATGCGTTGCTGTTAATGAAAGTAAAGTAAGATTGACCGACTCAATTATATTGCGAAATTTGATGGAACGGGTCGAAACCTTTAACAAATCAGTGTTAAAATCACCCATGATTATGTAATGCGTGTACTCAGAACCAACGTGATCAAAAGCGGCTTCTAAAGAGGCAAAGTAGTCAGACGATGGAGGACAATATACCACCCCTAAAACGACTTTTACCCCATTAAGATTGAGCTCCAAAAAAAGAAACTCAGAAGTAGCGGTATATGCGGAGGGAGATGCTATGAGTATTTTGTATTCAATGGAAGCACGCAGGTATATCGCTACTCCTCCGCCCCCCTTACCCGTGCGATCATTTCTTACAAGCACGAACCCAGGCAGTGCGTACAGAGCCGAATGCAGTGAAGGCTTTAGCCAGGTCTCTGAAATCAAGAGAGCGTGAATAGTATCTGCCGAAAACGTAGCATCCAACTCTGCATAATGGCTAGGCACGCTCTGCGCGTTAATATGGCACACATTAAAAAATGATTTTGTTCGCGGTTGAAAAATTGTGTCAAGTTCCCTTTTTAAATCAACTGTGCATTCTTGACTACAAGAATCAAATGAATCTTCTGAACTTATTGCCGATAAATACGAGTCATCGTCGGACATAATTTACACAATAATAATAAATAAATAAAATAAGTAATATTAAATATAAATATACTAATAATATTTAATTCAATTTATATATTATAATTTTATTAATTTAATATATTTATATTATTATTAATACTTTCAATTTAATAAAACTAATATTTCTACATAGCATGTCTGCTCCACCAAATATACACCATTCAAAAATTAACTGTTTACAATTATGTATTGCTTATGTACTACATTTGACAATAAAAAAATTAAAATTAAAAGTTATAAAAATTATAAAACAGTTTAAAAAGTGCCTGAACAATTTTAACAACGTTAAGCGTAGCACATTGCAAGTAAACATAATAATAAAAAAAAGTCACACTAACACATAATTTAAAGCAATAATTTTGTTAACACTACTAACTAACTAATACCTAACTAACTGATACCGTGATACCTGCCGACTTACTGATTTTTCTATGATTACTAAGATATGCAAAAAAATTATACTTGACGCTGGCAATACGCACAGAGTTGCGGTGCCATTATTAAATTGAAAAAAAAAAAAAACAATGAAATGTCAAGTCAATTCATTTGACATCTGCTATGACAAGACAAGACAACAAGTACAAAGTAAATTATGTAAACATGAATATTAATCCACTGAACGGTAGATAAATTAGCAACAATACCGACAAATGAACCGGTTACGAATTACCTTATGTGATGCGCTGTAAATTACGCGTCCAAGACTGTCGTACCATGAAAGACATCAACCATCAACAAGACTACTTCTTAGTAGCAATGCGTCTTGGTCTCTTTGTGTCGTCCGATGAAGTCGTCGCAACGGGTTGTTTACGGCGGGAATCCTGCTGAGAGTTCTCTTTGTCGTTTTCACCGTCTTCCTCGCATGTTGGCGGTGAACTCGGAACTGGATCAGCCGGCGGATTGTCCTTGGATGTTTTGGCTATTAGGTTATTAAGCTCAAATTCCGTAACTACTTTACTCCGACCGCCACCAGTTTTAATATAAACTAAAAATAAACTAAAAATCCATGGTCCATACATTCCGCATTCCAAATGTAGTCCGGGCACTCTTGTATACTGCCTGCCTTGGACGTGTTAGGAACTCTGTGACAGTAACAGCTGAACCCTTCAACTTGGCCTTTGCTTTCCACACCACAGACTTCAATTTATGGTCATGAAAGTGCACTAGGATGGGCCGGACGCGGTCATCAGCAGAAGCTCCGAGGCGATGACAGCGTTTGAAATTTGTGCTTGTTATGTGAGAGAGACCCATTGTTGACTGTATTATATGGAGGACATCACTTTCGACACCAGAATCCGATTTTTCATCAATGCCATTGAAAAGCAGAACCTTTTGACGTTGCCTCATGTCTATTTGATCAATAGTTTTGGAGCACTCATATATTTGTTGGCGAAGAAGGCTCAACATGGTGGTGACAAGGGACTTGAAGCTGAGAAAATCTTCACTTAGTTGTGATATATTGGGATTGTTATGAGTGGATACTTTTGTGAGACGTTGTTCAAAGTCAGCCAGTTTTTGGGACAGACTAAGTTCAATCTCTTTCTGCATGGTCTCTAAATTGGCAATAGTGGCCATTATTTGTGCAGTGACAAATCAAATTACTGGATGAAACTTGTATGTGTGACTTAAAGATGTGTTGAATTGGAGAGGTTATTGGTGCAGTGCAGACAGATGCTCAATTTCTAATTACATGTGAGTAAATTATATACTAATATTATAAGCTGTATATTAGTAATAGTTATGAGCAGCTGAATTGTAAAAGTTGTAGCAGATATTATTATTAAATTAAAATCAGAATTAAGAGAACAAAAAGCTATAGTTACTTGTTTTGCACCTACCCTCGAAAAAAAAAAACCAGCAATATTTTTGTCAACTTTAGCATTGCGTATCATTTAAATAAAAAGATGTTTCTTTACCTGAAAATAAACAATCTTTCTTCCTTCCATCATTATTTCATTAGCTAGAAACAAATTCATAACCATATCCTTTAAAAGTAGTTTTATTACATATAAATAGCTTAGATCGAAGCAAGCATGGCCCAGCGATATACGCAGCTCAGTGTAACCCAATAGGGGGGAGAAACCCATGCCCAACAGTGGCACGCAAAAAGATCATTAATCAATATGCTACGTACTTGTATGGCTGCAACCCTTTTTGCGTCCCACTGCTGGGCACGGGTCTCTCCCCCTTATTGGGAGGCCTGGAGCTTACTCCACCACGCTGCTCCAATGCGGGTTGGTGGAGATGCGGGTTAGTGGCCAACCCGCTGTCGGATGTTCTCAAACCGCCCATAAGGCCTCCGACAAGATTTGACGACTGTTATCTATCAACAACAACCGGGACCGACGGTTTAACGTGCCCTCCGAAGCACGGAAACGCGCATGAAATTTTTTGCCACTAGCGGTCACCCATCTCACACCTGACCGCGACCGTTTGGCTCAGCTGTATAAATCGCTTGCGTTCTACGCTAGCCGCCAGGCCATGCGCGCTTCGCGTACTTGTATATTTGCTCAATATTAGTTTCAATTCAACTATCAACGCCTGAAGATTTAACTATACTTACCTATAATAGTACATTGCTCGGATTTTATCATTCTGCCATATATTTCTGCAGTCCGGTACAAGCGCAGAGTGTTTACCGGATTTTCCCGGACTCGGTTGCATCCGGGTCCGAGCAAATTATGAGGCCGTTCGCTTTGTGGAACGCAGTGGTATTTTCTGAGTATTTCATCCGTATATACGAGTATCTAGCTAGTAGTAAAAATTATTATTGAGTTAACCTACATAAAATGTCAATGGGTTCCGACTAAGTCACGATACCGGCTAAAGCAGCCTACTCACACACCTGCCGCGGGGACAATTTAGGATGTAAAGGTGGGAATGACCCTTAATTGCCACCTTAACCGGCCTACACACATATACACAGAAATTTAAAAATATGTACTGAAATCTAAAAAGCGGTCTACTCACACACCTGCCGCAGCGGCAATCTAGGGTGTAAAGTAAAGGCAGTGTGTAGGCAAGCAGGGGCAATTTCCTAGATCGGCCTTGCGGTAGGGCGGCAGGAGCGCGAGTCCACCTTTGCTCCCTAGATTACCCCTACCGTTGCCACGTGTGTAGCGCGATTGGGGCAATTTCTTAATCAGTTGATTGGCAACCGCCATGCGGGGTGCACGCATGTGAATCATTATATTATGTTTTCTGCACTCAATTTTTCACCCAACTTTTTATGTACCACAGCTGGGCAAGGGCGGGTCTCTCCCCATTATTGGGGACGCCTGGAGCTTGCTTCACTACGTAGCTCCAATACGGGCTGGTAGACGCGGATTAGTGAGCAACCCACTGTCGTATGTTTTCAAACCGAGCATAATATATAGAGATAATACTTTTTTATCTAAGCAGCTTTCAACTTTCTTTGGTTATCATCTATATCTCTATGTTTTTACATCGATTTTTAGCGATACGTCAACAAACACGGCATACATACGGTATATATCGGTATGAAGACCTAAGGCTATATTATTATACATAGTCACAAATCAATTATAGTCAACTGACTAAATTTTTATTGATTTAGAAGGCAATAAAAATCATGTATTTAAATTAATTAACAGCCCTTCACCATCTCCAAGTTACGGGTGACTTTAACCGACTTTAGCGCACTTGTCACTTACTTGAAGGTGGTGAAAGGGGCCCTAAGTGTGTTTAGTGCAACCAATGTAAGGTATGTATTTTGAATTTTTTGTGCAGTCTCCAACACCCTGTCCTATGGTGCGATTGCCGGCCTGTCCCACTTGAGGTGACGATAGTATCGTATCGTCACGATACGACATGACCAATGCAAGCCTTATTTATGTATGTGTAGAGTGTGCTTCACAGACAATAGACCTCCCCGTGGAGTATAGTATTCTTTGCAATAGACACTCGCATTCACGAGCGAGTTGCACGTAAGTTTTAGTAATTTACCTAGGTACCTATAATGTAGTATGTATTTAGGAACTTCGAAATGTATGTATGTGTGCCTTAGGGCATATCCAAATAATTAATTTAGTAAACAATATGTTAAATACCAAAGATCCCTCAGTGTCTGCTTACCTGACCTTAGTACCTGACATTATTTAAATTATTTTAAATGAATGAAACGTGCTTTCAATGAAAATATCTCCACGATAGCTATCTCCCTTCACATAATAATTCCAGACCCAGGAGGTGTCTACCTAGATTATTTATTACTCAAGTTAGATATTGAAATCCTAGAATATTTTGACAACGTATGTTGACTATTAATTCCAAGGCTTCGTGATTAGGTAGGTAGACCTCGTATTCTGTAGAAATCGTAATAGTCAATTATGGTTTAAGAGATAATACTTTTTTATCTAAGCAGCTTTCAACTTTCTTTGGATATCATCTATATCTCTATGTTTTTACATCGATATTTAGCGATACGTCAACAAACACGGCATACATACGGTATATATCGGTATGAAGACCTAAGGCTATATTATTATACATAGTGTTCGCGCCAATTAAGTCATTTCACCTCCCTCCCCTTCATCCTCCCTCTCTTTCCTGCAAGCGCACTATTGTATTATATCGGCCTCATTCGCACCTGAGCAAATGTATATGGATCAGGAAGAATTATCAATCAGTCTGGCTTCGTCCGCCGTGCCGCCGACGCGTGCGCAAGTGCTCTCGTGATAACCGCACCGCAAACCACCTCACACGTGGTCAGACTCGCCGCATCGCCACCATCACCGCTGTCAATAGTTTGTGATTTAACTGACATATAGTGTATTGTGAAGGACAACACCAGTTCCCGGGCAAGAGAAGATCGATCGAGGCTTCATCAGTACACGAGCATACCATCTGCTCCAGCCCCCTGGGATAAGCCAGGTCAGTGCGTTTGCTCCCTTTATCAATCCTTCTCGTTTTCCACCTTTAATTCGACACGCAACTTACAGTCCACAATTCCTACACCCGCAGTGGGGGGCCACCCTCCTTTCCACCCTTTATTCCACCACCATTTTTGGTCATATCGAACCGGAGGTCCCACCCCTTTACCCAACATTTCTGGTCCTTCGAGCCGGATTTCGAGTCAATAGTTTAGTAACTTCACCCGGGTTAATTATTTAATCTCATAAATACGCATACATATGTATTTCATGTAATATATTATAAGTGCCTATTCATATTTATTTTTGCAAATAAGTATTATATCTACGATTATTTTATATCCCGCATATAACGCACCGCTCACGTAGGTATATTATTCTTTTTGCAAAACGCACCGCACCATCCGCTATTTATTTTTGCAAATAAGTATTATATCTACGATTATTTTATATCCCGCATATTAATAACGCGCCGCTCACGTAGGTGTATTGTTATTTTTGCAAAACGCACCGCACCATTCGCACCATTATTACCGTACCCATATTTGTAATCGAAATTACACCTCATAGGTACGCATTCTATTTTTCATTAATTGAAGTCCGCCATATTTGTGTTTGCCGGAGCCGACGCGACCGGCGATCGTTGTTTCGCTAGTAACTACCTACAATCATTCATTCATTACGCCATACATAATTGTTATAATTTCAACTGTTTTAACTGATTTATCTTGTTCACGACAAAATGTCTACTAAAGGCAAAAAATCTGAAACAATTTCAAATGACGAAATTAGTTTGAAAATATTAATTGCAAAACGTGATTCTATTTACGAATGTTTACAACAAATTTATGATTTATCTATAAGTGCATTAAGTTCGTCAGACGAACAGGACACGTTTCTTGACACAGCATCTGACCTTGAATACTTGCGTACTGAGTTCAAGGACACGTTAGAATCTTATAATGTTACAAATTTAAAATTAAATCCGAACGCGCAAGTAGATTTCGGATCGTGGAAATCTTTTCATGATCTATATAGTCGTATTAAAAGTCAAGTGTCAAAATTAAACGCTTCATCTTCAAGTAAATTACAGAATAGTTTACCTACAAAAATTATACCGTCGCTTCCGCCCATAGAATTACTTTCTTGTAATGGTGACATACGACACTGGTCTATGTTCTACCAACAATTTAAAACATTAGTTCATGATAATCAGCAATTAACAGATGCTGAACGCGTTTATTATCTTGTTAGTAAACTTAGTGATAAGGCATTATCAATCTGCTCAGGCTTAATGCCTACAGCTGAAAACTATTCTGTGATATGGAACGCGCTCATACGTAGATATAACGACGAGCGTGCGCTCGCGACTACCTACGTCAGTCAGCTGTTAGAACTGAAGAACGTAAACACTAACACATCCGCTGGTTATCAAATATTTATGGATAAATTTGATGCTTCTATTAACGCTCTTAAGCAACTTAATATTGATGACATATCTGATTTTCTGTTTCTAAATATCGCGCTTAGAAAATTAGATAACGATACCGTAAAGTCGTTCGAAATGTCATGTCGCAACGTAAACATACCGAAATATTCCGCTTTGGTTCAGTTTTTACATGACCAGAATAGGGCTTTGTGCCATACAATAAATACTTCGCATAATATGTCTAACAATAATAAAATTAAAGGTAATTTGGTTCCCGCTCCCGCTAAAAATATACGCAAAACTTTTATTAATACAGATTCGTCTCGGTCATGTATTTTCTGTAAATCGGGTGATCACGAACACCTATTTGTCTGTAAGCATTTTTTAAAAATAAATGCACAGGACAGGTACAATTTTGTAAAACGAAATAAATGTTGTATTAATTGTTTAAGTAATAAACACGCCACTCCTTTTTGTAAGTCACAGCGTAGATGTAGGTATTGCTCCCGCTCGCACCATACGCTACTTCATTTTGTTAGTAGTAGGAATAAGGTCGATCAGCCTTCGGAACAAGGTCCAGGAGAACAAAATACATCCACGTCATGTAACTTTTCGCGCGATTGTGGTAATGCGCCGCACTGCACTTCATTATTGGGGACAGCGAAGATTAAAGTTTGTACTAAATACGGTCACCAACATTTGTTGCGTTGTTTAGTGGACCCTGGCTCGCAATGCGATTACATTACGAAACAGTGTTGCAAACGTTTATACCTACCGATCTCAAATAAAACACCAGTTAAAGAGGCGCAAGGAATCGGTGGAATATCGCAGAAGATTTTAGGTGTTACTTCTTTGCAGTTTAGCTCCCGCTTTGATGAAAATAAACTTTATCATATTGAACCGTTAGTCGTTCCCACTATAACTGGACAATTACCCGAGTCGCTAATAGACGTTTCGAAAATTAATTATATAAATAATTTACGTTTGGCTGACGATCAATTCCATAAACCAGGTGACATTGACGTTTTATTAGGGGTTAACACTTATTTACAAATTTTGTTAACTGATAAAATAATTAATTCGCAATCGCCGAGTGCCATAGAAACGTCATTAGGATACATAATAATGGGAGACGCAGATATCGACTTTCCTACTTGCATGCCGCGTTCTTTAGTTTCTTATCCTACTCGTATTGATAATAGTCAAACGTCGCTCACGCATTTGCTCGAAAAATTTTGGAAGTTAGAGGAGCTGCCGCAAAAAACTTATTTGAGTCCTGATGAACAGGAATGTGAGAATATTTATACTTCCACTACTCGTCGCAATTTGAACGGACGATATGTTGTCGCCCTGCCCTTCAAGGACACGCCTGATAAGTTAGGTGATTCTTTTATAACCGCTAAAAAACGCTTCTCGCTCCTAGAGAGACGTTTTAATAAATGTCCCGATCTTCGCTCCCGCTACAATGAAGTAATTCAAGAATACATCAACAAGGGTTATTTATCATTGGTTGCTTCAAATAATTCTACGGAACCTTGCTTTTATCTCCCGCACCACCCTGTCATTCGTAATGATAAAAGTACAACTCAATTGCGAATAGTACTCGACGCAAGCGCTAAGTCAGATAATGACATTTCATTAAATGATATTTTACATAGTGGGCAAAATTTACAGTCTGATATTTTTAATATTTTAATAAACATACGAGTTTATCGCATCGCATTTTTTGCCGACGTTAGACAAATGTATTTATGCATTGAAGTACAAAAATCGCACCGCGCGTTTCAACGCATTCTTTATCGCTTTTCTAATGAGGAAGACATACAAACATACGAATTTAATCGTGTGACTTTTGGTTTACGCTCTTCGCCTTTTCTTGCGCTACGCACATTACGTCAGTTGGCTTCCGAGGAGAGGGAGTCCTATCCATTGGCTGCTTCGGTGGTCGAACGAGATATTTATATGGACGATATCGCGTCCTGCGCGCCCTGCGTCAACAGCGCCGTTGACGTAGCCACTGAACTAATTCAAATGTTTCAGCGTGGAGGATTTGAATTGGTTAAGTGGACTAGTAACAGTCAACGCACCGTCAGCTTGACGAGGTCTCATTCGACGACCAAAATATTTTTAAAATATTGGATCTTCGTTGGCACCCCGCAACTGATTGTTTTTCTTTTCTAGTTTCGCCGCCGCCGCTCGCTTGTACCAAGCGTTCTATTTTATCCGCAACCGCTCGCTTGTATGATGTTCTGGGGCTCGTGGGTCCAGTAATTCTTTTCTCTAAGCTTCTCATTAAAACCTTATGGGTTCTCAACTTGACTGGGACCAGGCTCCGCCCGCTCACGTTGTCACTGCATGGCAACAATATATTTCAGAGTTACCTTTGATATCGAAATTAAAGTTTCCTCGCCATATGGGTATAATTAAAAATTCGCAAGTCTCGCTAGTCGCGTTCGCCGACGCCAGTGAAAAGGCGTATGGCTGCGTAATTTATTCGCACATCGTTAATGATGATGACTCACCAGTGGTAACGCTGATTTGTTCTAAGTCAAGAGTATCTCCGCTAAAAACTATTTCGTTAGCTCGGTTCGAGTTATGCGCCTTGGTATTGCTCGCTAATTTGCTGCGTACCGTACATGACACGCTGTCCTCTAGACATCCCGTTAGTAACATTTATGCATTTTCGGACTCTGAAGTCGCCCTTTGTTGGGCCCGCTCCTCACCCCACAGGTTTAACACATTTGTGGAGAACCGCATCACATGGAAACTTAACCCTCCAAACGCTCAACATTTTGGTGGGCTTTGGGAGTCAAGTATAAAGATAGTAAAGTATCATTTATTTCGCGTCATAGGTAAGCAAATTCTCACGTATGAGGAGTTGCTTACTGTCCTCACTCAGGTCGAACGCATATTAAATTCACGACCGCTTTACGTGTTAAGTAGCGATCCGGCGGAACCTACTGCACTTACGCCCGCGCATTTCCTCGCTGTTAATCCACTTGGATGTTTACCCGCCGCGGATCTTAGTAAGGAACGCATTAATCTTTTATCACGTTTTTCATTGCTTGATTCGATAGTTCAGTCATTCTGGAAGCGCTTCAGATCAGAATACTTACATACACTACAAGCAAGAGAAAAGTGGAATAAACATTCTATTAATTCCATTTCTGTAGGAACCGTTGTTCTTATCGATATGGATAACGCTCCGCCTCTTCAGTGGCCGCTAGGCGTCGTCACTGAACTGTTTCCTGGTAGGGATGGTGTGGTGCGCGTTGCACAAGTGAAGACTAAGAGCTCCACTTTGCAGCGGCCCATTGTTAGACTTTGCCCTCTACCAACACAATAATATTTCTATATGCCTATGCCTATTTTATAAGTTATAGTTTAAGTATAAATTCTCATCCCGCTATTATAATATTTTTATTAATTTACTAATTATATTCATCGCATCGCCTCTGTTCACCGCATATATAGTTTTTTCTATATGATATTAACTCCGCTGTATATATTTATGTTTATTTTTTTTTAATTCGCTATTTGAGGAGACCTCAAGGCCGGGGGGATGTTCGCGCCAATTAAGTCATTTCACCTCCCTCCCCTTCATCCTCCCTATCTTTCCTGCAAGCGCACTATTGTATTATATCGGCCTCATTCGCACCTGAGCAAATGTATATGGATCAGGAAGAATTATCAATCAGTCTGGCTTCGTCCGCCGTGCCGCCGACGCGTGCGCAAGTGCTCTCGTGATAACCGCACCGCAAACCACCTCACACGTGGTCAGACTCGCCGCATCGCCACCATCACCGCTGTCAATAGTTTGTGATTTAACTGACATATAGTGTATTGTGAAGGACAACACCAGTTCCCGGGCAAGAGAAGATCGATCGAGGCTTCATCAGTACACGAGCATACCATCTGCTCCAGCCCCCTGGGATAAGCCAGGTCAGTGCGTTTGCTCCCTTTATCAATCCTTCTCGTTTTCCACCTTTAATTCGACACGCAACTTACAGTCCACAATTCCTACACCCGCAGTGGGGGGCCACCCTCCTTTCCACCCTTTATTCCACCACCATTTTTGGTCATATCGAACCGGAGGTCCCACCCCTTTACCCAACACATAGTCACAAATCAATTATAGTCAACTGACTAAATTTTTATTGATTTAGAAGGCAATAAAAATCATGTATTTAAATTAATTAACAGCCCTTCACCATCTCCAAGTTATGGGTGACTTTAACCGACTTTAGCGCACTTGTCACTTACTTGAAGGTGGTGAAAGGGGCCCTAAGTGTGTTTAGTGCAACCAATGTAAGGTATGTATTTTGAATTTTTTGTGCAGTCTCCAACACCCTGTCCTATGATGCGATTGCCGGCCTGTCCCACTTGAGGTGACGATAGTATCGTATCGTCACGATACGACATGACCAATGCAAGCCTTGGCTAACTTGCCTTGTCTTGAGTCGGCCTTGCCATTCATTCACTACATTATAAATGGCATTTCTACTAGTCAATAGTTCTATGGTTGCAAACACCAAGGGTTCGATAAATTGTTTGAGGATGGCTGTAGCGAGCTGAGATAAGCCCTTGTTGGTAAATGGCCAACATTCATCAGCAAAGTAAGCATTGCTGAGATTTTGGTCGTTGTAGGTAAAATATTCTTCAGACGATGCTCCAGGTACGAAATGTAGTAGTGAATATCTTCTTATTGGCTTCAGCCCTTTTTGCGTCCCACTGCTGGACACGGGTCTTTTCCCATAATTGGAGAGGCCTGGAGTATACTCCATTATGCTGCTCCAATGCGGGTTGGTGGATATGCGGGTTATTGGCCAAACTGTTGGATTTTTTCTTATTTGAATGGAGTAGCAGACGCGCATGCAGGCCACGTGGTGTTAAATGGTCGCTGCAGCCCATGGACATCTCCATACAACCTCAAGCAAGCATAGGTAAGTCTTGTCTGAGGTCGCATGCAGTTGCGCTGCTACTCCGGAGGCTGGTGGTCGCCTCATGTAAGTGTGGCCGGCAACAGCACCTTTCCACCGAAACACAACAGAATTGGTTCACGGCAGAAGTGGGTGCAGCGGTGGTACTTCCCCGGGCGAACCATAATAGTTCTACCACCTACAATATGATGTTTTCAAACCACCCATAAGGCCTCCGACACGGCTTAACGACAGTTTTCTGTCGGTAACAACCGGGACCGACGGATTAAAAGGCCTCCGTAACGAAAATGCGCATGAAACTTTTTTTTGGCCTATAGCAGTCACCCATCTTCCACCCGACCGCGCCCGTTTGACTTAGCTGCATAGATCGCTTGGGTTCTACGCTAGCCGCTGGTCGAAAAATGACGAATTAATTTGGAACTACATAATAAGTAAGTAGTAGTAGGACCGATGGCAATGCATCAATGCAATAATATGAAAAATAAAAATAAGATATAAATAACAATTTAAAAAACTAAAATAACACGCTTTTTATGTATGTACTATAAAATACTTTTTCTTATTTACATTATTCCTAATTCAAATTTAAAAAACAAAATATTTTTTACCTACTTTTTGGTTCGTTTGTCCACAAAAGCGTGTTTTTTTGGATTTTTATCTTTTATTTTATTACAGCGGATGAGTCGATAAATATCAACGTAAATAAAACACATCATAAATAGAGATCAAATTGCTTTATGGTTTTAAGGTTCTACATGGCTCCGACCCCGACGCACACCTCTGTCTAAGATATCTGTTATACATGTGCGTATTTATCGCTGCTCCACAGTGAGGGAAAATATTGTCACTTTCAAATCATTACGATGCTTTCCATCACCTTGCAGAGTTGCACAACATCTCAAAAGCATGTCATATGAAAAGAAAAAAGAAAAGAAAAAAATATTTATTTCATACTAGTGGTCGCCCACACACAACTTCGTCCGCGTGAACTTTGGTATTAGCGAAGAAGCTAACACTAAGTTGGGATTGTTATCAAAATTTATATATGAAGAAACATTGAAGGTTGCGGCATCGTTTCATATCTAATGAAATAAAAAGAGTAGATATGACAATAAGAAACAAACATTCAATTCACCCCGTATTATTGCTAACGAGCGCACCTGGAGAAAAATGTAAGTTTTGCCCCAAACAATTCCATAAGCTGACAGAGTGCACTAAATTTAAGAGAACGCTGCGTAAAGATCGTTGTTTAGATATTATTATAATGCCCGAGCACAACAGTCTTGTCCCAAGTGCCTTGAATCACGACACGAAGTCCCATCAAACTGCAACGCCGAAAACTGTGTCGTTAAGGCCTGCGGAGGTTTCCATCACTGGTTGTTGCATTGGACGCGGCTAGAGGCGCCGCGCCCACCACCCGCGCCGGACCTCGTGGCCCAGCAGCCCGATAGCGGCTACAACGAAATCGTAGCCCACGCGATCGCGTCTCAGAACTCTGAACTATGTCGAGAGGATCCTGAATCGTCCAGTCCAGCGTCTAGTGTTGCATTGCATTGCTCTTGAGGAATGAGTGTCGCAGTCACGACACTGAGGGGGAGAATGTTGACGATGGAAGTGGTCGCACCTGGTAATTAACCTTAATAATTAATTTAAGGTTTTTAAGTGTACTTTTATAATTATATTTATTTTAATTAGCGAGTGGTATTTTGTATTCTTTATATTATTTTATGTTTCAACCTTTTTTCTGAAATAAAGACGGCGCAAGCAGGTTTGGCGAAGTAAATTTTAAATATTAAGAAAAAACTGTTTTTAGTTCAAATTCGATGACGTTCTATAAACCTTGAAGATCAGTGTAAAAAAAAATCGGTACACCGCACGCACAAGCGTTGCCTTCGCCTAACCAATTTTGGATCCATTGAATATCCTGTGTGTTATTATTTTCGCCCGAACCATCATCAACACTTATATTATTATTATAAAAAGGAAAGATTTGTATTTTTGTATGTTTGTAATGAATAAACACAAAAACTACTGTTCCGATTTCGAAAATTCTTTCACCATTAGAAAGCTACATTCACCCTGAGTAACATAGGCTACTTTTTACCGCGAGAAAATGCTTCATTCCTACGTGAAAACGGGTAATATAGTCAACGCGGTTGAAGCAACTGGCTAAACGCCTATGATTTTAATATAGCAATGAAGCCTGGAATAGCACATAGGCTATTTTTTATCCTACGGGGACCCATTAAACGGGTCCACGCGGGCGAAGCCGCTGGCGGAAGGCTAATAATAAATAAAGCCTCATACTCATAGCCCCACACTAGAATTTACTGTCTCGTGGGTACCATGGACAGACATAACGCAAACACTAAGACTAAGTACTCATCCTTCAAAATTTCTGCCTTGCTCGCCGTACCTAAATCGTACCCTACCCATCCTATCCAATCGGCATCGGCAGTCCGATATGGTACGACTAAAGTTTGCGCTCCACGGGTCATCAAACATTTTATTATTAGGTATCTACTATAGTTAGTGTGACTTTCTATTTCTCATTTCACAGACATATAGCAGGCGCGGTCGCAGCCTTCAATTTGGGAGAGGGTCACCAAGAAATTTGGGGGAAAAGGGGAAATGGGCTCGTTTCACCTTTCTTCTACGCATGAACGATGGATTTGGGGGGCGAGGGGAGGGGTTCATGTCCCCTGGGACCGCACCTGACATTGTCTTTACTTTTAAAATGAAATTTCCTCCTGAAACGAAGAGCTTGCCCTGTTTATGCTAAAAGGATGTCAAACAAACCCGCCTTAGGGAAACAGCGTGAAAACTTTTAAAATGAAAGCGTAGGAACATAAACTGCAGATCATAAAACTTCATTATCTTTAATTCGTGTGTTCTATATACTGAAAAATTTTGTACAGTGCTTGGGAGTTGAGACGGAAGTGGTGATACCGAAGTATTAAAAAAATGTGAGTCGTCAAGGAATAGCTTTTTTGTATCGGAGGGGAAAGCTTTAAAAGTTTTCGACACCTTAGGAGAGATACCGGGTTATGTGGTAGTTTTACAGCACTAAATCCCCAGGTTTATGTATGCATTGTCCTTCGAGCAGCGATGGCCAATCGGAAAAACCTGCGGACTCCGACACGGAGATACAGAGTTCAAACCTCCGGCGTGCACCTCTGACAAAGAAATTTGTTAAGTGCGCATTTATCGCTGCTCCACGTAGAGGAAAAATATTGTGGCTTAATTAATTTCGATGTTTTACATCACCGTGCATTCATCCATCCATCAGCCGTGTATAGTCTACTGCTTGTATGTTGTTGTACAGCGTATGTCCATAGGCCTCCCCTAACATTAGCTACTTCACACGGTCCTGCGGCCTTTGAATCCAGCGGCTTCCCGCTGTCTTCTTTAGGTCGTCAGTCCACCTGGTTGGAGGGCGGCCAACTTCACTGTGCACGCTTGAGAAACTCTTCTCGAAGATCTCCTCCAATCCGTACTTGGCGTGATGGACTGAGGCCTAAATCCTCACTTCCGAGAGAAGACCTTGACTAGCAATAGGAAATAATAAATAGGGAATAAAAAACCTACGGTGGCCTGCCTCACAGAGGGTCACAGGGGACATGACCCCATAACAAGCCAATTTGAGATACCTCTTCCCCCAAATTTCTTAGTGACCCTCCTCCCAAAATTTAAGGAAGCGACCGACACTTGCGGAGGACTCCGAGATCTCCAGAGGAACGCACAGGTGTACTACACGTGACGTCACAACACAGGCCCATCATCCGGAGAGTGATGGTGCTCTCCTGCACCTTCCAGTGCTTGACGGCGGCATGCGGCCACGCACACATCGCTGTCCTCAAGGGACTGCTGGCTGGACGGGTTAATTTCCCACTCTCGCCGTGGGAAACTCGCCTCAGCCATCACATCCCTTTTTAGTCGAAATGAAACGAAACCGTTGCGAAAACATGTTTTTTTCAGCTTGCCTCCTTTCTAAACTCCATTGGACAAGTTTGGGTAAAGTAGCCGTCGCTTTGCTTGATTATCTGACTGACTTTGTCTTATGTAACGAAAGTGGCAAAAAAGTGGTAACATAATATTTGACGCTGACAATATGCACAGAATTTATGATGCCATTTTTGAAAGAATAAAAAAATTTAGATTCTCAATAATGTCAATGTCAATGTCAAAATGTCTACAATAGACATTAGAATTGTCAAATGTCAAATTGTAGAAGGTATAGAAGGAAATAGGGATGGCGATTCTTTCCGAAAAAGATCGATTTTTGAATCGATTCGAATCGTGACCTAATGAATCGATTCCCAAAAAAATCGAGGTCTAAAAGATCGATTTCCAAAAAATCGATCTTTTTTTAACCGACTTCAAAAAAGGAGGAGGTCACTCAATTTGACCGTATATATGCTTTTTTATGTTTGTTCACGGATAACTTTGTCGTTTATGAACCGATTTTGATGATTCTTTTTTGGTCGAAAGCTTATTTTATTTATTTATTTATTCTTTTTTGTTATGACCTAAAAAACTAGGATAACAATGGGCGGACTTAATGCCTAATGACATTCTCTCCCAGTCAACCCATGGTGATGGTGAGAAATTGTTGGTAGGTTGTAACAGTTTGGTGGATTGAGTGAAGCTCAATATTCAATTTTAATTAAATACTTATGTCCAAATAAATACATATATTTACACACAGACGCATACATACATACATACATATATACATACATACCTTTATATATATATAAACATAAATATATAATAAATACATATACATACATAAATATAGGCGTGATAGGAACTGTGATAAAGTTAGACCATATCAGCTGACTTTAAATAGAATTCACGGAGCATTCTCTTGAAGGTGGGTTTAGTTGGAGCTTTTCTGATATCTGCAGGTAGAGCGTTCCAGAGCGATGTAGCCTGAAGTGTGAAGGATTTCTGATGGAAACAGGTGTTGACAGATGGAATATCCATGAATAAATTTTCAGAAGAACGAAGAACTCTATTCAGGACAGTGCCACGATAGTTAAATTTTTCTTTAAGGTAGGATGGGGAGGATGGGTCATTCAGAATAGAGTACAGTAAGGATAGTATTCTAGAATTACGCCTCTGACGAATAGGGAGCCATTTTAGCTGCTGTCGGTGTTGAGAGATGTGGTCGAACTTTCGGAGACCGAAGATGTAACGGATACAATTATTAAGTAGGCGTTCTAGTTTATTGAGATGTTCTTCTGTTAGATCCGGGTAGCACACATCACCGTAATCAATTATGGGTAGCACTAGTGTCTGGATAAGCATAAGCCTTGTCTTAAGAGGCAGAAAATTTTTGAGACGACCAAGTGATTGCAACGCAGCAACGACTTTACGACAGGTTTCTGTAATGTGTGGTCGCCAGCTCAGAGTACTATCAATGTGCAGGCCCAGGTTCCTCACCGAGTTACTTAGTGGTATACGAGTGTTATTGTAGTAGACAGGTGGTAGTGTCTCTTTGTTAACTCTGGAAAGGAGCCCTGGGCTGCCGACAAGTATTGCCTGACATTTAGAGGGGTTCACAAGTACCCCATGTTGACAAGACCATTTGTGTAGGGTCGTAAGGCAGGCATTTATGTTGTCAAAAGCAGTTTGTAGCTGGTTAACATTCGATTGTACATAAAGCTGAAGATCATCGGCATACAGGTGATACGAACAGTTTAGGACAGAAGAAAGAGAGTTAATAAAAATTGAAAATAATATCGGAGAAAGTATACCGCCTTGCGGCACACCTGTGTAAAGATCGGCCCAATTAGAGGACATTTGCCCAATTCGGACTGATTGCTGACGGCCGCGAAGATAAGACGAAAACCAGCTCAAGGCAGAGGGTGCGAAATTCATGTGCGAAAGGATAGCTAGGAGTATATCGTGGTCGACTGTGTTAAAAGCATTCGAAAAGTCAACAAGCACTACTAGTGTTAGCTGTTTGTTATCCATGCCATGCCTGATATCGTCTGTAACCTTTATCAGAGCTGTAGTAGTGCTGTGACCAGAACGAAACCCCGACTGATAACTACTCAGGAGGTTATGGTTGAATAGAAAAGATGAAACTTGCTTATGCACACAGGCTTCCAGAACCTTAGATAGGAAAGGAAGAATTGAGATTGGGCGAAAATGATGGGGTGAGGTAGGATTTTGCAATTTGGGTAAGGGCTTGACATAAGCCTTCTTCCAAATTGACGGGTATTGGCCTGTTGTAAGTGAGAAGTTAATAATGTGAGTAACCATGGGGAGGAGATAATCAAGGATGGCGGAAATCATAAAATTGCTTATGTCGTCACACCCCACTGCCTTGGATTTGATAGTTAGAATCGTCTTTCTTATCTCAACCAGCGTGACTGGTGTGAGTTGAAAGCTTGAAGTAAGGAGCGGTTGCAATGACCGGATAGAAGCAAGTGTTTGAGATCGTATTATGGGGTCCAGTGTACTCGCACAAGCAAAATGTTGATTTATAGTGTCCAAAGAAAGAGAGGGACCGTAATCCGATGCTGGTGGCTTTCTAACACCAAGCCCTCTTAGAAATTTCCACACACATGCGGGAGAAGCGTCCACTATATTACTTTGAATGTATCGGCGTTTAGCCATTCGCACCACCTGGTTGCATCTATTCCTTGCGATTTTATATTGTGACCAATTGAGCTCCGTGCGGTTTTTCTTAAATTTAGTGAAAGCTCTGTCCCGCCTTGCCATTGCAGCGCGAACACACTCGGTCATCCAAGGCGCCGGGGGACGCCGCAGCCTGACTGTATGGACCGGCGCATGGGCATCGTACAATTGAGTGACTTTGTCATTGAAAAGTTGAATTTTGTCATCGATTGTACCCGCTGACATCACCGACACCATATCCAAGCGTGAGGCGTCTGCCCTAAGCCTGTTAATATCTATTCTGGAGAAACTGCGTAATTGCAAGAAGGTTGGGCAGTACTTTGGAGATTTTAACTTATACGAAACATACAGGAGGTCATGCCGCGAAAAACCAGAAGCAGGTAACTGACCATGCGTATCAACACGATCAGGACAAGCGGTAACAATGAGGTCAATCAAGGAGTCATCGGTGTCTAGGTTGTGATGAGTTGCTGTAAGAGGAAGGATGCTGAGATTCACAGACTCAAAGATTGACTGAAGTTTGTTGGCCCTCGGAGAATCCTTTAAAAGGTCGGTGTTGAAGTCGCCCATGATTACGTAATGAGTATACCCGGTTCCAATATTATCGAGTGCTGTTTCTAATAAGGTGAAATAATCGGTTGAAGGAGGACAGTACACAACTCCAAGAACAGCTCTAGTGCCCTTCATATCCAGTTCTACGAACAGGTATTCGGGGGATGCAGAGTAGCAAGACGGAGATGCAGAAATAATTTTAAAAGGTATTGATGCCCTAAGATATATAGCTACTCCGCCACCTCTTTTTTCTGTTCGATCGTTCCGTATTAGAACAAATCCCGACAAAGGATAAAGAGCGGATTGTAATGAAGGTTTAAGCCAACTTTCTGATATCAGTATGGCGTCTATGCTGCTCGATGTGAAAGTGGCTTCCAGCTCTGCAAAGTGTGCTGGTATGCTTTGGGCGTTTATATGGCATACGTTGAACATTTTTTTACGCTCATCGAAAATACAACTCAACTCTTTGTTTAATGTGACAAGACTATCGTCAACAGAATCACAGCAAGAAGCATAAGAACTATCTAAGTCTATAGCAGAAATAAATGAGTCATCTGACATAGTAAATTAATAAAAACTCTATAAAATAAATAAATAAATATTATAATAAATGAAAATAAATATATATTGATAATACGGTATAATTTTATCAAAATTATAAAAAAAAAATAGCAATCCATATTATTCTGCACCATACCATCAGTTAACTGTTTACACTATCATTCACAATGGCGAGTTATCTCAAATTCTGGTATCCCAGTGGAAAAACTAACAATAAATACAAAATGATAAACAAGAGGCAAGATAAATTTACATAATAATCAGTTTTGAGAAGGAACTTAAAGTGCAAACCATATTGGAAACTTTAATTTAAATCATGCAATGAAATCATAAAAAAATAGTAGGTAAGTAACTGAAAATAACGTTAAAAATAACGTTGTAAAACTAACTAGCAGAAAACATGCATTATAGATAAATAAGATTATTATTATTACATTTCAATAAATTGGCCAAAAAGAACAAAAGAAAAAAAAAATATTAAACGCGACATGTGTTTGGCAATTGGCATGATGACAAGATTCTTTGCCTTCAAGGTTGACGTTTAAATAAAAGTCATGCAGTGACATCAATCAATGCAAATGTCACTCATGTCGAGAATGACATTATCCAAATCCAAGCTGGGTAGAATATAGTAATTTAAGCTAAAATATGCTTTAAATACAGTGATTTAAGTAAATACCGAACAAAGTGAATAAATAAGTAGGAACAGAGGAAACAAACAAACTTCATAGTTCACAACATGGCTCGAGGGATGAAAATTATTTGTCTACACAAGTAGTCATCGCGCTTATCCAAAGGCTCACTTTTTTGATTTGGTCACAGCACGACGAGGCCGTTTGGAATCTTCAGTGATTGCCTCACCGATGGCATATCTTGGGGTCGTTTAGGGCTTGAGGAAGTTTCTTGAGGGGATTCACTCTCTGCAGACCCATCATCAGAGCTAGAAGGAAACTTTGCGGCCAACTCTCTGAAATCCTCCTCGGTCGAAACCTTTGCGCGGGCTCCAGAAGGAAGTTTTATATGAATAACCCCATCTAGGGTCCAAACATTGTGCATTCCAAAATGTTTACGGGCATTCTTATGTACCATTTGCCGGATCCTGGTGAGGAATTCGGCTACAGTGCAAGATGTCCCCTTGAGCTTGGACTTGGCTTTCCATATACTAGACTAGCTGACCCCGCGAACTCCGTATCGCGTTTAAATATTAAATAATAATAATAATGGATAGCATATAAACCTTCTCCGTGAAAAAATACATGTACATACCAATTTTCATAATAATCGGTCGAATAGTTTCTGAGTTTTGCGATGTCATATATACAAACATTACTTAACACCCCCGCAACCCTCCGGGTGGAATTTCGTAAAATCCGTTCTTAGCTGACCTCTACTCGGCGAAAGGAATATTCCTACCAAATTTGAAGTCGGTAGGTCTTATAGTTCCAGAGATATCGTGATGAGTCAATATATGGGTGGAAATACCCCCCCTTCCGGGTGGAATTTCGTAAAATCCGTTCTTAGCTGACCTCTACTCGGCGAAAGGAATATTCCTACCAAATTTGAAGTCGGTAGGTCTTATAGTTCCAGAGATATCGTGATGAGTCAATATATGGGTGGAAATCTCTTATATATATATATATATATAGATTATTATATAGATATAATATACTAGATTAGAAAGCTTATACTTTCAAGGTGGTCCTATTGTTACCAAGTCAAGATCTAATGATGGGATCCCAAGGAAATCGAGGGGAACTCTCAAATTTTATAGCCCCACATAATAATATGGAAATATCGCTAATTATGTTTAAACAATACAGAATTATTAAATTAAAAGTACTAAAAAGAGTTTTTATCTAAGAGTCTTTATAACAAAAACAAAACCGCTTTTAAAAGGTAAAAAAAATGTTGTTCAGTACTTCGCATTTAATACAAGTAAAATATTGTAATTAAACGACGTCTTATCAGTAAAATCAGGGAATTCAAAAATAAAAATTATATCGTTTACCATATCAGATCAGGTGTAAAACAAGACATTTATTTTCTAAATGTATTGGTTATATTAGAAAGTTATAAAATAGATAATAAAATATAGCTTATAGTTCCAAATGCTTAAATCTAAGCTTTTTAAAAACAATAGTCTGTTAAGTCTACTGGGATCCATGAGGTTCCGCTCGTCACTTGTGATATTTCCGGCAATTGAAAAAAGTCGCTCACAAGGAACAGATGATCCTACGATACTCGTATACAAACGTAAGGTTTTTTCTATCAAAGAGAGTCTAAGGAAACTAAACACACAACCATCTAGCGAGTTTTTGAATTATTAACCCTTTAACAGGCAACACTCTTATAATACGGGTACATTCAACTAATTGTAAATAATTTTATGGTTTGTACCAAAACAGAAAATATCGAATTTCGATTTTCAAGGATGAAATATCGATTCACTGAATCGATTCAGTACCACATATCGATCTAAAAAATCGATCTTTTTGGACTAAAAAATCGATTCTTCGATTAATCGATCTCAGATCGCCATCCCTAGAAGGAAAGAACGCGAATGCGCGAACTGTTTGTAATTTTGTATACTGTGAAATACTGTGAATTGTGTGTGTATTTGTTATAATTTTGCAATTCCGTCTGTGTCTACAAAATTTTTGATTTGGTTGTGAAATCCAATTCTGCGTCGTAGTAGAGTACACAAAAAAATACCTCAAGAATGAACCATGGTGAATGTTAAGAAGGGAGTCCTTGTGGAATGGTAAATAGAGCACTTTTTTACTAAACAACCTCCTGTACAACACAATACAACAAATTGGTTTTGCATACATGTAAAACACCTCTGTACGAAAAGCTATGTGTGTATATGTTGTGTAAAGTAACATTTGTTTCATATTTAAAAACATTAAGTAACCTCCAAGTTAACAGACTTGTCTGAGATAGCACACTGCCGGATTAATACTATTTGATGCCCTAAACGTAAAAGCGATATACGTCTGTGGGCCTATGAGTTATCAGGATTTTTAAAAATATGTCTTTAATAAGAGAGAGAGAGATATGTCTTATTCCTGTATATAAATATGTATTCATGTATATAAATACAGGAATTGCTTTACTGTTTATTTATAAAAACAAACAGTAAAGCAAGCAAGCAAAGTGATGTAGTAATGGTCACCATGCTAGGCAACTTGTACAATTTTAAAACATAGTAAGGGACGTGAGAAAAATTTAACTTTCTGTGTTTTTAGGTGTTTGCTAGGTTTTTAAATTTTCTAAATTCATTAACTAAACCCTTTTTAAATGTTTTGGTAGTCTGAATCTATGCATAAGGACTTTAGAAGCTCAATTTATACAAAACCCCGTTTTTTTAAGTGTCCCTTACTAGGTTTTATTTTATTTTATTTTATAGGTTCACCAACAGTTTTAACATGGTTTAAAATACTTATCACTGACATAATGTGTTTTGCTACATGAAAAATCAATTACAGGTAAACACAGCTTACTCCAAAAATAAAATAATGCGTAGGCAATTGCGCACTTTGAAATAAGAACAATTTGTGTATTAAAGTGGTAAAAAATATTTTTAAGTACTAATACGTGGCAGTTTACCCTAAAACCAAAGACTTAAGTTTAGCGATATTATGAAAGCTAATATCCAAATCCTCAAACTGATTATAAAGTTTACAAATGCGAGGTATAGGCGAGTTAGCACCTAGAATAGTTCTTCTAGGTGGTGGAGCCAATGGAGTTATTCTATGCCGGGGATATCTGCGAGGTACTCTAAAGCATATTCTCTGTAATAGTTGTGGGCAATTCTCTGTAGTAGTGTGGTTTCTGACAAGTTTAAAAAGAAATTTAAGGTCAAGAAAGTCTTTGCGTTTTTCTAGTGTATCCAACTTAAACTCTGCTAGTCTGTCATTATAAGATGTGTATTTTCGTGCAAATTTAGTACCTCGAGCTAGATGCCAGAGAAATATTTTCTGAATACGCTCCATTCTCAAAACATGTACTGCAAAATGAGGTCGCCAGGCAGTGCAACAATACTCAAGAATGCTGCTCACCAGAGAATAAAAAAGATTTTTTTTGGTTTCAAGGTTTTGAAATTGCACAGCTTATTTAGCACTTGTGTGTTGTGTGGAAAGGTTTAGTTGCTGGCCAGACATAATAAGGCAACCACAGGCAAAACTTAGGCACGCTTGAGGATGTGTGTTGATGTTCATGGTCTGCAGCAAACACTCAGCCTGTAAACATTCAAGTTAAAATGAGTTTACAATATGTCATTGTATGTCCAAAATGGTAAAAATTACAAAGTAAAAAGTTTTGACTAAGTTTACACACTTTATTAATATCATAAGAACTAGTTTACCAACATTTTTATTTATTCCTCAATATAATCCATGTCAGGAGGAATATTAAAACTCTGATCAATTGCTTCATTCTCCATTTGAAAAGTATTCTTGATGTATGACTTCAGAATATAGATGTTTTCTGTCCATCTGTTTATAGCAGATTTTAAATCCTGAAAAAATGATTGACTGTAAATGATTACTGTAACAAATAAATAAATGTTTCACACTCATAGCCTCACAGTAGGGTAGTTATACCCTGTGTCGTCAGTGCCGTGGACACACACAAAGACAGAAGCAGAAACACCCAGACTGAGAACAGAAATTTAAACTCATCATTTAAATTACTGCTTCGCCGGGCATCGAACCCGGAACCCTCCTGTCAGCAGTCCGGCATGGTAACCATTACGCCACACTGGTCGTGAAAGTGTCTGGATCATCATCATTCTAACCAGGGTTATGATGATCAAATCACCTGTTGAGATTTTTTTTAATTAGGCCACAGTCATGCTGCATTATAAATACCGTGCCTGAAAATTTATCTACTGGTTTTTTCTTCTAGCCCATATATGCCTTAGCACACCCAAAGCGGATGATGGTCATCCGATGTCTTACAACAATGACAAACATGTGTATATTATGTACTCAGGTTGTAAATAAACTGTTTAAACATTATTTAAATTTAAACATTATTCAACAATTACAACACACAAAACAAGCACATAAGAATTATTATTGTTTTACTCTTAATTGTCTTACTCTTAATATACACCTTCATTTCCTGTTAACATTTGACACAAATGTATTTTCAATCAAATTTATACTAACAATATAAAAAGATAAGATTATTTAGTGAAATAACTGAAAAACTACTTAACTGATTTTCAAAGTTCTTTCACTGATAGATAGCTATCAGTAATAAAATTATTTTTAAAGATTAGAGTGCTTCTCTTTCATAGAAATGAACTAACAAGTAATACTCTTTTTGCTTTCCTTACCTCAGTTTCAGCCTTCAACTGTGCTATGTACTCAGGGTCGCAGTCTCTATATTTTTGGAGTTCTTTCTTTAGGTCTTCTTCTTTCTTCACTATGTCATTCAGCTCAGCAAGTGTAGCCTTTCTCTCTTCTGTATCTTCTCTTCCAATCTGTTTACAATAGTTGATAAATTGGGAGTTGAGATTTTTTTAAATTTAAAACTCAGACTCAAGAAACAAGCTAAAAAGATAAAAATAAGCACAAAATATGAAACATGCTCTGATAATTCCTATTAAAAAAACCCTTAAGCGACTACAGATACTGCTACTTCCACTGTAATGCAAGTGGTCATTTTTGATTATTAAGTATTAAGCATCAAGATAGGCCCGGCAGAGAAGCACCGGCCCGGCGGTTAGCGTAGAACGCAAACGATCTATGCAACTAAGCCAAACGGGCGCATTCGGTGTGAGATGGGTGACCGCTATTAGTGTCAAAAAAAATTACATCCCAATCCCATCCGCAACCCTTTTTACATCCCACTACTGGGCATGGGTCTCGCCCCATTATTGGGGAGGCCGGGAGCTTACTCCAACACGCTGCTCCAATGCGGGTTGGTGGAGATGTGGGTTAGTGGCCAACCCGCTGTCGGATGTTTTCAAACCACCCATAAGGCCTCCGACTCCGACAAGGTTTAACGACTGTTATCTAACGACAACAACCGGGACCGACGGCTTAACATGCCCTCCGAGGCACGGAAACGCGCATGATTTTTTTCCCACTAGAGGTAACCCATCTTACACCCAACCCCGCCCGTTTGGCTTAGTCGCATAGATAGCTTGCATTCTATGCTAACCGCCGGGCAATGCGCGGTTCTCTTTTATTTAAATACAATACTTACTGATTCAGAATTTATAGAGTTTTCAATCTTTGTCAACTTCTTGCAAGTATCCTCCAGCTCATTTAGCAAGTCCATTGCCTTCCGTTTCTTAGCATTCTTGGCTTTACTAGAAATATAAATTATGCTAATTACTGGTAAAAGGTAATAGCTCTGAGCTGCAGAATTAAAAATCAGCCAATTGTGGGCCCATTTTTAATTCTAAAATAAATTATTTAAATCAAAGTATATGAAATAATTTCTTTCAGAATTGCAAAATCGGCCCCCCCTGCTATATTATTAACAGTTTTTCAAGAACAAAAGCAATGATTTATTACTATCCCATAATAGTTCTAAGAGACATTACAATTTATAAGTTAAGTAAGGTACTTGTGTTATGATAAAATGCAAAAAGTTTTTTTTTACATTTGATGTTGGTTTAAAAAAGTCACTCTTCAATCTACTTATACTTTTTTTTTATCAACCCTTTTTTGAGGTAATAGCTCTTCTGAATTATTAACAGTTTTTCAAGAGCAAATACAATTTATAACAATTCCAAAATAGTTTTAAGAGACATTACAATTTATAAGTTAAGTAAGGTACTTGTGTCATGATAAAATGCAAAAGTCTTTTTTTACATTTTGATGTTGGTTTAAAAAAATCACTCTTACTGTTTGTAGTATAATTACATATACCTACTACTTTTTCAACCCTTTTTATGTCCCACTGCTGGGCACCTCTGTCCATGCGGAAGTAAGAGGAATGTAGGTCCACATAGTCCACAATGCTAGGCCAAGTGTGGATTGGTTGACAATGGATAAAGTTTATTTAGTTTACTCTCTGCTTTGGTAGGAATCGAACCTGGGGCCCAACATTGGCTGTCTGTCATGGTAAGGATGTAGGCCATAGTTCACAACGGTAGCCAAGTGTGGATTGGTGGAAATGGATGAAAAAATTTAGTTCACTCTCTGCTTTGGTAGGAATCAAACCTGGGACCCAACATCGGCTGCCCGTCATGGTAACCATTGTGCCACATGTTCCTCCTCTATCATGGTTGTCCTCTAAAAAAATACAAATACCCCTAAATATACTAGAAAATCAATATCTGTACCTGGGAAAAGACCAGAAGTAGATAGAAGTACCGATCTTCTCAGTGTCTACAAGGTGGTCGTCGACCAGGCTCTGCACCACTTCCTTGACTGACTGCATGGTGATTCCTTTCTCCTTTGGTGCTATTTTCTCTAGTTCCTTCAACATGTCAGACAGTTTTTTTTTTGTTATGTGACAGCTAATAGATTATAAGACCATGGTACATCATAACTGCCTGTGTAGAACATACAGGATGTCTTAAAAGTATGTGGTGATCCCATTGTTCGAATATTTTTCCCAATGGTACTGTAGTAGAAATAGGGAAGTACCACTCTCCCAGTTCAGCTGTAAAGCAATTCCTTATGTTTCTGTGAATAAGTGCAGCCAGCAAGCCAGACTTACATGAGGCGTAACTTGCTTGAGGTTGTTTGTAGTTAGATGTCTATGGCTGCAGTGATCACTTTACACAACGTGGCCTGCATACATGTCTGCTCCGCTCAAATAAAAATTGTAGTTAACTGATACAAAGTGTGATATTTTACAAATTGGATTAATGGATTATCATTCATATTTTATTTATTGATAATCCATTAATCCAATTTAAATGGTTATAAAATATATTGACAAATTATTGCTGTCCCTTACTAACAAAGTTATTCAAAATTGATCTTAGTGTGGGCATCTAATAAGAATGCAGGTTCAATTAAGAACCAATATTTTTTGTCAACATCCCTATCGTATAAACAGCAGATATGGCCATCATCAGAAATAGAACTATGTATATGAGCTGTACTGCCCACTTAACCACATTGCCTTATTGTGACTCCTATTACATATTAAAAAATTAGGTACCTTAAGTTGAAAAAAGTCCTTGCTTTGATGGAAGATCTCCAACATTCTGGTCTTCTTCTCATCGGCACTCAGTCCACGTTTCTTTGACATTTTCTTTTATCTTTTTCAGTGACCCTGCTATGAAACAGTTCCTGCTTCACCTGGATGAAACTCACGCTCTTGGTCAGAAGTTTATCCTGCAAGACCTGGATGAAACGCATCTGTTCATATCAGCGGACATAGTGGAAACATTGCAAGCTCGTGTGGATGATTTGATGGATCAGCTGAGCATACCTGTGCATGATAAGGGGTTGTAGATATAACTAGTTGTAGTCAGGTTAGTATTTTTAACACGCTTATATTAGCTTGACCTGTATGTATGTATGTATGTATGTATGTATGTAACGGAATCTTTTAACTTCATTTTCACCTACTTCTAAGCGTCTCATTAACTTGAAAATTTGCACAGGGGTCAAGAGCCGATGGCAATGCAATAGTATGAAAAAATCCAACTATAAAATTTAAAATTAATGATGTAGTTTAAAAAAAAACTAAAAAACACGCTTATGTGAAAATACGAACTAAAAAGTAAAAAAATAAGAAGAAAATGTATTTTACTATAAAAAAAGCGTGGGGTGCTTTTTGAGATACTGTTGACACCATGCATCCCCACGTTTTTTTTACAGTAAAATACATTTTCTTCTTAGTTTTTACTTTTTAGTTCGTATTTTTAAAAAACTTGTTTTTTTTTTGTTTTTTAAACTACATTATTTATTTTGTAATGTTTTTGATGAGATTTTATTTATCTGGTTTTAAGTGGTTGCTGTAACTCACAAATATGTTTAAAGTTTCTGTATTAAAAATCATTATTAATTAGTACAGTTATTTGGTATTTCTATTATGACTTTTTATTTACCTTTTTTAGTTATATCATCTATTTATATCACAAACTTATTACATTATTAAGGATGATATTCATGATAAAGCAAAGCATTTAAGCGACCCTTATGGCACCATGCAAGAATGCCATTTGAATACCTTAATACCTAACCACCCAGAATAGTAATATCATCTGTCAGAGTTAACACGCACACCAAATCTTGAAGAAAATTATCTGGAACTTCTAGTTGTAGTTGTAAGTCGACGACCTGCGTGGCGCAATGGTATTCATGCCGGGCTGCCAATCTAAGGCTTCAGAAGTTTGAATGATGAGTTGAAATTTCTGTTCTCTGCCTGGGTGTTTGTTTCTGTCTTTGTGTTTGTCCATGGTACCCACGACACAGGGTATGTCTACCCTACTGTGGGGCTATGAGTGTGAAGCGTTACTTTAGGTACTTAGTTTAAGTACTTGCGCCCATGAGCTGCAGTGGTTTCTAGCTAACTGTACTAAAAGTAGAAGATGCGTAATATCCTATTTGTTCTCTTTTACAGGTAAATAGATAGGATATCAACAAAATAAACAATGATAGCACGAGAGTCAGGGAGGGTTAAAGATGCAGAGAAACGTCGAGTTCTTGATGATGTGGCCAGAAAACGAAGGGCGAGGAAAGCTATCGAAGCTCTCGAACAAGACAATTTCCATGAGGACCCACATGCAGACCTGGTCATGTCCAAGAAAATACCGAAGTTCGCGGATTCTAATGAGAAACCCACCAGAAAGAAGAAGACTAAAAGTGCTGAGTATTACAAGATGAGGTTTAGAAAAACTTTCGCCCAACTGGTTGAAGAGGACGCTAGTTTTCGACCAGACCCTCCCAATTATTTGTCAGCTCAAGTTCCCCCTTCAAAGTAAGCAAATATGATATTTTCATTTTATAATACTGTAATGAGGATCAGTCACGTTTTTAGTTGAGAATGTAGATTTGTAGAGGTATGAAATCCTTAACGTACAGTGCAAAGTTTTTTGTTCTACGACAAAAATTGACGAAGTTATGACCAAATTACTAACGAAAATACATTGAGGGCCGCCGCGATAGCTGTGACGTCACAATTACCGTTAGCCTTTAGCAGCGGTTAGGCGCGCAGTGTTTTGTGTGGTTAATTTTGACTTTAAAAACAAATAAGTGTCCGATTGGTATCTAATTCACATTTTCAACTATGTATTAATATTGTATAGTGTCAAATTTAAAAATACGCTCGTTAAAATGCCAGAAAAATATTTGTTAACGTGCCGAGAGACCCAAAACTTCGTAAAAAAATTGTTTCTGTTGTAAAAAGAGATGATAAAACTACAGCCTCTACCCTAATAACAATAATTATTTATTCTTATGCCTCTACCCAGACTACAAGACACTGTTGTAAAGATTATTTTAATGTACTTTAGCCCACTGCTGTACATAGGCTTCTTAATATTCGTCACTACGTCGACCGGTCCTGCGGCCTCTGAATCCAGCGGCTTCCCCTGTCTTCTTCAGGTAGTCAGTCCAACTGCTTGGAAGGCGGCTTGTGCTCATTTTGCCGAGACGTGGTCGCCATTCGATGACCTTTCTTCCCCATAGATTATACTCACTAAATATATTTGTCGGTGGTAGAACTATTATGTTTCGGTGGAAAGGTGCAGTTGCCGGCTACACTTGCATGAGGCGACACCAGCCTCCGGAGTAGCAGCGTAACTGCATACGACCTCAGACAAGACTTACCTATGCTTGCTAGAGGTTGTATGTAGATGTCCATGAGCTGAAGCGACCACATAACACAACGTGGCCTGCATGCTCGTCTGCTACTCCATTCAAATAAAAAAAATATGTCTGTCTAGTGAATCAGTGTCAATGAATACCGTTTTGATATTATGAATAAAAAATACATTACGCTTACGACTTGCGTAACGTTGTGTTCATGAGATCTGTGAACGAGAAACCACCTTTGGCCCTCCCGGACACTCCCGGTGGATCCCTTTATGGACTTCGGAACTAGGTATTATATTAGACGACCCCATGTGATGCAATGGTTACCATCGGACTGCCGATCAACGGTCGGGTGTATCGTGGGTACCATGGACACATACCATCCATCCATCAGCCTTTTATAGTCCACTGCTGGACATAGGCCTCCCCTAATGTTCGCCACTCCTCCCGGTCCTGGGCCTTCTGAATCCAGCGACTACCCGCTGTCTTCTTCAGGTCATCAGTCCACCTGGTTGGAGGGCGGCCTGTACTCACACACTGCTCGAAAACTTTCGACTTCAGGCACTGAGGTATTCTGGACGAAGAAGACACTTTGTAATTTCCCGAACGCTGCCCAACCGAGTTGGATTCTTTATGTGAGGTGTTCGCCATTGATGTTAATACCCAGTCCGTTCCACTCCATCAGCTTGAACACGTCTTCCAGTGCAGCGGTAAACAGCTTCGGGGATATAACATCCCCTTGTCGTACTCCACGCTGCAATGGAATAGGTCCAGTGCTTCCGTCGTGGACTCGGACTGTCATAGTTGCGGCTTTGTACAAACACTTCAACACCTCGATGTACCGATAGTCAATCTGGCATCGCTGGAGAGACTCTAGCACCGCCCAGGTCTCCATAGAATCGAAGGCTTTCTCATAGTCCACATACGCAATACATACGGCAGATTATACTCTTTTGTATAACCTGTCGCAGCGTGTGTATGTCGTCCATGGTACTATAGCCTTTTCGGAATCCGGCTTGTTCGGGAGGCTAGAAGTCGTCTAGCCTGCGCGCACTACTATTAGTAAGAACCCTTGAAAACAGCTTATAGACGTGGCTCAGAAGCGCGATGGGTCTATAGTTCTTCAAAACGGCTCTGTCACCCTTTTTGAAGAACAAAACCACCACGCTTCCGCTCCACGCCTCCGGGACAGTTCTGCTACTGATGACTGTATCGAACAGTTTTTGGAGCGCCACTTGGAGGGGTTTCCATCCAGTCTTCAGCAGCTCTGATATGATACCGTCATCTCCCGGTGCTTTGTTGTTTTAAGCTGATTAAGGGCCCTTCTAATTTCGTACAGGCTGACGTCCGTGATATCTTCGGTATAGTGTCGGGTCAATTTGGCTCTCTTATCGTTTACCACATCGGTAACGGGAGCTTTTGAGGAGCTGTACAACCGTCCGTAGTACCTCTCAATTTCTCTCTGAACTTCAGGCTTAGACGAAACTACAGCGCCAGACTCCGTCCTCAATCACATTAACTGGCTTTGCCCTACACTCTGATCTCTTGTGAACACTTTTGTGCCTTGGTTGCGCTCAATAGTGTTTTTGACACACTGTGTGTTGTGAGCACGCAGATCGCGTCGTCTGCAGCAAGAGATCTGTTTGTTGAGCTCAGGCGGCTCAACTTCGACATTGAAGACGGGGACCGAACGCATAGTTCACGCCTTTCCTTTATAAGATCGAGGGTATGTTCAGAGAGCACTTGGGGTCTGCTACTGGAGGGTGCCTTAAAGAACTTGGACACTACCTCGTGGACGGTTTGTACCATCCTGGTGTGGTATTCGTCCACAGACTCGCATTTTTCTAGGCCCGCGAAACGATTTCGCAAGTCAAGCTGAAAGTTCTCGGAACCCTGGATTTGAACAGGTGTTGGTCGGAGCGTAGACTTCATTAGGCATGACCGTTCCAGTTTGATGTTGATATTAAATGTGCCTCGTACCATACCTGTTGATCACGTAGACATTAAATATGTGCCGTTTGTCTGCTATCTCGCTTTTCGTGGAACCGTTGGGACTTATCCAAGTCCACTTGCGATGAGGATTCTTCTTGAAGAAGGAGTTCATCATGAAGAGGTTCTCCTTCTCCAAGAAGTTAGCAAGCAAGTGGCCTCGGTGGTTTCGTTGACCAAATCCAAAGAGCCCTACTTTCTGCTCGTCTCCGTCTCGCGTGCCCAGTCTTGCATTGAAATCCATGGGGGACCACCACCGTGAAATGAGTCTTAGAGGCATGTATGGCTCTACTTACGTCCTCATACATAGCCTCAACCTCATCGTCTGGGTGTGTCGCCGTCGGCGCATATACCTGTATGGCCTTCAGCGAATACCGTTTTGATATTCTGAGTATAAGGTACCCTTGCCCTTGCAAACACATTCGACTTTCGTCACATTGTTGACGAGGGACCTGTGGACGAGAAACCCGACACCACCTTGGGACAGATGTTCGCCCTCCCGGTGATAGAATAAGTTACCGGATTTAAGGATTACCGTGTCCTCCCCCTCTCTTCGGACTTCAGATAATCCTATGATACTCCAGCGTAACTTATCTATCTCTGCTTCCAGCTCATGTATCTTTTCGTCGGTCCTCAGTGTCCTGGTGTTGTATGTAGCCAGGTGCAGAGGTCGTTTTCACATGGACACATACAAAGACAGAAAAACAAACAGCCAAACCGAGAACAGAAATATAAACTCAACATTCAAATTTCTGCCACGCCGGGAATAGAACCCCGGGCTCTCCAATCGGTATGGTAACCATTACGCCACACGGGTCGGTCGTCACCGTCACGGGTCTCGTCTCGATAAAAAAATATAGGTGTGAGGTATGTATGAATATTTTTTGGATAATATTGTAACGATAGCCTGTGGTTTAGTTAATTTACAGGATTTTTTGTTATGTATAAGGTAATACTTTATTTTTATTATGATCTACCCTAAAAGTGTAAAAATAAAAATGCTTTCGTTTCTTTTATAAAGTTTTATTTCCACAACCTTCCGTGGGTAGGTAATCAAAATTAAAAAGAGATGAGTGATTTTAAGTCTCAACTAGATTCAAAAACGCTAAAAATACGTGAATTTCTCTAAAAGATCAGTGCAATATGTACGAGTAGGTAGGTACCTATATAGGTATTTCGGACGTTTATCTGATTGAGCTTGTACAAAACTTCTACTTTATTAGCACTAATATTAAGTATTAAGGTAAGTTTTATACTTTTATTACAAAATTACATTCGAACTACACTTTACACTCGAATCTCAAACATCCGTCTCGTCGAATCGTATGCCGACTGCGCTCGGTTCGGTAATTGTGACGTCACACGTGTACTTTTTAGCGAGAGGAACGGCACAACTTTATTACTTAATATCTTCGTAAGTTATGGACCGATTTTGATAATTCAAAAAGATATATCATTCTTATGTCATATAGAATAAAGTGTGTTGTAGTTTGATTGAATTTGCTATAACTTTACTGATCCTCATTATAGACCTTCGAATTACATATAACTAAGAAATAACTATTTTACTAAAAATCATTGATATTAATATTATATTTTGGACATGAAAATTAGCGGCTTTATATTTACTATCAAATTTACCTTCTTTTCAGATTTCCCGATCGACACTTTTGCGCTGTATGTGGATTCCCTTCAAACTACACTTGTATACCTTGTGGAGCAAGATACTGCTGCGTTCGATGTTTAGGAACACACTTAGATACAAGATGCCTGAAATGGACAGCGTAATTTCATCTGATTCCAATTTTCTATTCATTGAATAAACAGAGATTCGACAGAACTTGGTTTTTTTTAATCACTTTCCCGCCAAACTGATATTGATATAAACGCCATCTACCTAGTTATGCTTTCAACCGATTGGTACTAAAAAGTTATGATAGATGGCAGTTATTACAATTAAATTATTGCGATAGAAGCGTCATCTATCGAGGAGTAGCAAAAACGAAGTTGAATCTACACTAGCGTCATCTATTATTGAGTAGCGTGACATAATCATGAGTTTGCAGTTTAAAAAATAGGTGGCAGTACTTTCGTTATATAACAATTTACGACTGTACCTAGGTAATGAAATAAATAATGTAGTTTAAAAAACTAAAAAACACGCTTTTGTCAAAATACGAACTAAAAATTAAGAAATAAGAAGAAAATGTATTTTACTGTAAAAAAAAACGTGGGGTGGTTTTTAAGATACTATTGACACTGCACCCCAGGCTTTTTTACAGTAAAATACCTTTTCTACTTATTTCTTACTTTTTAGTTCGTATTTTCACAAAAGCTTGTTTTTAGTTTTTTAAACTACATTATTTATTTTTAATTTTTTTAGTTGGATTTTTATTCTCATATTATTGCATTGTCATCGGCCCTTGACCCCTGTACAAATTTTCAAGTTAATCAGACTCCTAGATATAAGTGAAAAAGAATTAAAAAGATTCCGTTACATACATACATACAGGTCAAGCTAATAAAAGCGTGTTAAAAAATTAATGTTCCAAAATACATTAAATATTTTTGTATAGGTAATTCTGTATAGAGAATACAAAATCGGCAAAACACTCAAATAGTTTCTCTTAGTGTTAGGGTTGATTGGGCACATTTGTTACATAAATTGAGACACAGCTGTCATCATATCTGCCAAAGCACCACTGGCAAAGGGTCGTTATGTTTACACAAAGCTGCAAAACAAAAGGGGAACTAGCTATCTTTACTGATTGCAAATGAGGCTTGCTGCTCTTGCAGGGCTTTTATGCGCTTGTTTAGACACAAACATGCCCACGTCCCCAAACGAAAAATGTCCCAATAGGTACATAAGTAAGTACCTAATAAGCAGGACGCGACTCTCAATATAAAGCAGTGGTGGGCGAACGTTATACTAAGTTCAAGGCATAATGTCCACCGAATGATGAACTATGGCCCAATTAACTCTCATTTTAAAGAGGAGACCTGGCCCTGGCCAGCAGTGGGCCATGTTTTTACTACTCATTTTATATGGCGACTAATTTAATGGACAGGGTCTTTTTTATTATTTTTTATTTGAATGGAGTAGCAGACGAGCATGCAGGCCACGTGGTGTTAAGTGGTCGCTGCAGCCCATGGACATCTACATACAACCTCAAGCAAGCATAGGTAAGCCTTGTCAGTCGGTCGTATGCAGTTGCGCTGCTACTCCGGATGCTGGTGGTCGCCTCATGTAAGTGTGGCCGGCAACTGCACCTTTCCACCGAACCACAATAGAATTGGTTCTCGGCAGAAGTGGGTGCAGCGGTGGCACTTCCCCGGGCGAACCATAATAGTTCTACCACCTACAAAAATGGTCTACAAATTATTAAAAAAACGAATCCTATCTCTAGGAGGCTTTGGTATCTCTAGCCAGAAAACGATAATAATTTTAAGCGTTTCTACGCAAACACAAGCTCTCATGTCGACCCATTCAATTCATGCATGGATAGGTAAAGCATCGTATAATTTTGATAACATTATCAGAAACAACTTTAGACCTCTAGACTTTTTGCCACCCCACACAATAGACATCCGCGACCACCGGACTCCCCATCTAGATAAGGGCGATGATTATTGACAAGGGGCACGTGCAATCATTATCAGCAGCTGTGGCGTTATTGTGAATGAACAGATGCCTATTGGTTCTTATTTAGACAAATGTCAGACCAACAATGTCTGCCTTCCGGTCGTAGGTTAAAGAACGCTTGTTCTCGGTAAACGTTTTTTACGCGAAGTGGCCTGAGAGGTGAATATTTTATGACTTATGACCGTTAGCCATAGGTACCTAGCCGTATTGAAGCTCGACCTGAGCTTTTGAGGCTAATTTATTTCCACTGCCATATTATTAAAATTAATTAAGTATATATATTAGTTATCGAAGTCCAACCTCCGACGCACACGTCCTCTGACAAATAAAGTTAAGGCGATAGGTAAGGCCAAACTACAAAATAGACCTCTCTTTGAAGGCCTACTTCTTCTAAATGGATGATCAAAATATTTAAAAAAATATGATATGTATATTTAACATTATTTTGCATGTTCGATTTTTTAAATATGTATTACTGTTAGTATTGTCAGAAAAAAAAACATAACCTTCCCCTTTTTTACATTTTATTATTTTATTTTACACAAGAAATTTCCTACTGCTTCTAAACGCCTCATGCGATTTTAATGATTCTTTCACGAAATGACAGAAAATTTAATGGTTTACAAGATGCATTTTTATTTTATTTTGTACACAGACCAACTTTTTGGTGCGTATTTATCGCTGCTCGAAGGCGAGGCAAAATATTATGATACCTATTGAATTAATACGATGTTTTCCAACACTACATGCCCGAGTACAGTTCACTTAAAAGCATGATGTCTACCAATCAGTACTTGGCCACCATGGCGGACTATGTCTAAATCCCTCTCACTTCAAAGATCTTAGTATGGCCTAGGTACTAAGGCCATTTATGAACCTTCCAACAACATCGTGTGGGTGTTCACTGACTTTAGTTCATTGCCTAAATAATTTAAATCTTTCAATTAATTGCTCCGATAAATCTTTAAATTTTTAATTTTTTAGGCCTGTGTCTCAGCATCCCTAAAGCAGCCTCAGTGAACTTAGCAGAGCATTTGTTAGAAGAGCAAAAATAAATTGGTGTTCTGATGGCAGGCGCATGAGTTCCAGAGTTCCTTATAGTTTTCTTGAATAGTGCTGCCGTAAATACAAAGATATAGGCAGTATAAGATATTCATGAAATGCGCTGCTAACTTCCCATAGCCGTAGCAGAGCATTTTTAACGGATCCGATCCGAATGAAACTTGGGGTCCTGTTACATATCTATAAAACTGATAGTTCCTGATAGTTTTTTAAAACAAATCTGTTTTACATAGCGAGAAAAAAAATATTGTGATTTTTTTGCCTAATGTCTATAATTTGGATTCTGACGATGATAAATGCTGAAGAATTGCATGTAACTTCAAAAACTACTAAGGTAAGAAGAGACACACAGTAATACTATGAAACTAAAGCATAAAACAGTTAAATTACTCTATCGAGGTACAAGTAACCCAATGTCAAATGTAAAATGACATAAATATTGCGTCGCATCTAAAAATAAATAATTTAAATACAACCTAAAATAAGACATATGGACTCGAAACTCTACAGTTCCTAATAGATTAATGTCTGATCTAAAAAACCAAGACACCTATAAACAGAAACTCTCAGAAAAACTTCAGCAAAACAGATAGAATAGGTATCGAACTATATTGACAGAATTAATCGTTACGAAAAAAAAATACCCATAAACAGCACCAATGAACAAAATTCTGCAGTTGCAGTGTAAGTGAAATATGATCCATAATAAAAAATATTATAAGGATCTTAAGGTCTCAACAAACTCTCAGCAAAGAAGATTGAATGCCAAACACTATCGAAGAAATTAATCAAAATTTAAAAAAAACTTAGTAACTAATACACAGCACCCATAAACTAGAACTATGCAGTTTCATATATTGTGGAATATATTGTATTAGAATAAAAATAAACAAAATCTAGAACTATCACGGATCTCTCAACAAAACAGATTGAATGCGGAACAATATGAAGAAATTAATCAAAATTTAAAAAAATCTTAGTAACTTATACACAGCACCCATAAACTAGAACTCTGCAGTTTCTTATATTGTAGAATGTATTGTATAAGAATAAAAATAAACAAAATCTAGAACTATCACGGATCTCTCAACAAAGCAGATTGAATGCGGAAAAATAGGAAGAAATAAATCAAAATTAAAAAAATCTCAGTAACATATACACAACACCAATCAAACAGAACTCTACGGTTTCTGTTAGAGTAAAATGTATTGTAAAATAATAAAAATAAAAAAAACCTAGAACTATCACATAACTCTCAGAAAAGCAGATTGAGTTAGGAATAATATCGAAGAAAATAATCAAAACTTAAAAAAATCTTAGTAACTTATACACAGCACCCATAAACTAGAACTCTGCAGTTTCTTATATTGTAGAATGTATTGTATAAGAATAAAAATAAACAAAATCAAGAACTATCACGGATCTCTCAACAAAGCAGATTAAAATGCGGAAAAATAGGAAGAAATAAATCAAAATTTAAATAAATCTCAGTAACATATACACAACACCAATCAAACAGAACTCTGATGTTTCTGTTAGAGTAAAATGTATTGTAAAATAATAAAAATAAACAAAACCTAGAACTATCACGAATCTCTCAACAAAGCAGATTGAGTTCCGAATAACATCGAAGAAAGAAATCAAAATTTAAAAAAATCTTAGTAACTTATACACAGCACCCATAAACTAGAACTCTGCAGTTTCTTATATTGTAGAATGTATTGTATAAGAATAAAAATAAACAAAATCTAGAACTATCACGGATCTCTCAACAAAGCAGATTGAATGCGGAAAAATAGGAAGAAATAAATCAAAATTAAAAAAATCTCAGTAACATATACACAACACCAATCAAACAGAACTCTACGGTTTCTGTTAGAGTAAAATGTATTGTAAAATAATAAAAATAAAAAAAACCTAGAACTATCACATAACTCTCAGAAAAGCAGATTGAGTTAGGAATAATATCGAAGAAAATAATCAAAACTTAAAAAAATCTTAGTAACTTATACACAGCACCCATAAACTAGAACTCTGCAGTTTCTTATATTGTAGAATGTATTGTATAAGAATAAAAATAAACAAAATCAAGAACTATCACGGATCTCTCAACAAAGCAGATTAAAATGCGGAAAAATAGGAAGAAATAAATCAAAATTTAAATAAATCTCAGTAACATATACACAACACCAATCAAACAGAACTCTGATGTTTCTGTTAGAGTAAAATGTATTGTAAAATAATAAAAATAAACAAAACCTAGAACTATCACATAACTCTCAGCAAAGCAGATTGAGTTCCGAATAATATAGAAGAAAGGAATCAAAATTTAAAAAAATCTTAGTAACTTATACACAGCACCCATTAACTAGAACTATGCAGTTTCTTATATTTTGGATTGTATTGTATAAGAATAAAAATAAACAAAATCTAGAACTATCACGGATCTCTCAACAAAGCAGATTGAGTTCGGAATAATATCGAAGAAAAGAATCAAAATTTAAAAAAAATCTTAGTAACTTATACACAGCACCTATAAACTAGAACTCTGCAGTTTCTTATATTGTGGAATGTACTGTATTAGAATAATAATAAACAAAATCTAGAACTATCACGAATCTCTCAACAAAGCAGATTGAGTTCCGAATAACATCGAAGAAAGAAATCAAAATTTAAAAAAATCTTAGTAACTTATACACAGCACCCATAAACTAGAACTATGCAGTTTCTTATATTGTGAAATGAATTGTATTAGAATAAAAATAAACAAAATCCAGAACTATCACGGATCTCTCAACAAAGCAGATTGAATGCGGAACAATATGAAGAAATTAATCAAAATAAAAAAAAATCTTAGTAACTTATACACAGCACCCATAAACTAGGACTCTGCAGTATCTTATATTGCAGAATGTATTGTATAAGAATAAAAATAAACAAAATCTAGAACTATCACGGATCTCTCAACAAAACAGATTGAATGCGGAAAAATAGGAAGAAATAAATCAAAATTTAAAAAAATCTCAGTAACTTATACACAGCACACATAAACTAGAACTATGCAGTTTCTTATATTGTGGAATGTATTGTATTAGAATAAAAATAAACAAAATCTAGAACTATCACGGATCTCTCAACAAAGCAGATTGAATGCGGAACAATATGAAGAAATTAATCAAAATTTAAAAAAATCTTAGTAACTTATACACAGCACCCATAAACTAGAACTCTGCAGTATCTTATGTTGTAGAATGTATTGTATAAGAACAAAAATAAACAAAATCTAGAACTATCACGGATCTCTCAACAAAGCAGATTGAACGCGGAAAAATAGGAAGAAATAAATCAAAATTTAAAAAATCTCAGTAACATATACACAACACCAATCAAACAGAACTCTACGGTTTCTGTTAGAGTAAAATGTATTGTAAAATAATAAAAATAAAAAAACCTAGAACTATCACATAACTCTCAGAAAAGCAGATTGAGTTAGGAATAATATCGAAGAAAATAATCAAAACTTAAAAAAATCTTAGTAACTTATACACAGCACCCATAAACTAGAACTCTGCAGTTTCTTATATTGTAGAATGTATTGTATAAGAATAAAAATAAACAAAATCAAGAACTATCACAGATCTCTCAACAAAGCAGATTAAAATGCGGAAAAATAGGAAGAAATAAATCAAAATTTAAATAAATCTCAGTAACATATAAACAACACCACTCAAACAGAACTCTGATGTTTCTGTTAGAGTAAAATGTATTGTAAAATAATAAAAATAAACAAAACCTAGAACTATCACATAACTCTCAGCAAAGCAGATTGAGTTCCGAATAATATAGAAGAAAGGAATCAAAATTTTAAAAAAATCTTAGTAACTTATACACAGCACCCATAAACTAGAACTATGCAGTTTCTTATATTTTGGATTGTATTGTATAAGAATAAAAATAAACAAAATCTAGAAATATCACGGATCTCTCAACAAAGCAGATTGAGTTCGGAATAATATCGAAGAAAAGAATCAAAATTTAAAAAAAATCTTAGTAACTTATACACAGCACCTATAAACTAGAACTCTGCAGTTTCTTATATTGTGGAATGTACTGTATAAGAATAAAAATAAACAAAATCTAGAACTATCACGAATCTCTCAACAAAGCAGATTGAGTTCCGAATAATATCGAAGAAAGAAATCAAAATTTAAAAAAATCTTAGTAACTTATACACATCACCCATAAACTAGAACTATGCAGTTTCTTATATTGTGAAATGAATTGTATTAGAATAAAAATAAACAAAATCCAGAACTATCACGGATCTCTCAACAAAGCAGATTGAATGCGGAACAATATGAAGAAATTAATCAAAATTAAAAAAAAATCTTAGTAACTTATACACAGCACCCATAAACTAGGACTCTGCAGTATCTTATATTGCAGAATGTATTGTATAAGAATAAAAATAAACAAAATCTAGAACTATCACGGATCTCTCAACAAAGCAGATTGAATGCGGAAAAATAGGAAGAAATAAATGAAAATTTAAAAAAATCTCAGTAACTTATACACAGCACACATAAACTAGAACTATGCAGTTTCTTATATTGTGGAATGTATTGTATTAGAATAAAAATAAACAAAATCTAGAACTATCACGGATCTCTCAACAAAGCAGATTGAATGCGGAACAATATGAAGAAATTAATCAAAATTTAAAAAAATCTTAGTAACTTATACACAGCACCCATAAACTAGAACTCTGCAGTATCTTATGTTGTAGAATGTATTGTATAAGAACAAAAATAAACAAAATCTAGAACTATCACGGATCTCTCAACAAAGCAGATTGAACGCGGAAAAATAGGAAGAAATAAATCAAAATTTAAAAAATCTCAGTAACATATACACAACACCAATCAAACAGAACTCTACGGTTTCTGTTAGAGTAAAATGTATTGTAAAATAATAAAAATAAAAAAACCTAGAACTATCACATAACTCTCAGAAAAGCAGATTGAGTTAGGAATAATATCGAAGAAAATAATCAAAACTTAAAAAAATCTTAGTAACTTATACACAGCACCCATAAACTAGAACTCTGCAGTTTCTTATATTGTAGAATGTATTGTATAAGAATAAAAATAAACAAAATCGAGAACTATCACAGATCTCTCAACAAAGCAGATTAAAATGCGGAAAAATAGGAAGAAATAAATCAAAATTTAAATAAATCTCAGTAACATATAAACAACACCACTCAAACAGAACTCTACGGTTTCTGTTAGAGTAAAATGTATTGTAAAATAATAAAAATAAAAAAAACCTAGAACTATCACATAACTCTCAGAAAAGCAGATTGAGTTAGGAATAATATCGAAGAAAATAATCAAAACTTAAAAAAATCTTAGTAACTTATACACAGCACCCATAAACTAGAACTCTGCAGTTTCTTATATTGTAGAATGTATTGTATAAGAATAAAAATAAACAAAATCAAGAACTATCACGGATCTCTCAACAAAGCAGATTAAAATGCGGAAAAATAGGAAGAAATAAATCAAAATTTAAATAAATCTCAGTAACATATACACAACACCAATCAAACAGAACTCTACGGTTTCTGTTAGAGTAAAATGTATTGTAAAATAATAAAAATAAAAAAAACCTAGAACTATCACATAACTCTCAGAAAAGCAGATTGAGTTCCGAATAACATCGAAGAAAGAAATCAAAATTTAAAAAAATCTTAGTAACTTATACACAGCACCCATAAACTAGAACTCTGCAGTTTCTTATATTGTAGAATGTATTGTATAAGAATAAAAATAAACAAAATCTAGAACTATCACGGATCTCTCAACAAAGCAGATTGAATGCGGAAAAATAGGAAGAAATAAATCAAAATTAAAAAAATCTCAGTAACATATACACAACACCAATCAAACAGAACTCTACGGTTTCTGTTAGAGTAAAATGTATTGTAAAATAATAAAAATAAAAAAAACCTAGAACTATCACATAACTCTCAGAAAAGCAGATTGAGTTAGGAATAATATCGAAGAAAATAATCAAAACTTAAAAAAATCTTAGTAACTTATACACAGCACCCATAAACTAGAACTCTGCAGTTTCTTATATTGTAGAATGTATTGTATAAGAATAAAAATAAACAAAATCAAGAACTATCACGGATCTCTCAACAAAGCAGATTAAAATGCGGAAAAATAGGAAGAAATAAATCAAAATTTAAATAAATCTCAGTAACATATACACAACACCAATCAAACAGAACTCTGATGTTTCTGTTAGAGTAAAATGTATTGTAAAATAATAAAAATAAACAAAACCTAGAACTATCACATAACTCTCAGCAAAGCAGATTGAGTTCCGAATAATATAGAAGAAAGGAATCAAAATTTAAAAAAATCTTAGTAACTTATACACAGCACCCATTAACTAGAACTCTGCAGTTTCTTATATTGTGGAATGTACTGTATTAGAATAATAATAAACAAAATCTAGAACTATCACGAATCTCTCAACAAAGCAGATTGAGTTCCGAATAACATCGAAGAAAGAAATCAAAATTTAAAAAAATCTTAGTAACTTATACACAGCACCCATAAACTAGAACTATGCAGTTTCTTATATTGTGAAATGAATTGTATTAGAATAAAAATAAACAAAATCCAGAACTATCACGGATCTCTCAACAAAGCAGATTGAATGCGGAACAATATGAAGAAATTAATCAAAATAAAAAAAAATCTTAGTAACTTATACACAGCACCCATAAACTAGGACTCTGCAGTATCTTATATTGTGGAATGTATTGTATTAGAATAAAAATAAACAAAATCTAGAACTATCACGGATCTCTCAACAAAACAGATTGAATGCGGAAAAATAGGAAGAAATAAATCAAAATTAAAAAAAATCTCAGTAACTTATACACAGCACACATAAACTAGAACTATGCAGTTTCTTATATTGTGGAATGTATTGTATTAGAATAAAAATAAACAAAATCTAGAACTATGACGGATCTCTCAACAAAGCAGATTGAATGCGGAACAATATGAAGAAATTAATCAAAATTTAAAAAAATCTTAGTAACTTATACACAGCACCCATAAACTAGAACTCTGCAGTATCTTATGTTGTAGAATGTATTGTATAAGAACAAAAATAAACAAAATCTAGAACTATCACGGATCTCTCAACAAAGCAGATTGAACGCGGAAAAATAGGAAGAAATAAATCAAAATTTAAAAAATCTCAGTAACATATACACAACACCAATCAAACAGAACTCTACGGTTTCTGTTAGAATAAAATGTATTGTAAAATAATAAAAATAAAAAAAACCTAGAACTATCACATAACTCTCAGAAAAGCAGATTGAGTTAGGAATAATATCGAAGAAAATAATCAAAACTTAAAAAAATCTTAGTAACTTATACACAGCACCCATAAACTAGAACTCTGCAGTTTCTTATATTGTAGAATGTATTGTATAAGAATAAAAATAAACAAAATCAAGAACTATCACAGATCTCTCAACAAAGCAGATTAAAATGCGGAAAAATAGGAAGAAATAAATCAAAATTTAAATAAATCTCAGTAACATATAAACAACACCACTCAAACAGAACTCTGATGTTTCTGTTAGAGTAAAATGTATTGTAAAATAATAAAAATAAACAAAACCTAGAACTATCACATAACTCTCAGCAAAGCAGATTGAGTTCCGAATAATATAGAAGAAAGGAATCAAAATTTTAAAAAAATCTTAGTAACTTATACACAGCACCCATAAACTAGAACTATGCAGTTTCTTATATTTTGGATTGTATTGTATAAGAATAAAAATAAACAAAATCTAGAAATATCACGGATCTCTCAACAAAGCAGATTGAGTTCGGAATAATATCGAAGAAAAGAATCAAAATTTAAAAAAAATCTTAGTAACTTATACACAGCACCTATAAACTAGAACTCTGCAGTTTCTTATATTGTGGAATGTACTGTATAAGAATAAAAATAAACAAAATCTAGAACTATCACGAATCTCTCAACAAAGCAGATTGAGTTCCGAATAATATCGAAGAAAGAAATCAAAATTTAAAAAAATCTTAGTAACTTATACACATCACCCATAAACTAGAACTATGCAGTTTCTTATATTGTGAAATGAATTGTATTAGAATAAAAATAAACAAAATCCAGAACTATCACGGATCTCTCAACAAAGCAGATTGAATGCGGAACAATATGAAGAAATTAATCAAAATTAAAAAAAAATCTTAGTAACTTATACACAGCACCCATAAACTAGGACTCTGCAGTATCTTATATTGCAGAATGTATTGTATAAGAATAAAAATAAACAAAATCTAGAACTATCACGGATCTCTCAACAAAGCAGATTGAATGCGGAAAAATAGGAAGAAATAAATGAAAATTTAAAAAAATCTCAGTAACTTATACACAGCACACATAAACTAGAACTATGCAGTTTCTTATATTGTGGAATGTATTGTATTAGAATAAAAATAAACAAAATCTAGAACTATCACGGATCTCTCAACAAAGCAGATTGAATGCGGAACAATATGAAGAAATTAATCAAAATTTAAAAAAATCTTAGTAACTTATACACAGCACCCATAAACTAGAACTCTGCAGTATCTTATGTTGTAGAATGTATTGTATAAGAACAAAAATAAACAAAATCTAGAACTATCACGGATCTCTCAACAAAGCAGATTGAACGCGGAAAAATAGGAAGAAATAAATCAAAATTTAAAAAATCTCAGTAACATATACACAACACCAATCAAACAGAACTCTACGGTTTCTGTTAGAGTAAAATGTATTGTAAAATAATAAAAATAAAAAAACCTAGAACTATCACATAACTCTCAGAAAAGCAGATTGAGTTAGGAATAATATCGAAGAAAATAATCAAAACTTAAAAAAATCTTAGTAACTTATACACAGCACCCATAAACTAGAACTCTGCAGTTTCTTATATTGTGGAATGTATTGTATTAGAATAAAAATAAACAAAATCAAGAACTATCACAGATCTCTCAACAAAGCAGATTAAAATGCGGAAAAATAGGAAGAAATAAATCAAAATTTAAATAAATCTCAGTAACATATAAACAACACCACTCAAACAGAACTCTACGGTTTCTGTTAGAGTAAAATGTATTGTAAAATAATAAAAATAAAAAAAACCTAGAACTATCACATAACTCTCAGAAAAGCAGATTGAGTTAGGAATAATATCGAAGAAAATAATCAAAACTTAAAAAAATCTTAGTAACTTATACACAGCACCCATAAACTAGAACTCTGCAGTTTCTTATATTGTAGAATGTATTGTATAAGAATAAAAATAAACAAAATCAAGAACTATCACAGATCTCTCAACAAAGCAGATTAAAATGCGGAAAAATAGGAAGAAATAAATCAAAATTTAAATAAATCTCAGTAACATATAAACAACACCACTCAAACAGAACTCTACGGTTTCTGTTAGAGTAAAATGTATTGTAAAATAATAAAAATAAAAAAAACCTAGAACTATCACATAACTCTCAGAAAAGCAGATTGAGTTAGGAATAATATCGAAGAAAATAATCAAAACTTAAAAAAATCTTAGTAACTTATACACAGCACCCATAAACTAGAACTCTGCAGTTTCTTATATTGTAGAATGTATTGTATAAGAATAAAAATAAACAAAATCAAGAACTATCACGGATCTCTCAACAAAGCAGATTAAAATGCGGAAAAATAGGAAGAAATAAATCAAAATTTAAATAAATCTCAGTAACATATACACAACACCAATCAAACAGAACTCTGATGTTTCTGTTAGAGTAAAATGTATTGTAAAATAATAAAAATAAACAAAACCTAGAACTATCACGAATCTCTCAACAAAGCAGATTGAGTTCCGAATAACATCGAAGAAAGAAATCAAAATTTAAAAAAATCTTAGTAACTTATACACAGCACCCATAAACTAGAACTCTGCAGTTTCTTATATTGTAGAATGTATTGTATAAGAATAAAAATAAACAAAATCTAGAACTATCACGGATCTCTCAACAAAGCAGATTGAATGCGGAAAAATAGGAAGAAATAAATCAAAATTAAAAAAATCTCAGTAACATATACACAACACCAATCAAACAGAACTCTACGGTTTCTGTTAGAGTAAAATGTATTGTAAAATAATAAAAATAAAAAAAACCTAGAACTATCACATAACTCTCAGAAAAGCAGATTGAGTTAGGAATAATATCGAAGAAAATAATCAAAACTTAAAAAAATCTTAGTAACTTATACACAGCACCCATAAACTAGAACTCTGCAGTTTCTTATATTGTAGAATGTATTGTATAAGAATAAAAATAAACAAAATCAAGAACTATCACGGATCTCTCAACAAAGCAGATTAAAATGCGGAAAAATAGGAAGAAATAAATCAAAATTTAAATAAATCTCAGTAACATATACACAACACCAATCAAACAGAACTCTGATGTTTCTGTTAGAGTAAAATGTATTGTAAAATAATAAAAATAAACAAAACCTAGAACTATCACATAACTCTCAGCAAAGCAGATTGAGTTCCGAATAATATAGAAGAAAGGAATCAAAATTTAAAAAAATCTTAGTAACTTATACACAGCACCCATTAACTAGAACTCTGCAGTTTCTTATATTGTGGAATGTACTGTATTAGAATAATAATAAACAAAATCTAGAACTATCACGAATCTCTCAACAAAGCAGATTGAGTTCCGAATAACATCGAAGAAAGAAATCAAAATTTAAAAAAATCTTAGTAACTTATACACAGCACCCATAAACTAGAACTATGCAGTTTCTTATATTGTGAAATGAATTGTATTAGAATAAAAATAAACAAAATCCAGAACTATCACGGATCTCTCAACAAAGCAGATTGAATGCGGAACAATATGAAGAAATTAATCAAAATAAAAAAAAATCTTAGTAACTTATACACAGCACCCATAAACTAGGACTCTGCAGTATCTTATATTGCAGAATGTATTGTATAAGAATAAAAATAAACAAAATCTAGAACTATCACGGATCTCTCAACAAAACAGATTGAATGCGGAAAAATAGGAAGAAATAAATCAAAATTAAAAAAAATCTCAGTAACTTATACACAGCACACATAAACTAGAACTATGCAGTTTCTTATATTGTGGAATGTATTGTATTAGAATAAAAATAAACAAAATCTAGAACTATGACGGATCTCTCAACAAAGCAGATTGAATGCGGAACAATATGAAGAAATTAATCAAAATTTAAAAAAATCTTAGTAACTTATACACAGCACCCATAAACTAGAACTCTGCAGTATCTTATGTTGTAGAATGTATTGTATAAGAACAAAAATAAACAAAATCTAGAACTATCACGGATCTCTCAACAAAGCAGATTGAACGCGGAAAAATAGGAAGAAATAAATCAAAATTTAAAAAATCTCAGTAACATATACACAACACCAATCAAACAGAACTCTACGGTTTCTGTTAGAATAAAATGTATTGTAAAATAATAAAAATAAAAAAAACCTAGAACTATCACATAACTCTCAGAAAAGCAGATTGAGTTAGGAATAATATCGAAGAAAATAATCAAAACTTAAAAAAATCTTAGTAACTTATACACAGCACCCATAAACTAGAACTCTGCAGTTTCTTATATTGTAGAATGTATTGTATAAGAATAAAAATAAACAAAATCAAGAACTATCACAGATCTCTCAACAAAGCAGATTAAAATGCGGAAAAATAGGAAGAAATAAATCAAAATTTAAATAAATCTCAGTAACATATAAACAACACCACTCAAACAGAACTCTGATGTTTCTGTTAGAGTAAAATGTATTGTAAAATAATAAAAATAAACAAAACCTAGAACTATCACATAACTCTCAGCAAAGCAGATTGAGTTCCGAATAATATAGAAGAAAGGAATCAAAATTTTAAAAAAATCTTAGTAACTTATACACAGCACCCATAAACTAGAACTATGCAGTTTCTTATATTTTGGATTGTATTGTATAAGAATAAAAATAAACAAAATCTAGAAATATCACGGATCTCTCAACAAAGCAGATTGAGTTCGGAATAATATCGAAGAAAAGAATCAAAATTTAAAAAAAATCTTAGTAACTTATACACAGCACCTATAAACTAGAACTCTGCAGTTTCTTATATTGTGGAATGTACTGTATAAGAATAAAAATAAACAAAATCTAGAACTATCACGAATCTCTCAACAAAGCAGATTGAGTTCCGAATAATATCGAAGAAAGAAATCAAAATTTAAAAAAATCTTAGTAACTTATACACATCACCCATAAACTAGAACTATGCAGTTTCTTATATTGTGAAATGAATTGTATTAGAATAAAAATAAACAAAATCCAGAACTATCACGGATCTCTCAACAAAGCAGATTGAATGCGGAACAATATGAAGAAATTAATCAAAATTAAAAAAAAATCTTAGTAACTTATACACAGCACCCATAAACTAGGACTCTGCAGTATCTTATATTGCAGAATGTATTGTATAAGAATAAAAATAAACAAAATCTAGAACTATCACGGATCTCTCAACAAAGCAGATTGAATGCGGAAAAATAGGAAGAAATAAATGAAAATTTAAAAAAATCTCAGTAACTTATACACAGCACACATAAACTAGAACTATGCAGTTTCTTATATTGTGGAATGTATTGTATTAGAATAAAAATAAACAAAATCTAGAACTATCACGGATCTCTCAACAAAGCAGATTGAATGCGGAACAATATGAAGAAATTAATCAAAATTTAAAAAAATCTTAGTAACTTATACACAGCACCTGTTCGCGCCAATTAAGTCATTTCACCTCCCTCCCCTTCACCCTCCCTCTCTTCCCCGCAAGCGCACTATTACATAATATGGATCAGGAAGATCTATCAACTCAGTCTGCCTTCGTCCCGCCGCCGACGCGCACGCCGCCGACGCGTATGCAAGTCCTCTAGTGACAACCGCACCGCAAGCCACCTAACACGTGGTCATCAGACTCGCCGCATCGCCGCCATCACCGCTGTCAATAGTTTTGTGATTTAACTGACTCAAAGTGTATGGTGCAAGGCACCTATAATAGTGTGAGTGTGAAAGACAACATCAGTTCCCGGGCAAGAGAAGGCTTCATCAGTACACGAGCATACCATCAGCCCCTGGGATACACCAAGTAAGTGCGTTTGTTCCCTTTATCAATCCTTCTCGTTTTCCACCTTTAATTCAAACCGCAACTTACAGTCCACAATTCCTACACCCGCAGTGGGGGACCACCCTCCTTCCCACCCTTTATTCTACCCAACATTTCTGATCCGTCGATCCGGATTCCCTCCAATTTTTGGTCCTTCGAGCCGGATTTCGAATCAATACTTTAGTAACTTCACCCGGGTTAATTATTTAATCTCATAAATACGCATATTTATGTATTTCATGTAATATATTATAAGTGCCTATTCATATTTATTTTTGCAAATAAGTATTATATCTACGATTATTTTATATCCCGCATATTAATAACGCACCGCTCACGTAGGTATATTATTCTTTTTGCAAAACACACCGCACTATCCGCTATTTATTTTTGCAAATAAGTATTATATCTACGATTATTTTATATCCCGCATATTAATAACGCACCGCTCACGTAGGTATATTATTATTTTTGCAAAGCGCATTCGCACCATTCGCACCATTATTTACCTATATTTGTAATCGAAATTACACCTCATAGGTACGCATTCTATTTTTCATTAATTGAAGTCCGCCATATTTGTGGTTGCCGGAGCCGACGCGACCGGCGATCGTTGTTTCGCTAGTAACTACCTACGTATTCATTCATTACGCCATACATAATTTTTATAATCTTAACTGTTTTAACTGATTTATCTTGTTCACGACAAAATGTCTACTAAAGGCAAAATTGAATCTGAAACGCTTTCAAATGACGAAATTAGATTGAAAATATTAATTGCAAAACGAAATTCTATTTACGAACGTTTACAACAAAATGATTTATCTATAAGTGCATTAAGTTCGTCAGACGAACAGGACACATTTCTTGACACGGCATCTGACCTTGAATACTTGCGTACTGAGTTCAAGGACACGTTAGAATCTTATAATGTTACAAATTTAAAATTAAATCCAAACGCGCAAGTCGATTTCGGATCGTGGAAATCTTTTCATGATCTATATAGTCGTATTAAAAGTCAAGTGTCCAAATTAAACGCTCCATCTTCATCTTCAAGTAAATCACAGAATAGTTTACCTACAAAAATTATACCATCGCTTCCGCCCATAGAATTACTTTCTTTTAATGGTGACATACGACACTGGTCTATGTTCTACCAACAATTTAAAACATTAGTTCATGATAATCAGCAATTAACAGATGCTGAACGCGTTTATTATCTTGTTAGTAAACTTAGTGATAAGGCATTATCAATCTGCTCAGGCTTAATGCCTACCGCTGAAAACTATTCTGTGATATGGAACGCGCTCATACGTAGATATAACGACGAGCGTGCGCTCGCGACTACCTACGTCAGTCAGCTGTTAGAACTGAAGAACGTAAACACTAACACATCCGCTGGTTATCAAATATTTATGGATAAATTTGATGCTTCTATTAACGCTCTTAAGCAACTTAATATTGATGACATATCTGATTTTCTATTTCTAAATATCGCGCTTAGAAAATTAGATAACGATACCGTAAAGTCGTTTGAAATGTCATGTCGCAACGTAAACATACCGAAATATTCCGCTTTGGTTCAGTTTTTACATGACCAGAATAGGGCTTTGTGCCATACAATAAATACTTCGCATAATATGTCTAACAATAATAAAATTAAAGGTAATTTGGTTCCCGCTCCCGCTAAAAATATACGCAAAACTTTTATTAATACAGATTCGTCTCGGTCATGTATTTTCTGTAAATCGGGTGATCACGAACACCTATTTGTCTGTCCGCATTTTTTAAAAATAAATGCACAGGACAGGTACAATTTTGTAAAACGAAATAAATGTTGCACTACGTACAGTTCGGGTAACTTTGAACATTTTTTACATTATTTGTATTATTAAAACTGATTTCTATTTATGACACCTTTATTTTATTGAATGAGTAGTGTCCTTTTGAGTTGGTTTTTCTGTCTAACAAAATAAATTTGCGGAAGAAACAACAGAACTACCCATAATTTCCCCTAAAACTCGAATTCAAAGTTATCATGAGTTTTGGGTAACTTTGAATAATTTTTTTTAGAATTTAAAAAACCTTAATATTTTAAGGTTTAAGTAAAACAAAAAGAAGGTATTATTAAATTTAAAAACCTTATCTATAAAAATGACATCTACACTGACGTAAAAAAGTAACAAAGAGCTTGGTTTTGCCATATGAATCAAAGTGGACTAGTTTACGATTCCAAATCAGAGCTCGAAAACTTCCAGCAACTTAACCACGAAAAAGGCGGCAATTTTCAGAATTATGGCATTGACAGTTTATTTCTTTAATTTTCATTTGGTACAAAAATATTTTGGCAATCCATTTAACACAGTTATTATATTTAAATATTAAAAGTTTCTATGTAATAAATTGTTAAATCTTTTTTCCAACTTTGTTCAAAGTTAAACGTCAATTCAAAGTTACCCGTAATGACTGTAATTGTTTAAGTAATAAACACGCCACTCCATTTTGTAAGTCGCAGCGTAGATGTAGGTATTGCTCCCGCTCGCACCATACGCTACTTCATTTTGTTAGTAGTAGGAATAAGGTCGATCAGCCTTCGGTAGAACAAGGTCCAGGAGAAAAAAATGCATCCACGTCATGTAACGTTTCGCGCGATTGTGGTAATGCGCCGCACCGCACTACATTATTGGGAACTGCGAAGATTAAAGTTCGTACTAAATACGGTCACCAATATTTGTTGCGTTGTTTAGTGGACCCTGGCTCGCAATGCGATTACATCACGAAACAGTGTTGCAAACGTTTATACCTACCGATCTCAAATAAAACACCAGTTAAAGAGGCGCAAGGAATCGGTGGAGTATCGCAGAAGGTTTTAGGTGTTACTTCTTTGCAGTTTAGCTCCCGCTTTAATGAAAATAAACTTTATCATATTGAACCGTTAGTCGTTCCCACTATAACTGGACAATTACCCGAGTCGCTAATAGACGTTTCGAAAATTAATTATATAAATAATTTACGTTTAGCTGACGATCAATTCCATACACCAGGTGACATTGACGTTTTATTAGGGGTTAATACTTATTTACAAATTTTGTTAACTGATAAAATAATTAATTCGCAATCGCCGAGTGCCATAGAAACGTCACTAGGATACATAATAATGGGAGACGCAGATATCGACTTTCCTACATGCATGCCGCGTTCTTTAGTTTCTTATCCTACTCGTATTGATAAAAGTCAAACGTCGCTAAAGTTAGAGGAGCTGCCGCAAAAAACTTATTTGAGTCCTGATGAACAGAAATGTGAGAATATTTATAATTCCACTACTCGTCGCAATTTGAACGGACGATGTGTTGTCGCCCTGCCCTTCAAGGACACGCCTGATAAGTTAGGTGATTCTTTTATAACCGCTAAAAAACGCTTCTCGCTCCTAGAGAGACGTTTTTAATAAATGTCCCGATCTTCGCTCCCGCTACAATGACGTCATTCAATAATACATCAACAAGGGTTTTTTATCATTGGTTGCTTGCCGTGTGGTGTCCGGCGTTAGAATAGCACCACTCCCACTCTTCCCACGGGAGGTCGTAGGAGGCGACCGAGGGACAAATACCAGGAGATGGGCAGCAGCGTCTTCCTGAGTAACATACCATCTACTGCGGTCACCAACACGCAATGCCAAGCGCGGTGACTATGGCAATAACCCCCATGATGAGTACACATATACCCCGGCCCCCAGTCCCCGGCAGCCCCGCTATTCCTGGCTATGACAGCGGCCACGGTCACGGCGGGGCAGGGGGTGCTAGGAATCTCCGGCAGAGATACGGCTGTCGCAAACGACGACCTCTGCACCTGGCAACATATAACACCAGGACACTGCGAACAGACGAGAAGATACAGGAGCTGGAAGAAGAGATAGACAAGTTAAACTGGAGCATCATAGGATTATCCGAAGTCCGAAGACAGGGCGAGGACACGGTAATCCTCAAATCCGGCAACTTGTTCTATCACCGGGAGGGCGAACATCTGTCCCAAGGTGGTGTCGGGTTTCTCGTACACAGGTCCCTCGTCAACAACGTGACGCAAGTCGAAAGTGTGTCAGCAAGGGTAGCGTACCTTATACTCAGAATATCTAAACGGTATTCGCTGAAGGTCATACAGGTATACGCACCGACCGCAACACACCCAGCGAAGAGGTTGAGGCAATGTATGAGGACATCAGTAGAGCCATACATGCCTCAAAGACTCATTTCACGGTGGTGATGGGGGACTTCAACGCTAGACTGGGCACGCGAGACGGCGACGAGCAGAAAGTAGGGCCCTTTGGGTTTGGACAACGGAACCACCGAGGCCGCTTGCTCGCTAATTTCTTGGAGAAGGAGAACTTCTTCATGATGAACTCCTTCTTCAAGAAGAAGCCACAGCGCAAGTGGACTTGGATAAGTCCAAGTGGTTCCACAAAAAGCGAGATAGACTTCATTTTGGCCGACAAACGGCACATATTTAATGATGTCTCCGTGATCAACAGGGTGAAAACCGGAAGTGATCACCGAATGGTACGAGGCACATTAAATATCAACATTAAGCTGGAAAGGTCACGCCTAATGAAGTCTACGCTCCGACCAACACCTGTCCAAATCCAGGGCTCCGAAAACTTTCAGCTGGAGTTGCGAAATCGTTTCGCGGGCCTAGAAGAATGCGAATCTGTGGACGAAATTAACACCAGGATGGTACAAACCGTCCACGAGGTAGGGTCAAAGTTTTTTAAGACCCCCTCCAGTAGTAAACCTCAAGTGCTCTCTGAACATACCCTCGGTCTCATGAAGGAAAGGCGTGAACTATGTGTCCGGTCCCCGGCTTCAATGTCGAAATACAGGCAGCTAAATAAACAGATCTCTTGCTGCAGACGACGTGATCTGCGTGCTCACAACACACAGCGCGTCAAAAACACTATTGAGCGGAACCAAGGCTCCAAAGTGTTCGCAAGGGATTTGATTATTGGGCGAAGCCAGTTGACGAGATTGAAGACGGAGTCTGGCGCTATGGTTACGTCTAAGCCTGAAGTTCAGAGAGAAATTGAGAGTTTCTACGGACGGTTGTACACCTCCTCACAGGCTCCCGTTCCCTGAACGACAAGAGAGCCAAATTAACCCGACACTATACCGAAGATATCCCGGACGTCAGCCTGTACGAAATTAGAGGGGCCCTAAGTCAGCTAAAAAACAACAAAGCACCGGGAGATGACGGTATCACATCAGAGCTACTAAAAGCTGGAGGCAAACCCCTCCTAGTGGCGCTCCAAAGACTGTTCGATACCGTCATCAGAAACGGAACTACCCCGGAGGCGTGGAGCAGAAGCGTGGTGGTTCTGTTCTTCAAGAAGGGTGATAGAGCCCTTTTGAAGAACTATAGACCCATCGCGCTTCTGAGCCACGTCTATAAGCTGTTCTCAAGGGTCCTTACTAATCGTATTGCGCGCAGGCTCGACGACTTCCAGCCTCCCGAACAAGCCGGATTCCGAAAAGGCTACAGTACCATAGACCACATACATACGCTGCGACAGGTTATACAAAAGACCGAGGAGTATAATCTGCCGCTATGTGTTGCGTATGTGGACTATGAGAAAGCCTTCGATTCTATCGAGACCTGGGCGGTGCTAGAGTCTCTCCAACGGTGCCAGATAGACTATCGGTACATCGAGGTGTTGAAGTGTTTATACAAAGCCGCAACCATGACAGTCCGAGTCCACGACGGAAGCACTGAACCTATTCCACTGCAGCGCGGAGTGCGACAAGGGGATGTTATATCCCCGAAACTGTTTACCGCTGCACTGGAAGACGTGTTTAAGCTGATGGAGTGGAAAGGGCTTGGTATTAACATCAATGGCGAACACCTCACACACCTTCGATTTGCCGATGATATAGTCATCTTGGCGGAGTCCCTGGAAGAACTCAGCACAATGCTAGGTGACCTCCATAGCGCCTCCCAACGGGTGGGTCTTAAGATGAACATGGACAAGACGAAGATCATGTCTAATGTCCATGTCACACCCATACCGGTCGTTGTTGATGGCGCTACTCTCGAAGTTGTCGACGAGTATGTTTACCTGGGTCAAGCGATCCGTATGGGTAAGTCCAACTTCGAGAGAGAGGTAACTCGTAGAATCCAACTCGGTTGGGCAGCGTTCGGGAAATTACAAAGTGTCTTCTCGTCCAGAATACCGCAGTGCCTGAAGTCGAAAGTTTTCGAGCAGTGTGTGTTGCCAGTGATGACCTACGGCGCTGAGACGTGGTCTTTTACAGTTAGCCTTTTCCACAGGCTCAAGGTCGCTCAGCGAGCGATGGAGAGGGCTATGCTTGGTATTTCTCTACGCGACAGAATCCGTAACGATGAAATCCGTAGACGAACGAAGATTACCGACATAGCTCTCAAAATTTGCAAGCTGAAGTGGCAATGGGCAGGCCACATAGTTAGGAGGACTGACAACCGATGGGGAAGAAAGGTCCTCGAATGGCGACCACGTCTCGGCAAAAGGAGCACAGGCCGCCCTCCAACCAGGTGGACTGACGACCTGAAGAAGATAGCGGGAAACCGCTGGATTCAGAGGGCGCAGGACCGGACGGAGTGGCGAACATTAGGGGAGGCCTATGTCCAGCAGTGGACTTTAAAAGGCTGATGGATGGATGGATGGATGGTTGCTTCAAATAATTTTACGGAACCTTGCTTTTATCTCCCGCACCACCCTGTCATACGTAATGATAAAGTACAACTAAATTGCGAATAGTACTCGACGCAAGCGCTAAGTCAGATAATGATATTTCATTCAATGATATTTTACATAGTGGGCAAAATTTACAGTCTGATATTTTTAATATTTTAATAAACGTACGAGTTTATCGCATCGCCTTTTTTGCCGACGTTAGGCAAATGTATTTATGCATTGAAGTACAAAAATCGCACCGCGCGTTTCAACGCATTCTTTATCGCTTTTCTAATGAGGAAGACATACAAACATACGAATTTAATCGTGTGACTTTTGGTTTACGCTCTTCTCCTTTTCTTGCGCTACGCACACTACGTCAGTTGGCTTCCGAGGAGAAGGAGTCCTATCCTCTGGCTGCTTCGGTGGTCGAACGAGATATTTATATGGACGATATCGCGTCCTGCGCGCCCTGCGTCAACAGCGCCGTTGACGTAGCCACTGAACTAATTCAAATGTTTCAGCGTGGAGGATTTGAATTGGTTAAGTGGACTAGTAACAGTTCAGAGCTTTTACAGCACATCCCCGCAACGCACCGTCAGCTTGACGAGGTCTCATTCGACGACCAAAGTATTTTTAAGGTATTGGGTCTTCGTTGGCACCCCGCAACTGATTGTTTTTCTTTTCTAGTTTCGCCGCCGCCGCTCGCTTGTACCAAGCGTTCTATTTTATCCGCAACCGCTCGCTTGTATGATGTTCTGGGGCTCGTGGGTCCAGTAATTCTTTTCTCTAAGCTTCTCATTAAAACCTTATGGGTTCTCAAACTTGACTGGGACCAGGCTCCGCCCGCTCACGTTGTCACTGCATGGCAACAATATATTTCAGAGTTACCTTTGATATCGAAATTAAGGTTTCCTCGTCATATGGGTATAAATAAAAATTCCCAAGTCTCGCTAGTCGCGTTCGCCGACGCCAGTGAAAAGGCGTATGGCTGCGTGATTTATTCACACATCGTTAATGATGATGACTCACCAGTGGTAACGCTGATTTGTTCTAAGTCAAGAGTATCTCCGCTAAAAACTATTTCGTTAGCTCGGCTCGAGTTATGCGCCTTAGTATTACTCGCTAATTTACTGCGTACCGTACATGACACGCTATCCGCTAGGCATCCTGTTAGTAACATTTATGCATTTTCGGATTCTGAAGTCGCCCTTTGTTGGGCCCGCTCCTCACCCCACAGGTTTAACACATTTGTGGCTAACCGCATTTCGCAAATACAGTCTTCTTTATCTCCTGATAATTTATTTCACGTGGCTGGTTTTGAAAATCCCGCCGATTATATTTCTCGCGGTTTATTGCCGTCACAAATAATAGATTGTGATCTGTGGCTACACGGTCCCGCTTGGTTGTCCTCACCGAGGAGTGAGTGGCCAATACAATCATCTTCACTATTTACCACCGATCTACCGGAACAAAAAACTGTAACATGTACCGTTAGTAATAGTCCGGAGCATCCATTTATCACTCTTAGTTTAAAATTTTCAAAATGGAATAAATATCTCCGATCCGTAGTTTATGTGCTAAAATTTATAAAAAAATTACCGCGTAATAAAACTATAACCGCTTCTGACTTAGAATACGCAGAGAAAACTATTATTAAAGTGGTACAATCTAACGCTTTCGCGGAGGATTTGACTAAAATTCAAAAGGGGCGTCCTTGCTCTTCTGCCTTACGCAAGTTAACTCCGTTTATCGCAGACGATCTGCTTCATGTGGGTGGACGTCTTCAATATTCGTCTTTACCAGACTCGCAAAAACATCCAATATTATTACCAAAGGGTGGTCATATAATAGATCTTTTAATAGATTATTATCACTATAAAAACTTTCACGCTGGCCCGCAATATTTACTCGCCGCGTTGCGTGAGAAGTATTGGATATTATCTGCACGACGCATTGTACGCTATCGCGTCCATAAATGCAATGTTTGTTTTAGACATAAACCTAAAGCAGCGCACCCGATGATGTCCGCGCTGCCTGCTTGCCGACTCGAGCAGTGCAACGCTTTCACACACACGGGGGTAGACTACGCTGGTCCTCTTAACATCACGTTGACACGTAGGCGCGGCGTTCGCAGTCAAAAGGCATACTTATGCTTATTTATATGTCTCGTCACTAAAGCAGTTCATTTAGAGCTGGCCTCGGATCTAAGTTCTGCCAGCTTCTTAGACGCATTCAAGAGGTTTATATCTCGTAGAGGTCCATGCAAGTTTATCTATAGTGATAACGCTACTAATTTTATTGCTTCGCGTTCATACTTGAAGGAACTTCATTCCTTTTTACGTTCAGACGAATATTATAAAGTATTTAATCAGGTCCTTTCTGATAACCGCATCACATGGAAACTTAACCCTCCAAACGCTCCACATTTTGGTGGGCTTTGGGAGTCAAATATAAAGATAGTAAAGTATCATTTATTTCGCGTCATAGGTAAGCAAATCCTCACGTACGAGTAATTGCTTACTGTCCTCACTCAGGTCGAACGCATATTAAATTCACGACCGCTTTACGTGTTAAGTAGCGATCCGGCGGAACTTACTGCACTTACGCCCGCGCATTTCCTCGCTGTTAATCCACTTGGATGTTTACCCGCCGCGGATCTTAGTAAAGAACGCATTAATCTTTTATCACGTTTTTCATTGCTTGATTCGATAGTTCAGTCATTCTGGAAACGCTTCAGATCAGAATACTTGCATACACTACAAGCAAGAGAAAAGTGGAATAAACATTCTATTAATTCCATTTCTGTAGGAACCGTTGTTCTTATCGATATGGATAACGCTCCGCCTCTTCAGTGGCCGCTAGGCGTCGTCACTGAACTGTTTCCTGGTAGGGATGGTGTGGTGCGCGTTGCACAAGTGAAGACTAAGAGCTCCACTTTGCAGCGGCCCATTGTTAGACTTTGCCCTCTACCAACGCAATAATATTTCTATATGCCTATGTAGTTTATATTTTATAAGTTATAGTTTAAGTATAAATTCTTATCCCGCTATTATAATATTTTTATTAATTTACTAATTATATTCATCGCATCGCCTCTGTTCACCGCATATATAGTTTTTTCTATATGATATTAACTCCGCTGTATATATTTATGTTTATTTTTTTTAATTCGCTATTTGAGGAGACCTCAAGGCCGGGGGGATGTTCGCGCCAATTAAGTCATTTCACCTCCCTCCCCTTCACCCTCCCTCTCTTCCCCGCAAGCGCACTATTACATAATATGGATCAGGAAGATCTATCAACTCAGTCTGCCTTCGTCCCGCCGCCGACGCGCACGCCGCCGACGCGTATGCAAGTCCTCTAGTGACAACCGCACCGCAAGCCACCTAACACGTGGTCATCAGACTCGCCGCATCGCCGCCATCACCGCTGTCAATAGTTTTGTGATTTAACTGACTCAAAGTGTATGGTGCAAGGCACCTATAATAGTGTGAGTGTGAAAGACAACATCAGTTCCCGGGCAAGAGAAGGCTTCATCAGTACACGAGCATACCATCAGCCCCTGGGATACACCAAGTAAGTGCGTTTGTTCCCTTTATCAATCCTTCTCAGTTTCCACCTTTAATTCAAACCGCAACTTACAGTCCACAATTCCTACACCCGCAGTGGGGGACCACCCTCCTTCCCACCCTTTATTCTACCCAACATTTCTGATCCGTCGATCCGGATTCCCTCCAGCACCCATAAACTAGAACTATGCAATTTCTTATATTGTGAAATGTATTGTATAAGAATAAAAATAAACAAAATCTAGAACTATCACGGATCTCTCAACAAAGCAGATTGAACGCGGAAAAATAGGAAGAAATAAATCAAAATTAAAAAAATCTCAGTAACATATACACAACACCAATCAAACAGAACTCTACGGTTTCTGTTAGAGTAAAATGTATTGTAAAATAATAAAAATAAAAAAAACCTAGAACTATCACATAACTCTCAGAAAAGCAGATTGAGTTAGGAATAATATCGAAGAAAATAATCAAAACTTAAAAAAATCTTAGTAACTTATACACAGCACCCATAAACTAGAACTCTGCAGTTTCTTATATTGTAGAATGTATTGTATAAGAATAAAAATAAACAAAATCAAGAACTATCACAGATCTCTCAACAAAGCAGATTAAAATGCGGAAAAATAGGAAGAAATAAATCAAAATTTAAATAAATCTCAGTAACATATACACAACACCACTCAAACAGAACTCTGATGTTTCTGTTAGAGTAAAATGTATTGTAAAATAATAAAAATAAACAAAACCTAGAACTATCACATAACTCTCAGCAAAGCAGATTGAGTTCCGAATAATATAGAAGAAAGGAATCAAAATTTAAAAAAATCTTAGTAACTTATACACAGCACCCATAAACTAGAACTATGCAGTTTCTTATATTTTGGATTGTATTGTATAAGAATAAAAATAAACAAAATCTAGAAATATCACGGATCTCTCAACAAAGCAGATTGAGTTCGGAATAATATCGAAGAAAAGAATCAAAATTAAAAAATAATCTTAGTAACTTATACACAGCACCTATAAACTAGAACTCTGCAGTTTCTTATATTGTGGAATGTACTGTATTAGAATAATAATAAACAAAATCTAGAACTATCACGTATCTCTCAACAAAGCAGATTGAATGCGGAACAATATGAAGAAATTAATCAAAATTAAAAAAAAGTCTTAGTAACTTATACACAGCACCCATAAACTAGAACTCTGCAGTATCTTATATTGTAGAATGTATTGTATAAGAATAAAAATAAACAAAATCTAGAACTATCACGGATCTCTCAACAAAGCAGATTGAATGCGGAAAAATAGGAAGAAATAAATCAAAATTTAAAAAATCTTAGTAACTTATACACAGCACACATAAACTAGAACTATGCAGTTTCTTATATTGTGGAATGTATTGTATTAGAATAAAAATAAACAAAATCTAAAACTATCACGGATCTCTCAACAAAGCAGATTGAATGCGGAACAATATGAAGAAATTAATCAAAACCATATTCAGGGAGCATACGTGGAAGCCCAGAAGAATTTTCTACTGGAGCGATTCAAGAACAGTCCTCCATTGGATACGGAACTAGACGAAAAAATACACTCCGTTCATCTCTCATCGCCTCGCAGAGATCGCCGAGCTCACTCAAGCAGAGGATTGGCAATGGGTTCCCACGACGCTCAATGTGGCGGACGACGCAACCAGATTTTAGAACTGTATCAATACCATTCTTACTCTACCCGGCTTGTTTTGGTTCGTGACGGCGAAGTGAGGTAGACACCATTTAATATTGCTGCTCTTCTCGCTTCCGTGGCACGGTGTCGCGTAGCCTTATTTAAAAAAATTAATTGACTTGCGCTATGTATTCTTTCTTGAAATTTCATCGATATTATTCGGCAGTCAAACTGCTTTGTTGAGAGTTCTGTTATAGTTATAGGTTTCGTTTACTTTCATTATTTTACAATACGTTTTACTCTAACAGAAACCGGAGAGTTCTAGTTGATTGAAGTTGTGTATATGTTACTGAATTTGATTCAATTTTGATTAATTTCTTCATATTGTTCCGCATTCAATCTGCTTTGTTGAGAGATCCGCGATAGTTCTAGATTTTGTTTATTTTTATTCTTATACAATACATTCTACAATATAAGAAACTGCAGGGTTCTAGTTTATGGGTGCTGTGTATAAGTTACTAAGATTTTGTTTTAATTTTGATTAATTTCTTCATATTGTTCCGCATTCAATCTGCTTTGTTGAGAGATCCGCGATAGTTCTAGATTTTGTTTATTTTTATTCTTATACAATACATTCTACAATATAAGAAACTGCAGAGTTCTAGTTTATGGGTGCTGTGTATAAGTTACTAAGATTTTGTTTTAATTTTGATTAATTTCTTCATATTGTTCCGCATTCAATCTGCTTTGTTGAGAGATCCGTGATAGTTCTAGATTTTGTTTATTTTTATTATTTTACAATACATTTTACTCTAACAGAAACAGCAGAGTTCTATTTGATTGGTGTTGTGTATATTTTACTGAGATTTTTTTTATGTTTGATTAATTTCTTCCTATTTTTCCGCATTCAATCTACTTTGTTGAGAGATCCGTGATAGTTCTAGATTTTGTTTATTTTTATTCTAATACAATACATTCTACAATATAAGAAACTGCATAAATGTAGTTTATGGGTGCTGTGTATAAGTTACTAAGATTTTTTTAAATTTTGATTAATTTCTTCGATATTAATCGGAACTCAATCTGCTTTGCTGAGAGTTATGTGATAGTTCTAGGTTTCATTTATTTTTATTATTTTACAATACATTTTACTCTAACAGAAACAGCAGAGTTCTATTTGATTGGTGTTGTGTATATTTTACTGAGATTTTTTTTATTTGTGATTAATTTCTTCCTATTTTTCCGCATTCAATCTGCTTTGTTGAGAGATCCGTGATAGTTCTAGATTTTGTTTATTTTTATTCTTATACAATACATTTCACAATATAAGAAACTGTAGAGTTCTAGTTTATGGGTGCTGTGTATAAGTTACTAAGATTTTATTAAATTTTGATTAATTTCTTCATATTGTTCCGCATTCAATCTGCTTTGTTGAGAGATCCGTGATAGTTCTAGATTTTGTTTATTTTTATTCGTATACAATACATTCTACAATATAAGAAACTGCAGAGTTCTAGTTTATGGGTGCTGTGTATAAGTTACTAAGATTTTTTTAAATTTTGATTAATTTCTTCATATTGTTCCGCATTCAATCTGCTTTGTTGAGAGATCCGTGATAGTTCTAGATTTCTTTTATTTTTATTCTAATACAATACATTCCACAATATAAGAAACTGCATAGTTCTAGTTTATGGGTACTGTGTATAAGTTACTAAGATTTTTTAAAATTTTGATTCCTTTCTTCGATATTAATCGGAACTCAATCTGCTTTGCTGAGAGTTATGTGATAGTTCTAGGTTTCATTTATTTTTATTATTTTACAATACATTTTGTTCTAACAGAAACCGCAGAGTTCTGTTTGATTGGTTTTGTGTATATGTTACTGAGATTTTTTTTAATTTTGATTAATTTCTTCATATTGTTCCGCATTCAATCTGCTTTGTTGAGAGATCCGCGATAGTTCTAGATTTTGTTTATTTTTATTCTTATACAATACATTCTACAATATAAGAAACTGCAGAGTTCTAGTTTATGGGTGCTGTGTATAAGTTACTAAGATTTTGTTTTAATTTTGATTAATTGCTTCATATTGTTCCGCATTCAATCTGCTTTGTTAAGAGATCCGTGATAGTTCTAGATTTTGTTTATTTTTATTCTTATACAATACATTCCACAATATAAGAAACTGCATAGTTCTAGTTTATGGGTGCTGTGTATAAGTTACTAAGTTTTTTTAAATTTTGATTTCTTTCTTCGATATTATTCGGAACTCAATCTGCTTTGTTGACAGATCCGTGATAGTTCTAGATTTTGTTTATTTTTATTCTTATACAGTACATTCCACAATATAAGAAACTGCAGAGTTCTAGTTTATGGGTGCTGTGTATAAGTTACTAAGATTTTTTTTTAATTTTGATTCTTTTCTTCGATATTATTCCGAACTCAATCTGCTTTGTTGAGAGATCCGTGATAGTTCTAAATTTTGTTTATTTTTATTCTAATACAATATATTCCACAATATAAGAAACTGCATAGTTCTAGTTTATGGGTGCTGTGTATAAGTTACTAAGATTTTTTTTAATTTTGATTCCTTTCTTCGATATTGTTCGGAACTCAATCTGCTTTGCTGAGAGTTATGTGATAGTTCTAGGTTTCATTTATTTTTATTATTTTACAATACATTTTACTCTAACAGAAACAGCAGAGTTCTATTTGATTGGTGTTGTGTATATTTTACTGAGTTTTTTTTTATTTTTGATTAATTTCTTCATATTGTTCCGCATTCAATCTGCTTTGTTGAGATATCCGTGATAGTTCTAGATTTTGTTTATTTTTATTCTAATACAATACATTCTACAATATAAGAAACTGCATAAATCTAGTTTATGGGTGCTGTGTATAAGTTACTAAGATTTTTTTAAATTTTGATTAATTTCTTCGATACTGTTCGGCGTTCAATCTTCTTTGCTGAGAGTTTGTTGAGACCTTAAGATCCTTATAATATTTTTTATTATGGATCATATTTCACATATACTGCAACTACAGAATTCTTGTTCATTGGTGCTGTTTATGGGTAATTTTTTTTTCGTAACGATTAATTCTGTCAATATAGTTCGATACCTATTCTATCTGTTTTGCTGAAGTTTTTCTGAGAGTTTCTGTTTATAGGTGTCTTGGTTTTTTAAATCAGACATTAATCTATTAGGAACTGTAGAGTTTCGAGTCCATATGTCTTATTTTAGGTTGTATTTAAATTATTTATTTTTAGATGCGACGCAATATTTACGTCATTTTACATTTGAGATTGGGTTATTTGTATCTCGATAGAGTAATTTAAATATTCTATGCTTTAGTTTCATTGTATTACTGTGTGTCTCTTCTTACCTTATTAGTTTTTGAAGTTACATGCAATTCTTCAGCATTTATCATCGTCAGAATCCAAATTATAGACATTAGGCAAAAAAAAATCACAATATTTTTTTTCTCGCTATGTAAAACAGATTTTTTTAAAAAAACTATCAGGAACTATCAGTTTTATAGATATGTAACAGGACCCCAAGTTTCATTCGGATCCGTTAAAAATGCTCTGCTACGGCTATGGGAAGTTAGCAGCGCATTTCATGAATATCTTATACTGCCTATATCTTTGTATTTACGGCAGCACTATTCAAGAAAACTATAAGGAACTCTGGAACTCATGCGCCTGCCATCAGAACACCAATTTATTTTTGCTCTTCTAACAAATGCTCTGCTAAGTTCACGGAGACCCTAAAGCATAGGTCGGAAAATGCGCTTCCCCAGATCTGCGCCCTGTTGCTAGGCCCTAGATACGGCGCTGCCTTCAATTCTTGTTTTTTCGTAACTTTTGGGACATTTTTGCAACGAAACCCCATTGTGTCACACTTATCTTACATTATGTATAAAATATAGATAGGTAAGTATAAATAAAACCGTCTCAAATGTCATCGATCTGTAGCTCAAAGCAGAATATTATTTATTGCCTTTGAATATGACAGCTTGCAGGGCAAACGTTCTAGGGGTAACTAACTACTAATAATAATTTTAAGCCGCATTGTTATAAAAATTGATGAGGTTTATAACTCTTGTAGCCGAGAGAAGTAGTAAGTTAAATCGATTTCTGATTTTAAGTAACGTTATTGATGTCTCTAAATGTTATTTTTCTGTTATATACATTTGTATATTCACCCCATCTATACTTCCATACTACACTACAATAATCGACGAAATGTGCGTTGAATTTGCAGACAATTCACGCTATAGCGTGATTTTTTATAGCCTACATCATTTCGTGATAAAAATTTTTGAATACTATTTGAATCAGTAGTTCCCATGATTAGCGCTTTCAAACAAACTCTTAGTTTAAGTACTTGCTTGAAACTCTTAAGCTTTACGATATTAGTATAGAATTATAGATAGATTCCAATCGCTTGACGTGAATCAGAAGCACCAGAACGAATTAAGGAGACACAAAAATTATTTTAAGGTTACCCCTTGAACCTAATGTTTTTTATTATTAGATATTTTGGGACATTAATTTAAATTTTGTGTCCAAACATTTTACTAAGACTACCCGCAGAGATGTGGGTAAGTGCTGCTACTGCCGTAATTCAACACAATAGAATTGTTTTGTTTGAGGAGGAAATGAAACGAAAAAATATTGGTACAACTCCTTCATTTATTTTTTCTTCTATTTTGCTTTAAATATTGTGAATACGTATACATCGTTATGAATAGGTTGATTCTGCTTATTGCAACCACACAAGTCACTTACAAACAAATTTGTATAAAATAAAACAAACAGTAATTCAACACGAAACAGTTAATCAAATAAGTTTTAATAAATGCACTATACTTAAGTAGTTTAAAATGGTTATAATAATAAATAGACACTTATACTCATTAGTCTTAGTATGAAAATAAGCAAAATCAACCAACATTCCTTATTTTGAAGAATAAAACAGCAAATACTGTCTTTTTAAATAATAATTAATTTGACAACAACCTTTTGTCGTTTTACGCTTCATTATTATTTACATTAATTATATCACAATTCACAATGTGTTCAAGGCATACGTTACAGTGTAAAAATCAAATTTTCATTTAATAGTATTGAATGAAAATAGCTACATTGACGAAATGAAAATAGATCAAACAATTTTTGGAATCGTGTCACTGAACATTTAAATGCGTTTATTGCCTACAAATGCGAGTTAAAAGTAGGGTTGCCATCCGTCCGGGTTTCCCCGGATTTGTCCTGGTTTAGAGGGCGTTCGGGGAGCGTCCGGGCCGGACTTCATTGGTAGTCTGGGTTTAAAAAGAATTAGTCTTGGGCCGCCCGCGACACACGTACTGTGCCCGCACGCCGCGGTCAACCGACGAACCGACTCGCTAAATTCACTGTCCCCCCGCTGTTGACATGTCCGGGTTTTGGGCTCTAAAATCCGGGGTTTTAACGCGTCTTGTCCTGGTTGACAAATTTTGGAGATGGCAACCCTAGTTAAAAGATACATATTAAAATCCGATTAAAATAGTATTTTATAATTTACACTGTTTAAAAAATCTTAAATACATATAAATATTGCTTTTGTTGTCGAATTAATAAAAATGCACTGAACACCTTTTAATGGGTTGGTTTTTTGATAAACACTACAAAACCAAAATCGAAAACATAACAAACATGAAAAAAGATTGAATTTCCATGTTATACAACCATCAACCATTTGTACACGCCTTAAAGTTACTATTTACATACTTAGAGCTATCTAAATAAAATATACAATTCTGCCTTAAAATTACTGACTCGTTTTTAATAAATATAACGTATTAAAGCCAAAAATACATAAATTTACACGGTTTAACAGTCCTTTCCTTACGAAACTATGGGGGAATGGTTAACATAATCTGATGGTCTTCAGGTCACGCACTCTGCTTTTAACACTAGCAATCGGATATTATACTCCGGATCTATTTTGAAATATGTAGTAGCTAGTAGGTAAACCATCTTTTATATTAAATTGAAATTGTAAAGATAACCGTAATAAGATGAAGTACAATAATAAGAAGACAGCCTCCGTGGCGTAGTGGGTGATGAGTCGACTGCGAAACGTGAGGTCGTGGGTTCGATTTCCACCCAGGACAAATATTTGTGTGATGAACATGACTATTTGTTTTGTGTCTGGGTGTTAATTATCTATTTAAGTATGTATTTAGAATTATATAAAAAGTATGTTTATCAGCTTTCTGATTACCATAGTACAAGCTCTGCTTAGTTTGGAATCAGATGGTGTTGTGTGAATTGTCCAAAAATATTTTTATATATTTATTTATATATTGATTACTAGTCCAACAAGTCTTCGGTGATCTTTGTGGAATTAAAAACCATCGGAACTCCACGCACTATGAAGGCGTTAAGTGTGCGGGAAACGTATGGAAGTAATTACTAATAAATAACAGTTTAAAAAAAACTAAAAAAACACGCTTTTATTCTTATTTTTTAGTTGAATTTCTTAAATCAGCTAAAAAATAAATTTGAATGAAAAATAGTGTGAAAAATGCATTTTATTATAAAAAAAGCGTGGGGTGCATGGTGTCAATATTTATAAATATTTTTCTGACAGATATCATTAGGAGGATAATCATTTTGATAATATCTTAAAATCACCCCACGCTTGGTCGCAGCCTAATATAATTTGGTAGGTGGTAGAACTATTATGGTTCGCCCGGGGAAGTACCACCGCTGCACCCACTTCTGCCGTGAGCAATTCTATTGTGTTTCGGTGGAAAGATGCAGTTGCCGGCCACACTTACATGAGGCGACCACCAGCCTCCAAAGTAGCAGCGCAACTGCATACGACCTCAGACAAAACTTGCTTGAAGTTGTATGTAGATGTCCATGGGCTGCAGCGACCACTTAACATCACGTGGCCTGCATGCTCGTCTGATACTCCATTCAAATAAAAAAAAATAGCCTAAAGGCTTCCTCGATAAATGGACTATCCAACACAAAAACAATTTTTCAATTCGAACCAGTCGTGCCTGAGATTAGCGCGTTCAAACAAACAAACAAACTCTTCAACTTTATATATAAACATAGATGAGTAAAACGTTTTTAGTGATTGAGCAAACTGATGTGCAAACCATCAAGAACAGGAGCTTATAACGTGCGGAACGATTTGCCAGACACAGTCGTAAAATATCCGATTGCTGACGCTACAAGTATCGTGTGCTATGACCCTTTTGCTGGAATATGGATATGCGAACGCCAAACCTGTCTTCATAACAAGAGATCGGAAAATACACTCACACAGGAACTTTTCTTTGGGGGCTATTCTCGTATTATATCCTCAAAATATTACTTTACTCATGATTACCAATGTTATACCGAACAAAATAATGATTTTGCTAATATAATACAAGGAGAATAACACTTTGTACTGATAGGCACTATCTACTATCAGTCCTTTGTCGAGATTCATAAAGCTAGTCTAGAAAAAACGACGCTAAAACTACCGAATTTAAATACGTAAATTGCAAAATTGCTGCATATTTCTATTGCTATCCAATATTATTGTCGTTTTTGTACTACCCATTGGACAGTAGGCCTCGAGGGACGGTATTATTGTAACCATCGAGTTTAAAGTCTCATGGACTCGCGACTTGTATTCACGGGTCGTCTTTCTTCTTTCTGAGCTTGCCCTCCGTGTGAATCGTTTGCGTGACGGTTTCCACTGCGGAGGGCAGGTCACTGTCTGGTTCAATGGCCGCTGATAGCGCAGCAATGTACGCGCAGGCTATCCGTAGCACCGATAATTTGGATAGTTTCTGGTTATGACTGTATGCTGGTACCGCTCTTCGCAGGGTGTCGAAGGCGGCGCTGATCGTATGAACCCGTGTCCTCTCCCGTGCGTTGGCTTCTATCCTCCTTTCCCTCGTCATATTTTTGTAGTTTCTTTGCTCCCGAGGTTTGGATTTTTCTTCTTGTCGAGGGAATGGCTCGACTACACCAGGGTGTGGTGGAACTCGGGGCGGACCGGGTCTCGGTTCTATGGGAGGCGGCGGCGGAGGAGGTTCGAGAGGCCTCCTTCGTTGCCTTAGTAGACTAGTTTCGGAATTCTTCTTCACTAAGGATAAGGGTTCGTTCTGTGGCTCCTCTGTAAAAGACCACGGCCTAAAAGGGTTAGAATCGCTCTCGGGACTTGCCAGGTCTTCTCTGGAACCGAGGCGGATGCGTTTCTTTGGAGGCTGTAATCTTGAAGGTGTCCTCTCTCGCTTTCTGTCAGTTTCCACTAGACGTACTCCGGAGTCGTCGGAGTGTGCCGGCCCGGAACAGGAGTCATCATCTTCTCCACCAGATACGAAGCCCGCGTCTTTTTCTAATATGCGGTCTGAAACAAAGAAAAAGGTTAATTAATAACATAGCTCGACAACAAAATAATTTAAAAGAAAAGAATTTTAATTGACGAGAGATATTTTAACATTTAATCAAACACAACACGCAATAAACAAAAATACGATACCCGATAAATAACATCAAACAACTAACAAACAGTAGTAGAAGCTTAATTGTAATTTTTAATAAGTTCCCATTCCCAAGACTTGTTTTCAACAATCACTATCTCATCTCTCGACGTTGTAGATACTAAATTAAATTCTAATAGTTATAGATAAGGTTGAATTTAAATTGGCTTTATGTAGGACACATAAAATCAATAGCGTAAAACAAAATCGAACGCAGCATTTTAAAGCGCAGGGCGACAACTTTACAAAAGAATTCCGATTTGGTTTTGTTGATAGTCGATAGGGTTGATTTTAGCGTGGTTCGTACGCGGTATGTGTTGCTATTTTATCCGAGTCCAGGGACGGAAGCTGTTGACGAACAAAAAGACGAATGGACAACGCACAAACGGCGCCGGCGCTCGTTATAGACCACGACGCGACCGGAGTACTAACAATGATGGTGTGGCCATGCAACTCACGAGAGAATAATCAGAAGGGACTTTAGACACTCGAGATGGTGTCGTCGCGAGAACTTAACTTGAAAGGTTGACGTAAGCGGCAGATATAGGTTTTAGGAAACTGTTGAATTGATTCACTGCTGAATTAAGACAAGAAACTGATGGAGATTATTTTTTATAAATGCCAAAATAAATAAAAGGTTATTGACACTCGAGAAGCCAAGTTCACTGAAAAGGCTCTTCGTGTAAGAGGCAGATTAACGTACTAGTAAAGTATTTAACGCTTGAAAAAACACAACTTTTCTCAAATTATGATCCATTTATCCTTCAATGAAAAGCTTAAACATAGTCATACGTTATCTCTAGCACGTCCTCAATGAATACCTATGCGCCGCTAATGAGCCAGTATCGGGCAATAGACAACAATTAAACACCACTCGCCACCATATTGGACATAGCTCTACGGTCTTGCATACTAAACGCCCGGATAAAGCCATAGACTCGTAAACAGAACGGCCATAGAGCATTAATATTTTATGACATCTATAATGGCGGGAATTTTGACGACTATTTTGTGGTTAATTACGTCTCAAAAACATAATTTTAGTGATAATGAATTTAACGTTTCCGCTGAAAACCACGATCGGATATTGAACAATGTTGCAAAATATGACTAAAGGTTTTTCCGTAAAATTTAGTTGGTCGTTTAATAGGCAAGTTTTCTGAATATTTATTTAAACCTACTTAAAGTGTTTACAACGCCTATTTTGACCGTCCTTCAATTCATTTTTAAATTATTTTGTACGTATTCCTAGACTAAACTAAAATACGTTTGATAAATGTAACAGTCTTCAAACAAAACAGTCGAATCCAAGATCCGTGAATATAAAAAACCAAATTCCAATAGTTTAAATTACCAATTTGAATATTCAAATGGCGAGTTGTAAATATGCAATAAATAATGCAATTAGCAATATTATTATAAGGATGTGTTGTATTGGTTATATTATGTCTAATACCATGGGAACGATCGCATTGAACTTTAGTATGCGGGCACTCACTTGGCGCCGGCGCCATCTTTGTGGTGACCACACGACGTGATTTCATTATTTGATCATGTTGATTTATATTTTAATTGATAGAAATAATTAAGAATTCTGATAAAGGCTTCGTCAATGATTTATATTATCTATAAGAACAGGTACATGTTAGTATTAATTTAATACAAGTTACAAAATTTTACGTAGACCTATAACAACAAATAATATAATTAAACCTTTTGAAACACTATACATCCATTATAGCTATAGTGTGATGGGACATAGTAGTGGATATGGCAGGACATCGAACGAATCTTGGCGAATTTTTAAATCCATACGCATGCTTTAAAGTTTAAATGCACATGCAAATCGCACAAAAATCGCGTATTCTTGCCAACATGTTAAGTCATGCTAACTAAAATACATACTAGATATCATTTTTCTGATATGATGAGAAGAATTTAGGTGCAATAACAAATTCAAAGTCGACTAAGAAAAATAAAAAACCTATGTACTATATACGCCCAACATACCCCATAAACACCCATATTTGTGCAAATAAAAATCTTTGTCTTTGACTATTCATAGTTTAACTCAACTACGACTTAATTTAGAACATCTGATTTGTCGACCCAAGTGGTGCAATGGGTGGCTGCCGGACTGTTATTCAAGGACCTGTGATTCGATTCCAAATAAGGCAAATTCTTAAATGATCAAGTTTAAATTTCTTGTCTTAGTATGTTTCCATGATGTCCACGACACAGGGAATGTTGTGTGAGTTGTGTGGGGTTATGAGTGAGTCGCGTTTTTAACAAAATCACCCCGTGTAGCCCGTCGCGCGTGCTATCTATATAATATAATACACCGCGTGGAACAGGTTTGCTTTGCCCATATGGTCGGGCGTCTCTGATTGTTGTTTATTAATATCTTACTTCTAGAACAAGTGATTGTCCGCATTCCTGAACATACCCGTTTTGTTTCTATCGGAAAAATATTGGAACGTTATAGAAAGGAAAGCTTATAGCATAAGTTTTCTAATAGGCGAGACTCCAACTTTAATCGATTGTTTATAAAAACAGATTTCCGTAACCGCTAGTTTGCTGTGAGGACCGGTAAATGAGATTCACAATTTCAACACTGTTATGCAATAGTAGGATAAGTTTTGTTTACTAAGAGAATATGTGTGGACGTTTGGTGAAGTAATATAACTATGAGTAACATCAATCAGGGCTCTGTTACATGCGTTTTCTCATACAATATAATTATAATAATAATTCAACATAGGTGCTACTACTATGAGTACCAAACTTGGAAGCAGGCCCGTGGATACCTTAAGTATTAAAAATCATAAAAATGTTTTGTTATGAATAAATTTAAAAAAAAGTACTTAGTTACTGCACCCATGAATATATTGGATGCATTGGATATCCAATGAAAGAAAGGAAGAAAAAATCTAGATAAAATAGTTATAAAGATTACGTAAACATGCCATTATGTTTATGAAACAGATTGCTCTAGATTTTTATTGTTATTTTCACAAACAAAATACATATTAAAGGAAACCAAAGATTTATTTAGTATCGCGATAATATTATAAATATTTCGTAATACATAGATTATTTCCAAATACAAATAACTTAAAATTTAGGTTGCGTAAAGTAATGCAGGATTTAAAAGAAAATATATTTTTTTAAATCGGACGATTTGGAAATGGAAACGTGTTAAAAAAATGAGTTTTTACTTCAGTTTAAAAAAGTTTAAGTACTTTACAGATTTCTTTATTCTTGTAAATTACGACTAAATGAGATATCGCAGACCATACTGTATAAATAAAGCAAAATGTTATGTAAAATGCAACGAAATAACATGTATCAATATTCAACGATCAATTAAAAATAAGGAAATGAATCGAAGCGGAAATGTAAAATTAATAAGAGCCAATAAAATAAAAGTGTGCACGTTAAATTAACATGAAGAGAGTATGGCTGGAAAGACCTTATAAATATTGTTTATGACAACACCAGGCTACTGGCGTCATAAGCATAAGGTATACATTGAGATAATAATATGTATAACTATTTTACTTTAATATTTGCAATTTCTATATTTTGCTATAGTTTGTAAATTTTAGGTCACTACATGTTTCTTTCAATCTTTTTTTTTTAAGTTTTCGGAAGAGGTTTTCGGAGAGGAGTCACAGGGATGTCCCCTGTGACCCCCTGTGATCCCTCCAAAATCCATCAGTCATGTGTAGAACAAAAGCGAAACAAGCCAATTTGTGCCAAGATTCTGAACTGTTGTCGGCCACACTTACGTAAGGCGACCATTAGGAATTTAAATCAATGGTATGTCCTAAAATCTGTAACAAATTAAGTTAGTTATATTATAAGCTATGGAACTTACTTAGAGCGATTAAACAGATAATAACATATCCGTAATAGTCCAGCTACCGGAATTGCTTTATGGGCTATAATCGAAGAACCGCGGCGCCGCGAAGGCGTTCCAATTAGACGGAACAGTATACAATAACAAAAAAACGCCCACGGGATTTTCGACCTAGTGCGTGCACACTAAAATCTCAATTCAACTTAAGTTAGAAATGTTCATAGGACCGCAATTGCGTGGAAATGGCACGTTGGTGTTTATTATGTGGCTGGCTTTTTCGTAGACAATACATTACATGCCGTAAAATAATGAAATAAGTACATAATAATATGCTGTATTATTCACGTAGCTTGGAATAATAATTATATATTACGTAGGTATGTTATTTTTAGCTTTTATTGCGAAACGATTTATTATTATGATAAAAGCCTAATTTGTAAACTCCCGCAATTTTAATAATAGCTTACCTATGTAACGACTTCTGTAATCTAACAGTAAAGATATTTAATCTGTCACTATCTTAGAATTATATTATATATTCTTAAAATATCAGAAATAAAATAATATTGCGACTATAAATTGAGATGTAACTTATCCTATCTTTCAAGTTGGATCAAACTGCACACCGTGTGCAAATTTTATTAAAATCGGTTAAGTAGTTTAGGAGTCCATCGCGGACAAACACGTGACACGTAATTTATATACATAAATTAAGATAATTAAGTATAAATTACATATGGGTATAAAACATCACGTGGGCTAAGATATTTATAATATGATAAACTTAGACATTTGAATAAAATATTGCCGTCCGTTGCTGTGAAAACGCTCCGATACAATAAAATTAACAAGCGTTCACATAGAATAGCTTAAAAAAATCGTCTATTTCCAACTCCAACTTTAGGAAAAAAGGCATAGATAGGTAGAACATGTCATAAAGCAAGGAAAAAACTGGCGAGACCGTCCATTTCCTTTTAACAAAATGGTTAAAACTTTTAACTTGTATCCTCTGTCTGTCTCTAACTCTGTGGTAGTATTAATAACTACTATAGATGTACGGGCGTTAGCTTCTCACACTACAGGTGTTTTTTTGTTCGGCAAGGGAATAAAGTTCGGCCCCGCCTACGATCGAAAGAGGTTTTTAATTGCTCTGTGGCATCGAGATGAATTCCTGTGCGGTTTTCTACTGAGAATCGATAAATTTGAAACACATACCTATATACGAAAATAGACAATGTTGCTAGGCATTTTCAGTTTATCGGTTTCGATTTTCGCATTTATTTTATTGGCTGTCTTTTTTTGGTCTCCGCTACTCCATCGCGCTGCTTTTGCAGGTTGATAGAAGTATTGTACTTACTAGATTAAATAATAATTGCAAGCACACAAGGTTGGAAGGAAGCCCATATTTGACGACCCGCGTGGCACAATGGTTACCATGCCGGGCTGCCATTCGGGGGGTCCCGGGTTCGATTCCCGGCGAAACAGGAATGATGAGTTTAAATTTCTGTTCTCGGTCTGGGTGTTTGTGTTCCTGTCTTTGTATGTGTCCATGGTACCGACGACACGGGGAATTAATTACCTTACTGTGGGGCTATGAGTGTGTAACGTTTATTTATTTCTTATTATTTTATTTGCGCAACTGAATGACTTTTAATACTTTCTTTGCTAAAATGCTTAGCCTATATTAAAATTCATTATATTATATGTATAATATAAATTCATAAAATTCATTATAGAAACACTAAATTTGAATTTTCCCATTGCTGGACACAGGTCTCATACGGACGTGACATGCCTTTAAAAATGTTTGTCTGTGGTATTATTTAATATCTAAAGTAGGTACGTACTTACAATAAATAATTAAAGATTAATGACTACGGTGCACCGGATCTGACTTGATATATTACTTCGAAGTCCTAATAAAAAGACATAGGGCTAAGCTAAGGGCTCGGTCCTCGACATTACTGAGTTTCATGTTGACGCTGGACCAACGGGTTTAGATACTTGCCTGATAGAAGACCGTAAGCGATGAAGATTTTTTTTCAATAAGTAGGTGTATGGGTCATTACTGAAACTGTAGGCATAAGAATAAATAATACTACGTAGAACGGAAACTCCCGCTCAAAACGGGCTCAAGGTCACGATATTAGCCTACACTTTAATTTCGGCAAAACCGACTACTGAAGACGGGCTGTCTCGGACGGGCGCGTCAATTACAATAACGGCGCCAAGTTAATGTGGTGTGTTTGGTTGTACAAACAATTCTAAAACAATGCCAAACTTAAGTTCTTTTAGTTTGCCCAAAGATGATGCGAGATAAGTAATATTTTTTAAATATTATTCCTTTTCCGTACCTAATTTATCAAAAGGATGTGACCAGTTCTTTTTGTGTAGCCAATTGTTTCACTTTCACTCAATTATTAAAAAAATGTTAGATAACTACAGCATTTTAACATGTCGCCAAAATATTTTTTAATAGCCCCCGCCATCGGTCATTGAACCTTTCTCGATTGTTTTGCCTCGCGATTGCGGCGCCGCCGCGGCACTGGCGCACGCACGTTATACTTAATATGTAATTCGTTTATTTTAAACCTACACTGCGTAAGTACTTACATCTATGTAGGTAAGTAATACTTACTTAAATGGCTTCATTTGGTATGGTACTCATAATAATTTATTATTCATGAGCAGGTATTTATAGTGTAGGTAAGTATTTATAATTCTCATACTTTGTAATACTAAACTAAAATAATGATTTTTAAGTAAAGGAAAACTTATATTTTAGCTACCTATATTATCTATAAAAAAGCAGTATTAACAGTTGACAACCCTGTCAACACGCCCGGGCGACAGAGGGGCGTAACGAGGTGAAGGGGGAAGTAGGTATAAAAATAGCGGCGTTTTCCACCCGGTCAAAGGAGATTCCGTTCTATGTAATTATTATTTATTCTTATGCTGTAGGTAGAGTAGGTCCTCAGGACCTCTGTACGTCGCCGTTCGTGATTTTCAACATTTTCGGGATTATTTTTGGCATTTTTTTAATGACCTGAGTATGCCGAAAATGATTTTGAAAATTTAAGAACTACGAACGGACGCGTACAACACAAACACAAACGTGCAACACAGATGCGAATGTGTGTCTGTGAAACACACAACAATGCACGTGACATTAAGCTATAATGTTATTATAGCAAAAGTATAAAATAACTTATAATAATGAATTAATCTATAGATATACTAATATATAAAGCTGGAGAGTTTGTTTGATTGAACGCACTAATCTCAGGAACTACCTACTGGTTCCAATTGAAAAAATATTTTTGTGTTGAATAGGCCATTTATTGGGGAAGGCTATAGGCTACTTAACATCATGCTATGACTACGAGTAATACCAAAGTCCACGCGGACAAAGTCATGGGCGGCCGCTAATATTACCATGCTATTGTAGATAAGTATGTACCTAAGCAAGAAATAAAGCTAAATTTTAAGTCCAGCAAAATCTTCCTTATTGTTTGTTTTATTATGCTGCATTTCTTGATAACTTATCGTAAAAATTAATTATTATTGCACACTTGAATGCTACTAGTTCTTAGTTCCTACTCAAACAGGGCCTCAAAACTCAAAGGAGCCGCGATGGCCCTCTCAAAAGGTTGAATGGGTGTCAATCGCGCCACCAGATAAGATTTAGATATGTATCTGGCGCCAAATTTCACAGAACCCAAGGCGCCTTCAGAAAAACTAAAGTAACCTATTCAAACGAGACCACTTTTTACTATATTTGAATAACGAAGTGGCTATTGTTTTGTTTTTGTTTTAGTAAAGCCTATCCAGCCAGTGTGATAGCTGATATACGTTTACAGATTAAGCTTTTGACAGTGTCAATATCATGAGATTTCCGTTCTACAAAAACTGATATGTAATAAATATTTAAATACAAAATTTTATTTATTGTAACAAAAATTTATTGATTTTTAAAAGGTAAGATAGTTTTATTTGCTTTCGCATTTTTGCTGTTTCTACAATTCTACAAAACTTAACTAAACTTTAATCTAATTTCCAATAACTACAAGTGATTTTTGTCGCGGTTATTTTTATGAGTGCGAAGAAAACGCATAAGGTCGTCGGCGTCTTAAAATTTTTATGCGACACTACATGACAGCCATCGCTCGCTAAGCGAATGCGTCCACTGAGAAACTCTAAAATCCCTCTTTTTATTTTTAGTTGTGGTAAAGAAAGTATTTTAGTGATTTTTACCAAAAGCAAATCTAAAGGGATCACATTCCCAACAATCAAATGTTCCAAATTTAAAAGTGTGCAAGTTGAAATATCCGCCAGCGACTGGCCGGTAATTACGACAATCCGCTTACGTGACGTTACCGAATTACCGAAAGAAATGAGAAAATGATGACCGTTGCTAGTCAGTGGGCACTTTAAAAAGATTCAGACTAATGTGACGCTTACTGTCGCACAGAGGTAGTAGCCTCATTGCCTATGTATGAACGATCAATAAGGAGCAAACACTATCATGAGCCCACGCCGAATGCGAACAATTTTTGAAGGAGTCTTTGGTCTCAGACAGAAGTGGTGTTAAATTTTTTTTTTATAATAATAATAATATAACGGTTGAAGCGTGAGCTTAAACCGCCTATAAGCCAGCGACAACGATAGATTTATATGAGTATTGTGTTTAATCACTACAGCCTGACAACAGCCTCTTACGAGATAGGTTCTAACTTCTTCCTAATTAAGTATATCGACATGAGACCGGAAATCTCCAGTCATTTTGACGGGAAAAATCCCAAACTGCCTCGTATTTTTTACACGGTAAAATAAGTAACATGCGTTTTAATCCATATACATACATCATAATATATAAGAAAAGTTATTATGGGTCTCCTGGAGGAAAACTACACGGATTATATTAATTGATACCATTGAGATATTATGTACTAACGTATACATATATCTCAATGTTTGATACAGTTACCATACCGGACTAACTATCAGAGGGTCTCGGGTTCGATTCCCGAATCGGAAAGTTCAATGATGAGTTTAAAATTTCTGTTCTCAGTCTGCGTGTTTGTGTTTCTGCCTTTGTATGTGTACACAGGGTATGTCTACCCTACTGTGGGGCTATGAGTGTGAAACGTTATCTAATTAAAATTATTAACACAAGGTATAATAAGCTTATATAGTTTGCAAAATTTTTTGAATTAGATTTTTAACTACGTACCTACATTTAAATCAATATCAATTTGGTGATTTGAAGATGGCACCAAAGAAAATACGATTTTCTTTTCTTAACAATCAACCACCACGTTCAGGAAGCAGCAGCGGGTGATATTAAAATATTTAGTACTTAATAATAAAAGTTTGAAGTGAGACACGTGTTCTCTGGACATTCGCACGGTGGGCTTAATGTATGAGAAGTCGTGATGTTACGACTTTCTCCGCAAACATTACCGATGGCGCCAGTCGCGCTGTTCGGTTGGTACTACTTTGGCGGGCGGATCAGGGCTACCAACTGATTTACTTTACCGAATTTTTAAATTTATTTTGTAGAAGGGAGCAAATTGCCAGAGTGGGTAAGTTAAGTACGACAGCTTCACCTTCTGATAGGGTGTGGAAGGCGACTAAAGACAAAGGTACAACGTAAGCCTCCTGAGTTGCAACACAAATTGCTAGCGACTCCATACAATGGTCTTGATGGAGGTTGACGTAATGTAATGTTGACGATTAGCTTTTTAATCTGCCTTATAAAGGGCTCCACTATTTTTGTAAACCCATATATTTATTCCTGCCAGGTAAAAAGACAATCAGAACATTTCAATAAAAAATAAAATTCTTCTGAATACCAAATTGCAATGAGATGCCACAGATAAAATAACAGAGATTGATGAGATGACATTGATAAAATAAATTTAGAAAAAAACGATTAAATTTGTGCCAGTAACCTAATGTTATTCTGTAAAAAAGACGAACCTACAAAAAGAAAAGAATAATAAATAAAGATAAAGATCATCCCCAGTTGCTTGCCTATTATCTTTCTGAGCAAAGTATATAAGTAAATTAAAAACGCGTTTTGACGACCCTACCTAGTTTATGGTGGGCAACCAATAGCACTATGGTTCCAGCCAAGTAACACATTACGTTACTAAACATAACATAAAACGATGTTGAACGGCTTAAAATGAAACGTTTCACCCATTCTTGACTGATTCAAACATAGAACATAGCATTTAGTGTAATGGTTTTGACAAAACTGTAGAAAGTTCTCGAACAATACTCACTTCCTTTCAACAATTTAGATTTTAACCGCTTTTTTACCACAAAACGATGATTATATTATACCGATTTGCGAATTCAAATGAAAGAACAGTAGTTACTCGGGGAACAGGAAATAGTATTAAATACATATTTTATTTTTAATATTTTCTATTAGAAGTAGCATCGCATGGACAGTAGATACTGCGACAAACCTTCGATCAACGACCAATTAACTAATTAACATAATAAATAGACAAAATCAGTAGCAGTCAGTTTCAGTAATCATTACAATATTGAAAGATAAAAAACTTGTATAATGATTTCCATATAAAATGAATAGTTGGCAGTTGCTCATGGAAGCTTTGGATACTTAGTAATAATTTCTGAAATGGATTTGTAATTGGTAGAGTAATGGTAGTGGTTCCAACCGTAGAAAGGTACAGCTGCTGACCACATAGAAATTAGACAATCAGCCTCAGACAACACTTAAATCTTGCTTAACAACAGTATCTCGCTCATAAATTTGCGATTATAGCGAACGTCTCGTAGCTTTCATGCTCGTCTGCTACTCCATTCACATAAAAACAGAAATCGTAATTAACGCTAAGATTCAACTTAAAATCCAAACTGAGATGCTTCCGGGCCGGTCCCTTCGTTCCTGCTTCCTTGTACTCGCCACTTTAGTATCAAGTCTCAAGAGTATTTGTATAGTGTAACTAAGCTTGTTCTGAATGTCGAACTCCCAATACAAGCCGGGTGCTCCCGGGCCAGTCCGATTAGTCACGTATTCGCGACTCGCCGGCGCCAACAAACAATAACTTATCTTGCTTTCCTTCTTTCTTGTGCTCACCACTTTTGTATAGCCAGTTTGGAACACGACTGAAATTTAAGCCATACATACCAATTCGTGAAATTTATTAGTAATGTATAGACAGAAATTCAATCTATACTAATATTATAAAGAGGAAAGATTTGTATTTTTGTATGTTTGTGATGAATAAACTCAAAAACTAATGTTCCGATATCAAAAATTCTTTCACCGTTAGAAAGATACAGTCACAGTACTTTTTACCGCGGGAAAATGCTTCATTCCTACGTGAAAAAGGGTAATAGGATCAACGCGGTTGAAGAAACTGACTAAACGCATATGATTTTAATATAGCAATACTTAATGCCTGGAATAACACATAGGCTATTTTTTATCCTGTGGGACCCATTAAACGGGTCCACGCGAGCGAAGCCGCTGGCGGAAGGGTATAATAAATAGTTTATTAAAATTAATAAAAACTCTGCTAGATCGGGAACTGTCTGAAAAAATCTTGTAATTTGTCCTTTCTTCGTGAATGATTGGTTCAATATACCTACCTAATTCAATTTCAATGTATGTGTATTGTGTGACGAATTATAGGGCGAAATACTGTCACTTTTTCAAATCTCATCAGATAATTTAATTAAATTTACCGACTGGGTCATTAACATTAGAATGCTGATATCTGACTTTGTCTAAAACTACTTCGTCTATCTTTACACTGGCATTATGCACCGGCTGTGCAATAGCATAATAGAAAACAATAACTGTTTAACATAGTTTAATATCTTAAAACTGGTTCACAGTAAGCGAAGCTAGCAAACTGTGTCCATCGTGCCATTGACACGACATTAGTTTTCTCGGAATTTTCGTACGGCTATCGATCCATCTGAGCATAGTGTTCTGATGTCTTACTGCCTTGGAATAAGTTAAAACTCTACACAAAAAAATGGGATTCCGGCAAGTACACAGCATGAAATCATTTTTAATTTTTATGTGTTTCACGCTCGGCATAAATTGCATCATATGATTGCACATTGCACATGTAGGTGTAACAATTAAACCATTTTCTGAATCGTATCGCCACCCAAAAGTACATAGTTATACATATTATTATGTTTATGGGCCAACATAATCTTTTCCAATTTATTATAACCAACGTTTGTTCATCAAGGACTGTCAAACGTAACAGTAGCGCATTGTTGCCATCTGTTCAAACGTTTAAACAAAGATGCTCAAACATGGCCGCCAGTATTCCTCAGAGTCAAAATAACGCATTGTTCTCTGTAGTCTCAACACCGTCTACGGAACATCTGGTGTCTCCTGTACCAATATGTATAACATATTTAATTTTAACATCTATTAAAATTCTGACGATATTTTCCGAGAACCTAAGTATTCAGAGTAAAAAACACGCATAGACAATATACGCCTCAAAGCATTCTCTTTTCAAAAATGAACAGGCTGTTCCAAAAAACTTATCGAAATTTAAACGTTCGCTTGCTTTTTTGCAATGATACCAAAATCAATGTTTTATGGATGGAACCACCTGGCTAGACGAGATGGATTGCATTTCTGTGACACTTTGTCACCGGTCATTTGTTACAGATCTCCACTAGCCCGGTTTTGAATAAAACCTAGCGTCTGGATCGATATTAGAAAACATAAATGCACATTATACGACATACGTATGCGTCTGCGTACAGTTGGCGCGAAAAGTATCATAGATTACATTCTTTCAAACAGCTGCAACATTTGATACGTGTAATATATGTAATGCGCATATATTTAACCAAATGCTTCAGTAATTTTCTTATCCCAACTTTTTTGTACACCTGTAAAAGCAAGCTCATAACAGACTTGTGACATTTCGTTACCAGCTTTTGACGGTGACTGTACTTCACTACTTATGCGAGCGTGGGGCAAACGAATGATAATCTTATCTATGTAATGATTTGGTAAAGAAATCATTAATTTACTACTTGTTTTGATTTTGACAGCTCGTTTAAATATTTTGTGCCCATCGACTGAATAATTTCTGCACGCTGTCGTCGATAGTTTATCGTCAATTAATTCGTTCAGCGTTATCAAATATTGAAAGGAACTAAATGTATTCATGCTGACTTTCATTTGACAATATATTTTGGTGCTACAACATTGTTGACCAGCAACAAAAATAACAACCGCCAAATTCGAGAACATTGACTTGAGCGCTATATTTGTGATTTGCTAGTCATTACGGCATCTTGATGTGTGATCTCGGTCTTTTCAAGTTTTTACTGTCACCGTTTCGTGGAATTTCGAGTCCACATCTGGGCAAATCCATTTGGCTTATTTTTTATGGAGGCAATTACGGCTCAGCATCCGACTGACAATTGGGCGCCAACAACGAAATGACCTTGCCTCGGCGCCTTAGAGGCGATAAAATAAATCACATATAAAAAGTTAATTTCACATGCCACGAAACTTGTTTCCCTGATAAAGGGTAAGCGACTGGCAGAAGCTATTCTTGTTAGGAAATTAATTAAACAGTTTTACGAATGAAACAGTTGACCAGTTGACCCTTCAAGCTTGCAGGAATAGGTACTAGGAATACCTACTTTTATTAATTGCGCTCTGGAGCTTCTGCTGAAAACTACATAATAATTGGTGCTCCTATAGATATCTATCGGAAAGCTTCTATAACACCATCTATTTTCTTCTTTTTTATAGTTAATGACTTTTACTATTCATTATGTTTATTTTATAGTTATTTAGAAAATTTGATATACGTTACCTATCTGTGAGAAAAATTGTTTCAGACATGTTTTTATTCATTTAATAGGTAGTGAATAAATGTGTTGTACACAGGGATATTATTTTTCTCTGTCAAATCTGCAATCGTTTTTCGTACGACCGCTCCCTAATTTGCAATGATGATACCAGATGGCGGAACCCGGTGCGCCACCAACATCTGGAATCGAACAATGTCGTTATTTTATCGATCGTTACGTATGTAATAAGGGGTTAGATACAGACGCCTGTACTGCATATTGCCTGTAACGCAGATGTTTCAAAGACTGTAATAATAAAATAGCAACATATTGCCCCGGAAAGCAATATTATGTAGGTATTTGCGTTTCTTGTTTCGAAATAAAATATGATGAGGGAATTTAAGGTTAAATACAAACTTTGTTACAGAACCAAACATTGTGTCTACTATGTTCCTTGATTGTGTCAGTATCGTAGAGCGTCAAAATTGACAGGTATGACACAGGGTGAGTCAGTAATTCAGTATCTTTGTTGCTCTAAGGTCAGTATAGATAAGACAGATTACAAATATTATTATGTCATAAAAATAATATTTAAATAAATTATTTTATTGCAGTGTCGGTTAAGTGGCCATCCGGCGGAATCTTTAAAATTGTGATAGCATCTACGAGTACTTCATGACTTCATGATTGAACTAAACAATTATCCACGAGGCGGCGCGCGACCAATATGGAAATTTCACTTCATTATTAATTTAAATCTCGTAAAAGAAGATAACAAATTCGCCTGATATAAAACTAGTACTTTGTTAGGCTTTGGACTTATTGTAGTTTCCCGGATGTCGTTGTGAAATAAAAAAGACGAGTTAGCGCCGGGCGCCATTTAAATTAGGCGGCAATTTATCATACAGATACAGAGTGGAATTTTATTTAGGACTGTTATACGATACAGATTGCAAATTAATGCAAATGTCTGATTTGGCGCGCGAAGAATCCGATGACGTGTGACCACAGAGTAAACAGCATTTATTTATAAACATAAAATTTTATCTGTACATTCACTTGATTGTAAGCGTTATTGTTTTAGTAAAGATGTCATGAACAATAAAACAGCGAATATCGTTAACATTTTTATTGCATGACAAATGTAAGCCAACTGTTTTGAAGGAAAGAATGATCTAATAAAAGATATGATTTCTTTCATTACAATCTATAATATTTATGGTAAGTAATAAAATTTGAGCTTTCGAGCTGGGTAGTGACTGTTCAAAAAGACAATTGTTTAAATATTTTTGCCCCCCTAGACAAAATGCATTGTCTTGGGGCCTTAAAATAATTACAATTACATTATATGATTATAGAAACCAAGTTCGCGAGCCCAAATTGTAACATGTTTATTGGTGCCATTAATGGCACCAAACGCCGGGTCGCTCCCTAAGACTTAAGGTTAATTTTTATCACAACACTTTTAAAAAACAAAAATCTAATAAAATGACTTTTCACAGTGTTTTCAATATTTTGTAGTATTTTATAGTTAATTTGGTCAAAATAAAAATATTTTGTTTGTCAGATGTGACAGCTGTAGGAATCTATTTAGTGCTTCAATTTTGTATGAAGACACTCATTCTATACAACGTATTAATTCTAAGATTGGGGCATAGGCATAGGCAGCACACTATTTTCATTGTAAATTTGTATTATCAACCGTACCGGAACTTTTTCCCAATGAAACTACGACGTACTAGACTCGAAGCAATATGCTGTACCTAAACACAGGGTGGTCTATGGCTGTAAAGTATTGGAGTTCTATCTACATTCGATGGTCAACCTTGATGAAATTTGTCCGCTATTAAATCAAATTAGTTTTTATTACAATATTTTGTTTGAAACCACATTAAAATTCAACAGAGTTCATATTTAGCGTTCAGAATTAAAATAAGTATTTTAATAGTGCTGTTGGACATCCGGAATGTAAGTTAATACTGAATGCATGCTGTGAGATTTTCTACATATAAAGTACTAGCTGTGCTAATCAGATAAAACGCGGGGCTAGGCTACAAAGATAATTTATTGGTCGCAGTAGCCTTAGGGTTGTACCCTTCCCCACCAACTCAAATAATAATACTAGCTGTGCCCCGCGATTTCACCTGCGTTATTTTTTTAAAGTATCCTATTTTACTTCTGATAACTCCGAGAATATATGTACAAAGTTTCATGATGATCGGTTGAGTAGTTTTCACGTGAAAGAGTAACAAACAAACTTACTTTCGCATTTATAATATTAGTAGGATCTGTCCTGTCTTTTGGGGCTATTGTTTTGAATGGTTTAACTCATGAAACTGTTTAAAAAATTAAATTATATATTTAAGCTTTCGGCAAGACACAAAATGTACAAAAGTTATGAAAATAATTTTACTATGAGCACTAACAACATCATCGCCACTTCTAAAAGCCTTCAAAAGCCTTCAGCACTATCCTAAAAGCCTTCAAAATGTGATGAAAAGAAACATTGTTTTATATTACTTGAAATATTTTGAAAATCCCGCAATATGATTAAAACATTACCTTGTCAGTAATTTTTACTCACCATAAAAAGGTAAATTAAACAACAGTGGCACCGACATTGTCAGTTACACGCTTGAGATGTATTGTGGGTTGATGGCTAAGGCACTCGGGTGTAAAAAATAAATAAACGAGATCCGACGACCTAACAAGGTCGTATTGTCATCCACGCGTATAATATCTTGTATGACAAATGTAGAGCGACTCTCGATTGTATTTTACTATTAGAAACGTAGGCGTAGAATGCCGGACTACGGAGCTAAGCAAAACTTAGTAAGTATGGTAGGGAGTAAGATGGGTGACCGCTAGTGAAACTTTCATGTTCGTTTCAGTGCTTCGGAGGCCACGTTAAGCCGTAGCTTCGATTGTTATGGATAAATTGTAGGTCTTAAACCTTATCAGAAGTGTTGGGTGAAATCTTTACAAACATCATACTGCGGGTAGATAAACCCTTTTTTTTGTTATCGGGAGGGAAATCTTCAAAAGGGACCCGGCATGTTGGGCGGGCATACCGGGTTATGTCGGATTTGACCGTACTAAAACTCCCTCAGTGGCTTGTCTCTGCGCTTGGGGAGGACTCCGGGATCTCCAGTGGAACGCACCGGTGTCCTCCACGCCCGGCGTCCCAGAACGGGCCCATCTTTGGGAGAGCAGATGTGCTCTCCTGCACCTTCTGATGCTTAACGGCGACATGCGGCCGTCCTACCCGGGGCTGCTGGCTGGACGGATCGAGCTCCCACGCTCCACTCTCTCGCACTCACTCGCATCTTCATGTGTTCCTACTTAAGAATACGACAAGAAAAAAACACTGGGCAATAGCAAGCATGCAAACCGATTAACACATAGGTTAATAACCCTCTGCTTTTGTCGACTATAAGGTCTACAAAGCGACCCGACCCAACCCCTTTCTCTAAGACACGTATCACTTACCAATAGCCAATCAAGTTTAAACTCTGCGGTCTTATCTCAGCCTAGAAATAAAAAATCTATGGTGCCATTACACAATGTAGCAGCCAATCAGGATTATGGCAATGATTCGAGCTCAGCCAATGAGGCATTAGTTGCTACTATCGGATAAACTAGTTTCCTACATTTATTGGGGACTGGTCAGACAGAGCATAGAGTTGGATGTGATTTTTAATTTTAAATTCGTAGAATTGTTGTATGTTACATCAGAGCTACCTACTTTGTACGCTTCCGTTCATAAATTTTAAAATTTTCGGAATCATATTTGGTATACTTAGATAATTTTTTTACACAAACTTATAGAATTAGCGTTTTCGTTGATGGCATTAAGATATTAAATGATTCATAATGCTAGAATTTCTACAATTTTATCCAAAAATGATGCCCAAACATTCACGAAGTTTCGGATACGGGCGTATAGAGTTGGCGCTCAGGAACTAGGTATAAGTTTTATCGAAAAAAATATATTCGCCATAAAAGCCGGTGCGAAACGTTCGATTCGTAGTAGCCTTAGAACATCAAAGTTATTGACTCACCCTTCAGTAGAGACGGCATAGCGCCTCGCTTCGATACATAATTTCTGTGCCAAATCTGGTGCGGGGGAAGAACGCACACATTTTAATTTTGTCACACATTCACAAATATTCTTTCATCGCTACAAACGCATACATTTCTAAATATGTCAATTTCAATTAACAACGTGTGCGCGCGTTATTTGGAACTCCGTGAACAACGTCATCATCTATGCACCGTTAACACTGACACCGACACACACAGACACACTAGTTGTACCTATAACTAGAAGGCACATTGTGCATGGACGTTGGGACGAGGGGTTCGCCCGTAAAGGCTACTCCTCTCTGACGGGTGTCATACCTGTCATACCTTGATGCTCTAAGGTAATAGCGAATATCAAAGAGAAATGTTTTAAAAGGTGATATAATTTCATGGTTCGATCGAGGATGTATCTACTACCGTTGCACCTATTTCTGCCGAGCCGTTAAATGAAAAAAATCCTCGGTATTCCGATGGGGTAAGGGAAGAAACAATTTTTGCTGATGCCTTGCTCCTATTAATCGCAGCATAATGTTACGAGTATAATAATATAGCCTTCCCCAATAAATGGAATATTCAACACAAAAGGAATTTTTCAATTCGAACCAGTAGTTCCTGAGATTAGCGCGTTCAAACAAACACTTCAGCTTATAAAAAAATTTGTATAGATCATAAATAGTTTTATGCCATGGCTACTAGATTTTATAAACAGAAAGGAATTATCAAAATAAGATATATTATGCATTAGTATTTCCTTATCATTGTAATTTCATCAGTGAACAAAAGTTGCTATCGAATAATTAATGTTATTATTATTTCATTTATTTTTATTTTGTCAACATAAACCCACCCGGTGTAAAGTGATAAAACTGTACGTGTATTAAAAGAAAAAAAATTAATACTTCACATTTTAAGCATAGATTAAATTGTGAAAAATATTGCTCTGCACATCAACAACAGATCCAAATTTGAAAACTTGGAGATTTTGTACATTTTTTTTCAATGTAAATCTCTAACTTCTTTCATGCAATTTTCAGGCGGGTTGTAAAAAAGCCATTTCCTGCGGATATTGCTGTATCAAAGTATGTAACCCTATATTATTTACAAGACTATTTGCGCCTACGCAGAATCGGCACGTTTACGAGTGTCATTTCACAAAGGGCGCCAAAGAGTAATCACAGAGTTCATTAAAGCTGACAGCGCTTTAACTATCACACTATTCGCACAAGTCAGCTGAATAAATAATGTAGTTTAAAAAACTAAAACACACGCTTTTGTGAAAATATATAAAAAATAAGAAGAAAATGTATTTTACTGTAAAAAAAAGCGTGGGGTGCATGGGTCAATAGTATCTCAAAAAGCACCCCACGCTTTTTAATTTTTTAGTTGGTTTTTTTTTCATATTATTGCATTGTCATTGGCCCTTGTGCAAATTTTCAAGTTAATGAGACGCTTAGAAGTAGGTGAAAATGAAGATATAAAATATAGTTACATACATACATACATACATACAGGTCAAGCTAATATGTATGAGCGTGTTAAAAAGAAAAGAAAAACCGGACGACTACTAGTTGATCTCGCGTACCGAAGGTTCCGTACAAAGTTCATCTATACATGTTAGTAACATTATGTATACGAAAGCTTGGGTGTATAAATAAATAACGTTTCACACTCATAACCCCACAGAAGGGTAGATATACCCTGTGTCGTGGGTACCATGGACACACACTAAGACAGAAACACAAACACCCAGACCGAGAACAGAAATTTAAACTCATCATTAAAATTTCTCCCACGCCGGGAATCGAACGCGGGACTATCCGATCGGCAGTCCGGTATGGTAACCATTAAGCCACAAGGGTCGTCAATGTTTGTATGATTTTTGTTACTAAATCACGTAAGAACAGCTGAACGGATCGGGATTAAATTTGGCACAGAGATAGCTTATAGTCTGCAATTGCACATCGGCTAATTTTATCCCAGAGAAATGTACAATTGCCTTAGGATCAATTAGTATTAATCATATAAACTCAATTCACCCGAGTGAAGCCAGGCCAGATCAATACTCAATGTAGCCTTTCAGTCCCTAGACATATTGTGTCTACACGACCGTAAATTATAGAAAACACACATGCATATAGATAGACGTACAACTAAGTATTTCTTTTACTATTGAGGTCTAAGTAAGGTCTCCTTAATTTTTGACGCACAACACCTTAAAACCGTGGAGTATCCTTTACGCCGCTCTTCACGCGATTCTAAGGCTTCTATAGAAGCTATATTTTTTATCTGCACTAAACTTTTTTCTATATCCGTATTGCAAGGGAAGCAATCTTACGTTTTTGTCTGTGGCCACCCCATAGCTTCCTCCCTTTGTGTTTTTCGACGAATTTTAGGCTTCTCCACGTCACCCCTTTAATATTAATGAATGTATGCAAAAGTTAATAGGATTTAGCCCTGCATGTATAACTGATCAGTTTGTTTGAATATCCTTTCTTTTTTTTTTTATTTAATTTATGTACACACAAATGGTCACAAGGCTTTTATTAATTATTCAAGAATATATTTTATCATACCAACTTTTTCACTGAGAATCGATTATCTTTGATCAAATATTGAATCGAAAATTAAATTGAATATTTTGTAATGTTCCTTTGGTATACTTATTGCGGAAAAGTTAAATTAATATGTTTTATTAGTATTGTCATTATGTTCAGAAAGTTAATAAAGTGTTTTTACATCTTCTGTTTTATGTGATTTTTAGCACCAGTTTAAAAATAACGTCGCGCATTCTCTTTTTTAACAGAGAGTCTAAGTTTACTAAGCTACATTTAATAACAAAAAGCTAATACTGACACTGTTATTTACATCTAGTGCATAAATGTGACCTCCACGTGTTCGACACGATTGTTCAAACTCGTTCCATCTGTCAGCCTCATGTCTTACAGATTGTTTTATGGTAGTATATAGGCCGTATTACAATCGATTTTGACATCTGGGTCGGTTTAAAAACCGATTGTGGAGTCGAAACCGGTGAACCGTACACTGCTCAGCCTTCTCGGAATGCTAATATTTTCGACAACTTTTCAGTTGCATTATAAATTTTTTTAAATGCACTAAAGTGTTATTTTTGTGTCCACTCCGTCCATTATTTTGGAAGTCCACAGCTGGACATAGGCTTCATCTAATGTTCGCCACTCCGTCCGATCCTTTGCCCTCTGAATCCAGCGGCTTCCCGCTGTCTTCTTCAGATCGTCAGTCCACCTGGTTTGACTATTTTAGCTTCAGTAAACATAGAACCTGATCAGGATAAGTCCGAATAATTCTTACATTATGTATTCTTAAAAAGAGGAATACAGTGTTCGGCTGTATCAATTTTTTTATGTTCATTTTCATGGGCCCTTAGAAAAATATCATACCTTTCGTGCTCAAGGGGCAACGACTCCAAAACAGTTTAAAGAGTTATTACCAGCAAGAAAAGGTATTATTTATATGCCAAGTACCTACTTCATAATTTTATTTTTTATCTTTTTAGGTTACATTACAGGTACATTTTTTGTTAAAAACTTAACTAGAAAAAGTAAATTTTATAAAATTTTGGGTTTTGAGGGAAAGAAATAGCTTTGAAGAACATTTATGTGTAATCTTTGAAACTAGTGATCTACTTGGGACAGATTTTAGTACCTTCGCCGAATAAATCGCCAGTTATTGTTACCTGCAAACCGGCACGTGAGGCTTTTCGCGCAACATTGCGTCAATTTTTTACGAGTGGCAATATTTTGAAACAGCGTCACGTGTGAGGGAGCACGTGTACCGTTTACGGCTTGTTTGAGCAACAGGTTCCTTAGATAAAGTCCTATTGCTACTTTAACGGAAAGGGTCAGTAAATAATTAGGTATGTATTAAGTATAATTAGAGATTAGATAAATAGATTTTCAGTATAAATTAATTTACAAAATTTTTCGAGATTGATAAAATTTTATGCATAATAATAATAATAAACACAAAGAAAAGGAAAAAAAATAGGACGGACAAAATATGTAGAAAAAAAAATTAAACATAATACGGACTACGTGGCAAAACGAAACTTTATGATGCCTTTTTACCGTAGTAATAATTACAAGAAATAGTAAGCTTAAAAAAATTATATATAAATCTTTTTAAATATCCTTTTTTTTTCATTAATTCCCATATTTTGTAAATAAAGCGCAATTATGTAAATATGTATTTAATCTCACTCTAACATCTCCACTAAGCAGTTATCTCGCAATTAGTGCTTTTAACTATTTTTTATTTGAAATCTGAACACAAGAAACCTCATCGTTTAATAGAGTAATATAATACATGTAACGTAGACACTTGGTCATATTTTTTCGCGAGCAAAGTTTGACTTACGCCATTGGAAATACCCAAGAATTTTGCAAATTACCATAATCAACATCCTAATATTTTTTCTTGTGTAAAACGAGTAAGCGGGTGTAGATCAGAGACATTATATGTATATTTCCATTGCATTAAAATATGTATTTTTAATGAGTAAAATTTAAACTGCGATGTTATTTAAGGTTTTGAGCACGTTTCGGCAGCTAACTCTCGTTTTTGGAACGGTCAAATTTTATTTATCTATTTATTTATTAAAAACACGTGTCGAGTAACATTACAAAATAATTAGCTAATTATAGTAATACGAGTATCTTATCAAACTTTGAAATATTGACAGCCATCTTATTTTTGATATAAATAAATATATAAATTGTAATTAAATTAAATTAAATTAAATTTTTAAAATTAAATTATTTGAGATAAATGAATATAAATATATATATATAATATTTATTAATATATAACTAGCTGAACCCGCAAACTTCGTACCGCGTTTAAATGTTTAGCGTGGGCCACCCTTATCACTTAGGGGGATGAAAAATAGATAGTAACCGATTCTCAGACCTACCCGATATGCACACAAAATTTAATGAGAATCGGTCGAGCCGTTTCGGAGGAGTATGGTAAGTAACATTGTGACACGAGAATTTTATATATAAGATAATATAAATAAATATAATAAAAGTGTAATGTTAAATAAATATAATCTTATAATGACAAAATACAAAATACATAGCTACGAAGAAGTTTTTTTTTTTAACCCTATCTGATATTGCATAAAATTGGTAATTTATACCTTATTTTATACTTACTTTTATACCTACAAAAGTTAAAGGTAAATAATGTAATTAAAAAACTAAAAAACACGCTTTTATAACAAATCCAAATAAAAACTAGAAAATAAATTTTAATAAAAAATAGTGTAAAAAATGCATTTTATTGTAAAAAAAGCGTGGGGTGCATGGTGACAATAGTTATAAATATTTTCTGACAGATTCCATTAGAAGGATAATCATTTTGATAATATCTTAAAAAGCACCCCACGCTTTTTTTTTACAATAAAATGCATTTTTTACACTATTTTTTTATTCAAATTTATTAAAATTTATTTTTTTGTTTTTATTTGGATTTGTTATAAAAGCGTGTTTTTTATTTTTTTAAACTATTTTTTTATTTATTATTATTTATTTTTAATAAAATACATATTAGTGTGTAGTCATCGGTTTTCGATAAATCTACAAAGTTTTAATGAAATCTGGCCGATTAAAGTGGGTTAAAATCGCACCTGAAGGAGTCGGTTACAAACATACATACCTACAAGTGAAGCTAATATAAAGCGTGTAAAAATATTAAATAACCCCCCCCCCCCCCCATCTAACTTTTTACTTGTCCGCACTATCAGGACTAAATTTTTTACTTGCTTTCTACTTACTAAAAATATAAACTGTCACCTATGCAACCTTTGAGTCCATTAAAGAATTTTGTAGATAGCTTATTTAAAAACATTACCTATTTATTGATATGCTGTTATCAAACCAGACTGATTATGCTGTTATCAAACCAGCATATCTATAGACTATTATTTGGAACAAATTTTATTAGGTACTTAATGTATTTAAATCTTTATGTTTTATTTAGATTACTAATCATATACAATATCTTGTTTTTAATCGTAAATTATTTAATAATAACAATTATTATTATTACCTACTCATAAATTATGTTACTAAGTACTAAACTTCTAACTCATTCGCTATAATATGAACAAACTGTGTATATTTGACGACATGTGTGGCGCAATGGTTACCATGCTGGACTACCGATCCGAAGGTCCCGGGTTCGATTCCCGGCGGATGAGTTTAAATATCTGTTCTCGGTATGGGTGTTTGTGTTTCTGACTGTGTGTGTTTATGGTACCTACGACACAGGGTATATCTACCCTACTGTGGGGCTATCAGTGTGAAACGTTATATGGTTATATGTATGTATTTATTTATTATATTTAAGCATTTTTAAATGTTTCGGACGATTTAGTAGGTATCTTAATCGAATGTAGCATAAAGAAATGGGCACTGCTTTATATCTAATATTGTTTTTCAAAATTTGCACTTAGGGCATGAATCAAAAACTCTCGCATTCTTACAAGTTCTCAACGAGAGTGTCGAAGGTCTTGGTTGTTCTCATCGATATACTATGTACTGAGTGCGTTTGTGCATAGTTTCTCAATGGTTGTTCCACCCTCACGCTCTTTAATCAAATCGACTCCACAGGCTGTCCTGGGTAGTCTCATGCTCTACTGTATCCTTGATCGTAAGAGGTGACTAAAAGGGGGCTTCTGGGGTTGCTTAGCTGGAACAGATGACTAGCGGCTCCAGTAAGGACAGCAACAGTGCCGTAACTGCAGTCGTAAGCCCCTAAGAGAGTAGGACAGCTATATTGCTCTCCCAAGATGGACTCGTTTGGACCCTACCTGCAAAGCTAAGCTTTAGGTGGTGTGGTCTGTATCATATGTATGTAGTTGCGCTGCCATTCCCAAGGCTGATGGTCGCATCATGTAAGCGTAGCCGGCAACTGTACCTTTCCACCGAAGCACAATAGAATTGTTCTACGGCTGAAGCGGGTGCACTTTGATCTGGTGGAAGCATCTCTCTCTAGCGAGTGCCTTTCGATGGAGTCTCCCGCAATAGGAGAAACGTTGTCCCGGTCTCGGAAAGAGCCCTCTTCCTTCCACAGGAGGAAAAAACCAAACATCCAAACGACCATTCCGTTTCATTTACCACGTACTGTAATACAAAAAACATGTGTAGAACAATAACTGCCATCGCCTGCGCTGTCGCCACATGTCAAGCCGTGACGTCACGCATGGCCCCCAGATGTAACACCAGATGCGGTACAAATGGTACAATAGCCGTAATAATGTAATAATGTGCACTGTTGACATATGTATCTGTAGGGTGACGCTTAATCGCCCGATTAGGACGGATTGGGACGCAATTGGGTAGGCACGATTTCTATAATTGTTGGATCAGTTTTTTTTTACTTGATGCCTTTGGTTAAGACGGGGATTGCATAGTTTATACAGCCTGTTTGTTAGTAAGAGCTGGTTAAAATTACTTTTATCTACACAGATAACAATTGCAGTAATATTATATTATAAGATATGTAGGTAGCAATTACAGTACCTATTAGACGCGTTTCGGATAAAGCGAGAATCATCATTGTCCTACTATTTCTGGATAGGTATGTTATGTAATAATTAAATTAGATATTACATATTTATTTTCTTAGCGACTCTTATTTTTATTTTTCGCTGTGAAGATTATATAATAATATACTTACACATACTTTTTTAAATCAAAAAATACTGTAAATAAAAAATTCGAATTTATTTATTTCAAAATTTATTTTCCAGAAAGTATGTGCGTGCATGTGTTTGTTAGGTCCGACTGATTGTTTCTATTTTATCCTCTGTCATGTATTTAAAAATTATTAATCTTTGACAATTAGGCTACATGAGCAAAAAGATTTGATGAATGAACGCACACATAAAACAAGGAACATGACAAGTTCTGAGGTGTAATGTCAAATCCATTGGTTTTTATATCTAAGTACTTACCTACTTACTTAGGCAGGTAATTTAATTTAACCAGCTACCATAAATTTATAATACACGCTAGTATATTATAAGTTTATGTCAGCTACAATCGGTATCAGATAAAATTCGGCCTGTTCATCGTGACTCTGACTTTATTTTATTGAGGAGTTTACATTCACAATGAGAGATTAAATTACACACTCACGTGGTACTTGTTATCATCAACAAATCCGTTGTTTTTTAGGCACGTCAACAATAATTTCCATTAAGAAACATGAACCTTATCATCCGAAATTTAAGAATGGAAAGAGCATAGACCTAGCTTAATATAAAATTTTGTTCATTAATATTTATGTAAATAAATGTTCTTAAAAAATATTATATCATATCATAAATTAATGTTCTTAATTTGAAATTTTTAATACGCTGCCCCAGAACAGATTAAAAATTCGACTCCACAATTGTACAAACGAGTAACAGTTGGTAGCCCTGACGACCCAATTCCACCAAAAAAATAAACAAAACTGTCTTTGAATCTCACGCGACCCCCGCCTCGCGACATGTGAACAAACAAACAAGGTTACTAACCAATTCTATTAGACAAAGCACCCTTATTGCGCTTACATAACGGTTATATCGCCTGAGCAGAACTGCAAGTTTAAGTTGGCATAGGGTACACTTGTCTCGCAGCGGGGTTTTCACCCTCGGCCAACATGTGCACCTAGGCGTTTTTGCTACGACCCCTTTTATTTTGATTGTGATTAGTGAATAGTATTGATTGATTTTGTTTTTAGTTTCTTAAAGTATTCATTATTTAATTAATTGAAGGCGTTGCAAAGAAATTTTCTGTGTCGTTACCTAGATCAAAATCTGTGACGTCAATGTCAACAAAATCTTATATCTACATCTCTAATTGAATCATTTCTCAACCAAACAAATATCTGCTATCAAAGCTACAAAATATTAGAGAGTATAAAATAATCCAAGAACATATGTACCCTTAGTTCTGCTATTTTCGTCATAAATCCTTGTTTATAACTATTGCTTTTCACTAATTATAGTTGGGCCTCTCAGCTGGAAATATTACTCTTCCTGTTTCCAGATTTGCCGCTATCATTAGAAGTAAAGCTCCCGAACACCTGTGATTCTGTGCCTTCCCTTTGTCCGATGCTTTTTAATGGCAGAGATATTAATGAAATCAACGCCTTTCCCCCTCACTATTCCGTTTAATAAGGATTTTGACAACCTGTGCTCAAATTTTCTATTGAATCTACCCTGTTTAACACTTAAAGGAACCCGACTTTATCTGACCTATATATAGATATACCCCGCTTTAAGTTATTGAAAGTCCATAACGTAACATTTTTGTACATACAGCTCGCCCTGTGAATACAGAACATTTATGTTGATAGGAATCACACACCTAAGTGATTAATAGATAAAACTGTTTTAGACATTCCTTAACACATAATTAAAAATTAGTACCTGCAAGACTCGACGGTCTTGAACGTCTTGACTGTTTTAATTTTTGACATTCGGGATAAAGATCTTTAAGACATGTAAATCTGTTCCGTTACGGTAAACTAAGAAATTGATATTATAATAGATGTGCTCTAAAATACCTATTTCACTTATTCTTTGAGCTGTCGTATTATAAAACATAGCCAAGTCCTGAGTAAATGTCACTTTAAATATCGTACACACAGGTAATTGTAAACATTGCAGTGAGTCAGGCGCCGTGGGTGTTAGGTCAAATCGAAGGATATTTTTATAAGGCAAGTTCTTTTCTGCATCCTGCCCACGTCCCGTTGTAGGATTTTATGTTATCTGTAACTGTAGCACTTATTTTTAGGGTTGGTCGGTTTGGAATAAAAGTTTTCGAGGAAATCGAAAAGTTACCTATTAACAGAAAATTTACTACATCTGAATAAATAGCGCATCTTCCATAAATTCTTGAGTGGCTTTGGCGCGATAAAAGAATCCACTTAATCCAGTAACATTTTTCAAGATAACTTTGTAATTGCTTTTGCAGAGACAAACTATGTAGGTATTTCACATATATATTTCACAATTAAATTTAAAAAAATACTATAAAAGGCAACAAAAAATCTTTATGAAGTAGACTGAGTATCGGATCAGATTTATGTTACAATAAATTATGTTATGTCCGGACAGTTACTGCAAATTTTAATGCGTTTTTAAAGAAAGTTACTTACACATTCTTTCACGTACTCACGACAATTTTGTTATGAATACGTGTTTTTTTACATTTTATGTGAGGTTAGTCGAGATTGTGTTCTGAGATAAGATTGTCTGCTTAGCCTCCTGATGTTGGGACTCTAGGTACTATGGTTTATGAAGGCTTTGGACACTTTCATTGATTAGAAACTGCATCAGGACATACCTAGGTGTAGTAAGCGGGCATCGCTTAACTTCTAATAGGGTTGAGCTCACAGAACATATTAAAAGAGTAGAATGGAAATGTGGGCGGGCCAGACGCGCCAAGGAATTTTGAGCAAACGCTCAAAACTCCAAAATCTCTACAGAAACACGCGATCGTGCTACGATATGCGTGCTTGTGTGCGTGCTTGGGTGTGATTCGTTCGTTTGAAATCGCTTGATTGTGCGGCGCTAAGATTGGCTAGATTTGAAATTGCAAATATGTGCGTAAGCTTCGTATTTATTTAAGTACAGATGTAATGGAGGTGAAAGGCGGGGCTTGATCGGCGACACCAGTCTTCATACAAACGGCGCATTATTGCCGTTCTACCTCTCTTAATAATGTTCTGTGGTTGAGCTCGATCGGAACTAATCGGAAGTAAGATGGATGAGCGCTAGTTACAAATACCTATCATGCGTTTTTACAAAGGTAATAGATACTAGTTGTAACAGAAAACAGTCGTAAAATTTTATCGAAGATTTTAATTTGAAGGAGAGTTTTGCAAGGTACGTAAGTCTTTTTTTTGGTATCTGGGGGAAACCTTCAAAAGGTACCAGACACCTTGGGAAAGGATACCGAGTTATGTGGGATTTGACTGCACTAAAACCCCCTCGGTGGCCTGCCTCTGCGTTTGTGAGGACTCCGGGATCTCCATTGGATCGCACCGGTGTCCTCCACGCGCGGCGCCCCAGAACGGGCCCATCTTCGGGAGAGCAGATGTGCTCTCCTGTACCTTCAGGTGTTCACGGCGGCATACGGCCACGCATACACTCTCACCGTCCGCAACCCTGGAAGCCCCCTTAACCCCCTTTTAATCGTCTCTTACGATCAGGCAAGGTATACCGTAGCTCTTAGTGGGACGTTTGAACGGTCGCAGCCAATTTGCGAAAGTTGGTTCATTCCTATTGACTTTTAAAATTTATTTTCTTCGGAAAATAGGTAGGTAGGTATGCCGGTTTCTTGATATTTACAAGCAATAAGAATTCCGTATTGAGCACCAGAATCCTACTCCACATTGTATCTTCTGGTCCTCCCCTTTATTCTATTAGTATGTAGCATCGGTATGTAGGTAGGTATTTTAGTAGTTATGCAATGATCCATCTGTTTGTAATAAATAAAATTTTAACCGACTCCAAAAAACTAGGAGGTTGTCAATTCGACTGTATTTTTTTTTTGTTACCCTGTTACCTCTAAGGAGATTCTCAATTCGACTGTATTTTTTTTTTGTTTGTTACCTCGGAACCTTTTACAGTGTGTACCAATTACTACCGATTTTGATAATTATTTTTTTGACTGATTCCAGCTGGCCTTACCATAGGAAAGGGATAGGCGTGAATTAAAATCATAATCCGGCGCCATTTTCGTTATATAATCATTAAATATAGTATAGTTAATAAATAAAAATCCTCACCTTTGACTTCAGCCGGCGTGGAATCTCCAGAAGCGGAAATAAACGTGCTTGACATTTTCTCCGCACTTTAGCTCGCATTCAAATCCAAGAAAACTTCAAAATAAACCCAAACTTATCAATCCTCACACAAACAACAATATTTGGCACGTTTTAAGACACAGTTTTCTTATAATTATTAAATAGCACTAAAAATTGTCATAATTGTTTCGTAAGTTTACGTGCGATGTACGACAACAACAAACATAACCTCCTCTTACGACGTGTTTCGCTCGACTGAGCGACGACGAGACGACGAGCGAGTAGCGAGCAACGAGCGACCGAGCGTCAAATTCAGAATGTAGTTGGCTCGCGCGAGCGGGGTAAAAAAGCACGGCGCCAACCCAGTCTCGCCCTTAGGGATGCGCCTACATGATGAATTGTATGGCGATATTATTTATCAAAATGTGTTGTCGATTTTTAGTGTCGGAATTATGGATATAGGAGAGAGAGAGAGCGTGGTAAAGATGTTGTGAGATACGGCGACGAACGAATGTTAAGGATTTTTGTTTTTGTAAGAATGCATTTATGTTTTATGGCCACATTAAATTGCAGTATGATCGATGCAACATTTCTATATTATGTATTTTTATAAAGGGATTAAAAATGAAACGAATCTGTAATTTTCGTTTATTCCGTACTATTCTGGCGTCTACAGCTTACTGTTAATGCCCATACAATTTTAGTGTTTTTATAAGTTAATCATTGTAGGTAGGTTGTAGGTATAGTAGGTAAAGGTGAAAACTACGTTGAAACCTTATCATAATCAAGAGTCTTATTATTATTTATTATTTATTGTTTGAAACACTTGTAAAGTTTAATGGTATAAATGAGAAGTTTAAAAATTTATTTCTTTTTTTCCCTATACCTACTGATAACGTTTACCAGTTTAACAAAAGCATGTGCATTCTTTTATTAAAAATTGAAATAATAGCCAATACATTTTAAATTGTAGGAATAGAGATCAATACAGTTTACTCTTTTAATATTTTTTACCTTAACCAAAAAAATAATAATTTTACTTTAAAATTTTTACTATAAGAATGATCACTTTAATAAGCAACTAAATCAATGTGGTTATCGACAATATCGACATATCCCCGCACTGCGTGCACTGGTGCGGCCGGTCGCATTCCCTCTTGGATTCAACAACTCAAATCTTCTCTACACATGTTATATACCTTGTAGTTTTGCAATGCGACTAGCACATAAATTAAGAGAAAATGCACATAAAATTGTTTTTTAATTATTTTATCTTTTATTTTTTTCTTAAAATATTTGTAAAATACAATAATTTAATCTTTAATTAGTTGTAGCAATTTCTATTGTCAATCAAAAATAAAGCAAAACAAAGTGATTAAATAAATTGTATGTTCCTATCGTAATGATGATTGTTTATAGTTATATCCTGTATTAAATAGAATTTTGCGTAACAATTGAAAAACAAAAATTATAAAATTTTCCAAAATAGATTTTTTTTTTATAAATCTTCAATAACCAAGGCACAGAGTACAACACGTAATAATGTATAAAAATACATTAAAATATTTAACGGTTTCTCAAAATCGGAAATCCGGACATGGTAACCGATACTGGACAATCCAGCCCAGTCGTACCATCTGGCGGTCCTTCCACATGTGCGCTGAGTCACGCATGCGACGGTACTTCAGTACACGGTTGATTTGCGCTATCCAACCAATGCAGTTGCATTTAGATCGATTGTAATTACATAATCGAGCTTAATTAACACTTTCTGTCGTACGTCAGCGTCAGATCGAACAGATTAAAATCCTGAATATGTTGGCTTAAATATCGAATTGTTATTTAATACTTAGAGTTCAGTATTCAGCCGACGATAAGGCCAGTTAATAAATTGTTACAAAAGTGTCTTGCAGTCGTTTTGAATTTGTATTCATAAACTAAAATCGATAATTTCCTCATTAAGTGTTCCAATTTTATCTACATAATATGAGAACAGCAACTTCACATTAATGCAATTTTGCATAACGAGACTGCATTTGATATGTATATGAATGTTATTATAAAAGCTTTATATTATGTAACCTTGAGTGATAAACTTCCATTTGGATGTTAAAGCAACCTCGTAGATGAAGATATTATGCAAGTCATTTATCGGTAATGATGATAGAAACTGGGTAAATTGTGCCCGATCACAATGACGATGGCATGTTACAGCATAATGCATCATCGGATAAGTGAAGACACAAATTAATCGATATCGGTTGACGACCCGTCTGGCGCGGAACTATCATGCTGGACATTCTTAGTGGAGCACAAATTTAAATGTTCTCAATCTAAGTGCTACTAACTCCACCACGCTGATCCAATGATCAAAAAAAATTGTCGGTAAAGGTGCAACGTTCTCACTTAAACGGTGGATGGATACGAATCTTCTCTTAAGGCTCACCTCTAAGTTTTTGTCTTGCTGTGATTCCTTCAGAGGCAGTCTCGATGTCGGCGTCTTCTTTATCATCTCTTAACGCATCCAGATTTGGCGACGTCGATACGAAATCCTGTTCTGTCGGCTTTTTGCACGAACATTTCCTCAGTTTCGAGGAACGGTTGGCAAAAAAAGCAAAGTTTCGCCTCCAGCCGTTTATACAGGTTTTGTCATGAATTTTTATGGGCTCAAACACGGGTATGGACAAAACATTAATTTCAGTCATGAGCATAACAAAAATTTATTTTCATAAGAAAAAAAATTGGCACTGGTATAATTGAGAGTATTTAATTAAAGTCTTTTCCATCCAAATCCATTTCACGGATGTTATTTAGCTTATATAATCAGCCACATAACAGACCCTCTTCCTTGAAATCATAGGTCAATCGTACGTGTCATTTCCAAAGTATGGTTTTACAATATTTGGTCAATAATTTGAGTAGCAGCCTCAATGCATGGGTGTGAAGGGATAACTCCCGAACAAACAGAATGGGCCTGAGATAGTAAATATTCGACCCAGTATAAACTTGTCCTGTGTAGGCGTAAAACGGTCAGGTAAGGCTTTTGACACCTAGCCATGACCGCGCCGAATGGCGTGAATATCGTCGCGTTTTGTTTAACATACAGTTTTTTGGCTATTTGATCAGCCCCAAAAAATCTTGACCTGCAAAGCGTGTTTTTAAATCTCTTGTTTTGTTTGTTTATGCAGATTGCCGTTAATTAATCTTAATATCATATTATGGTATTACGTATGTTTTAAGAGTCAAAATTGGTTTTAACTAATTTAGGTTTTATTTTTCTTAAGTTAGCTAGTTAAAATATCATAGCCGACTTCTATCAAAAACCAAAGTTGCACTAAATACAATTATTTAGCTGAAACATAAAAAATGAATGCATTTACTTTTCTAAATAAAAATAAAGCTAGCGGTGTTGCACGATGGCCTGTCAATCAACAAGGCTCCAGATTTAATTGCCTCGCTGGCACAACACTGCGCATTCTCATTCGTATCATTTAATACGATTTACCGGTATCACAGCACCGCGACGCGACCACCTGGCGACACGATTGGCGCCAAATATAACTGTGCAAGAATGTTATTTATACATGCATTGATTACTTCGATCTCTTCACAATAAAACCCATATAAGCCATATCATTAACATAATCAACACACAATTATGCTGCAATCAAGTATCGTAATCTAAGATGCAACGCTTTCTAAACCGTATTAAAATATGCATTCGACGGTCATTACATAAGAACTAAATTAATGTAACACTAAAACATTATCACGCTTCCTAAAAAAATAGCTTTCTTTTGCTTGGCGTTCGGAATTCAAAATCAAGGAATGAATTCAATGCTGTATTTGCTGCATTTAACAAAACCCGACCTTATACTGCCACACGTGGAGTGAAATATAGAATGGCTTGAAAAATCGCAGTGAATCAGTTGATGCTGTTTACATATTGTGTTTAGATGTGTAGGTTGTAGAGTTTGATTTTGCTTGTGGATGTAAAAATATGGTTGGCAGGATAGAAGGCGCCGCGGTTGCCGCCGTGGCGCCGGCGGGCCGCCGACACCTCGTGTATTATGAACTAGCCCCGTGACCTGGCGTCGATCAACTGGTATTTGACTCAGCAAATGAACTAATACCAGTAACTCATTTCTAAGCAAATTGGATTTATACAGAACTCTTTAAAATGCATGATCTAGCGAAAGGTTACACTATAAAATCTCGTCGGAGACAGTACTTAGCACTTGTCGGCACTTTTTTCATTACGATTGAAGTTAATTTGATACATCTATTAATAATGAAAATATCCGTGTAATATATAACAGGAGACAGGATGGAAATTGTTAAGAAATATAATAATTTTCTTACTTAATTAGTTTTATTAGGTACCCAATTTTTTTCGGAATTACTTATTTATACCTAATTCATTGTCGAATTACCATATTGGGTCATCATTTTACATTGAGATCAGTTTATTAAATTAATAATTTGAATTTATTGATAAAAATCGAATGGAATTTACATAAATTCCTATTTGATTATGCCAATCCATAAACCAACGGATGAACACGATCACAGAATCACAAGAGATTCGCTCGGGAAACCTCGCCACTTGTCTCGTCCACACATTATAATATCACGCACCAACAAAAACAAGTGTTTAGAAAGGGACGAGCTTATTCGAAGTTCGTGTTTCGGAACGAAACATCGATAATTTATGCGAACATCCCGAACAGGCAGGAATGCAGCGGGTTTGGTTTATTCTAAATTCGATTTTGGTGTTCAGGCATAGAATACAATATTGTTTTACATGGATTTAAAATAAACGGTGCGGTTGAAACAGGTGTTCGCGGCTTTGGGTGTGGAGTATGAATTAATCGACTTCCAACTTTATAATAAGTTTAATAGAATCGTTTTCTCCTTGATATTGATGTGATTATACGTTGTTTGGAGTGTGCTATGTCCTTCATTGCTCCCAGATGTGCATTCTGTACTGTACAGAGGCGTATTTCTGTAGCGCGGGGCGGGGGTCGTTATAATGGGATCGCGGACACAGGCAATTAACGGTGCTTATAAAATCAACCACTTGGTCATTTTGCGTAATAAATATCTTTATTGAAAGTTTAAATGCACTGACAAGCATCAATATATCAAAAGATCTCAATGAGTAATTCTGTAACTAGCAGCCAAAACAACAATCTGTTCAAAAATCAATCAGTTATTCTGTTCAGTATAAAGCATTGGTTAAGACATCGGTCGGTCTCACACGCGGGAGCTACAGGTTCAAATCCATCAGACTTAGAAATTTGACACGTATGCGCTCAGATCAAATAAAAAAGTACTACCTACCTACCTAGGTATCGCGCGATGAGAGAACCTGCACTTAACACCCACCCACCTCATAGGGTTACTGTTCTGCCTACATATTGTAATGCTGATTTTTCAAATGCAAGCTGAAATCACGTTACCTAGGATCCTAAGAAACTATTTTATTTCATTTCGTTTCATTATTCTTATAACCTTTAGCCACGGCTTCTAAAACACCTTTTTTGTATCGGGGGGAAACCTTCAAAAGGTACCGGTACCTTGGGAAAGGATACCGGGTTATGTGGGATTTGACCGCACTAAACCCCGCTCGGTGGGGCCTCTACGCTTGGGGAGGACTCCGGGATATCTAGTGGAACGCACCGGTGTCCTCCACGCGCGGAGCCCAGAATGGGCCCATCTTCGAGAGAGCAGATATGCTCTCCTGCACCTTCCGATGCTTACGGCGGCATGCCGTCCTTCCCAGGACTACTGGCTGGACTAATCAAGCTCCCACTCTCACAGCCCACAATCCCGGAAGCCCCTTTTTAGTCGCCTCTTACGATCAGGCAGGGGATACCGTAGCACTAAGTATTCTTAATCCCGAAGCTACAGGGCGTTTGACGACCCGCGTGGCGCAATTTACCATGCTGGACTGCCAATCGCCGGGTCCCGATTTCGATTCCCGGCGAAACAGAAATTTGAATGATGAATTTAAATTTCTGTTCTCGGTCTGGGTGTTTGTGTTCCCAGTTCCTGTCTTTGTATGTGTGCATTACTGTCCATGGTACCCACGACACAGCATATTTATTATGTTACTGTGGGGCTATGAGTGTGTAACGTTTATTATTTATTATTATTACAGGGACTAGGTTAAACCCGGCGCCGGCGCATCACTCCCTCGTCACCTTGTCAGTCAAGTGTCGAACAGGTAAGGTAGGGATAATGGTAATTTTTTTTGTGCCTGAATGATTTAAGTTCAACCTGTATTCAGTGTTAGAGCGGTCAAAAGAAAGACACCCAAACCTAAGCAATATCGAGTGCGTTGAAAAGTAGGATGGGTGGCCATTAAGGAACATATATATATATATAGAGTGGTCATAAGAAGGATGGGTGTCAAAAAAGCTAAGCAACGTCGAGTGCGGTCGAAAGTAGGATGGGTGGCCATCAACCAACATGGAGTGCAGTTATAAGAAGAATGGGAATCAAGAAAGCTAACCCGTGTCAAGTGCGGTCAAAGGTAGGATGGGTGTCAACAGTCAAATGTAGGATGGGTGGCAATAAAGCAACATTTAGTTCAGTCATAAGAACAATTTTAATAAAACTAAACCATGCTGAGTGCTGTCAAAAGTAGGATGGATGGCCATTAAGCAACATCTAATACGGTCATAAGAAGGATGGGTGTCATTGAGCTAAGTAATGTCCCTGAGACACATTACACGTCACATCACATACTTCAAAAGCGGCTTATCGACGATGCACCCGTTTGTATATGGGCAATTGGGCGGCACGTTATTACGCCGCTTTGACGAACGCGAAGTGCTCATACAATACGGCGTTCGCCAATTTAGCTGAATTGCAGTCCGGCTGAACGAGAGTACGTCGGATACAATACAGCCCGTTTTAGGAAATGGCTAGCCGTAATGTAATACGGCGGAATATACATACAATCCGACTGCGACATATAGATGACAGTCGTAAAACCTTGTCGGAGGCCTTAAGTTTGAAATCATTCGACAGCTGGTTGGCTACTGACCCGCATTGGAGCAGCGTGGTGGAGTAAGCTCCAGACCTCTCCAATAATGGGTAGAGACCCATGCCCAGCGGACACATACGTTACAAGTAGTTTAATTAAAAATAACCCTCGGTTCAACTCTCTAATGTTGACTGCAAAGTTCAAGTGCTTGTAGAGTTCACAAAGATGGCATTATACTATTCTTTTTCGTTATCTTCCTTTGACTTTTAGTTTTTAAACAAACCAAAGGGATACTTATAGCATTGTTTGTCAAATAAAAGAGAATACAAAATCAAACGCTTTTAACGAAAAAGACGATGCAATGCAAGTGATGCAACATTGTTTTTAACGGACTTCAAAATAAGGAGAAGTATGTTAAATATTTTATAGACGCTACCTAAGAGATGTTAATAGGGTTAACCAATTTTAATACTTTATTTTTTCTATTTGAAAGTTGGAGCGAGCCTTATGAGGGGGTTCATTTAAATTTGATCCATATCTGTCCATTTATCGGGGAAGGCTTTAGGTATAACATCATGCTATGACAAATACCAAAGCCCACGCGGACGAAGTCGCGGGCGGCCGCTAGTACCATAATATACATACAATATTGTTTTACAATAAACGTTTCACACTCATAGCCCCACAGTAGGGTGTATATACCCTGTGTCGTCGGTACCATGGACACATACAAAGACAGATACACAAACACCCAGACCGAGAACAGAAATTTAAACTCATCATTCAAATTTCTGTTTCGCCGGGAATCGAACCCCGGACCCTTCGATTAGCAGTCCGGCATGGTAACCATTGGGCCACACGGGTCGTCACAATGACAATTTCATTAAAGGATTATACAATTTAGATTTATAAGATTTATAACAAAACAATTTATAACAATACAATTACATATAAAACAACGTTTGTGAAAAAAAATTTTTCTTAGAAAAATTACAAGTAAACCCTTCGTCGGTAATTACTATTTTATAAGTAGATAGTATGTACCTATAATATAAACTTATACATACATAGGTTCCTAAAAGGAGAGCGGGGCTTACAAAAAGTCCTCATTGTTAAGCTACCTGTCAGTCTGAAGTGGTGCGCCGGCGCTGTCCGACTCCAATCGACTTTAGAGTTTTTGTGCAAATTTCACAGTGGCTTGTGCCGACAGAACGAATTGTAATAAGAACCATAAATATTAAACATCCAGGCGTCTTTCGGAAAGATTAAATTTAGCGCCCAGACTTGCCATTCTTTGAGATTACGACTAGGCCAACATGGGAGCAGTAAGATGGATGATCGCTGTTAGCAATTTATTTAGGGCCTCTTTCACCACCTTCAAGTAAAGTGACAATACTGCTACGTGCTAATTGTCGGTTAAAGTCACCCGTAACTTCAATTTCAATTTCACGATGTTCGAGCAGCACTAATTATATGATAAACTGACCCGTACTTATAGCTTTTACTGTCAATTAACTTTACTTGGGACGTAACTAATCAACACTTTATGTGGAGATGGTGAAAGAGGCCCTTGGAGTTTTACTGGTTCGGTTGGTATGGTAAGCCATCAAATTTGTTTGTTGTCCAGAGAGGAAGATTTATCGGTATTTTTAAATTCGAGAAAACGTACCACGGACCCATATCGACTCCAATGCGCGTGTGAGTAAGGTCCAAATATCCTCCAATATTGGAGATCTCTAACCTCAAATAGGTATATATGAATCGATCAATACTGAAAGTTTTTGACGGTTAGGTACATTTCCTATTGTAGTAATTGGAAGGTTCAAAGATGGTTCAAAGATAACAATTAGTAGTAGGTTAACACTTAGTACTAATTAGTAATAGTAGTTTAGTAGGTGGTAGAACTATTATGGTTCGCCCGGGGAAGTAATTACCACCGCTGCACCCACTTCTGCCGTGAACCAACTCTATTATGTTTCGGTGGAAAAGTGCAGTTACCGGCATTCCTGGATTTATAAATAGGCCGTATAGGCCGCGGCCTTGTGGCGGCAGCGTCCTAGGGGCGGCAGATTTCAGAGGGTCCCTCGATTTCAGAGGATAAAAGTCAAACACGTTCACTGATTTTCTCATGGTATTTTATACTTTAAAAAGTCCCTTTAGAAACTCATTCATATCGAAACCTATAACGTAACATATAACGTAGCAACCCTCGCTTTCCTTAGGTATGTACATGGAGCGGCGGCAATAAAGTGTCCTGCCACACTTACATGAGGCGACCACTAACCTCCGGAGTGGCAGCGCAATTGCATACGACCTCAGACAAGACAAGATTTACCTATGCTTACTTGAGGTTGTATGTAGATGTCCATGGGCTGCAGCGACTATTTACACCACGTGGCCTGCATGCTCATCTGCTAATCCATTCAAATAAAAAAACCTATAAATTTTAAATAACTTTACGGCGTCTATTATTCATAAAAATAACTGTGGAGTGTTGGCTCCACACTCGTATATAACATCGATATCGCTTCAGCCCCACTGCCAAAAACTGTTATCAACTCCAAACCCAATTTCATCCAATCTAGTTCAATGGCAGTCGACATCCATCTCGGTTTAGACCATCTGTACCATATATCATTTATTATCTGTAATGTGATTGAAGCCGGTAAGTTATCGTGTGCTCATTTCAGTTTGTTTCCTCCCACGCCAGTATAAATTGGCAAAGATATTAATATTGATATGTGGATTGACCCTGGCCGAGATATATGACCTTGTTTACTCCAAAAAAATTGGAGGATTTCGATTGCACTTTTAGAAATGTTTTGTTTTGTCCCAACAGAAGTTAAGAACAAATTAAAAATTATTATGACATGAATTTGTTATCCAATATCGGTTGTGAGATGGGTGACCGCTAAGTGCAAAAATTCCAAGGTCGTTTCCGTGCTTTGAATATCACGTTAAGCCGTCGGTCACGGTTATTATCGATATCTACTCATATTATCTAGCTATTGGCTATCTAGCTATAGCGATCTAGCTATTGTAAAACCTTTTCGAAGGCCTTAAAGAGTTTTGAAAAGCATCCGACAGCGAGTTGCCCACTAACCGACATCTCCACAGTCCCGCATTGGAACAGCGTGGAGAAATATACTCCAGGCCTCCCAGGGTCCCCCAGGGTCGCAGCCATTAAATGAATGCAATGTACAGTGGAGAAAGTATATTACATTTAGGTAGGTAGGTATCTAGTCTCTATAGTTTCAGGATTAAGAATAGAGCTACGGTATCCTCTGCCTGATCGTAAGAGGCGACTAAAAGGGAGTTTCAGGGGTTGTGGGCGGTGAGAGTGGGAGCTCGATCCGTCCAGCCAGCGGCCCCGGGAAGTACGGCGGTGTGTACGTTGCTGCAGGCCTCCCCAATAATGGGGAGAGACCCGTACCCAGGAGTAGGACGCGAAATGGTTAACCCATTGATTGGTTACACATTGGTTAAGCCATGTTTGCCATCTATGGCTACAACCCTTTTGCGTCCCACTGCTGGGCACGGGTCTCTCCCCCTTATTGGGGAGGCCTGGAGCTTACTCCACCACGCTGCTCCAATGCGGGTTGGTGGAGATGCGGGTTAGTGGCCAACCCGCTGTCGGATGTTTTCAAACCGCCCATAAGGCCTCCGACAAGGTTTAACGACTGTTATCTATCGACAACAACCGGGACCGATCGCTTAACGTGCCCTCCGAAGCACGGAAACGCGCATGAAATTTTTTGCCACTAGCGGTCACCCATCTCACAACCGACCGCGCCCGTTTGGCTTAGCTGCATAGACCACTTGCGTTCTACGCTAGCCGCCGAGCCATGCGCGCTTCGCCATCTACTTATACTCTGCTATAATACCAACTTTTCAAACTTCAAAATTCATATTCATATTTTAATTAATAATCTTAATAACCTTTGGCAATGCGTTCGCATATCAATCACCTGTACGAAAAATCTAATCTAAAGCCAGCTGATCATGCACCTGCAACGTTTTTTATAGCATTTCATGAAAAACAGAAGTAATCAGGGTCTTATAGGATACGAGCTCCCGCCCGCGGCTTTACCCGCGTGGAATTCGGTTATCATCCCATACTATTTATAACTCCTATTTCTTCCCCATGAAGGTCGAAACGTCAAAATATTTATTTACTTTCTATTCAGTGCCGAAATACAAAGTTTCATTTTTATTTTCAACTATTTTGAATCCAACCCTTTATGTTGGAAAAATTTATGCCAATTTTACGCGATAAAAACTATCCTATGATAATATTACCGTGATAATATTACCGTGCCTATGACCTTTCCCAAGCTTCACTCTATATGTATGTTTACCTTATTACATTAAAATTAGCAGTAGTACTGCCGTGAAAACGTAACAGACACACACACAGACAGAGTTACCTACTTTCGCATTTACAATATTAGTATGGATTGGTTAGTAAATTGTGTTTTGGTGATCATTTTTATTAAATTATTACATTAACATTGTTATGCTGTAAAAGTCTTCATCAGTGGGTTCCACAAGAGATCACGCAAGAAGGCCAACGAAGTAGTTATGATTATTCCTTTCGCAACTGAACAAAAGATTGGATCTGGTACCACGGATAGTATCCTACATCTTGCTATCGAAGCTGGCGGGAGCTCATCAGCTCACCCTTTGCCAAAGCTGCAAACATTTTACGCCTTTCCGAGGCTAGGCCTGGTAGATGAAACCATTTTTCTCCTTTCCAATCCTATATGGATTGATCTCCACCAATCCATATAGGATAACCGTATCTTTATACGGGTTACTAACTGACTAGCACGCCCGTTTCACTTAGCTACTCGTAAGTAGATTGCTTGAGTAACTTGGGTACTGCATGCACGTTTCAATAGGTCTCTTTAACAGGTTTGTGCGCTTCTCTTAAATACGTCGGTAAAAACATTAGCCTAATTCTAATTGGCCATGGTCCCATTCCGGGCCCTGCTAACCCAAATCCCGGCACCTGACGCACCTGCGGCGAATCCTTTCGTTTTTTTGCCCGCACACCTGCGCCTGCGCCGATCCTGCAGAGCTATTGTGCAATGTAGGCTTAGAAAATGAGTAGTTGTAGAAGTTCATATTTTTAAATTGAAATTATTATTTTTGTATTTAGATTTAGTCGAAACCTAAAGTGAGTCATTAAAAAAAACAAAAAAACAGTGTTTGCCTATACATATATGAAAATAAGAAAGGACTTAAAAGATCGGGAAATAAAATTTAAGAATTCGTTCTTTATTTTTCCAATTTCAATTTCCAATTGCAATTTTAATTTCCTTTTGAAATGTTGTAACTGAAGAATTATTTTGGAAAAATACCTATTGGAACAAGGAAATTGAAATAATATTGGAAAAAGTTTAAATCTGATCTTTCACCTCTAAAATAATTTATCCGTTCTTTCACTATAAAAATATTTCCACAAAGTAATGACAGAACACGAAGCGCGCATGGCCCGGCGCTTAGCGTAGAACGCAAACGATCTATGCAACTAAGCCAAACGGGCGCGGTCGGGTGTGAGATGGGTGACCGCTAGTGGCAAAAAAAATCATGCGCGTTTCCGTGCTTCGGAGGGCACGTTAAGCCGTCGGTCCCGGTTGTTGTCGATAGATAACAGTCGTTAAACCTTGTCGGAGGCCTTATGGGCGGTTTGAAAACATCCGACAGCGGGTTAGCCACTAACCCGCATCTCCACCAACCCGCATTGGAGCAGCGTGGTGGAGTAAGCTCCAGGCCTTCCCAATAATGGGGAGAGACCCGTGCCCAGCAGTGGGACGCAAAAAGGGTTGCGGCCAATGACAGATAATTGAATCTAGGCCCTGTCTATTGCTTCGTAAGACTTTCCCGCCATTCTATCGTGTGAAGGTCGATACTTTAATTTTTTATATGAAAGGTGTGATCCCAGAGCCGATTAAGAAACTTTTTTTAGAAATGGCTAGGCTCAGGAGTTGCCAGCAATGAAATGTAAAAAATGTTGTCTCTGTAACTTTATCTGCGCTTTGTACAATGTAAACAAAAAATGGGATTGGAAAGATGATCTTAAAAAACGTAAAAAAACAGTTTTTGCTAATATACAAGTACCGATGTAATAAGCTGCTAATAAGCGTGATGTTAATAAGGTTCACGTGGCGTTATGATGTTTTGAATTTTTGATAATAATAGCTCCGTGAAATATTTATGATTTTTTCAGAAATTTTGTGTCCATTGTAATTAAAAAGGCTGTGATTATCTTCTAAAGGAGTGTGGCCCCTGAAAATTTATGAGGAACCAATTGTTATGTGTATATATTTTATTTTTATCAGCCTAAACAACAAAAACAGCAACGTTAGTGAACCCTTTTGGAAAAAATTATACAAACTCAAATCTACAATAGCACTAGTAAAACGTATTCCAAAAGGTGCTCGAATTTGTGTAGCTCAAAAACTTTCTCAGGTTATTAACAATATAATAAAGAATAATTCTATTGAAAATTGGGAGCAATTATTAACTTTCTCATTTAAAATTCTTCATGCAGCTGATGATACTTCAGTAAAACAAAATTCTTTAACTCAAAAAATTAAATCTAACTGTTCACAATTACTGGAATTTCATAATTTCGATAAAGGTAAATCATTTCGGCCATGCACCCTTTATCGAGCCATAGAGAATAAAATAAGTGATGGAGATTTAAAGGGTGCCTCCAACCTACTCTTCTCAAATGATGTTATCGCTCCCGATTCTGCAGAAACACTAATAGCCTTACAGTCAAAACATCCTCCATCTACCTCTCATATTGATCTGCAAGCTTTACCCTTTAATGCTACGCCACCATTACACGTGTCGAGCAAAGACGTCTATGGGGCTATTATGTCGTTTAAAAACGGTTCTGCCAGTGGACTTGATGGCTTGTCTCCGCAACATTTAAAAGACCTTGTTTGTGGCACGACTGGAGAAACTGGCAGGACATTGTTGAACGACATAACTGTATTAATAAATTTAATGTTATCTGGAGGTGTAAACTCTGAAATAAGTAGTGTTTTATACGGCGCTAATTTATGTGCTCTAAAAAAGAAAGATGGGGGTATTCGTCCCATAGCCGTAGGAAACACTTTGAGAAGAATAGCTTCTAAGGTCTGTTGTAAACACATTATATCTAAATTACAGGTAAAATTTCAACCTTTACAGCTGGGTTTCGGTTCAAAGGGTGGATGCGAGGCAGCTGTACACAGCCTTAGAAGCTTTTTACTCAAGGAAACTGGTGGTGTTGTATTAAAGGTAGACGTCAAAAATGCTTTTAATTCAGTCGATCGCAACTCCTTACTTCAAGAAATTAAAAATGAAATTCCGGAAATTTTTTCATATCTTTATCAATGTTATGGTGCACCAACAAGTCTTATATATCGAAGTAATTTAATAAAGTCTGCGGTCGGCTGTCAACAAGGAGATCCACTTGGGCCTGCTATATTTAGTTTAGTTATTCATCCAATTATTTCGGCACTAAATTCAAAATTAAATATGTGGTATTTGGATGATGGAACTTTAGGTGGCGATGCATCTACTGTTCTAGCAGATCTAATACTACTAAAAGACTCTTTTAAGAAAGTTGGCTTACAGTAAAAATTTTCTAAATGTGAATTATATATCTCAGATGTCTTGACAGAAAAAGAAAAGAGCTCAATAATTCAAGATTTTAATGTAGTGTCACCGCAAATTCAAATTTTAAACAAGGAAACTCTTCGTCTTTTAGGTTCACCAGTTTTAGAAGATTCCATTCCCCATTTTCTTGAAGAGCAACAATCAAAATTTGAAAATATTTCGGATCGTTTGGACAAAATTAAAATTCATATGGCATATCATATAATTCGGCATTGTGTTTTTGTTCCACAATTCACATATTTTTTAAGGTGCTGTCCAGCTTGGAAATTTAAAGATTCCCTTTCAATATTGGACGATTACATACACGGCACCTTAAAAAATATTTTAAATAGTAATTTGAACGAGAAGTCCTGGTGTCAAGCCTCTTTACCGATAAGGTTTGGCGGTCTCGGCATAAGGAAACCTTCATCTATAGCTCTCCCAGCATTTCTATCTTCCACAAGCAAAATCAAAATTCTTTTTCAAAAAATAACATTTTTGTCGCTTGGTCTTTCAGACGTTTCGTATAGTTTAGAAGCTAGAAATGCTTGGAGTTTAGCTTGCCCAGGTGTATCTCCTCCCAAAAATGAATATATTCAGAAGCTATGGGACGAGCCGCTTTGCAAAAATTTGCATTTATCTTTGATAGAGTCCAGTGCTTCTCCAGCCGAGCGTGCTCGTCTCCTAGCTGTTTCTGCTAAGGAATCGGGTTTTTGGCTAGATGCTCTGCCATCTTCAAATTTGGGCACTTTACTCGATAATAATACATTCTCGATTGCAGTTTCCCTGCGACTGGGTATAAAAGTAACTCATCCTCATTGCTGTCCTTGTGGCACTCAAGTTGACTGTCTGGGTTACCACGGTCTATCATGTAGACGCAGTGCTGGTCGTCAATGCCATGCTGCTTTGAATGATGTCATCCGGAGGGCCTTAGCCACCGTCAACGTACCGGCTCAATTAGAGCCGAATGGTATCGTACGTGACGATGGTAAGAGGCCCGATGGTTTGACATTAGTACCTTGGAAAAATGGGAGGTGCCTTGTGTGGGATGCCACTTGTGTGGATACTTTGGCACCTTCCCATATTCACTTATCCTCCAGAGCAGCTGGTGTGGTGGCGACTGATGCTGAAATCCGGAAGCTGCAGAAGTATGTAGCTCTTAACCGGGACTACATATTTCTTCCTTTCGGAGTCGAAACGATGGGACCGTGGGGTCCTGATGCAAAGGTATTTTACAAGCATTTATCCAGACGGTTAATTGAGTGTACCCATGACCCGCGAGCTGGCTCTTACCTCGGTCAAAGAATAAGTTTAGCTATCCAGCGGGGTAATGTAGCCAGCGTCCTGGGTACACTGCCCAAGGACAGTAATTTGGATGCTGCCTTTTATATTTAATCTGTAAATTTTTAATTATTTTTTTTTGTTTTTAACATTTTTTTTTCATAAAGTAAATTTAGATATAGTTTAATTTTAATTTAATAATTAGTGTCTTTTGTTTTTTTATTTTCATTTATTTTCATTTCTCCGTGTAAAAATCTTTGAATTATAAAAAATTTTTGGTGGAGGAGGTGAGGTGATGGTTCTAAGTGGTTCCGAATTCAATTCCCACTTGAGTGATGAAATTAAATTGATCCCATCATTCTTATGATCGCACCAGATATAACTTCATGGCCACCCATCCTACTTTTGACCGCACTCGACATTGCTTAAGTTTATTAACACCCATCCTTGTTAGGACCGCACTAGATGTTGATTAAAATTGGCCACCGTTCCTACCTTTGACTGCACTCGTCATTGCTTATCCTTGTTGATACCCATACTTTTCATTATGCAGTGTTTAGTCTGTCGTAATCTTGTGTTTTATGCATATTACTTGTACGAACACGATGTTTCACAGGTGTCCCATGACGGCTCTATTTTTTTTATAAATTCGAAAGTATGTATATAACTTGGTCCATGCAGGCGATGCCGCTAGCGGAAGGCTAGTTTTTTGTATCAATTCGGGTATTACCATATAAGTATTACGAGTATTTTAAAACCTGGATCTGATTAATTCATCAATAATAATATATATAAGTTAACAAATTGACATAAGTTATATTTTGGATTTGACGATTGTGATTTTATTTTAATAATTTTATTTAATAATTGTATAAATAATTAATTAATGTATTTTATAATTTGACATGTACATCTATTTGAATTTTATTAATTTGACAGGACTTAATTGCCACGCAATTTTATTCCACTGATTTAATAACTATAAAGGAACTCATTATGTAATGTATGACTAATTACTCTAACGCATTAGGTATACCTGTAATGTTAGACGTAAGTATTCTATTAATAAATAAATAAATATATTTTTTTTCAAAGAGTACTAATATCGTTGATTGAACGCGCTTATTTCAGGAACTAAGTAACAAACGAATTGAAAAAATATTTTTGTGTTGGATAGTCCATTTATCGAGGAAGGCTTTAGGCTGTACATATAATATCATGCTATGAATAATACCAAAGACCACGCGGACGAAGTCGCGGGGGCCGCTAGCTTTAAGATAAAATTAAAATTGACTTTCTTAATAACTATCAAATTAATTAAATAAAATTAGATCATTTTGTCAATTTATTTACATCGTCTATAGGCATAGTTTTTGTTATTATGCAATAATTATATGAGATACCTACTTAAAATCTAAATGATATAAAAGAATCACTTATTTATAAAATACCTAATTTAGAGTGTTGGTTATTCTTACTTTGAAAAGATCAGACTCCGTAATTTATATGTTAGTCAACCACAGTTAATGCGTCTGAACAAGATTCACTCAAAGATTAACTGAGACATCACGTAACTTGACGTTTAAGTGAAGAGACCTCCCGGAAATAAAAACTTAAGAACTGAATCATTGACCACACTTAACAGCATTTGTAAGGACCCCCCAAAAGACTTAAGGCAGTCTATTGACCTCACCGAGGCCGACAAGAAATACCCATGCAAAAACCCTCGTTCAATGGGCACACACCGGTACACTACATAGGAGCCTCGTTATTCGGAGGCCAGAGGTCCCGGGACGGTCGTTGCATTGCTATTTTATTTATATAGACGTAACGTAGACGAAACGCAACCTTCAGCAAGATTGAATCAGATATGATAATATTGATAATGCATCCAGTTGGCCTGCTATTCCGGAGGCTGATGGTCACTTAAGTAAGTCTAGCCGTGATCACACCTTTTTATTGCTTCATCTTGGGAATTTAGCAGCGGTACCTCCCCCATCGAACTATGGAAATTATACTACCGTTAGGGCGCCTCATTCTTGGTGTCGAGAAAAGTGACTGGACTGCGATTTTGGGGACGAGATCCGGCTTCCACTTGAGTCACTCTGGTTTGCTACTAAAACAGGCAAGTTAACGTGTAAATGCAGCCTTTACACGTTAACGCAAGGCTACTAATATAGTAGCCTTAAAGTTAATAAGGTAAGTCCATCTAAAAAAAGTGGAGTCAAAGGAAGTCTTCTCATTTACAGGTAAATAAAACACTCAAGGATTGCCAGTGCCAAGTGACCATTTGAAACACTTGTAAAGACCTCCCAAAAGATAAGAGGCTGTCTAGTGACCCCACAGTGGCCGACAACAAGTAGCCATTAAAAAAACACAGCACTAATCCTGTGGGGTCCTAGAACAGTAACGACAAAAACTCCCACTTCATATGACTAATGATCTCATCAATTTCTCGGCAAATTCCTTCCGAATGGCAACACATGCGGAGTAGAAGACACATGTCATTGGGTGTGCATTTCCGGTGCCAATGTTAGCAGTGTAACACTGTCTTAATGGTGATGTTCCGGGGCTAATGATCGTTTTAAATTAGGGTAACATCTTTTTTAATTTACGTCAATTACTGTTTATTGGATTAAGTTTTTGTGTTTTAACGCGTTAATTACGGGCTATTATTGGGTAATTAGACTGTTTTTTCGTGCTTATGCTTTGAAGAACAGTTTCTATTATTTACTACACCAGGCCTGTTTTTAGCTTTTATAAACTATTCGAGTTATAAGCAATGCAAAACGGACGCAAATTATTTGTCTTTTTCAATTTCGTATTATGACATCATAGAGCAACGAATCCGAAACGATCAAATCCGTGGATTCATATATGATATGGATCGATATACATAGGTTTCAAAGCTTAAAGCATCAAGGTATTGACAATCTATTGGTATTGACAGGTCAGTTTCAAAGTCTGCAAGCTTAGAGACTACTCTATCTCGATCCCAATGGATCGAAGTATCGACCGATCAATGGAGAGCTATGCAAGATGCCAGTATGCGTTGTCAAGGACAAAACTTTAGGCCTTGCACTCTCTACAAATAGGACCCACATCTCTCAGAAGTTTCTTTTTATGTTCGTTTTTCAACTTTTTCATGGTCATTTTGTGAATTGATAATGATAAAAGGCGAAATTTTGACAGACGTCAAACAGTGCCTTCAATTCCATTCCTTATCTCTTTCTAAACAGTAGTCCGCAATTTTTTTACATCTGCTGTTATTTATTTAATTTTAAAAGAAAGTGTTTTATTTGCAATAATCACAAATGACTTTTGTTAGGGTATATTTTACTAAAGATTTATGTTTAATTATATACTTATTAAAATACATGCTTATAAAAACTCACAGGTTTGCTCGACTTAAGCGCTATTGTAGTGTCCGTCACTACGATAGGACACTAAGGAATCACTGGCTCACCCTTACACACAGTGCAGCGCAGGCGCACGTCTCACCTGTACCACGTCCGTTACACGACTGACAGATCGACGTCTACCCCCCCACTGGTGTACATGAGACAATGTACATATCTATTTAATAGATACAAACACTACATCCCTTCCTTTGTATATTTTTTTTATTTTGATTTAACGTAAGTAATCAATTTACAACACCTGATGAATTATATAAGTTTTGATTTATACATTTATAAAATTATCTGTTATTACAATAATGAACATTGTTTTAAGGATTATATTTAAATCATTATTATTTTTTCCTGATCTTCAGCTCTCATTTTCTATAGCTTTCCATTCTCCTTCCACACTCTTTAAATAAATTGCATTCCTTCGTAGTCTTTGTCAAATTTCTTCATTTCGTACTGTGATGTCTCCTCCAATAGTTTTTTACACTATGTGTGGTGTGTTGTAGTTGAAAGCTTATTACTTTCCATTTCCTATACTTTCTCGCCTTCTGTAATTTCCAAATTCTGCTTCTGTTCTTCTTTTCCGGTCTCCATATTCCTTTCCCTATTCTTTTTGTAACTTGGCTCGATCTCTAACTTCCGTGTCGTTTCCCATTTCGTTTAGGATTCTTTTTTCATTTTTCCAATATTCTTCGATGTTCGCTTTTCCCTAGTTTTTGTCATCATCGTAGTATTTGTTTGAGAGGTTCTGTCGTCGTGGCCATATTAGGCATCCACTTATTTATATAATTCACCAAACCCAGAAAGCTTTGTAATTTCTAAGAGCGTATTACTTCCATATGCCAATAATATATTATTTTACTCTTTCATTTGTTTACAGCAAATTATCCTATTCCTCTATAAATACTCCCCACTTTTATCAGTTATTAAATTTAGCTTGCAACCTGAATCAATTAACATTTAACTATGCCATATATAATTGTAGCGTCATCATTTAAATCATAGGTTTATTATGACTTTGACTACGTCAAGATAGATTGGCAAAACAAAGAAGAAAGAACATAGTAATGCTTGAGTTACAGCAAGATAGATATGCGAAACCATTCATGTACACGATATCAGCCTAAATCGACCTAACATCATTTGTGGACGAAACAAATTCCGCTTATTGTCGTGAAATATCTGGTGTTAAAGGTTAAAATGGTGTTTATTGGACATACATAAATATAGGCACGTGTCCAATACCTGGATATAACTCATCTAAGAAAGAAATCCAAATAATTATACATTTCACATATAAGTACGAATAAAATATTTAGCAATCTAAATGCAATTATTTACATCTGACATTAAAATGTTCTGTATGAACGGATGGCATGAATTATGACATTTTATCATATTAATGCTTTAAATGCATAATCATTATATTTGAGATTATTATAAATACGTGAATTTCTCATGTTTTTTAACAGCAACTTTGTAAAGATTGACTGACATCTGACATTATCGATAAGTTATCGAAATGTCTCTTACCGTCCAAGATATATTATTTTTAGAAATTAACCTCTTAATTTTTTTAATTATTTATTAAATTTTGGTATTTCATAACCGAACACCACTATAATAAATATTCTTGAAAACAATTTAAACTTGACATTGTTTCAGATTTCACAAAATATTTATGATGGCTAAAAATGATGAATAGAGGAAAATGGATTCCCAAAAAATATTCGACTACATATATATTATTTTATGCAGCAAGCACTTCCATAAAAATGTTTTTCTAATAGAGGAGCTTAAAAAGTTAAACTGCGTTCTGATATATGTATAATTATTTTCTATATTTTTTTGGAGGAAAATAATATTGTTTTGTGTGTATCTAGTTTTGTTTTAGTTACTTTACTATTACATCTATGTCTTATCAAGATCGATAGGCTTTAATGTATATAGAAAGTTAAATTCGACGTAGTCACGCAACAATATTTGTCAAGCACACATGCGCTTTACACGCATACTGAGGTATTTTGTTTTTTAGTCTCGTCTAGTCATGCTTCTTCCAATCTTTACGTAGTATATATAGGTATATAAAATGCATGATTTAAATTAAATATGTATTGAGCTCTATCGTCTTCCAGAGAATTAATTGCAGTCTCATTCCGTGGACGTTTATAATTGTGGTTTTTTTCTTTTTTCTGTTTCCGTTCCTGTTCACTCACGTTTTTGTAGATGCTTTTTTTTGGTTCAGCAACATCATAATTGATAATGATCTAACTTTCCACAGCCATTACATTCTCTTTAGCCGGGCTGGCAAAACCTTGAGATAAGTGTGTAGAATCTCCACATCTAGTACACTTTTGTGTTTCCTTTTCTTCATTATATTCTTTTTATTCCCTGTTTCATCTATATTTATATTTATTTTTAAAGTTCAGTGCATTAACTTCATTAGAATTTTTTTGTCTCTTCTTTTCGTAGTTTTCCAGCTGGTAGTTAACAATTTCAAGAGTAGTATCTATAGTAATCACCTTGTCTAATATAATTTTATCTCCCATCCCTCATTTTCTTCCTCAAATTCGATGATAGCCATTTTTCATTATTTGATCAATTAGATGTTCATCCGGTTTATCAGTTTTACATTTCTCTGCCTGATGTCACTTTCAAACTGTTTAATAAGATGAAACATGTGCCTTTCCTTGTTTTGTTTTTAGTGTTGTTTTTTTTCGAGCGGAGGAAGCCGGAATCTAAATGATCTAATCCAATTGAATTAAAATCAAAATACCTTCAATTGAATGAAAGTCAAAATACCTTCAATTGAATGAAAGTCAAATTACGTTCAATTGAATGAATGTCAAAATACCTTCAATTGAATGAAAGTCAAAATACCTTCAATTGAATGAAAGTCAAAATACCTTCAATTTAATGAAAGTCAAAATACCTTCAATTGAATGAAAGTCAAAATACCTTCAATTTAATGAAAGTCCAAATACCTTCAATTGAATGAAAGTCAAAATACCTTCAATTTAATGAAAGTCAAAATACCTTCAATTGAATGAAAGTCAAAATACCTTCAATTGAATGAAAGTCAAAATACCTTCAATTGAATGAAAGTCAAAATACCTTCAATTGAATGAATGTCAAAATACCTTCAATTGAATGAAAGTCAAAATACCTTCAATTTAATGAAAGTCAAAATGCCTTCAATTGAATGAAAGTCAAAATACTCTCAATTTAATGAAAGTCAAAATACCTTCAATTTAATGAAAGTCAAAATACCTTGAATTGAATAATTTGAATGAAAATCAAAATACCTTCAATTGAATGAAAGTCAAAAACCTTTAATTAAATCAAAGTCAAAATACCTTCAATTGAATGAAAGTCAAAAAATCTTTATTTAAATCAAAGTCAAAATACCTTCAATTTAATGAAAGTCAAAATACATACTTTCAATTGAATGAAAGTCATACTTCCAATTGAATGGAAGTCATACTTCAAATCGAATGGAATTCCCTACTTTCAATTTAATGAAAAGCTTGTTAAAAAGCAACCTCTTATTGAAAAGAAATCCAAATACTTTAAATTCAATTGATTGAATATCATACTTCCAATTGAATGGAAGTCCCGCTTTCAATTTAATGAAAAGCTTGTTGGAGAGCAACCTCTTATTGAAAATAAATCCAAATACTTTAATTTCAATTGATTGAATATCATACTTCCAATTAAATGGAAGTCCTCTATTATAAGTCTATATATCTATATATCTATTAAGATTATCTAACAATTACATGTAAACATTCTAAAAGATAACTTCTAATTATATCTCTAATTTAATGGAAATCCAAAACTTTCAATTTATTTAATTGAATGAAATTAAGGACAATTCTATATAATCAATTTAATGGACACCTTTCTATAAAACATTTTTATATTTATACGCTTCACACTCACAGCCCCCCAGCAGGGCAGATACACGCCGTGGGCACCACGGACACACACAAAGACAGAAACACAACCACCGTGAACAGAAACCCAAAACCACAGAGTACTTTATTATATACGTTAACTTAAACTCATCATTCAAACCCCCGCCCCGCCGAGAATCGAACCCGGGACCCCCCGACCGGCAGCCCGGCACCGCAACCACTACGCCACGCGGGTCGTCTATTCACGCGGGCGGTTATTTAATTTTCATGTTGTGTTTTCATGACACATAAAACGTTACACTATAACAGGTTTTGAAGAAAATGATTAAGTATTTAATTAAGTGGAGTATTTACTTAAGTAGACCTGTAAACACTTCATGCAAAACAACTTTAATTTACTAAAGTTGTAAACATTCCATTCAGAAGACAGGTAGGTATTTTATTTTATAATGCAAGCATTTTATTTTATTTTAGGGTTGTTTTTAAATTTAAGTTAAGTACTTAATATGACTTACGTTATTAGTTTATAAAATAGTATTCAACATTTATTAATGAGTGTTCGGTAGGTATTTTTAAACTTAACATAATAATATGGAACTATAATGTAAATAATCATAGGAAGGTGTGCAATTACTTCATAACGTACACAAATAATAAATTCATTACGCTTCGAAAGTCTTAAAATTTCTTAAAATTTAGATAGTTCTAGTAAAATTCTCAAGATGTCGATCACTTTGTACATCCATGAATTTGTTATTACGTAGTCACAAAGAATAGTGTAAAATCACGCATTATGAGGGTAAAGCAATACTTTTATTTTTATGCACACCCGCTAACTACTCAATATCTCAAATATGTTAGATTTCTAATTTTGTATGTATAATAAATCAGTATTTATTTTCTGTATGCCTGCTATTATTTAAGTTTGTAATTGTTATTGATTTCTCAGTAACTAAATTGTTGCTAATTCTTTATAGGAAATAATAAAGTTCTTAAACCATACATTTCCATAATCCTGTAGTAATATTTACAATTATAGTTAGGCAATATTCTATTTAATGTAATTGACAAGGATATTATTGATGTTTTAACTTATATTTTAAATAATAATAGTTTTTTGTAAGTACAGGGAAGTTAATTATTTTACCCTTATATTACTTTGCCGAATAAATAAATGTTATCACATTGACTTCGCTCGTCAATTCAATGTGGTGCCGTTAGTTAGATGACTTATCAAATTATTTTATAAACAACTGGCACATAATCCTTCTATTTTATTTGGTGTAATGTTATAACATTATGCTACAAAAATAATTGTAATTACACAATATTATAAGTACTTATAAAACATCAATAATTCCTTCTCCCTTTTCCTTTTTAACTTTGTTTATTAATTTCAATTTTACTGACCTTTATCCTCGTCGCCACTTGTAGTGTCCGTCACTACGATAGGACACTAAGGAATCACTGGCTCACCCTTACACACAGTGCAGCGCAGGCGCACGTCTCACCTGTACCACGTCCGTTACACGACTGACAGATCGACGTCTACCCCCCCACTGGTGTACATGAGACAATGTACATATCTATTTAATAGATACAAACACTACAGCTATTATTATATGACTATGACACTTCTGTAAATTAGATGAATTTAACCAAATTCATATAAAGTAGTTCCCACAAAACTCCTACATTTTTAAGTAACCTCAAAATAGTATATTTCAAGTCATATCCATATTCCGCATCCACAATACGACAACGCACTCGTTTTCATGGCGTTCCCACTCTGTAACATATCTGTTTACACCGACAGACAAAAAGTCCGTACGATTTGACTGCCAATGAGCCGGATGCCGCATTTAATTAGTTCGAAATTGGTCACACGTTGCCGTATGTTAGAGATGATGGTTAACAGTGCTACATTGTTGCAGTAAGGATGAGAAAAATATTTGGGGAATTTAAATATTGTGCGGTTCACTGCGGCTTCACAAGCGTATTTTTCGGCGCGTTCGCGCGTCTTTTGTTCGTTTATTGAAGCGCGTATCGTATCGCCACGAAACGTCATGTTATTATACGTAAGTTGAGCGCGTTTTTCGAAACGTAGGATTTTTGGTGTGTAACCGCACTAAAAGTCCGTGCAAAAGTGGTAGATATTGAGTACATTCCTATTTTGTGTATGCCTTTTGGAAGACTTTATAGAGTACCTACATAATATATTAGATAATCACTTTTCCGGTTTCCGCTTTCATCTTCTCTACACTTAGGTATCGGATGTAAGATGGGTGACCACTAATAGCAAATTTTATGTGTGTGCGTTATCGTGCTTTGGAAGGCACCGCTAAGATGTCTATTCTGAAAGGCTGTTCTAAGCGCGACGATCCAAAGATTCGAATATTTTCGAGTATAAGTTTGAGCCTTTTCTGACTCTTTATTTCATGGTTGCAATACTCTATAGTTAAGTTATCGAAAATATGAAGCTATTAAGAACATTATATCAGTAACTATTATTTAAACTTTTAAAAAACATTATCTCGAAATCGCATTAGAGTAGGCCCACTGGCAGTGGCGGATCTAGGATTTCAGTTTGGGGGGGTTTGATGGCTGTAATTTCAAAAAATTTTTCAACGGGGTGGGGGATAGTTATAAGTTAGGGGGAATAATTTAAGAATAATAAATGATATTAGTTTGGAGGAATTAGAAGTTTGTCGACCCCAATGGCCAATTGCCCCTGGTTGCTACAGATATCAGTCGAGTTGGAGAAAGACCTTTTTTTTATTTGGTATCTTACGTTGGCCGCGCTCAAGCTTCTGGAGTCTTATTTGAGTGATAGGATCCAGAGGGTTGAAGTGAACGGTAAAATGTCAAACGGGTCTGTAGTTCATTTGGGGGTCCCACAGGGCTCAGTACTCGGCCCGTTCCTATTTTTAATATATATTAACGATCTGCCATATATGGTGGAGAATAATCACGAGATAGTATTGTTTGCAGACGATACTTCCTTAATTTTCAAAACTAATAGACAAACTGATGATTATGACGATGTGAACAATGCTCTCTCTGAGGTGGTAAATTGGTTTAATGTAAATAACTTAGTACTCAATAACAAAAAGACCAATTGTATTAAGTTTTCACCACCTAATGTTAAAGAAAATGTTGTAAAACCTCAATTGAATGGCGAGGAAATGAGCTTTGTTGATGAAGCTGTATTTCTTGGATTAACTGTTGATTCTAAGCTTCAATGGGGACCCCATATCTCTCGGTTAGCGAATAGACTAAGTTCTGCCGTCTTTGCGATTAAAAAAATAAGATCACTTACAGATGTCGATACAGCCAGATTAGTCTATTTTAGTTATTTCCATAGTATAATGTCGTATGGTATTTTACTGTGGGGAAATGCAGCTAATGTCGACACAATATTTATTTTGCAGAAGAGGGCTATTCGCGCAATATATAAATTAAATTCTAGAGAATCACTGAGAGAAAAATTTAAGGAGACTAATATACTAACATTTGCATCGCAATATATTTATGAAAATATAATGTATGTTCGTAAAAACAAACACGAATTTACGACCTTTTTGGATCTACATAGTTCGAACTGTGTTTCGACAAGGAGTGGCCACAAACTTGCATTCCCCAAGTGTAGGCTCCGCAAAAAGAGCCACTCTTTTATCGGGATGTCGATCAGAATATACAATACAATCCCGGAAAATGTTCAATCCCTTCCTTTTCACAGATTTAAAAAAAAAGTCAAACAAGTCCTGTGCCGCAAGGCTTTTTACGATCTTAAGGACTATTTAATTGATAAAAAAGCTTGGGATTGAGGTGTAGTCCCACAAGGCTGTTTCTATAACTGATGTAATAGACTTAAATGAATTAAACTGCCTATGTTAGCAGATGGCTGTGGGACGACATTGACACATGCGGTAGCTGTCACGTATGTTCCTTATCGGCCCATAGCTACTCTGTAAGAAAGTTAGCTATTGTATACCCCATATTTTAAAACAGGGCTGAAGTTTTTCTCCGTCTGCTCTTTTCTTCAGCTCAGCATTGCCTAAGCGCACCCAGAGCAGACAGAACAAAAATAACGTTCACTAAGAGTTTGTAAAGGAACCGTACAGTGAATAAAGAATATTTCATTTCATTTCATATGGTTATCTTATTAGCTATCAGGCCTCTGCGTTTGTGAGGACTCCGGGATCTCCATAGAAACGCACCGGTGTCCTCCACGCGCGGCGCCCCAGCACGGGCCCATCTTCGGGAGAGGAGATATGCTCTCCTGCACCTTCAGGTGTTCACGGCGGCATGCGGCCACGCTTACACCGCCGTCCCTCCCGTGGTGGAGATAGACCTAGGGATGCAAAAAGGGTTCCAGTTAAGACTTTTATTTTTCCCATTCCTTAAAAAAATATTTATAACTTTACCTAACTTTCTTAAAAAATATTTATAACTATACCCTTTCTTGGCCTAAGTTATACCTAATACAAAATCGAAGGCTAGCTTTCACTGCCTCACGGAAACAACATACTCTATTACGTGCAATTAAGCAACGGTGACATTTTTCCTCCGACTGTACAGTTGGGTCTGTTGGTAACACTGATTGGATCTTAACTGTTGGTTGCACGATTGGTGTTGACGAGGTGTAAAGTGTTTAAATTCGAATTTTATTAAACTTAGTTATGTAGCTAGGTTTAGCTACATAAGTTTTTCTCTTTGTTTTTTACACGTATTAGAAGTCAAAAGCCCGGCTAATATAACTACGACTATCGAAATCACAGATAGACAAAATATACCGAACAACATCATATTTTGATTTTGTTGCTTGGCCATTGAGGAACGAATGAGGACTGCATGCGTTGAAGGGTGTTCAATACCTTTTTGGATGCTCTAAATGCGGCCCATTGTTATTCGAAACTACCCATATCATTTCTACAGAAGTGGTATGAATGAATATCACTTTCATGAGCAGCGATGGCTAAGGGGTAAAACCCGCGGGTTTCGACATGTTTGTAACCCCCCGCACCTCTTACAAAGAAACTTGTTAATTTCGGGATTAAGAACAGAGCTACGCAGAGGATTGCGGGATCTCCATCTCCAGACTGATAGGTTATACCATGGGGCGGACCCCAAGCGCAGAGGCAGGCCACCGAGAGGGTTTTAGTGCGGTACAAATCTCACATAACCAGGTATGCTCTCCCAAGGTGCCGGGTACCTTTTGAAAGTTTCCCCCCGATAACAAAATAAAGGTATATTTAATTAAGGGTAGCAATAAAACGAGTGACTGTAAATTACACTTTTAAGTGTCAAAATTAATCAATTTGCGTTATAGAATTATTAAGTGAGCGACTGTCTGCGAGTGACGAGAAATCAACAGAACAGCAACTTACAAACATTAATTTGAACTACTTAAAATACAAGTTGAGCAGCTTCATAATATTTGAGCGACCTAATATTTGTTCGAGTCAATGGTAAGTACCACGTCGACGAAACCCCGACGACGTGGTACCATTAATTTTATTTCGCTCGGGCGGAGCATGATTTAAGAAAGGGTAGTATTTAAACGCAAATCAAAAAATATCCTTTTTCTATGCAATAAGATTCCAAATTCCCATCAAAATTACTGATTGCACAGCATAATATTCAACTCAAAATATCACTAAACACACTACAATTTATTTTCGCAGCGTACAGCGATTTTTCCCATCAAAAATGGAGGTGGGAAGAAGCTCTGGCTCCGTGACTTCTCCGGCGCTGCGGGAAAACCACTCCCTCCGCCCCAGCGTAAGAAAGCGCGGCACCTGCGCTCGCGCCTTCGGCGACCAGCCTCAGCCGCTACGGCTCTCTTGGTGCCTGCGCTTTCTTACGGCGGGCGGGGAGTGTTCTCCCTCCGCGCCTCCGGCTTTTTATATACACTCTAGGGGTAGTACAGATAAGACCACGTGGATAGTGGGGTGCTCTGATTTGGTTTTGGGTATTTTTCAGACACATAAGCAAAGGGCTTCGGAGACGCCATGGTAGTCAAACGTTGTGTGTAAACTTACAGAATGCAGAGTGGTTTTTTCCAGTCGCTCACTTAGTAATGTAGTCGCTCGGATAAAATTTTAATATCTGAAATGGATTAATCACAATCCACTTTTTGTAAGCTCGTTCTGGATTTTATTATTATCAATATTCGTCGTTAGTTTAGTAAATTTTTCGCTTAATCTAATTCATACCGCTCAAGTTATTAAAACTGTATGTCATCATCAGTCGCAAAGTTTTTTTTATTCGCTCGTTTTATAATTCCCCTTTAATTAATTACGATGTTTTCCACCAATCCGCACTTCTATCTTGATAGAGGAGGCCTGTGTGAGCAGTGGGACTTAAAAAAAGGTAAAAAAAATATCAAAGGGCATCTATCACAATTTTGCTGATCTTTTTTGTAAGTAATAAATAAATCTAGAACTATAAGAATATTGTCAATTTTCTTTACCATTCCCTAACCTTGCAACTAATAACAGAAAACAAACATCAATAAAACTAATAAGTGAAATTATCTAATTTGTGTTTCCACTGATGACATTAGTTTAGTCGTAACGTGCTATTGTCACGACACCATTTTGGGACCACGTCGGCTGTTGAATGAGTCCCGTGGGACGACAGGAAACTGAGAGTATATTTACATTTAGCCTTATAACTTTTTATCATTTTAAAAACATATTTCTTCTTCTCGCTAAAACTATTTAAAATTATGAATATAATCTTAATTTTATGTATTATTATCACACAGCGAGATTTTTAGTGTTAGACTAATAGGTTATTATACCATACTTACTATTAAATTAAAAGTTAATGTTAAAGGCAGTTTACTTACCTGCAAACTGTACCTGGGATTTTTTGCTATGTTTTTTTTCTTTTTGATCCAGGCCAGTGGTCTGGGAATTAGCAGAATGTTTAAACAAAGCCTAAATAGGTACTATACAAATAAATCTCATAAAGTAAAACAACAAACAGTCAACAACAATCCATTTTCATTATAATTTTGATCCCTCACAATACATGAATCTCCACTGTGACGTTCAATCCGCTGCTCTATAGGGACAACGTCTTTTTGGATTATTCGAAAGTAAATAGTTTTTATTTTTGGATCGTTAGGGCTTGCAAAAAAATAAGTATTACACCAGCATGTAGGTCACGTGGTAGGTGTCCCTGTAGTTCGCAACCAGAATATGAGCCAGTACGTATAGTATGAGCAGAGTACCCTGCTTGACCTAATGCGACTAAAAGGGACTCCCAGGGTTGCGGGATGCTACTGTTGGGAGCTATCGTGTAGGAACCGTCCAACCCATGCGGCCCCCAGATAGCGGTATGTGGGGCTGCCACCCTTGAAAGCTCGAGAGACATAGGTACGAGTGTCATACTGCTATAATGGGTACATATTGGGCGTTGTGCACCGGTACGCTAGTATTTTTACGGAGTCCTCTATAAGAACTGAGGAGGTCACGGAAAGAGTTTCAGAGGAATCAAAGTCCACATAACCCGTCGCTTCCACCCGAATGCTCTGGTAGAGGTAAGAAAAAAGGTCATGTAGTAGGTAATTTTTTCAGCTAACCTCTATAATCAGTTGCGCTGCAAATCTGGAGGCTAATGGTCGCTTCATGTAAGTGTGACTTTCCATCAAAACTCAATAGAATTGCTGCAGGGCAGAACTGGGTGCACTACTGTCCTGGTCCTACTCTTTTGCGTCTCACTGCTGGGCACAGGTCTCTCCCCCTTATTGGGGAGGCCTGGAGCTTACTCCCCCACGCTGCTCCAATGCGGGTTTGTGGAGATGCGGGTTAGTGCCCAACCCGCTGTCGGATGTTTTCAAACCGCCCATTAGGCCTCCGACAAGGTTCAATGACTGCTATCTATCGACAACAACCGGGACCGGCGGCTTAACGTACCCTCCGAAGCACGGAAACGCGCATGTTTGTTTTTTTGCATAGACCGCTTGCGTTCTACGCTAGCCGCCGAGCCATGCGCGCTTCGTACGATATGTATTGTCGTATGTAGTATTCGAGGTAACCAGTATGGTTACTTCGTATTAATATACGAATAAAATTGCTTCAAATGGGTGATATCATTGATAACATTACACCTACTCATGCCAGACATCTCTACAACGTACAGTATCAAACTTTTTTTCGTGTTATATCATTGCATCTGTTTTTATTCAACAGCTAGCAAAACAATATCCGAAAGTCATTGATCTCGACACAACAATATATCTTTCACCTCGGACATGATGCAGTATTGTTTTGCAACGTACTACGCCCCGCGGTTTTCGCTATTCTCCACCTTATTGAGATTAAAATAAGGGTGAGGAAAAACGTCTTGGTGAATGGAAATAAGTAACGCCGATTCAAATAAAGCTTGACACACGCTAAGCCGAGTTTTATTGACGCGTTATTTTTAACGTAAACAAGCAGCCATCGCTCATTGTCTTGTAAACTCAACAGTTGTTTCGGAAGCTCACATCCTGAACGCGGAAGGAAGGGACAACCTTTTATTTTTTATTGTAAAGTTATTCAGATTTTTTCCGCGTTGGTTTCTGCTTTCGTATTTTTATTCGACAACTAAGGACGAATGCTGTGAACTTACATTCATTTCCATTTATTGTCGTAAAATAAGATTAATGATAGAAAATGATTTCAATCAGTGATACGAATAAATGCTTACCTCCAACCACCAACCCGCCCCTGGCCAGAGTATTGAGGCCATTGCGTAAATCCAATAACACGCTTTTTAGAAATTTTATCCAACTATGCAGTGCTGCTTGCTTGTTTGAAACAAATAAAATCTGTACTTACAGATGTGCGCCGGGTTTTGAACCTAGGACTTTCGCTTTCGATGAATATATAAAATATCAATGAATAAAAATTATGCACCGTTGTAGTGCACACCAACCGAAGGTTACCAACTCCTGCCAAGTGGAGTAAGCGGCTAGCGGAAGCCACACGCGCGAGCTCCAAATTTGTTCGTGTGATTATAAGGTCGCGTCCATTCTTGCCTCAAACTTTTCTTGTTACAGGCACTTATTTAATTTAAATGAAATAGTGCAGAGTGGCGTGCAGGCTACGTGGCTACGTAGGTTAAGTTGTTTGCTCTTGTCTTAGAGCATCAAATTTACTGACTCGCCCTTCAGTACAGACGGCGTAGCGCCTCGCTTCGATACATCATTTTTGTGCCAAATCTGGTGCGGGAGAAGAACGCAGACATTTTAATTTTGCCACACATTTACAAATATTCTTTCATCGCTACAGACGCATACATTTCTAAATATGTCAATTTCAATTAACAACGTCGTTTTCTGTGCACCGACAACACTTACGTTAATTACAGACGGTTAATTACAGTGTTTGTGAAATAGAATAACAGTGCTAAAATATGTTTTTTCTGCTTGCCTCCAAAATTCCATCGGACACGTTCTAGTAAAGCAGCCATCGCTTTACTTGAATGTTGGACTGACTAGACTGACTGATTACTGACGACTGACTTTGTTATTACTAAAATTATACTTGACGCTGGCAGTATGCACAGAGTTTGCGATGCCATAATTGAAAAAAAAAACAGCGTTAGCGAGATTCAGAAACGGGACGTGATAACAAAAAGTTATAGCGTGGTTTTGCTAAAGTATACTATATCTATCTGACATGGATTATGCGCCCGTACGAAATGGCAATATGCACAGATCATACGATGCCATCTATGAAAGAAAAATGCTATCATGTTTTCAGTATGACGCAGGTTAAGATTACTATCCACGCTCTCCGCCACTCACCGAGGTCTTCTGCTCAGGATATCCTCGGCCATCTGGAGAGAGCTCATTATTTATAGACAAACGGTACCGTGTACCTACAACGTTCATACGTAACTTATGGGGAACACTTCTCTATGTTATGAAACTTACCAAACAACCCCAGAAGTGTGATGGGATGTTGTCTCATTATCTTTTGGTTAAGCTTGTAACATTTTTAAAGGATGATACTAGGTACTGTATAGTTATCTTGATGAAGAAATAAGGGCTTGCAGTAGCATTAAACTGTAATAATTGTCTGAAAAGAATATTGAAAAAAATTAAGAAAATATCTTCTCCACTATCTTGAAAGTCATATCAATGAAAGTTATATCATAATATTCATAATGCCTACATGATATGATTCACTTAGGATATTTGGCTATGTAGTATTGAAAAATAAATTCTTAGTAGTTAGAGTTTACCCAATGTAAATGTAATGGATAAACTTTTACTTTCAAGAGTTTATGTGAATCATAAAATCATGTAGGCTATTGTAGGCACTTCGTACCCCAAGCTATAGCAGGCTGAAAAGAAAATAATGAGAAGCAAACACAATAGATGGCGCCACGCGCTCGCCACGCGCCCGCCACTCGTCAGTAGTCGTCAGTCTCACGCGGACCCCCGTAGGGCACACACGTATTATTGTGGACGCACGTGCAGGCAGCCAAAGTGGTAGGGTAGCTGCCTTTGATTTTTTGTCCCCCTTTCATTTAAAAAGCTTCAAGTTTATGCAGAAATTTATTGTTAATGTCCAGTCAGGCCACTGGCTTGGACAGAGCGGACGATCTGTATTTTACTGATGAGGACTAAGAATTAAAATAGTTTTTAAAACTTGTGTACCAAAATTACAAAAAAAAGAAATTATTAGGCAATTCAATGATAATATTATGAAGTAGAGTAAAAAATAGTAGATACTTAATAGCGTATAGTTTTTTAAATTCAAAAATGTCCCCTTTGATTCTGACACACGGTAATTTTGTCGTGACGATTTTGTATCCCGCTAACGCATACCTACCATGATCGGGGACCATTGTCGAATTGAAATTTCATCATTATAAATTTAAATTTTGATTTTTGAACTTATTAAAGATACTAAACTATAGATGAAATTATTTTAGATACGTCGAACAGCCCCTCCGGCTCCATGAATGTTCTCTTTCTGAGCAGTTCACTTTTTTGGTGCTAACACCCGTATTCATAAACAATACTATGAGATCTCATAGTGCTCGCCAACGCTGGTCATCTAAACATATTCATGGACGATACTTGAGTGAATCCCGCTACTATGCGTTTGTCAAAATCGCCTTGAATCGATGGCTTGACATAACGAACGCACGTCAAATAGCGCTCTTTGCATAGCGTTGCCTGCTTACTTAAGCAAGTATGCTTCTTGAATACGACCGTCTACTGCCCATATCTTACGTGGATATACACATCGCAGATAAGATATAAAGCGAAACATCTGGCAGTGGCGTGCGCTATCGTGACTTGCGTTTGTCTTTGGATTATGGACTTGGATTATCACGCTAATTTTATCAATTAGGTACTATCGCTTTCATTGAAATGCCTTTCTATATCGTATCGATACAAACATAATCAGCTTGACTAGTCTCATTCTAAAATTTTATAGAAAAACAACACGGCTTTACAAACATCTGAATACAAGAAACAGGTACCAAATCATAAATTAGCATAATCTAGATCGATTCGTCTCCAGCAGTCATTTTGCCAACACGTGTAAGGTTAACCCAGGTCGCGCCAAAAAAACAATATATTCAGCCTAACTGATTTAATTTGGCCATAAGATAGGGGACGTTTATCAGTGATTGCTATGGAATACATTTGTGTTGCTGTGAGGGTAACGATGCGTTTTGGTCTAAGGGCCACGACACACTTCGCAATTCGGTATCGATAACAACAACAATCTATTTTGCGAATGCTTTGAAATTAGAATCTATTCCCTTTATTTTTAAAGTTTCTATATTTTTGTGATAGTTATAATCATGTAAGGCATGTTTGTGGTTTTGTGGTATGTCATTTTGAACGCGTAAAACTTAAAAAAATACTGCATAAGGCGTAGGCGTGGTAGGCGTTCCAGGATTCCATCAGTTCCGTTGTCAAGTCTTCCAAATAGGGAGAAATGAACAGAATATCTTACGAATTTCATTACCCAAAATCTATGGTTTTACTAAAAGGCATCCAAACTTTTTGGCCTCCATTATCAAACCAGCTATACGTATAATTGTCAAATCTCATGATGATAAAAGACTTAGAAATAAGTGAAATTAGTAAATTAGGCTTCTTAAATTATATTACGCAGTGATACTATTACGAGTATCTGACAAAAGCGCGTTAATAAAGTACACTTCTTGAGATAGCAGTCCGTCCTTTTTTTATTTGAATGGAGTAGCAGATGAGCATGCAGGCCACGTGGTGTTAAGTGGTCGCTGCAGCCCATGGACATCTACATACAACCTCAAGCAAGCATAGGTAAGTCTTGTCTGAGGTCGTATGCAGTTGCGCTACTACTCCGGAGGTTGGTGGTCGCCTCATGTAAGTGTGGTCGGCAAATTGGTTGACGGTAGAAGTGGTGCAGTGGTGGTAGTTCCCCAGGCGAAAGATAATAGTTCTACCACCTACAACCTGCCGCCTGCTTACACTTGCGTGATTTGCCATGAATATTTGATTGTAAAGCAAAGCAAAAAATGGAGCAAAGAAAAGAAGCAAAGCCAAAAATGGAGAAGCAATGGCCAAGAGGTAAAAAACTGCGGTCTCCGACGCAATCGACACCGGGTTAAAATCCTCGGCGCGCACCTCTGACAAAGAAATTTGTTATCTGCGCATTTATCGCTGCTCCGCTGAAAGAAAATGTCGTGCTAATTAATTGATTACTATGTTATCCATCGCTGTCCATGCCTGAGAGAAATTCATAATCTCGAAAGCCTGACGTCCACCAAATCGCACTTGCGTGGTCCACTATGGCCTAAATCCCTAAGAGAGTAGACGTGCCCATCAGTGGGACATACTCGTAAAAACGGTTGAAACAAAAGCAAATTAGAAAGTTTGGCGCATTGGTTATAATGCCAAACTGCCGATCGGAGAGTCCTGGGCGAAGCAGAAAAATTGTATGATGAGTTTAAAATTTCTATTCTCAGTCTGGGCGTTTGTGTTTCTGTCTTTGTGCGTGTCCATGGCACCCTCGACACAGGGCACCTTACTGTGGGGATATGAGTGTGAAAGATTACTGTGCTCTTGCAATTCACCCACCAAATATACTGTAGACATTATAATAAAAACGCCATTATTTTAAAACATGCCATTTAAATTAGGAGCAAGCAAGTTGAAGATCACACACGTCATGGCATAATATACAGATTTGGGAAACGCTTAGTCTGGATGGTACATACATAAATGCAAGCCTAGGCAAACGCCATCACTAGCTGCTTATTATACGATACAGGTGTATTTGGCAGTGTTTTCGTAAAAACAAGAGCATAAAATACATGAATTATTGAATAGTGTAAGCATAAATCATCAATAACATCGAAAACAATTCATCGTTCTATTATAATTATATTTATTATTTCCCCACGACACACGGTATATATCTACTTTACTATATGGCTATTTTATTTTATTTTAAATGAGTAGGTATATGAATGAGCAACTATGGGTGTGTAATGTTTATTTACGAGTATATATTTCATTTATTAGAACAATACCGCTATTATGTATAAGTATGGACATACCGAGGTACTTGATCAGGGGGGTAATATTTTTTCAAGCTGGGTACCTACCGCTCGTAATCTTGCTTTCCACGTTACACGAAGACACACACACAAAATATTAAATATACAAAGGAAACAGCAGAAGGTAGCATATCTAGCTTATTCTTTATGGGTTTAGTTTTTTCGTTTGGAAGATCTTTTGGGATTTTTGAATCCGTGGGTCTGGAAATTGATACAGGGGGAGCAGCTGCCCTCCCCTTTGCCCCTCCCCCTCTTCGGTACGCCCATGAGCCCACTAATAGAATCATACTGTCTCATTCCACTGACATTTCTTCCTCAAAATACGGATATTTTAAAGAATAAGTAAATACAGAAAAAATGCATATTTATATGATCGAGCAGATAATGATCAGGAGATTTTGGAGGTGGTAGAACTTTAATGAGCCGACCGGGGAAGTCTCATTGCTTCACGGCAGAAGTGCATGCAGCGGTGACACTTCCCCGGGTCTATTGTGTTTCGGTGGAAATGTGCAGTTGCCGGCCAGACTTACATGAGGAGCTCATCAGCCTTCGTAGTAGCAGCAACTGCATCTCCACAGGCAAGTCTCAGGGTTGCTTGAGGTTGTGTCACGTTGTGTGTAGATAGTCCATGGGCTGCAGTGACTTCTTAACACAACGTGGTCGGCGTGCTCGTCTGCTACTACATTCAATTGTAGTTCATGAAAATTGACGGCCCAAGATTGACGGCTCGCTCTGCGTGTTTCACCGACTTTACTATGGTGAGTGCTCCGAGGAACTTATCAAAATGATGCCTACATCACCATTTCAGGATTATATCACCAGACGAAGGTTAAAGTTCCACCGACACCATCTTGTCTCGTGGTGGTCCTCCAGTCCGCTTTGCACGCTCGTTTCTATAACGGATGTGTAAGTTATGGGACAACCTTCCAGCTGAGGCATTTCTAGACTATGACATGGGGTTCTTCAAGAAAGCTGTAAAAAGCTCTCCACCAAAGCCGGCAATGCTCGGGTGGCTCCCCCAGGGTTGCCCGTGTCTATAGGCGGCGGTGATCACTTAACACCACGCGGCCCGTCTGCCTTTTTGTATGGTTTATTTATAAAAAAATGAATACTCCTTTTATGTAGAAAGAAATGCAATTGCATGTTTCTAGTAAAAATAACTGAACAAGAATGTTAGACGACATAGTGTTGGAGGCTATAGTCTAGGTGTAATAAGAGAGGCACCTAATGTCAGCAATCATCATTATCATTATCAAACTATTAATGGCCCACAGCTGGACAAGGCATCCTTTTCGAGATGAGAAAGGCTTAATATTTCATTTCGGTCAGGTCATAATTAGTTTTAGCCCTTTTATTTAAGTGGACTTTGGTGAATACTGAACAAAATGATTTTGAAGCCTCAGGGTTAGTCTTTTGAAATTGTCGGGATCAGCCGAAAAGAGCGACTTAGAATTCTATAAGAGACCTCTATTTAATTTAAAATAAATGTAAGCCACCACAATCACCGTCTACCATGCAACAACTCAAGTACAAGATTTAATCATGACGCCGCGCCGCTAATGACAAATCTGTAGGTTTGTCAAATTAGTCAAATGTTCTTGACTGGAGACCTCCACCAAAACGCATTGGAACAGCGTGGTGGATTAAGTTCTAGGCCTCCCCCAATAATGGGGTGCGTGCCGGCTTTAGAGGAGACCCGTGTCGCCCAGCAATAGGATGCAAACAGGGTATGTTCTGCGTATACTGCGATCATCGTTACGCTTGTTGTGATGATGCTGATAGCTATGTTTATCGGTATAATTTCCTTATTTAGTGGGTTTGTCTGTTCTGTACTGCCCACGAACCTCTTCTTCGCTTACTCGGCGTAATTATAACGTGTCCAGAAGTTGGACATGAAAAATATCTTAAATGCGATTGTTAAAGGATGACTTCTGTTTATCGCAACATTACTTAATTTGTAATTAAATTATTTGCTACACATAAAATCTTCAATAGCTCCTGTGCACAGCCAAGTCCAAGACAAACATAAGACGATGACGCACACACAACACTGCCAGATGTTTCGCTCTGTGTCTTATCTGCGGCGCGTATCCACTGATTAGCTGTAACCGTTTTTGCGTTCCGCTGCGGGGCACGTGTCTTCTTCATTATTGGGGAGACCTGGAGCTTACTCCACAGGCTGCTCCAGTGCGGGTTGGTGCTGATGCTGGTCAGCGGAAACCCGCGGTCGTATGCTTTCAAACAGCCCATAAGGCCTCCTGCAAGGCTTAACTATCGACAGCTATCTATCGATATCCACCGGGAAAGTACGACTAAACGTTTCCTCCAAATCACGGAAACGTGCAATATTTTGCCCCTAACTTGCACCCATCTAACATCCCACCGCGCTCGCAATAATATTCGACGTTAAAATTAGCTGGCTAATCCAAGTCAAAGACAAACATAAGACGCAATGACGCATACACGACACTGCCAAATGTTTTGCACTGTATCTTATCTACGGCGCGTCTCCACTTCATTAAAGAATCAGATCACATTAAATAGCACAACATCAGAAACCAAAGTTGAAAAAAGATATCCATCTAATGTAAAGGTCTCCATCCATTTGCTTCTACATTTCTTGTAGAGGACTGGACAAACGCCTTTCATAACGTTCTAAAATATTTCAGACAATTCTTCCTCTGAACCCAATGGATTCAACGATAATCCCCTTCCCTAGATCTTCAATCTATTGGCTGGAGGATATTGATATTGTACTCCTTCTTGTTCGTGGACCTTTCTTCCCTAATGATTAGTATTTCTTCTCACAATTTATAATACCGATTGACATGCCACTACATTGCAGTCTGTGTCGATTACTCTCGTTCGTGTATTGATTTCGTCATTTACAGTTTATAATTACGAAGACTACGAGATTCTTCCCACAGTTCTACATCGCCGAATTTTGCTGTTCTTGAGACCGTTATTGACTTTGACTCCACTTACTTGTATTGGTGGTTTAAGCTCCAAGCCTCGTCAATTATGGGGCGACTGAAGGAAAATGGGGAGATACGGATCTCTCCCTGGGCACGGGTTCAGCAGTGGGACGTAAAAAGGGTTGCAGCTACTAAGAACAGTAAATAACTACTATAAAATCATTCTGCGACTTGTAACATGTAAAAGATATAAAAGATAAGAAGGCGTGCCATGAAAACAGTCCCAAGTAATTTCACTGCAAGCTGTGACTATAAACTTAAAAATAGAAACAATTGAAAGCGGCTTCGCTCGTCAGCACAAATATATGGCGCACTTAAACCTTCCTTCGGCAAATAAATTGTATGCGAATAAGAAATTCTTTTTAATCTTAGAGCTTAATAAAGGAGACTATAGAGTGCGCGTAACGATTACAGCAACACCCATAGTGATGTTATTCGCACACGTTCTTTAAATCAATTCAAATATTTTAATTAACTTCAGGAACTTATATTTTGATTTTTCATTTTTTTTAATTTGTATCAGTATGCAATTGAAAGACATTTTTTGTTTTCTGGTATATTTTCAATCTAAACTTAGGTCGGTTATATGTACGTACATTTCGTGAAAATTATAAATAAACACATGTGGATGAAGACAGCCTCCGTGGCGTAGTGGGTTATGAGCCGACTGGGAAACGTGAGGTCGTGGCTTCGATTCCCACCAAGTACAAATATTTGAACATGACTATTTGTTCTGTGTCTGGGTGTTAATTTATCTATTTAAGTATGTATTTAGAAATATATGTTTATCAGCTTTCTGATTACCATAGTACAAGCTCTGCTTAGTTTGGAATCAGATGGTGTTGTGTGAATTGTCCAAAGATATTTATACATATATACATGTCATGTCAAAGACACGTTACACTAACCTAATCAAAGTCTACTTTTGTTGCAAAAACGCAATAATAATACATTATTAGGTTTCAAAGTTATTTCATATTTTACTCTACTAGATTTGACAATTCCACAGATCACTAAAAATACAATGTTTAGAGCATAGCGGCCATTAATTGTTTACGACATACCTTAGCCTTGCAGTTGCATTTAAAACTGAAGTTTTTAAGGCTTGCTACGACACTAGCTATACTACTGATATCATTCATGTATTTGCTAACTGTTGATACTAGCATTAACCTGCTCTATAACTTATCAATATATCCTCTAAGTTTTACACTCTTTCACCTACACACTTGTCGCGGTTTTTGCTAATTGCCTTTGCAAAGCTGTAGGCAGCTGGGTTCTTATGATTTTTTATGGCCAGGTTGTCTCAAATATTATAATAATATGCATCCAAAGTGCGCTGCTTAAGTATCCATAAAAATATGGCTATGTAGTTTAGTATTCATGGGCAAATAAATCATCGATCCTGCGTAATGTAGTGTAGATAAGTATTATGAGCTATGTTTAAATTAATCAATAGGTTGCAAATCATTTCACGGAAGTCATCAGCTGTTAGTTGTAGAGTAGAGGCAAAAATCTTATATAAAAACAAGAAGTTAAAAATATAACATTTTGAGCTCAGACTTGTAGATAAATGAACCCCTTAGTTTGTAAAATAAAAGCTACACTACAATGTACCCATACTTTTAACTCATTATGTCCTTTCCGACTTCCCGCCAAAAACTCTCGTCTTATAATGTTTTATTTTTTATTCCTGCTCCTTTTTAATTTCAAAAATCGAACAAGTCTTAAGTGTTTTTATTTATTCTAGGTTCCGTGCGAGGTAGAATTAATTTACTATTCTATCATCTTCTGTGTAATAAACAATTCCTGCCTGTGCCCTGTCATAGGTGTAAAATAAACTTTGCTACTATGCTAATACTCACAATTCTAAAAAAGGATAACGAATTTATTAGGCGGCGACATATTGGTACTTTAAATGCAACTTAGTTGTACAAACAAGCTCTGTACTATGCAGAATATATTGTGTTATTTGTATTGCTGTCGTTTTACTCTAATATACAATGAACTATTGCTTTATATTGCGTTAAGAAAATATGATAAACGTCTACATTTTGAAAGAATACTTGGTAATATTTAGACAACATTATGCTTGAATGTTTCTTATAATAAGTAGGTGCTACCTGCTTAACTGTTACTTTAGCATTAGCGCATATTAGCCTAACCATAGTTCAGAAGGTATAAGTTGAACAATGGCTTATTCTGTAATTTCATGCATTGTTTAGCTTTAACAAGATTTATATTTATGAGTATGAACTGTTCGCCTCTGGAGTAGAGGCGGCGCGCTTGCACAAAAGTCGAAACTTTACTTTATTTTATAATCACAAAGGTCTGCAGTATTATTTGTAAATTTCCAACAATCACTACAATTTTTATATATATTTCGTTCTACCTATCTATCCATAACAATATGAAATTAAATTTTATTAATGAAAATAATTTTATTTATTTCAGAAAAAATATGTAGGTACTTACTACATACAAAATAAGCAATTTAATTTTACTTTAAATTTTTTAACTAGTTTTGGCGGGAAGTCGTAAAATACATATTGTGCTCTTGTTCAATTTTCATTTTCTTGTTATTAATTATTAGGATATTAATGGCCTTAATCCTACCTCCGATGACTTCGACTGCTCTTATTAAATTAAAGTAGAAAAATATATTGCAACGTTAATCATTGTACAATAATAAATAAGCACCGCTAAATGAAGACATATATTAAAAGAACATGGGACATTTTTGTAATTTATTTAGCAATTTTCCGTGCACTTTTAAATTCGCAGCACATTTTACATACAGGTTCGTATCTTCTTATTGATCTATCAATTAAAGTTATCTACGAGTCGATTGTATTGAGATATCTCGGAAATCGGTCGACCGTTCCTCCACAGAGTAGAGACGTAGAAGCTTTGTTTATACATATTGTAAAGGTATTATTGGGAGTCACAAATTATTAATTTAAAAACTAATAGTAATAAAAAAATGCGTCAGCTTGGCGGTTGAGAGATGTGGTAGAGTTGGTTTTATAAACCTACTGAATTGCTGATTTCGTTGACGGGTAAGTCCTTAATTCTTACTTACTGAGCTTATTTAATTTGGACGTATATCATCAATTGTTTACTATTATGACAATTTAAAGAAAAGCGGAGAATGTTCAAAATGGTCCTTCTGTATTATCTGTAGATCATGATAAACTCTGCAAAGAACTTCGAACGCTTCGTCGTTGTAAATTAAGTTTATTTATCTGATGCTATCAATTACAAGCTGTTTAAATAACGAGTAATAGTAAAGTTATTCTGGTAAGGTGTTTGGTGAATAAGTGGGGACAGTGAATTCGAAAGTTCATGTCGCAGGAGATTATTATATCGCCAGAGTCAGTCAGTCAGTCGCATAGTAATCAGTTAGTCAAGTCAGTCAGTCAGTTACTCTATTCTACGGGCAAAACGCTATCAACTCAAACAAACCAAAATAAAATACACAGACTAAAAATTTACACAATACCTATCAATTTCACGTCAAAAATACCGATTAAGGATTTTGTATTAGAAATATTACTTTTTGAGAGATGTAAAAATTTAGGATCCGACGACCCGCATGGCGTAATGGTTACCATGCCGGACTGCCAATCGAAGAGTCCCGGGTTCGAGTAGAAATTTGAATGATGAGTTGATGAGTATAAATTTCTTTTCTCGGTCTGGGTGTTTGTGTTTCTGTCTCTGTGTGGGTCCATGGTACTCACGACACAGGGTATATCTACCCTACGGTGGGTCTATGAATGTGAATCGTTAATTTTATTTTATAACGTCATTTAGTCTTGTTCTCATAGTAATTTGTTACGGGAGTTTTAATCTAAGCTCGAAAAGTTTTAGGTGCAGTAAGGTAAATAATATTACATTAAAGTTACCAAAAGACTTATCTGGAATCTAAACGATCTATAAAGATGACTTCACACGAGGTTCTAAATGTTGCTGATGCTGGTGCATTATGGACATCTATGTTTTAGGTAGCTAAGTCCTAAGCTAGCTGTCTCTGTAATTCGCAAAAATAGAGCAATCGTTAAGCCCAGCCTTACGACCAATATCCGATACTTTGTTGTATTTTAAAGTGTACAGAAGTAGATATTCTGGAGTTTAATAGTTACGGCCAACAACTATAGATATTTTCGGAGCATCGGTTGCTTTGTACGGAATGCACCTGTTGTTGGAGATAGGTCTGCTTGTCGGAGATCCCTTATCTAAACATTGATGCTAAATTTAATTGAACAGACCTGCATACATTCACATATGCGTCCTGCAACGATCTTGCGTAGGGGATAGACATTCCGGCGTCGAGAAATAGATGTTATACAAGTACATCATTATCTTATCTTATAGCAATGTTTTATATCTTATAGCTGAAGTCGAAAGTTTTCGAGCAGTGTGTGTTGCCAGTGATGACCTACGGCGCTGAGACGTGGTCTTTTACAGTTAGCCTTTTCCATAAGCTCAGGGTCGCCCAGCGAGCGATGGAGAGGGCTATGCTTGGTATTTCTCTACGCGACAGAATTCGTAATGATGAAATCCGTAGAAGAACTAACGTTACCGACATAGCTCTCAAAATCTGCAAGCTGAAGTGGCAATGGGCAGGCCACATAGTTAGGAGGACCGACAACCGATGGACTGACCAACCTGGTGGACTGACGACCTGAAGAAGACAGCGGGTAGTCGCTGGATTCAGAAGGCCCAGGACCGGGAGGAGTGGCGAACGTTAGGGGAGGCCTATGTCCAGCAGTGGACAGTAAAAGGCTGATGGATGGATGGATAGCAATGTTTATCTTAGGATTATAAGCAGCAGCATAACAGTTTGGACTTGTTTTTTGACGTGTCAAGTTCTAATAAATCGATGAACGCCGGCTGCACCCACGAAAAATTATGACTCACTAGCCTTCCGCCAGCGGCTTCGCCCGCATGGACCCGTTTTATAGGTTTCCGTAGGATAAACCATTCTATGTCCTTTTCCAAGGTCCACTCTATCTGTCAAATTTTATTAAAATTGGTTCTGTAGTTTAAGCAGGAAAGCGTAGCAGACAGACATAAAGAGTTACTTTCGAATTTATATGTAATATTAGTAGGGCTTGTAACGTTACGTTGAGGCTTGAGCGTGCTGCTTGCGCCGAGTGAGGTGAAAAGCAAATGTGGTTTTCATTGTTTCGTTATGACGTTGTCACGATAAACTATCGTCCGTAAACCGACTTTGCAGACAACCAATTTTTTTAATGGAACAGGTGGACTTGCCGCTCAGGTGCTGTTAATTGGTCGCTGCAGGTCAAGGGCATCTACACACAACCTCAAACCTAGGTCTTGCCTGAGGTCGTCGTCATATAAATCTGGCCGGCATATGCACCTTTCAAACACTAGATATGCTATATTATATTAATTAAATATAATAAAACACGCTTCACGGCAGAAATGAGTACCGCGGCGGTCGAACCATTAAAGTTCTACACATACAGTCGATTTTTAGAATCTGACATTGATCTGAGTATGTAATAGGTATATTTTCTATTGTCGATTAAATATCTAAGATTGTATCTTTTCATTGTTACAATTTCTGCGTATTCTACACATTTATTATTATGATTTATGTAACTGAACAATATGCCCTACATAAAGGCACTGGCGGAGTAATAGCTCGCACATGGTGAGATGACATCATAAACATAAATGGTTTTAGGTACTTTTTTCTTATAATAGTTCCTTTTCGACTTTCCCTTAGCTATTCCTACTAAAAAATGCAGGTTCACGACAAAATATGGTAAGCCCCAAATATATACCACAATTTTTAATTCGGTACCTAGGTACCGCAAAAGATACCTACCTAGCGTACTGTAGGTAAGGTAATAAGGCCCCTGATTTTGGTGAGTTTGGTCGTCAGTTGGATAAAATTGGGGTAGTAGTACCTATCCATTACATTTACATGTTAACAACATGCATCTTATGTTCTCTCCACTTCTTGTAGATTTAGGTTCAAATAAAATAAAAAATGTTTAGGTAATAACTCTATTAGATATATTACTCTCAAACTGGGCTTTCAAACAATTGAAATGATCCATAATCCATACCTTATTTATATGCATTTGTAACAGATATCAATTAGGGGCAAATATGATAATAATATTAAGATTCGATCTATCCATGTTTTATCTGCTTATCGTATTATCACAAAGCCAGTAATACCGACATCCCAGTAAGTAATTTAACGGTAGAAAATACCTATTTTAATCTCTATAATATCATCCATGTCAACAGACAGACACCTTTTAATCGCAGCTTCGAGATACCTATCAAATATATGCGCAATTTCAGAACGTATCGGCAATTAATTGACAATAATCGCAATGGCGGTGGCACAAATTGGTATCGCGAAAAAAGAAAAAGGGGCGATTGGTCGCACGCGGAATGACAATATTTGTCCCAAATGAACCCTTGCTGTCCGACACACGCACTCGTTATGCGTATAACGTAATCCGCATTATACCCAAATACCCGAATAGCCGCTCAGCTGCTAACGGCACAGATGTCCTGCGCAAATTAATTGGAAATGTCAAGTGCACGAGAGCCGACGCCATCTTGTCCCCCCATTCTTTATTTTTTTCGCGCGCACGTGGCGTTCGCAGACAGCTGGACGAAAGCGCGTGTACTTTTTTAACGTTGATCGCGCGCGTCGTAAACCGTAATAATTGTCTTTTGACATTTGACATTCGCGCGGGAAGGTGCGCGATAGATACGCGTTTGGATAATGCAAAAATAATGGGTTGACCTATTTAATATGTAATTAAATATCGCAGCCCGTTTCCGGCAATTAGATCGGCGGCGATCAGTGTTGAGTTCGTTCTTATACAAATTTTATTTAGTGGCGTCCGGAGCACCTTTCCACCAATCGAATTTCGAGCACCTGATGTTCGCAGCTGATGATGATAGACCTGAGTGGCGGCGGTCTGCGCACCTTGTCTTTCGTTACGGAGTTTCCTTTCCGTAATTACACACTATTTTAAACCGAGACCACTTGCCTCTGGCTGGTAATTATGGCGACCATATCAATTCTGCATGCTGTGACAATGACATTGTGAATCATCCCATCGTTAAAACACATGGTCATTTACAATCACAGATATCTAGAGTACTCTATATTATGTTAATACGCATTTTTTTCATTTTTAAGTTTTCATTGCAGAAATCTATGATAAAAGATATTGAATGCCTTTTTTTTTTTTTTTTTTTTTTGGTTTCGCTGGGGGAAATGCATTACGCATCCCCTCCCGCGGAGGGGTATGTGGGACTCCCCAGGGCAATACCCCCTGGTATACCCACTAAAACCCCCAGCGGCACTCCGTCTTCGCCTCCTGGAGAGGGTCTGGGAATCTGGCAGAGCCTTTACATCCAGTCCCCCTCCGGCGAGCCTCGCCTATGTGGCGAGCCCTTCGCGCCCCCCCCTTATGATGGGTGGGGCAACGGGGACGGTCGAGAGTGCGCGATCGTCCCCGTATCCGGTGATGGTGAGCGGTGCAATGCGGGCGGAGGAGCCTCCGCGCCTGTCGCCCGCTGCTCACCATCGGGAAGGTGAAGGCGGTCATACGCTCGCCTCCTCCTTCCCCTTCGCCGCTTCCGGAGCGCGGGCGCAAGAGGGTCTTCCTCTCGCGCGCGCTCCGCTGCCTCCTTCTGCGACATGACGGATTCGCAGAAGGAGGCAACCGCCGCCCACGCTCTCTCGCTCTCCAGCATTGCGCTCACAACGCGGGGGAGCGAGAGGTCCCGCCCGACCACCGCAACCAGACTGCGGCGCTGCTCGGACCACGACGGGCACACCTCGAGGGTGTGCTCCGCCGTGTCTTCCGCCGCGCCACAGTCGTGGCACGATGGGGCCTCCTCCCTACCGATTCGGTGCAAGTACGATCCGAAACAACCGTGTCCGGACAGTACCTGCACCAGGCGGAACGAGAGGAAGCCATGCGCTCGTTCGAGCCAGTCCCTTAGGACCGGCCCGATGGCGTCCAGCGTCCGGCGGCCGAAGTGAGCGACGGCGAGGTCCTCCGCCCAGTGAGCAATGACGGCATCGCGCGCCTGCTGTCGGACGGCCGCTTTCTCTTCCGGGGCGGGGCGCTCTCCAAGCGCCCTCCGCCCCGCCGTCCATTCGTACACCCTGGAAAGCACCTCCGCCTCGAGTTCCCAAGGCGGGGTGCCGGCCAGGGTGCACGCAGCCGCAAAGCTCACCGAGCGGTAAGCCCTGCCCACCCGCTGGGCGATGGCCCTTTGGGGCGCCCGAAGGGCGGCGGCGTTCTCCCTTCTACGAAGGGAGTCCACCCAAATAGGGGCCCCGTAAAGGGCCATGCTCCGCAGGGTGCCGGCGTACAGCTGCCGGCACCGCTTGCTGGGCCCACCCAAATTGGGCATCAGCCACGAGAGGGCGTCCGCTGCCTTCAGCAGGCGCCCCGACAGCGCACTAAAGTGCGCGCTGAAGTGCCACCTGCTGTCGACTATGAGACCCAGGTATTTCATCTGGGCCTCTACCGCTATGCGGACGCCCCCCACGTGGATGTGGGCATCCGGCGGTGGGCGCCGCCGCGGACCGTGGAAGTATACCGCCACGGTCTTGTGCAGCGCCGTCTTCAACCCTAGGCGGCGGATCCTGTCCACTACCAGCGATCCGCCTGCCGACGCCAGACTGGCCGCCTCCCCGAAACTCCCGCGGGCCGTGAGGAGAGTGTCATCTGCATAACAGATGACACTCGTGCCTCTCGGGAGCGATCCCCGCAGGAGCCAGTCGTATCCGACGTTCCAAAGCAGGGGTCCTAAAACAGACCCCTGTGGAACGCCGGCCTCCACAATATACCGCCGGACCTGGCCCGCCTTGTCCACCAGTACCACCTCCCGGTCCACCAAATAGTTGGCCAGGAGGCGCCTCAAGTAGGAAGGCACTCCATGAAATCGGAGTGCCTCCAAGATGGTGGAATGGGGGATGGTATTAAAAGCGTTGGCTATGTCAAACGACACAGCCAAAAGACCATCCCCCGCCTCAATCGCCTCCATCGCCTGGCTCTTGAGGCGGGCCAGGGCGTCCACCGTCGAACGCTCAGCTCTAAAGCCGAACTGAGCGTCCGACAGGTCCGGCCCCACACGCCGCAAGTGGGCCTTGAGGCGGTCCGCCACTATGCCCTCGAGCATCTTACCGGCCTCATCGAGCAGAACGATAGGCCGGTATGCCGAGGGGGAGTCCGCAGGACGGCCCTCTTTGCGGAGGAGGCACAGCTGCCCCTCCTTCCATGGTCTCGGGAACCTCCCAGTCGCAAGGCACGCGCTGAAGAGGTCCCGAAACCGTCCCGGCATGACGGATGCCGCGATCGCGACCACCTTAGCCGGGACCCCATCTGGGCCAGGGGCCGTTTTCTTGGAGCGGAGGCTAAATACCGCCGCGCCAAGTTCGGCCTCTGAAATGGGAGGAGGGTCCTCCTGCTGTTCCTCCGGCGGAGCCGCCCCCCGCAGAGGATTCATCGTTGGAGGGGTGAAGTCTACGTCCCTGCTTGGAAACAGGGACCGCACCACCCCATCCAGCGACGACGGCTCGAGGGTCTCGGCCACCGGGGGACCAGAGGGGCGCAGTTTATTCCGCGCCGCCTTGTATGGTCTCCCGAATGGGTCGGCATCGAGACCCGCCAGCAACTCGGCCTGCGCCGAGTCTTTAGCCTCCGCAATTGCCGCCTTGAGGGCCGTCTTCGCGTCTGCAAGGGCGTCCCGCAGGCGGGCCTCCTCGTCCCAGTCCCTGCGGCGCCGCCGTCGAGCCCGTGCGTGTTCCCGCCGCGCTGCCGTGCAGGCAACACGGAGGCGCTGCAGCTCCCCCGACCACCAGTACACGGCACGTCGGGGAGGCGGGCGGCGTGACCGAGGCATGCTGGAATTGCACACCTCGGCCAGGGACGCTCCCAATTGGGCCGCCGCGGCGTCCACGTCCAGGACGTCAACTGGTGGCGACAGCCAGTCCTGGACGAAAGCCGCCTCCTCTGCGGCCTCCCAGTCCAGGCGGGTGAGGGCCCACCGCGGGAAGGGGGATCGGCCGGCTGGTCTGGCGTTCCCCCGAGATATTGAATGCCTACGTTGACTAAACTAACCCCGGAGACGGTTCAACGGTTGGACTCAAACCTTACGTGTTTGATGAAACAGTTTGAGTTCGGTTTGAACGGTTTGTCAAACGCCACTGCGCAGTTTGGTTCGGTACGCTTTCGTAATTAGACTTGACGCAGATCAATCTCGAGGGCATCTTCCCTCGAACAAGGATCACGATTTACTCATGTTTACTGTTTTTTTGTTTACTGCGCACTGTTCGTCACACACAAGCTCACGCTACAAAATTCAACGCAAAACTAAGCCGAGTTTGTTCAATCAAACGCGTCGGAAACTCGGAACACGATCAAACGGCGCGTCAAACTCAACAAAAATATGAAATTTAATCAAACGTGCTTCACACCCGTAAATGTTTGACAAACCGTTCAAACTACGTTTGTAAACGAGCAAAATGGTTTGAGTCAAACCAAAATTTACGTGTTTGAATCAAACCGTTTGACCGTCTCGGGGCCCCTAAAATACAATGTAGAGCCGTCACTATTTGGCTTTCTATTGGGAGTTCAAGCAAAAGTCTTTTATTGTGCAAATACTAATAAATACTTACGCATCTGTGATATGAAGGTAGTGGAGATCTGTGTATTGAAGACCTCTTGTATGTTTATTAAAAGATTTAAAACAATGTTGTGTAAAGCTACCACTATTTGGCTTTCTACTGGGGGAACAAACATAAGATTCCTAATGCGCAAATACCAGTTAAAAATGTGTAATATAAGCCGTTCAAATAACAGTGTTCCCGCTGAGTAACTCCATCCATATTGATTAGACTTTCATTTTCATATTTCACTTTTATAGTGACAGATTCAGAAACCAAAAATTGTCTAACAAAACAAATTGACGGTTGGAGTTTTGGCGGGAAGTCGAAAAAGACATATTGTGCTCTTGTTTTATTTTCATTTTCTTGGTGTACTTTTGAGTTATATTGAATAAAGTTGATGGCATTTTGTTTGATATAGGTTAATTACAGTGCACGAGTGTTTGTGAAATAGAATAACAGTGCTAAAAGTGTTTTTTCTGCTTGCCTCCAAAATTCCATCGGACATGTTCTAGTAAAGTAGCCATCGCTTTACTTGAATGTTGGACTGACTAGACTGACTGATTACTGACGACTTACTCACTGACTTTGTTATTATTTCGTCCAGTTTCATTGAAACTGGCAAAAAATCGATGCAAAAATAATACTTGACGCTGGCAGTATGCACAGAGTTTGCGATGCCATAATTGAAAAAAAAAAATTACGGTTTCAAACTTTAGCACAAAGTGTTGCCAGCTCTTATAACCCAATTTGCAAGCTATCCGAAATAATGACCTGATAATTAGCAACACCAACAAGTCGGAACAAGGCATGCATTCACGGGTTTACGTAAGTGCGAATTGAAAGTTCCACTTTACGTGTAAGACAGACGGATTTTATTAGTCATTTAGGTGCTCTGGAGTCATGCGAAATTTGTGATTGTAAAATAATGGTGTAACTGTATTCGTTACAGGTAACTTAATTAGTTTTAGGTCTCATTGCTAAAAATTAAAGTTTTACAAAGTTAAAGAATACCTAGGTATTAGGGATATTAAAAAGGGATAAGTTGGAAGGATGTTTGCTTCCGTCGTTTAGCGACTAGTCAGAATGAATGGCGCTTTGTTACTGCAGCACGTGAGAGAACCAGCAATTAGCAGCATTAGCGCCGTTTTTGGGAGGAAAACGGTCATTTCCTCACTTTGATCAGACATTCAGAAATTGAACTGAAATAGTATATTGTGTGGCAAGGGGTGAAACAAGACGATTTCTGACGAGGGCGAGAGGTGACTGCCCAAGCGAAGCGAGGGCTGTCATCGCCCTGGTCTGAAATCGTGTTTCATCTCGTGCCACACACTGTTTTTTCATATCACATGTAATGAAACAACGAGTTTTGATTTCTGTAGCCAGTCGAAGTAAGACTATTTCAGACAAATAGCGCAGTAATATCTTTTAACAACGATTGACGACAGTTGTCAATACGATTCTGACAGACTTTATATAAAGACGTAAAAAAACAAATAAATGAAGGTGCCGGGTAGAAATAACGTTGTTTCTCCCCTAGGGCAGAAACAACGTTGTTTCTGACTGACACATTCGCATTGGTTTGAAATTGTCTTATTTCGACTGGCAAAACAGAGACCAAAACTCGTTCTTTCAATGCATGTGATTTGAAAAATATTTTTTGTTACAGACACCATTTGGTGTTGCTAACAAAAAAATGAGCGATATGAGAATAAAATGAACGAGTAATTCATAACATAACCGCATCGTAAGAATATCTAATAATATGCATTTTATATTTGATTGGAGTAGCAGACGAGCATTCAGGCCACGTGGTGTTAAGTGGTCCCTGCAGCCCACGACATCTCACACAACCTCAAGCAAGCCGAAGTCTTGTTAGCGATCGTATGCAGCTGTGCTGCTGCGAAGTCTGATGGTCGCCTCATGTAAGTCTGACCGGCAACTGCACCTTTCCGCCGAACCATTATAGCTGCAACCCTTATTGCGTCCCAGTGCTGGGCGCGGGTCTCTCCCCTTTATTATTGAGAAGGCCTGGAGCATACTCTACCACGCTGCTCCAATGCGGGTTGATGGAAATTCGGGTTAGTGGCCAACCCACTGTCGGATGTTTTCAACCGCCCATAAGGACTCCGACAAGATTTAACGACTGTTATCTATCGACAACAACCGGGACCGATGGCTAAACGTACCCTCCGAAGCACGCGCATGAAATTTTTTGCCACTAGCGGTCACCAATCTCACACCTGACCGCGCTCGTTTGGCTAAACTGCAGAGATCGCTTGCGTACTACGCTAGCTGCCGAGCCATGCGCGCTTCTTATTAACGAACAATTGTGTCGTCTAGTATCAAAACCAGCCAGATCCAGAAAGGTCAATTTTACAATAAATTACTTTTTTTCTCTATAACAGTTACATATGACATACCATTTTACAAATTTCAAGTAAAATTACTTTATTCGAATTTTCGACTAGTCTAAGTAAAATTATTTTCAGATTTTAAATTATACAACTAAAATGAAGGTAAAAAAATGGATGTAGCGGATATTGTTATTAAATTATGGATCTGACGGATTTTGTTAATCAGCTCATTGGATGTAGCGGATTTTGACATTCACTTTCTTAATATACAGGATGTATTAAAAGAGTGGCAGTAGTGACATTGGCTTGAGTATTATTAACTGAAATAGGAAAAATTATTAAGGGGTAAAAATATTAGTAAAGAAGTAATAAATAAAACTATTTACGTATTAATCAAATATTGATGTTTTATTAAGTAATAATTATTATTATTATTAATCAATACAACACATAAAGGCACAAATCACCAAGATTGGTGGAAAAAGGACATACTTATATGAAAAAAATGTAATCATATAAAATTTTCGCTTTCTTCCAGAGCGACACACTGAAGATCCTCATGTTCTACAAAATTTTCATTATTTTCTTCTATTTCTTTAAAATATTTCAAACTGTCAATAGTCCTCCAGTCTGCACCGAAGTGTTTTTTCAAAAGGTTAGCAACATCAAGTATTTTCTTAGGGTTTACTTTATTGCCTTTTTGTAAAATTGCAGGTGCAATTTCAGAGATTTTCTTGCCTCGTTTCGTTACATATTTAGGTTGTCCAATTTCACTACGATAGTTTTCTTCACCTTGCACGCTAACGTTCTGACGACCCCTGTGCAGCATAAAACGTTTTGAGGGGTTGAACTTGAAATGCCAAGATCCCGGAATTTTTAGTACTTTATTGACTTCTTTCTTCCAGTCACGCACTTCGACGTCTTCATCACCTAAATGATAAACAGTCGCATGTTCCTTGAATAAATTCACATAAATTTGTGGATCGCATATGATGGATTTCTTCTTGGTTTCCTTTTCAATTTTTGCAAATATGCGATCCGGTGGCAAAAACGAGTGGCCTACCATAGGAAATATAATTTCAAGTTGATTTACATGTGATGGTGCATGAGTAAATAGCCAACTGGAACACATGCCCAAAAGAGTTGTATTCTTATTCTGGCCTCCACAGCCATCAGCGAATAGTCTTATTTTATGAATATTTTCAGAAATATCCAGATTGGTTAGTGTATGGAAGACGGCACTTGCAATTTCATTTGATGATTTCGAGTGTTCGTTTTCACACCAATAGTAAGTACGTACATTATCTAATGCTGATTTTGAGGTGCCGATAACAACTGTAAAGTTATACATATTAAATTGCCTGCTGAAGTAAGCCGCTTGATCGGGTAACTTGGGAAGTGGATTGTTTTTTTGGCAGTCAAAGGAGAGTGAAATTGTATGCTCTGGCTCAACCTTTAGTAGTTCATAAAAAGCCTTAGCTTTTAAGGTATGTATCCGTTTTTGCGTCATAAACGTTACCTTTTCTTGGCTTGTGGAGGCAGTTTCTATCTTTCTAGTTAACTCAAAACAACGAGAGCAAGTATCCTTTAAAGGCGATCCAAATCCAACATTATACTTCTTGTTAAAAATGTCACGGAAAAAGGATTGTTTAACTTTAAGCTGTGGTATGTCTTGCACTTGCTCTTGGTACATTTTCCAGAGTTTTACAATATTGAGTTCTGGTGGCAAATACAGTCTGATAGACGACTTGGCTCTACAATAATGCGGTTCTGCAGCTTCTAAACTTTCTATAAATTCCTCCACCCTTCTTCGTTTTTCGGCATATCGTGCTATTTTATGATTGCCACCGCGGTTTTCCTTAGCTGTACTCCCTCCATCATTATAAGACCTTTGTAAAATGCCAGTAACTCTATCTTTACCCACCTGTAATACATTAAGAAATGCAGATTTGCAAACTCTTATCTGTTTGTGCGGATTTTTAATCGTTACGTAGTATTCTGCACTAAGATTTTTTGGTCCTCTGGATTCATTTTTTAGTCTAATTCTAGAACATTTCGCAATACGGCAGTGCTGCAGTATGAAATTATCTTGATCAAGTTTATTTCGCAAGTTATAGAAATTACGGTGCATCCGAGCAATGTCTTGCGTCTTTAATGTCGAGCAATGAAAAGTTGTATTTTTTTTATGACTGCACTGTGGAGGTTGCGGAAAGGATTTAGGAGCGTATCTGAAAAAAAAAGATAAACTAACCTAATCGTAATCACCAATAAACTTCATCTTACAAATGAATTTATTTTTAATGTAATAAAATCTTTTAGGAAAATATACACTTCGGTACCAAGGTACATTTTGACTCAAAACTGTAGCAACCTGTATAGCAATTGCAATGAAATTTTAGCTTACATTTCTCGACGGTTTCTTTCTCTTTTCCAGTTTTCTCTGTCTACACCTCGCTTTCTTGCCTGGTTAGGCGGAACTTTTCCTATTTTTTTTGGTAAATCAGCCATTATTTCTAATATTATTCATTAAAAACACAGCACGAAATCCACATAAAAATGTACGGGCGGCCATACTGACGCCGACGACGCCATGACAGTTCCCCGTCAAAATACTTTGCTCTAATTGGTCTATTTGGATCTGGCGGCGAACGAAACTTATAGGGCAAGGATCTGGCGGAATTTGATACTAAAAGCAGTTTTTAACCTCAATTTACTAGGGATGTAGCTGGATTTGATACGAATTAATTAACGGAAACCAAAGATTTTAAGAAAATTAATCCATAGAACATATTTTTTTATTTTGTGATAAAAATGGATCTGGCGGGTATTGATACTAGACGACACAATTATAGTAAGTATGAAACTAAAGTGCAACTATCCTGCACTTGTAGTTTTTATTGTATTGTAACAATTCAATAAAACGATAAACCGTACACAAAAGCTAGTGTCCTCAAGTTTCCTTATACTGAAGACAAACAAAATGTTGCGCGAGCAGGTAGCAGCCGTTCAATCACAGTTCAGAAAACAATAGGTCATCCGGAGATGCGCAAGCGCAGGCGCCTGCTCGGAGTTAGGGCTGACGATAACGATTTGTATTGGCACAAAAAAATTGAGAATATTTTGATCGTGTTGTCTGATAAAAATAACTGTTTGAATTCAATTGCTTTGTCTAAAAATTGCTTTTTTTCTAAATTGTTATATTAGAATACTTTTTGTCTTTTGTATTTGTACCTTAGTCTTTGTTCCGCAAAAAACGTGATGTAATAACGGGTGTAGAGGAAAATACTTACCTAATTACAACTTCGTATTTTAGGAAAAGTATTTTCACGTAAATATTCATTTTACAGTAGTTATTCTCTCTAAACCACATGGCACATAGTTATGCTTTTTTAAATACCTACCTATTCTTTGCAACATAAATTAAACACAAAACGATAAAAGACCAAATATCTTTTTATTTTATACATTTAACAATAAATGACTATATAATAAGATTAATAGAACATTAAATAATTCCTCTCCTCTGTAAATAAAACATAATTTCTCTCCATAAAACTAAGACGATGCTGATAGTGAATAGAAAATCATCCCATCCCGAGCGTCTACTCTGTACGCATCTGTCCATAAGTTCTAACCTCTATGGTTCTAAAGGCCACGCTTGTCACTTTTGCCATCGGCTGATAGCCGCTAAAAGCGATTCAGCATTCCTATATGTCCGATGCCAAAACTCCAAACTTCACGCTTGGCCAAAGCGCCAAAACGCAATGCAGCATCGATGCACACGCAAATTGTCGATGTTTATTTATTTTATTTTATTTAACATTCGTACCACCTTAAATTAAGGGCTACAGGGTTAAACTTAATGCCTAATGGCATTCTCTGCCAGTCAACCCTGGGTGATGGTGAGAGCTACGGGTAGGCACGTAATAAATTTAAAAAATGCTTTTATTTAAAGAGAAATTAAAAAAAAAGAAATTAATTAAAAACAAGTAATTGAATGAATAAGATTTTCTAAGTATTTATTAATAATAGGTACATGCATATAATATATAAAAATGATGTTCGATGCTAAAAGTAGCTAGTGTTGCCTTTTTTGTTTTGTATCGGGCGGAAAACCTTCAAAAGGTACCCGGCACCTTGGGATGGATACCGGGCTATGTGGGATTTGTACCGCACTAAAACTTCCTGCGCTTGGGGAGGACTTCGGAATTTCCAGTGGAACGCACCAGTGTTCCACGCGCGGCGCTGCAGAACACACCCACGCACACACCGCCGTCTTCCCGGGGCTGCTGGCTGGACGGATCGAGCTCGCACTCTTACCGCCCACTTCCCCGGAAGCCCCCTATTAGTCGCCTCTTACGATCAGGTAGGGAATACCGTAGCTCTATTCTTAATCCCGAAGCAGGGACAAGCTAGTTTACCCTGGCCGCAAGGGCCGTAACCACAGACCTCACATCTTTCGCAATGGTCCTAAGTCCTAACATTTTCGGAATATTTTTTATTTCATCAATTTATAAGATTAGTTAGTCATGGATCACAATAAGCTACTGAATGAATAATATTGCTAGAATTTCTTCAGTCTTATTAAAAAATAGGGCACAAAAATTCACGAAGTTTCGGACACTGACGCGGACGTTCACAGTAGGCACTCTGGCCCGCCAGAGTTGTATAAGTACATACGCACCATACGTCCGAAGATCCGACATGACACGGAGATCCACTTATCTCCCACAAAGAGCATTGTGCACATTTAATTCATGTATTGTTGCTCTGTTTACTCAGGCGGGGCAGCCCTGCGTGCATTCCGCTTGGTCTCGCCGTTATATAGGAACTGAAGCATCTTGATATTTACATCTTGATAAAATATACATGTAATTCTATTACTTGTATGATCGGAATTCGTGCCTCTATTATTAGATGGAGAGTTCTGTGCTCACCAAGGTTACAGTTACAAGTACAAATACAAATAATGCTTCGCACTCATAGCCCCACAGTAGGGTTTATAGGGATATACCCTGTGTCGTGGGTGCCATGGACACGCATACATAACCAGACCGATAACAGAAATTTTAAACTCATCATTCAAATCAGTTCGGCATCGGCATAGTAAACATTACGCCACGCGGGTCGTCGAATCTCTCTTTGAAAAGTTAGCATCCAAATTACGATATGATATATTATATAGTTTACGATATAGTGTAATTTTTTTGTTAAGCTTTTACAGTCAAGGAATAAACTGAGGTTAAGTTTATTGAATATTACAATGTTTTCTTTCATCGTGGAGCAAGTGATAAATGTCTCTACATATTTGACCGCTTGGCTATAATGACTCCAGAGAGAGTGCAGTTATATGTTTTCATTTTTATGTTCTAGAATGAAATTTTAAAAGAATCAAAATCTCTTGTTCACAGTATACGTGAATCTTTTCTCGGATCGACGCAAGCGTTTCGTCGGCATGGTCCATTTGTGACTTCACACACGTTGACGGATCTAGCTATGTGAATGTGAGTGAGAAACAGTACCTACAATCGATACCTACTGCAATGCAAGCAAGACTAATGCATTTGTAATCTGTGGCGCGTGAAAAGGGCGCGAAAGACTTGTGACGCCACCCATCCGGCGCTGGAATGCGAAATCGGCGAAAAATAACTTCAACGTATTTGTGGTGTATTCAATTATTTGGATAAACAAATATGAATGAATCTCGTTTAGTCATTTTTGATTTTCCGTTAAGAGGCCGTATACGAAATTTTGCCCATTTTCGCTGATATACCCAATGATTATTATATACAAAAGGATATGACTTTACATATGAGATTTTGCAGTTAAAATACAGTATTTCGTATTTCCATAAGTTTTATTGCACAATATGACTGATTATTTCAGTAATAATCAAATACGTTAGCCACTTCGTTAGCTTGCGTCGATCATTATAATGCGAGTTTTAGGTTGCTATAAAAAATGTGTCAAATTTTTATTAATAATTGGTTTTTTTAGGGAGTTTTGGCTGGAAGTCGAAACACATATTGTGCTCTTGTTTTATTTTTAATTTATTGATGTATTTTTGAGTTACCTATATAGGATAAATCTGATGACATTTTGTTCTATATGGGTTAATTAAAGTGCACGAGTGTTGTGAATTAAAATTACACTGCGAAAATATGTTTTTTTGTCTTGCCTCCAAAATTCCATTAGTCACGTTCTTGTAAAGAAGCCATCGCTTTACTTGAATGTCTGACTGACTTGACTGACTGATAACTAACGACTTACTGACTTTACCTTATTACTCGTCCAGTTTCACCGAAACTGGCAAAAACGTGATGCAAAAATTATACTTGACGCTGGCAATATGCAGTTTGCGATGCCATAATTGAAGAAAAAAATTGTTTTTTTTATTACTGTACGTAGCAGTAGGCTTGTACCTGCCAACTAAAATATATTATCAATATCCGAATCATACCAACACTTCCAATCGAATTTTACTAAAATCAAATTCAATTTAGTGGTTTGATATGAGCGGCGCTTCAACAGTAAGATAAAACTGGAATTTACCTTGCCTTTAGCTTTTATTTCGGTTCCAAACAAGATTAAGATTGATTGTGATAGGTGTGCTGGATAACTAGGTATAATAAAAAAGAAATAAATCAGATTACCTATCAGTTCGGCAATTACGATTTTTAGTCAGGTAACAAGCAAAGTAATGAAAACATATTTCGAAAATTAAAATTCGTTCCTCAACAAAAATCCTAGCTGTGCATTACAATGTGTACATCACATTAAAATGTCGTAAAAGGATTAGAAAGGTACCGGAGCTATACAAAAGGATCGAAAATAAAAAAAGTACCTGTTTGTGTGTGCTGTAGACAAAAAATCACACTTGTTGCAATGTGTTTCTAAGCTATATATAAAATATAAGCATAAACATAATAATAAATATATTCTATTTGTTTTTCTTTCACCAACACATTTATTCGTTATTTCTTGAAGACTTCTTACTGAAAGGCTTCTCAAAGCTAGTTAGGAGGTATTTTAGAAATCAGTTTTTACTAGCAAGTTTACATTTAAATATCTTAAATAGATTAGAAAGGTACCAAAGCTACTCAATAGAATGATTTTGCTATTTCATTTTTTAATTTACTGTTTTTTTATCTTAAACCACTTTTTTACTTTTATGCGTTTTCATGCTTCATCGCTTTACGGAATAATAAGGTTTTTTTTGTCTCGTAACTAAATTCTTTATACTCGGTCTCTCGTATGTAAAATTAGTTTAATCAACCTATAGATAATTAGGGTGGCCTATAATAGAAAGACCTGTAATAAAATATAGCCTATAAAGGCCTATAATAGAATATAGCCTATAAATTTAATGTAGTAAGTAGTGTATAATTTAAATCTCGTGTTTATAGGCTTAAAAGCATCAAAAAAGAATCCGTCGCGCACGCGTGCAATGAAAAATCACAATACCACACAGAACCATTAATAGTTATTGCATTACACCGAGAATTCGTCAGAAAATCACAAAAGGTGTCACTCCTTGGTTCATTGTCAGTTCATTTGCCATAATCGTGTAATGTACAAAGGGTTCCGCTGTCAAAACACAAGTATTCACGGCTCTTAAAGCTCTTCAAGTTTTTTGTGCAACTTTGCAGGTGCAAAATGTATGAAAAAACACTTTATGACGGCGCTATGGCTTCGGCATCACAAAAATATCCGTTGCTAGTAACACCAGGTGAGATGTGATCATGATAGGATTGGTCCTAGAACTATACTAAAGTGTACAAAATATAATGTAAACCGTAAAATTTCATCATTTCATTATTGAATTAAATAATTTATTTGCTTAATATTAATTACTAAGTATATAAAGGTTTTACATTATCTTTTGTGATCCTACGTTCTTAATTATTATTACCCTATCCCACGGCAATCTTGACAAGAATGCTATTAGGTGTAATAATATAGTCCCTGTAGCTTCGGGATTAAGAATAGAGCTACGGTATCCCCTGCCTGATTGTAAGAGGCGACTAAAAGGGGGCTTCCGGGGTTGTGGACGATGTGAGTGGGAGCTCGATCCATCCAACCAGCAGCCCCGGGAAGGGCGACGATGTGTGCGTGGCCGCATGTCGCCGTAAGCATCGGAAGGTGCAAGAGAGCTCAGCTGCTCTCCTGAAGATGGGCCCGTTCTGGGGCGTCGCACGTGGAGGACACCGGTGCGTTCCGCCGGAGATCCCGGAGTCCTCCCCAAGCGCAGTGGCAGCCACCGAGGGGGATTTAGTGCGGTCAAATCCCACATAACCCGGTACTCTCTCCCAAGGTGCCGGGTACCTTTTGAAGGTTTCCCCCCCGATATCAAAAAAAAAGGTGTAATAATATACCTAAGGCTAATAGAACACCTTTTTTATACTATTTTATTTGCACTTATATCGTTTTATTTTACTTTTTTAGTGTTTGTACATATTTGTTCGATTTTAAGCGCAAAGTTTTATTTAAGTACTTCGAATCTTATATATGTACCGACTGGTAATTTTACATAGAGTCACAGTAACCAAACCTATAACGTAATTACGTAACGTAATAATCGATATTTTTGGTAAACTTATGTTTAGTTTATTCGTTATTTAACTGTGAATTATAATAAGTACTCTTAACAATAATTTATTATAAAAATTCCTTTCCTTACTTTCTGTTATTATAAACATATGTATGTCCAAAACATTTTGTAAAAAGTTTAAAAGTCTCAAATCGATCATTAATCAGGACATGTCCCGTAAAAACAGGTCAAGTGGTGAACCTACCAGACTGTGACTGAGTAAGCATTAATAATTCTGCTTTTTTTCTCTTTGCCTGTCTTGTAAGCTTTGTAAATCGCAACCTTACGAGATTTTAAGCGATAAACGCGAGGAATTTTATTTGGATTTATTCGTTAATTCTTAAGTAAACATTACAGTGTTGGGTGCTTTTAATTTTCATTTTTACTTTAATAGTGGACGAGAGTTTAATATAAAATGTTGGTCTGAGCTAGGTGCAATCTGGGTTTTGTATTAGCACTTGCAATAGTCAATAAGAAGAGATGGAAATGCAAATTATTGTTTTGTAAAGAACACGGTAAGATTATCGGAAGAAAATAGCAGGAAAACACGCTCTTATGTTTTCAAACCATTTTTTGGTATCTGGGAGGAAACCTTCAAAATGTATCCGGTACCTTGGGAGAGGATATCGGGTTATGTAGGATTTGTACCGTACTAAAACCGCCTCGGTGGCCTGCCCCTAGCTGCGCTTGGGGAGGACTCCGGGATCTCCAGTGGAACGCACCGCCGGTATCCTCCTACTGTTTCTTTTTCTATGTTTCAAGCAGTTCATTTAAATGTTTTCGCGAATCACTGCTTTCTACTGATGACCATGACCAACCATGACCTTTAAAAAACCAAAAAAATTACAACTAAAATCTGATTTTGCTGTTTTTCTTTGAAGACCCTTTGCCCCCTTATTCAGTTTTACTCGGCGTCATGAACAGCTTTATAGGCGGTCAAACTTGTATGGGATGACTGGAGAATATCACAAACATTTCAGTTTTGAAGTATTTTTTTTAAGTTGCAATTGCCGACCACACTCAAGGCGACCGCCTCCGGAATAGTAGTAAAAGTAAAGCTGCACACCCATTGAAAAGACTCTACCTTGATTGAGGTTGGATGGTTGAATTAGATGTCCATAAGCTGCAGCATCGAGCATATCGATAGAGCAGCGATGGCCGAGTGGTAGAAAACCGGGGTCTTCGACGCTACCGATCCCAGGTTCAAATCCTCGGCTCGCACCTCTGACAAAGAAATTTGTTATGTGCGAATTTATCGCTGCTCCACGGTGATGGAAAATATCGTGATAAATCATTGATTACGATGTTCTCCATTGCCGTGCATGCCTGAGAGAAATTCATAATTTCTCGAAAGCATGACGTCCACCAATCCGCACTTGGCCAGCGTGGTGGACTATGGCCTAAATCCGTTTCAATTGTGTGAGAAGGAGACCTGTGCCCAGCAGTGGGACATAAAAAAGGTTGAAAAAAAAGCTGTAGCATCCACTGAATACAACCATTGCATGCCCGGCTTCATTTCTTCAAAAAATTAAGTAAGAAAATCTCTGCCTAGCCGGCTCTTAAAAGAGCTGGTGATGAAATAGCATTATAGTGCTAAAATGCAAATAATTGGAAGTGCTATTTCGAAATTTTTCAAAACGTGATTGGTTCCGACGGCCAACAATGGGTTTCGGTCCGCAATCATCTAAATTATGAATTTCGCATCACGACTCACGATTCTACACTACATAATCGTCTGCGCTTTCACACGAGTCAAGGGTGTCATCTGATGATTCATCGGATAATGAGCTTTAGTCGCTTATAAATAGCCCTGCGGCTGGTGTGGAACTAGAGTGTTGTTAAGTCCGATTTGTTTTAAATCGGGGCAAGTCCTACTAATATTATAAATGCGAAAGTAAGTTTGGTTGTTACTCTTTCACGCGAAAACTACTCAACCGATCATTATGGAACTTTGTACATATATTCTTGGAGTCATCAGAAGTAACATAGGATACTTTAAAAAAAATTGACGCGGGTGAAACCGCGGGGCACAGCTAGTAAGTAATAAATAAATAACGCTATATACTCATAGCCCTACACTAGGATTATCTGTGTCGTAGGTACCATGGACACACACAGACATGAACACAAACACCCAGACCAAGAACAGAAATAAAAAAAATCATTCCAATTTCTGCTTCGCCGGGAATCGAACTCCGAATCCATGATTGGCAGACCAACATGTTAAGACCTTATATGCCACAGCATAGCTCGTAGCTCTCCAGAGACACGAATGACAAAATGTTAACGAGTTGGAACTTAATTAATAGTTATGTTACGAAACTATTTAATTCTTTACACACCTTTTCCAACTATGCTTTAAATGTTCTAGAAAAAGATATTTTAACGCGGTAATGAGAAACTGGTAAACCTGGTAGTTAAGATGTGTAGTTGTATTTAATTAAGTGCTTAACTCACAATATGTCTTTACATGACCCGTCTTGGCGTGAATTATTTATTGTTATAGCCTGTTTTTCAAATGAGTCACAAAATGTCTTGTAACGGTAAATGGTAATGTTTTTATATCTATGGTAATGTTTATAAAATTGTCAAAAAGGATGTACATACCTATTTAAGTTTACCGATTGGAGTTTTGGCGGGAAGTCTGAAGGAACAAGTTGTGCTCTTGTTTTATTTTCATTTTCTTAGTGTATTTTTGAGTTATATCTGATAAAGTTGATGGCATTTTGCTCGATATAGGTTAATGAGAGTGCACGAGTGTTGTGAAATAAAATAACAGTGCGAAAACATGTTTTTTCGGCTTGCCTCCAAAATTCCATCGGACATGTTCTGGTAAAGTAGCCATCACTTTACTTGAACTTTTGACTGACTAGACTGACTGATACCTGACGACTAACTGACTTTTTTCTACGACTACAAAGTGATGCAAAAATTTTACTTGACGCTGGCAATATGCACAGAGTTTGCGACGCCATTATTAAAATTGAAAAGTAAGTTTACCGACTTTATTGGCCGAAATGGCAACTTTTAATGAGACCTTGGCGACAAAAGAAAAATGTGTATCGCTAAATAGTTATAACTTAATTTTTTGTCAACTTGAAAAAACGTAATTAAATTAGTCGAATTTTATTTGCTTTCATTTGATTGATGAATTGAGCATGTGACAGATTACTTTTTTTTCGTGACGATTCAATCACATGCAGTTTCTAACGACTTGCTCCGTGCGCTGGTGCGCTACATGCATAGTCAGTCAGTTTGGTCGGCATCCGCGCATTTCTATTAGTACCTACCTCTACTACAATACTAAGCTCTTTTGGATTAAGATACATACACATAAACTTCGGAACGTTAAAAGAAAAAAAAGATGCCTGAGAATAACCATACTTTTGAAAGCCAAACGTTTAAGAAAACGAAATAAGCACTTTTTAAGCAAACATTTAGTTGCATATTTATCCTTACCACTAACTTACAGACGCAACAATGAAATGTCAAATGAATTTAAATAAAACTGCTACAATGTCCTTAAATCGGCTTACATGTACGAAATAATCACCAATTTGCCTACGTTTTAAATACGTTCATAAAAGTAAAGTGAGCTTTACAGTATTTTAATGAAAACATTTCAAGAAACAGATGGGAATTTAATATGCAAAACAAGGATAAAATATCTTGAACATTGTATGTATTGTAGATGGCAACATTGTCCTTTCTTAATACAGCTATTCTTTAAAAAAATTGGAATTAAAGCGTTCGATATTCAAAAGATATAAAAGCTATTAAAATTGTGAATTATATAGCATGAAACCTATTTAGTCTTGGCGGCAACAACATTTGAGGCATGAAATAAAGATAATAAACTTATAGTAAATTATATTCATAAAATATTCATTGTATGTAATATTACAAAAACTTTGAAAATAAACCATACTAGGCTAGGCATAATCCACTCAAAAAGTTCAATATATGTTTTCATTTTCAACTTCATTATTTGAACCTGGATCTTGGACTATCTTAGGTATTATAACCATACATACTTAGGGCCTCGTTCACCAATTTCAAGTGAAGTGTTGATTCGTGACGTCCCAAGTAAAGTTAATTGGCAAGTAAATCTATGAATACGGGTCAGTTTATCATATGATTAGCGATACTCGAACATCGTGAAATTTAAATTGAAGTTACGGGTGACTTTAAACGACAATTAGCGTACTTGTCACTTTACTTGAAGGTGGTGAAAGAGGCCCTTATTGTTTAATACATACTTATTGTATCTGCCATGAAAAATCAAGCAAGCCGAAATATGAAAAGTTAAGCTATTAGAAGTTCAAGAGCAACGGTAATGATATCCATAAATACAAACTATTTTTAAGATACGGCGACGGTGATTGCACGCAGCGCAGGGCCCGTCTGCCTTTTTCTTCAACTGATGCAGTAATAATTTTAACAAACAATTTAGAATGCCCCATAGCGGTGGATATTTTTAAACCTTAGTAATTTAAACATCTAATTTAAGTAATTTATTGTAAACAGAATAAAATATTTTCATTTTCATAATATTAACGTGGTAGCGAAGCGCGCATGGCCCGGCGGTTAGCGTAGAACGTAAACGATCTATACAACGAAGCCAAACGGGCGCGGTCGGGTGTGAGATGGGTGGTTGGTGGTGGATGCTTCGGAGGGCACGTTAGGCCGTCGGTCCCGGTTGCTGTCGAGGGATAACAGTCGTTAAACCTTGTCGGAGGCCTTATGGGCGGTTTGAAAACATCCGACAGCGGGTTCGCCACTAACCCGCATCTCCGCCAACCCGCTTTGGAGCAGCGTGGTGGAGTAAGCTCCAGGCCTCCCCAATAATCGGGAGAGACCCGTGCCCAGTAGTGGGACGCAAAAAGGGTTGTAGCCAACGTGGTAGTGCTCTCCCTGATAATACAACTAATTTTTGATTGTCGTGTTGATTCTCCACACTTGCAGCTTCAGAGCTAGATGAAGAAAATATTATAACGAGTTTAATAATAGGTACTCGTAACATTAAAATATTTAACTTTCGACTTTAAATTAATTAGTATCCACTTATCCTAATCCCTGCGAACAAACGTCGAGAATCGCAAAATTCTTCCAGTAGCCATATTACTTTGGAATTCGATAATCGGCGATGCTAACACGCAACCGTTCCAATTTTGAATGGGCGTTCGTTTTTCGAATTCTAATTTGTTCGGAATGCAGCTGCTGATCAGTAGCTCAGCGATCATTAAGATCGTTGCCCTTTATGGTTTTAATGTTGCCACTTCAAATAATGTTTTAAAAAAGTATTTTCAGGATATATACAAGTATTTTAAGGGCAAAATATACTTATTTCTTTTCTTAAGTTTTTAGTAGTAGTAGTTTTTTGTAGTTTATTGTGAACAAAAGAAACCTTTAGTAATCTAAAGACAATTTGTATAACTACTAAGTTCACGTGTCAATGCTTCACAACTACGAGTATGAGCGAAGAGAAAGATGCTAGTATTTTCCACAGACTTCCTATCTTTCGCTACGCTCGGACTACTATCCAATTTTCTGTTCTAAAGAAGAATAAGGGTGAATTTAGTAAGCTAATGTTAAACTTTTTCATTACGATCTCTACAGATTTTTCAAAAACCTATAGGTAAAGACAAAGAGAAGAAATTATGAAACATTCCCACGCTGCTAATTTCATGGTTATTTACATTTTGAACACACTAAATAGCTCACTGAAGCGCGCATGGCTCAGCGGCTAGCGCAGAACGCAAGCGGTCTATCCAGCTAAGCCAAACGGGCGCGGTCATGTGTGAGATGGGCGACCGTTAGTGGCAAAAAATTTCATGCGCGTTGCCGTGCTTCGGAGGGCACATTAAGCCATCGGTCCCGGTTCTTGTCGATAGATAACAGTCCTTAAACCTTGTCGGAGGCCTTATGGGCGGTTTAAGAACATCCGACAGCGGGTTGGCCACTAACCCGCATCTCCACCAACCCTCATTGGAGCAGCGTGGTGGAATAAGCTCCAGGCCTCCCCACTAAGGGGTAGAGACCCGTGCCCAGGAGTGGAACGCAAAAAGGGTTGCAACCAAGTATTCTCACAGTGGAATTTAAGACTTCTGCATATCGCCATTTTCTGTCAGATGGTCCAGATGTGTACGTGTCGGTTATGTAGGTTATAGTTAAATATTCATATTTTTTACTTCTACACCAGTTTCTTTGTTTCGCAAACGTTTGCTTTCATAAACAACTAGGGTGGAGCGTCAAATGTCACGTCACCTGTAGCATTTCCTGCATATTTATTGCTTCCCCTTGTATCTAATTATTTCTAAGTACTTCTTTAAATATTTCAACCTGAATTATTATAAAATTTATTACATAGTATTATCATTTATTATATATAGATGTGCCACGTGGTTTTACTCACGTTATAATAAATAAATATCTTTGGACAATTCACACAACACCATCTGATTCCAAACTAAGCAGAGCTTGTACTATGGTAATCAGAAAGCTGATAAACATACTTATATAATTCTAAATTCATACTTAAATAGATAAATTAACACCCAGACACAGAACAAATAATCATGTTCATCACACAAATATTTGTTCTGGGTGGGAATCGAACCCACGACCTCACGCTTCGTAGTCGGCTCATCACCCACTACGCCATGGAGGTTGTCGATAACGTTTTGTTATATGACCTAGTACCTTCCTTGATAAATGGACAATCCACACAAAAATAATCATTCAATTCCAACCAGTATTTTAATATATTAGAAAATTCAAATAAACAAAAACTTCAGCTTAAGTATAAGATATGAATTACCTATTTATTCCTCATCATATTAATATGTTATTGCAAAAGTTTGATTGCAGTTCTATAACTCTAATCACACTTGATGTATTTATCATTAACATAGTTACAAAAATTACCCGAAATTATTGAATTTAAGAAAAGAAAAGAAAGATTGCCGACCCGTGTGGCGCAATGATTTGTAACCATTGCCGGACTGGATCGGAGGGACCGGTTCGAATCCCGGTGAGGCAGATGAAGAGTTTAAATTTCTGGTCTTGTTCTGGGTGTTTGTATTTTTGTCTTTGTGTGTTTCCATGGTACCCACGACACAGGGTATATCTACCCTACTGTGGGGCTGTGGTGTTGTGTAGGTTTTAAATAGATTTGTGAAAGTGATACATGCATATGGAATTGAGCAGTAAAGTAACTGGTAAACTAATTTAAAATGATACTTGCAAAGGAGAACTACTACTTAATTGAAAATAAGAAAAGACATTTCTTATACCAAAATTAATTTTCTATATGTATAAAAATGAATGTTTGTCTGTATGTCTGTTGTCTTTATATGTAGAAGTTTCTGAGTTGGTACGACCAAGTAGCGTAGCAACGCGCGCAGGGTACAGCCTACAGAACATTATTAAGAGAGGTAGAACAGCAATAATGCGCCGTTCATATGAAAACTGGTGTCGCCGATCAAGCCCTTTTACCTCCATTACATCTGTACTTAAATAAATACGAAGCTTACGCACATATTTGCAATTTCAAATCCAACCAATCTTAGCGTCGCACAATCACGCGATTTCAAATGAACGAATCACACCCAAGCACGCACACAAGCACGCATATCGTAGCACGATCGCGTGTTTCTGTAGAGATTTTGAAATTTTGATCGTTTGCTCAAAATTTCTTGGCGCGTCTGCCCCGCCCACATTTCCATTCTATTCTTTTAATATTTTCTGTGGTACAGCCAGTAACTAAAATAAAAATGGTATATTGTCTCTTTCCTGATACTCACATAAAATTTTATTTTTAGTACCATTTTTTAGCTATTGTAGATATGTATAATAAACACGCAAATTTTATAGAAAAGTACGAAATGTCACATAGTTTATCACTTGTTTCTTTTACTTTCAAACGGTGGCGAAAGACCAGCTGTTTGAAAGGTGCAAATATATTAAGTTATAATGACAGTATATTCATTAATTGCTGGAAACTGACCTTTAATTATAATAATGACTGTATCAGTCGTCTTTCTTATGGCGCACAAAACATTCTAATTCGTAACTGTAACTGTAATTGCTTTTTAGGGTTCCGTACCCGAAGGGTGCCAACGGGACTCAATTACTAAGCCTCCGCTGTCCGTCAGTCTGTTTGTCTGTCTGTCAGCAGGCTGTAATCGCTATCCCATGAACCGTGATGGCATTAGAAATTTGCACAGATGATGTATTTCTGTTGCCGCTATAACAACAAACACTAAAAATAGAATAAAATAAATATTTAAGGGAACACCCATACAATAAACATGTTTTTAATAGAATCAGATAATGGTACGGAACCTTCGTGCGTGAGTCCGACTCGCACTTGGCCGGTTTTTTAATACTCGCTGCCAGAGATTAAATCTCTGCTCGCTGCGGTCCGAAAGTAGTCGGGCTTTTACGAAATTAATTCTTAGTAAAACCGATGGTTTGATGCCCGTGGTACAGCGGCGTGGTCCAACTGGAGGTACCATGGCTAATTTTTTACCCTTGGTCAACACTACAATGTTTATAAATATTTTTACGCCCAGTATGTCAGAAGCGCACTATATATAAAATAATGAATTATTTATGAATTTTACCAACTGTTTACCTTGCTCTAGAAATATATGAATTGATTGATAATACGGTTGTTTCGTGAGAATAAGTGATTACTAAACGAACTACTTCTTAATTTTGGGGGAGCCTGCATAGCTTCAGAACGTTAGTAGGTAACCCTAAGAAGTCCCAAAAAAAACTTTCAAGTTTCAGCGAAAGACGGCAAAATCTACGCACCACGCTTAATTTAAAGTTCTCATGTGAGTCAACTGTCATGATCAAGTTCTTCAAAGTAAATAATGATTGTCGTGACACTGGCATCAATTTTCATATTTTTCATACTCCGTGCCGTGTACGTGTGTAGTGCCGTGACCCACGCTGTCCCCGGGGCAGCTCTCCGTGCGAACCTCCCCAGGCTCTACATTCCTGGACTGAACCTTCATCACGCAAGGAATATGAGACTTTAAAGCAAATGCTGCGGATGCTGTACTCAAATACACAGTCAGAAATGGAATATTAGCTATACATAATGTACAAATAAAAGCATTTATTTAACTGTTTTATACTCTACATCCATAAGCCTTTAGATGTTCATTGCTGGTCATAGACCTCCCTTAAAGTTCGCCACTCCGTCACTTGTTTATATAGCACCTACATATTGAAGCGGGCATAGCCCGACGGTTAGCGTAGAACGCAAACGATCTATGCAACTAAGCCAGACGGGCGCAGTCGGGTGTGAGATGGGTGACCGCTAGTGGTAAAAAAAAATTCATGCGTGTTTCCGTGCTTCGGAGGGCACGTTAAGCCGTCGTTTCCGGTTGTTGTCGATAAATAACAGTCGTTAAAGCGTGTAGGAGGCTTTATAGGCGGTTTGAAAACATCCGACAGCGGGTGGGCCACTAACTCGCATCTCCACCAATATGCATTGGAGCAGCGTGGTGGAGTAAGCTCCAGGCCTCCCCAATAATGTAGAGAAACCCGTCCCCAGCAGTGGGACGCAAAAAGGGCTGCAGCCACATAACTAAACCTTGGTAAGTGGCTGCAACCCTTTTTGCGTCCCACTGCTGGGCACGGGTCTCTCCCCCTTATTGGGGAGGCCTGGAGCTTACTCCACCATGCTGCTCCAATGCGGGTTGGTGGAGAAAATGGAGAATAGAGAAAAACCTTGGTAAGTAAACCTTTTAAAACCTGAAAGACTGACAAACGAACTTCAAAGTTTAACTGACACACATCAAAACTTACGCACACGAGTGAGTCAACACTTAACAGTCATTGTAATCCATCGATCTAAATAATGATAGCCGTGATACCAGCATCAATTTCCATACTCCATTGGCGTGCCGCGACCGCGTGCTGTCCCCAGGCCAGCAGGCGCAGCTGGCTGTGCGAACCTCCCCGGGCCAAACATTCCTGGGTACCTAGAATCATTATCACGCAAGCAATGCGAGATTTTTATGTGAATTCTAGTGGGCCTGTAAGACGTTGTCGTGTCTTAAAGGATTAAAGATACTGGAATCTGATCGATTCAACACGTAGTACCAATAATTGACACACAAGAAAAACTTGCTTAAGAAAATCTAGAATCGCGTTGCAAAGCCAAGACATGAATTTAACCTGATGAAGTATTAATTTAGACCAAGTGGAATCATGGCATACTCAATCATTTTCACTCTATCCTACGCATCTCCATCTACGTAGATTTCTTAGGAAATCCTTGAAAAAAAGTACATTAAATCGATAAGAAAGTTTGTACAAGGAAATTATTTTTACCGGCAACCAAAAGGAGGAGGTACTGTATCCGGCTGTATCTATTTTTTATACATGTTCACCGATTACTCCGCTGTTTGTGGACCGATTTACAAAATTCTTTTTTTGTTCGTAGGCTTATACTCTCGAGGTCACCCATTGTCACCACGTCAGGATCTAATGATAGGATCCCAGGGAAATCGAGGGGAACTCTCATATTTTATTTTTTTATTGCCTTGTATTTTTAATCGTAACGTGTAAGCATTGGTAGCATTACGAGTATGTTCTATGAATACTTGAAGTGCCGATTGACTGGCTAATTATTGACGGCGCACTGATTTGGAGTATGCAGGCTTCAACAAAATTCAACAAACAGTGCTAAAATTACAAACAAATCTTTTTATTTGGCATCGGAATTGTGCACAGATCGTGCGATGCGATTACTAAAACAAAAATATAGGCTGTTCTCAGCTTTTTTAATTCTATTCATATTAAAATTTGGTTGTGAGGCTGTACAAAATCAAGTTTTAATATTTACTTAAAGTTCACAAGTTATTGGGCACAGGTAAAGCAGAAAATATGCAGTCTGGTTACACAAAATGCATTAAACTTATCAGATGTCATCAATATTATTGAGTAACATTTAATAAATTATAAACACACTATCTTTATTCATAACTCAAGTGCTGTTAGATCTCATAGATGTATGATTATAAGCATTTATCATGTCTAGTTTTGAACATAGACATTACTCTACGTCTCAAAACCAGATACTTGCTACTGCGCCTCTGGCAACACCGATTTTATTTCACTAATTGCTACATGCGTAATGACAGTGGCAACACCAGTAGCGGAAGTATAAATCATAATGTGTTCATTATTTATCAATATTATCGATCGTGTACCGCTTGTAATATTAGAATGTAATCATCATTCACAATCAAAAGATAGTTATTGAAGCGCGCGTAGCCCTGTGGCTGGCGATTTACCCAGGTAAACAAAGCGAGCGCGGCTGGGTGTAAGGTGGGTGACCGTTAGTGACCAATTTCATTTGCGTATAGATGCTTCGGAGAAAATGTGAAACCATTTGTCCCGATTGTTATTAGCTCTTATTCGGAGGCCTTATGGGCTGTTTGAAAACCTACATGGGGCAGCGTGGTGGAGTAAGTTCCAGGAGTCCCCAATAATGAATCCATCTTTTAATATACATAGTTAAGTCATAAAACATCTAATTTAGGTAAGACCTCACAGTGTATGATTGTTTTACTCTGTGATTTCAAAATAAAGTTAATAAATCATTCTAAGATACCTATATGCTAGTGTGCCTTGCAAGTGTCCTGGGTTCGATTGCCAACAAGAGATATTATTGTACAATATTAATCTGTTTGCGTGTGTCCAAACAAATAAGTAATTTTTGTTTGGCTGTTTGGGACTATAAGTGTTAAGTGAGATTCTTCTTCGTTCTACTACATACAGTCATACAAACTTGCCTAAATTATAATTTTCAAACCACAATGATGGTATGGCATCATAAAAGTGTTGCAATGCTACGAAGTTTATTGATCTCCCTAATTAAATTTCGGCAGCTATGTAAGTGGCAACACCGGTAGCGGATGTTCAAATTACGATGTTCGTTATTGGCGCTATAAATCGTGAATAGGTTACTACCGCGGATGTTTTGGGCGTGGTTTTACGGTAGTTTGGTGCTCCAATTTATTTTTCATTCACTATTAAAATTTTAGGCCTTTAAAATAAACTAAAATAATGTCACACAAGCGAAGGCGAGCTGTACTTGGTTTGTATTTAAGGGGTATATAGAGGTGGGCCGAAATTCGGTTCACATTCGGTTCAACCGAATTTCGGCAGCTTGAACCGAACTTCGGCATTCGGCCGAAATTCGGTTCAGATGCCGAAATTCGGTACAACAAAAATAATACCTACTTGCACTTATTTTAACTGAAATATAAGGTGCTTCTAAATTACAATATGCCATGGCTGCAACTGGTGTTTCTACTCATGATACTGAACCACTTTCCCCAAGGAACCCATAGTCAATTCTCAAAAAAAATTGCACTTTGTATGGAAATCGGTCAGCTGATTGGCCAAGTCTCCATACAAACAACCGTGGCATATATTTTAGAAGCACCTTATATAACAACATAAGATACTATAAAATAAAAGATATTATTTTTACTCACTCATGGTCATTATTTATTTATTTAATTTATTTATTTATTTAGGATTGTAAATTTAAACCTTATATTAAATCAGTTCTTATCTTATTATTAATCTTAATCTTAGTTCTTAACCTTAATTTTAGTTAATTAGTTATTAATCTTAGAAATCCCTGCCTAATTAATAATTAGACATACTATTAGAAAAATGAAATAAACTTTGTATTCTCCTAGTAAACATCTGGATATGAGTCTGTAAATTAAAAAAAAAATAACGTTTTTGATTCAACATTCATTAACCTCAAGTATTTTTTATTACAATTAAAGGGTATTTTTTTCAACAATCATATTAAACCAACTTTTCTTATCTATCTGTTCATATTTAAAATTTACTAGAGGCAGGTTATGGTGCAAAAACACCAAAGACTCTGCCTTATCTGGCAGAAGTTTGTTACGTTTTTATTCGTATATGTTTCCTGCCTCCGAAAAAAGTCGCTCAGAATATACAGAGCTTCCGGGACACGATAAGTATATTCGAGCCAAACAACTCATATTAAGGAACTTGTCTTTATTCTTAGCCCACCAGCCATATGGACATAGGTCTTTGAGTAGTAGAACTTCACTGAGATATCTGTCTAGCTCTGACGCAATCGGACTTTTCGTTTCTTCTACATCTATCGGTAACTTTACTGCTGCTAGTTCCTCGTAACAGCTCCAGAACTATCTGTGTGTGTTTTCACAATTGGATGATGACGTCGATCTCTGTGCTACCTGAACAACCTCTTCATCACTGCTTGGCCCAATATCCTCGCTCCTTCTTACAAATTCCGCCAGGAAAGTTCGTCGGATCATTGGTACATTATCTGGTGTAAAAAAAATCATTTTGTAGCGTGGATCTAGCATTGTTGCTAGACTATAGTACTTGTCTTCTTCAATCCCCTGACAACGTCTATCCAGCCCTTCTTTTAGTGACGAACGCATTGTGTTTATATTAGAACAAGCCACTTTAACTTCTTCTTTGATCAAATACTTCGAAAGAATCGTCGCTCTCGAGAAAGCGCACGAAAATGAACCGAAGTTCGGCCGAAGTTCGGCCGAACATTTCATTTGAACCGAATGTTCGGCCGAAGTTCGGATTCGGTTCAAATCACATTCGGCCCATCTCTAGGTATAATCTAAAACATCTGAAATTATAAAATTCGTTGACAAACCATTACATTGCCCGTAAAAACTTACATAATCCATATTAAATAAATAAATAAATAACCCATATTAATCCATAATAATCCATATTAATCCAGTATTATATAATATATAATACATAATATGAAGACCGCGTGGCACAATGGTTACCATACCAGATTGCCAATCGAGGGGTTCCGGGTTCGATTCCCGGCGAAACAGAAATTTGAATGATGAGTTTAAATTTCTGTTCTCGGTCTGGGTGTTTGTGTTTCTGTGTTTCTGTCTTTGTATGTGGCCATGGTACCCACGACACAGGGTATATATACCCTACTGTGGGGCTGAGTGTGAAGCCTTATTATTTATATTATTATATTATAAATGCGAAAGTCACTCTGTCTCTCTGTGTCTCTGTGTCTCGTGTGTGTGTGTGTGTGTGTGTGTGTGTGTGTGTGTGTGTGTGTGTGTGTGTGTATGACGTTACGTTTTCACACCTATATTTATATTTATTAAATTTAGTACAAAGAAGTGAATCTTGGGAACATAAATAGTATATTGTTCAGCATAGTTTTTATCCTGAAAATTGTACCGTTGCCGTGGGATAGATTACTTACACGTTCTTTATAAAGTACTTAAAGTATTGCTATAGGTACTTCTTCTCAGTGGTCTTAGCTTCTTAGTGAAGACCAGGTTCATTTGGACATCTTGAAAATAATTAAAATTAAGTAAGATACACATACCAAGGCAACAAAAGCATTAAAACAAAAGATCATCAAGCGTCCATCCAAGTAGAAAGCTAATCTTCATTTGCGTGGCCATTATTGCGTTCCCATTCCAAGTTCCCATATGGTCACGTAGTTACTATGACCTTACCGTGATTGCCAAGGAAATTAACAAAAAAACTATTTAAGTACCGCCTCCGACTCGACCGAATGTCGCCAACGGGTCTTTCTCACGTTCCTCTCAGTACTTGAAATCGATCCTGAGTTATTCTTTTGTACACCATCCATTGCTGAATTAGTACGAAGTATTTTCGAATTACGAAAAGACAACAACCGTTGGACGCAAAACATTTTAAATAGTTTACACAGATGTTTTTTATTGGAATATGTGGTGCGTTGATTACGGGTTGGTTTGGACAATATTTTAGACGTTAATATTGATTTCTCTGAAGCTAATTCAGGGTATCAACCCGCCCTGAAGGCATAAAGGCATTAGACCTATTATCGATGAATGTGTGAATGTATGAAACGTTAACGGTTGTTTGAAAACAATTACCCTCAGTAATTAGCATTAGATAGATATGAATATGCATTAAATTCCATGGTAAAAGTAAAAAACTTTGAAGTTTAATGGGGTCCTTACAACAATGACTTAAAATATATTTAATGTCAGAGATGAAAATTCAAACAGATTTTTTAAATAGAGAAGCAGACGAACATGCATACCACGGGGTTTTAAGTGGTCGCTGCAGCCCATGAAGATATAGCATAAGTGCAATTTTATGGTTATTCCTATGATTCACAAAAAATACAAATAAAAAACAAGTAGTTAAGTCTTTTTAATAAAATCATATTTATTAGACATGAATCACGAATCACCCAAAAACACAAAATACTGTGTGGTTATTTGGCGGCTATCAATCAAAAAACAGTCACAGGAACAACTGATTCGCCTGTCTTTTTCTCTTTTTCTGTCTTCCTGTAACTCAGTAAGAGATTTTATTCTCCCTCGCACACTGTTTTTCTATACTTACATACTTAGGATATACCTATACTAATTAATCATAGAGTTAAGACAGGACAACACATGACCTCCAAAGGAAGCTTGAGTGTTGCCTAAGGTCGTATGCAGTTGTGCTTCTACTGGAGCTTGAAGACAACCTCATGTATGTCTGTCCTGCACACTGGAAATTGCACATTTCCTTCAAACACAATATAGCTGCTTCTGACAAAAATGAAAGCAGCGGTGGTACTCCTCATGCATCATAGGAAAAATAATAAAAGACTCTAATACTCGTATTTGTGACTCATTAAGGGCGGATTCGATCAATCTCGAACTTACTCCAGTATAACTATCATGAGAATAACTTTACTCCTTGCAAATACTCACGGATAACTTCGTTCACGTTTTACCAACTACTCGAAGAGTAAAATACTCTCGGTATTGTTATTCTATGTTCAATAGTGATTCATGAACGAATGTGTGAACGAATTTATAAGCCGACAAAAACGCGTACTATATTGTTTCCTTTAACTTAACCCGAAATACGACAACAACTTAATTTAGTAGGATAATAAAGTGAAATGCCACTCGTTGACAGCTTTTCTATTCTACGTTTTGTTTGTTTCTCGTTTTTGTGAGTCCGTGAAGGTTCGTGTTATTTTTAATAGGTAATTTGTGATTTGTATTTGCGATTATAAAAATTCAAATGGTGGGTCTGAAAAGAAAACGCAGCCCGAAATGGCTTGCTTCAGAAAAAATATTGTTAGTGGACCTGGTTTGCCTGATCCACCTTGGATGTCTCGGCACATATTCGTATTCACTGTCGGACTCTTCGATCATATTTCTTAAACGTTCCATCGTAGCGCGGTGTTAATAAATTTTTAGTAAAAGAAAATATAATCAAAAACGACTGCAAACCAAAGAAAATTTGAAGGGACATTGACTTTACTCTCAGATTAAATCTTTATACCGCCAAAATCGGCCGTATAAATATTTACTCGCGTATAGTACCTTCTTCTCAGATTATTAGTTGGTAGAATGTAAAATCAGCATACTCGAGAGTAACTCGTAGTTTATTCTTGAGTAAAAACTTACTCTAGCTTGGTAGAATCCGCCCTAAACCAGGTGTACTCTTGTTATGTAAAAATGATAGGCGACCACACTGTTCTCCTTCTTGTCAAACCTATTACTTCATAAATAAAAACAAATCTAGAAAAGATCGAAAATTGTTCCCCGAAAGTCTTACCCTATTAGGTATTAATAAAAATTACAACAGCATTATAAGTATTATAACCCTACATATCTATACTAATATACTGAAGCGTTTGTTTGTTTGAACGCGCTAATCTCAGGAAGTACTGGTTAGAAATGAAAAAATATTTTTGTGTTGAACAGTCCATTTATTGGGGAAGGCTATATAACATCATGCTATGAAAAGCGGCCGCCCGCGACGTCATCCAAACAAACAAACACACAAACAAATAAACGTCCACGCGTACGGCGGCCACTAGTTTGAAATAAAATGTGTTATGTCTCGTTCTTGTCATTGACAGCGTAAAAGGAAGACAAAATACATTTTTGTTAAAATAGGCTTATATACTGTTGTAATTTTTATTCACAAATATGGTGTCATGACATGAGTGCAGGCGAATGACCAACGTTGGTATCGAGGTTCGAAACCGAGTGTTCCTGCATCGCCTGCATCTATGTAGAGCGGGGGATTCAGTCACGAATTATGTACGGTGTGCAAAATAAGTATAGTTGGAAAGATACACACTTTTTGAATGCATGAACTTTTTACACTAATGTGGATATATTTTTTAAATTGACGTCACGAAATTGTAGAATGTAGACCCCTCCCATCGCTTATCACACAATGTCACAAACACCATCTCGTTTCACTCTAACCTATACCTAACGTAGTTTATGCATAGTTTGTTTTCCATTGAAACACAATGCAATGTACATATATACATACTTTAGAGCATCAAAGTTACTGACTCACCGTTTTTCGTTATTTCCTATGATATCGATTTTGATTGTCGTGTTCTAAGCATTTTACATTTTATATAAAAAAAATACCTATTTATATAAAATCTGTCAAAATCATAACTCATCATACTTGAGTCACCAATGAGACTGCAAAAATCTTTCTAAAAGAAACATTATTATGAACGTACGTGTTACAGCGTTTTACTGAGAGTGTAATCAATCCATACATTCATCAGCAGAAGTCCACTGCTGGACATAGACCACCCCAAATATTCGCCACTCCGTCCGGTCCTACGACCTCAGAATTTAGCGACTTCCCGCTGTCCTTTTCAGGTCATCAGTAGGTACCCTATCCACCTGGTTGGCGGGTTGCCTACGCTCCTTTTACCGAGACATGACCGTCATTCGTGGACCTTACTTCCCCATCGGTTATTAGTCCGCCTAATTATATAGCCAAAATGTTCAAGTTAATAATCACCCTGCAAACACACGCATGGTCGATTTCTTATTTTTTTTTAATTTGATAGAGACATCTAAGCCCGCTCGCCAAAAACAAAAGCATTGTTTACACAACGTATGTTTACGTCAAGATACAAGGCAAGGCAATTAAGTTTTCTAGCGTGCATGCAGTCGGTACCTTGGTCCCACGGTGGGAATGTCTGCTCGTGAATCGCCCGTGGCTTATGACAATTTGCATTTTTTTGCCGCCCGTACCGACTGATCGCTATTTTAAAAGTTACAGGCGGAAGCGATTTTGATGTTACATTTAACGATGACCCGTGTGGCGCAACGGTTACTATGCCGGACTGCCAATGAGCTAAGCGAAACGCGCGTGGAAGAGTGACCGGTTGTGGCAAATTTCATGCGCATTTCTGTGCTTCAGAGGGCACTTTAAGCCGTCGGTCCCGGTTTTCGCCGGTAGATAGCAGTAATTTAAGCATAGGCCTTATAGGCGGTTTAAAAATACCCGACATCGGGCTGGCCACTAATCCGCATCTCCAGCAACCCGCATTGGACTAGCATGATGGAGTAAGCTCCACACCTGCCTGATAGTGGGAAGAGACCGTGCCCAGCGATGGATCGCAAAAATGCTTGCAGCCAACCAATATAAATCTACGATGCGACGATACTCCAGAGACAGAAATTAGTGAGGCGATTATTAGACTGAGAACTCTCACCATTGCAATTCTTGAACAAATAAGTCATCAAATTGATTAAAAAAAACAAGAAAAAGAATAATTTATACGCATTTTAAATTACTCCCCTTTACCACCAATCCACCCCTATTTCTTGTGACCTGCGCCACCCGCAGCCTCCGGCGCTGACCGCTGGTTCAAATCTCACCTCTCTCCGCACGCTGCGTAGCCCCTATGTCCACTAATTGCACATATATATAACAGTACTATCTACTTCTATCTACATGATCTACTAGCGGATTCTTTGAATTTTCCATTTTTTCTAAACACGATATTATACTCGTATTGGATCGATGGATGGATGGATGGTATGAAAAAAATTTGAATCCCATAGGCTGATGTACAACGTAAGCGATTTACGCAAGCAAGCTCATAATCTAGCTAAGCAATACAGGCTAAGGAAGCCTGTCGGTGTCGGAAGTCGGAAGCCTTATGTGCGGTTTGAAAACATCCGACAGCCAACCCGCATTGGAGCAGCGTGGTAGAATAAGCTCCAGGCCTCCCAAATTATAGGGACTGATCAGTGCCCAGCAATGGGTTGTACCCAACGAAACGCGCGTACAAAATTTATTACTCAAATCACAGATATGAATAAGTTGGCTACAAGCTGGACCCCTTTTTGCGTCCCACTGCTTGGCCTCTCATGATTTGGGAGAGACTCATGGGTGAGATAATGTAAAATATCGCATAGGAAGCATCATCGAAATCGATGGCCGAGGAAGTAAAATAAGTGACCAAATTTGTATGGAGGAACGTTTTAAGTAAAACTTTAAACTGGGGTACAGTATCCTTGATAGAAATGTTGGGACACCTATTTTTTGTTATAAATTAGGTACTCTTATTAAAAAATATATCTTCAACTCAACAGCCGAATACTACGGCAATCAAATGATTTTTATAAACTTCACATTTTGAGACCTATTCGTAACCGCATGCAAACACTTAACAGTTTGGTTTGAGTCTGTGTCCATTTTTTTTTCTTAATCTGACAACCACCTAAGTCTAGATGGACTAGACTAGCGCCTCTAACCAAAGGTTTTATAGGGGGAATTCATTTCAAAGACAAAGACAAAGACAAATGATTTATTTGCACAAATATGGGTATTACAAAAGTTGTTTTATACATTTAATAATCCGCCATATTTACCTCAGTAAGGTATGCAAATATTATATTATATTATTAATAAATAAAAGTACTGACTAAAATCTAGCTTAGAAATTTTAATTTATTTAAGTATTAAATTAACTAATCATATTATTGATTTATATTTATCCCATATTTGCGGTTTTTTTATTGTTTTTGGTAATTATTTTTACGGTATTTTATCAGCGTCATCGGCTTTGGGCACCCAATTACCTGGGTTTTTATACACTGAGAGGAAAAAAAAGCCGGCGGAAAAAAAAACCTCCCAGGTTTTTAATCCCGTATTCCCTCACAAAGTTAAAGTTCATCATTTAGAAATTCAGAAACCGAGTAGTACGCTTTTGTAAATAAGAATGTTTTAAGTGCTCGTTTAAAATCACAATTTGTTTTAGATTTGAGGGATTCAGGTAAATTATTATATATTTTTGGTCCCATGCAAAAGACGCTTTTATGATATTGTTTTGTTTTTGACGCAATCGAACACAATTTTTTATTATATCTTTTTGATTTTAGGGTTTCATATTTATTTATATCTTTTTTTACCATTAAGGATATTTCATAAATGTATAGAGATGGGAGCGTCATTATTTTTAAATCTTGAAAGTGCGGCTTACAAGAATCTATTTGATTAAGTTGACACATAGAACGAATGCATTTCTTTTGAGCTTTAAAAACCATTTGGATTCCCGTTGCGTTACCCCAGAATATGAGACCGTATCTAAGAGTTGCACCCACATATGCATGATATGCACTAAGGACAGCTGTTTTGTTTACTATTTTTGATAATTTATATAATGCAAATGAAAATTTATTTAATTGTTTGCAAACATGTTCCATATGGGACTGCCATGTTAATTTATTATCTATGTATAGACCTAAGAATTTAGTTGTGTCCGTTTCAGATATCATCTTTCCTTTATAGTTTATATTTATAGGTTGACCGTATGATACTCTATTTTTAAAAGTCATTATATTGGTTTTATCAAGATTAATTTTTAAATTGTTGTTATTAAGCCAGTCTATTAATGATTCTAGTGCATTGTTTATTTCGATTTCATAATTACTTATGTTATTATTCGTAAATACAACTGTACAATCATCGGCAAAGAGGAATTCATTTCTGCTTTATAACTACTCTGTGGCTATAAATGACGATATCTCGTGTTGCCAAAACAGCTTCGCGGGGCTAATGACAGTCATTGAGGCAGCGAACCATATCACTCAAGTCAGTAGAAACTAGAAAACTGCACTTTGAACTTTCATCCGCCGATTATCATTAGAAAGGTCGATTTAGCGTAAAACAAATTAAACAACGGTACATAATTTACAACAGTTTGACTTGTTTTTTTGGCATACGTTGGTTGCATGGTTTTAAACATTATTAAACTTTTTACGTGCACAAGATTTTTGTTAAATTTGGAAGAGAATTTCAAAGGGTTTTGGTTTCTTTTCCACATGCTATGAAACTTTTAAAATTTGTTATCGCTGCGTTCAGGTAAATGGAAGAATACTAATTCTTTATCAGTATGTCATTTTAAACTTTCATTCGTTTACATTTATAAATCTACTGGAAGCTATTGTACATCTGACATATCCACCACATCCACATGTCACCCATCTCGCACCCGACCGCGCCCGTTTTACTTAGCTGCATAGGTAGCTTGCGTGTTATGCTAGCCGGGCCATGCGCGCTTAAGGGAATGAAGGCGCCACTAATCGATTTCTGGCTGCTACAAACGATGTTATATGCTGTTTACTCAGAGAAATGCAGAAAAAAGCCATAAAATGATCACAAACGTCAATGAACATCAATGGCTTGTACAGAAAGAGAATACGCATGATCATTTTGTTAACTGAAAACTCATAAAAAACCATCAATGTAACTATGATATATTCTTTTTCTGAACAGGCTTTGTTAGTAGGTACCATTTCTTCTATTACTTCAAAAACTTTCCAGAGATTGACCACTTCCTCCTAAACAGCGCTTGATTGACGGCGGGCGGTCAAAGAGACTGCATTAATTGACGAGATGTCCCCGTCATTTGGACATCCTGTCCACCAGGAAGTTGCTCTTTCTTTGGGACGTTGCTATGCTATAGCTGCACAATTCCATAACATTAAAAGAAACGCTGCAATGAGTGACGATAGCTAAGTGTAAGACACCGGTCTCCGACCAGGCGCAGTCCCAGGGAGGGGTCACAGGGGACATGACCCCCTAAAATCCATCAGTACTGCGTAGACGGAAAGCGAAACAAGCCAATTTGGTTGGTACACCTTATCCCCCTAATGTCTTCTCTCTCTATATCGGTTCCTCATTGATGAGGATCGTGACTCCGCTTGATTCCGTCAACTATCTGTCTCTATCGATCTCGTTCCGTAGCTTGATGTAAAGCGTCGCTGACAGGGATTTTAAGTTTCCCCGTGATTTGTTACGACCATCGCTTTGGACTTCTACCTCTAGGCCTTTTTCCTTCGATTTTCCCCGTCACAATAAGGCGTTCCAAGTTACTGGCATCCCTGCGGGCAACATGACCCTAATGTCTTAGTGACCCCCCAAAATTTGAAGGCTGCGATCGCGCCTGTCTCCGACGCGGCGACGTGGAGGTTTACGGTCCATACCCCGGCGCGTACCTCTGCTCTGACAAAGAGATTTTGTTGTTGTAGCTACCCGATGACTGAATTTTTTTTACGATGTTTTCATCGCCGTGCATGTCTGAGAGTTACTCAAATCACTGAAATTCATAAAGATGGCGTACTGATCACGCTTTTTTTTTGTTGTGAAGTGAAAATCCATCCTAAAAATACTCCAGATAATCTGAGAATCGAGGCAGAAAGAATGATGAGTTTAAATTTCTGTTCTCGGTCTGGGTGTTTGTGTTTCTGTCTTTGTGTGTGTCCCGGTGTGTAGATACATAATCCCACGACACAGGGTATATAATACCTTACTGTGGGGCTATGAGCGTAAGAAAAAAAAGAAAAGAAATACTTACAACTGGATCTTTTCCGGCACGAGGTAAAACTGTTAACTTTAATATGTTTTATTGCAAAAGTAGACTCTTTAGGCATCTTTACATGTTACAATGAAAATTCTCCTTCATGTTATCTCTTACATAACGAGCATAAGTAAGTAGTAGTAGTAAGTAGTCACGGGACTCTCCCCGTTAATGGGAGGCCAAGAGCTTACTCCACCACGCTGCTCCAATGCGGGTTGGTGGAGATGCGGGTTAGTCGACAACCCTCTTTCGGATGTTTTCAAACTGCCCATAAGGCCTCTGATAACGTTTAACGTCTAGGTAACAACTGAAAACTACTGTTAAAAGTGCTCTTTATAGTACGGAAACGGGCATAAAATCTTTGCCACTAGCAGTCACCCATCTCACACCCAACCGTGCCAGATCGGCACGTTGGCGTAGATCGCTTGCGTTCTATGCTATGCGCAGGGCCATGCGCGCATTACACCTTATAAACAAACTAAATTCTCTGACTTGTCAGCTCTTACATAATGAGCACAAGTAAGCAGGAAGCGGTGATATAGAGACAAACGTTCTAATTAATACAAATGGCTTAATGACCACACACTAGAGATCTAGAGGTCCAACTCCTGACCCCTTGAACTGTAGAATGTGATTTGTTATTTACATAACACGAGATTTCGCGAGAACTAAAAGGAAATGAATCTTTTATTGAGCAGGTACGTAACAGGCAAAGCAAGCTATTTGCTAAATTTGTTGCTTATGCAGAATAAAATTTCAAAATAATTTTTTGGTCAATAATTTTGTTGCAACTTATTCCATAGCATTGAGTTGATTACTCATTACCTTCTTATATTGTTTTCTATCGTCGTTGAATTGACTCGTACCTATAACTCCTTTTACGCCATACTGATGACACTACTACAAACTCTTCCATTAAACTAATATCGAACATTAAATAGAATGATATTACCAACTCTGTTTGCGTCACACTGGCGAAAGTTTTGAGACTAGATGCTTATATGAACTACGGTATACCCTGCCTGATTGCCGGTTGAGGGTGGCGAGCTAGTGATGTTGGGAGCTGGCTCCAACAACATGATTTACGGAATGTTATGTTTAAAAATATTCAAGAGCATTTGAGCAGCGTAATGAACCTCACAGCACCAAAAGTGCAGCTAAAACACGCGGGATGCTTTAATAAAAATGTAAAAAGAGCAACACACAGGTGACTTTTCAGGGGTTTTTCGTCTCCATAACGCTTAAGATCACGCAACAACTCTATTTAGTTTTAATATTTAAAAGCACAAATAAGCATCTCGACTAGTTTGCCCATCAAACTCATTTCGGGAGTTTCCCAGGCTTGTTTGGACTGCGTGTTTACCTGCAAACATCGTAGGTGTCGATGCGTGGCCCACTCCTTGGGGAATAATGGGCGAGTTGTTTGTCCATATTGAATGTTGACCCCGGCTAGGGCGGGAAATGTCAACAGTAGGCAGGTATGAGATTATGAGGTCATGTGTTTGGTTCGTCGGGTGTCTATAGTGAAGAAAGGCAACAGAAATAGAATTTCCTGTTCATTCCTTAATAGTAAAAATTGAAATATATAGACACTGGAGCATAGGTTGTGATGCTGAAATTGAGTGGTAAAAATTAGTTCATCAGTACATACCAGCACAAGTTGTGTAAAATAAAATTAATAAATAATAAAAAAACGCATCATCCTCATACTCACAATAGGGTTCCCTACTGTGTCCTGAGTGCAATGGACATACACATACAAAGAAAGGAACACATAAATGCCCAGACCAAGAACAGAAACCTTGCCTTGACGATACTCGAATCAGAGTCCTTTATCAGGCAGCCTGTCATAAAAATCAAAAAATCCCTACTTATATATTAATATTATAAGTTCGAAAGTAACTCTGTCTGTCTGTCTGCTACGTTTTCCCGCTTAAACTACTGAACCAATTTCAATGGACATAGGATGGTTTTTATCCCATTTTGTGCGTACCTACGGGAACCTATGGAATGCTGAATGCAAGTATGAAATAAATCATTAGCGGATCCAGGGGAGGAGCTACACGGCAATTCAACCATTATGAATAAGAGAATAAATTCCTTTAACCCTTTGGCGTAGCATTGCTTTTGTAATACTATACAAACAGTACTACTACTTATACGAAGTAGTTGACAGTGTTGACACAGTATCAGAGCACGTATCACAGCAATTAATTGATCCTAGTGTGGGCGCTACAATCTTGTATTGACACTCCCATTTTAGACGCCAACGTAATTTCACGCATTGAAAATGACGATGTAATTGAATAAGTGAGTGTATGAATTTAATGGCTTAATAAAAAAATTCGTTCACTAAATTCATAAGTTATTTTTTTTTAATTTGTTTGCTGTAATTGTCTTTTCCATTTTTTAAGTAATTTCACCATAACTTTGTTATATCTGTGTGAATAAATATGGGAAACTCCGCGATTAGGGTTGCCGGATGGCGGAAATCCGGCTTTAACCGGACCAGATGTCAGGTTTTTATTTATTATTTTTTTATTTGTTTATATATTAATTGAAGCGCGCATGCCTCGGCGGCTAGCGTAGAACGCAAGCGGTACATAAAGCTAAGCAAAACGGGCGCGGTCAGATGTGAGATGGGTGACCGCTAGTGGCAAAAATTTCATGCGCGTTTTCGTGCTTCGGAGGGCATGTTAAGCCGTCGGTCCTGGTTGTTGTCGATAGATAACAGTCGTTAAACCTTGTCGGAGACCTTATGGGCGGTTTGAAAACATCCGATAGCGGGTTGGCCACTAACCCGCATTGGAATAGCGTGGTGGAGCAAGCTACAGGCCTCCCCAATAAGGGGGAGAGACCCGTGCCCAGCAGTGGGACGCAATAAGGGTTGCAGCCAGCCATTTATTTCGGGTTTCTTAGGACATATATGACATAACATTACAATAAATTATTACAATAACGGTTGTGACCGGCCAAATTTTTACAAGTCCGGCTTGTCCAGCTTTTGTTAGGCTTTTGACGAGTTTACCATAAAGTCTAAAAACCTAACAGAAGCTCACGCCAGCTTCACGCGTGTACATGCAGACGATTTTGAAGACGCGGACCAAATAGTCTCAAACTACTTACTCTAATAAATATACAAGATAAAAGTACAATTTTTTCTTTACAAAGTGTGTCCGGCTTTTAGGACAAAATGTCCGGCAAAATATTAACATGTGTCTGTCTTTATCATTTTTGAGCCTGGCGCCATACAATTTTTTTTAAGTTTTCTTGTCTTATATATAAAATTCTCGTGTCACAATGTTCGTTCCCATACTCCTCCGAAACGGCTCGACCGATTCTCATGAAATTTTGTGAGCATATTGAGTAGGTCTGAGAATCGGCCAACATCTATTTTTTATCCCCCTAAGTAATAAGGGTGGCCCACCCCAAACATTTGAACTCGGTACGGAGTTCGCGGGGTCAGCTAGTTTTATATAAAAATAAAATATAAGTGATAAAACAAAAAAAAATAGATTCTATCTTTCTAATCCTTGTGCGCTTGTTTCTTTTTTTGCGCACCAATGTATTCAACCTTCCAAACAAATTGTTGATTACTCTCCGGCTTCCCCGAAGTCTTATATAGGATCTATACGAAATACGAGGTCTTAGGATCAGGACTAGACTAGGTTAAAATCAAGTTTAGCTACACTTACGCTTCGTTTTACTATAATACATCTGTATATATAAAAATGAATCCCATTTTCCCTTGGTCACGACATCACGCGTGAACGGCTGGACCGATTTCGCTAATTCTTCTTTAGTTGTGTTTGTAATTGGCAGAAGAAGGTACTTATGTAATAAAACATTAAGGAAATATCACGAAAACTTAGAAAATTTAAAAACTATTTTCCAATTCGAATGCAACATTAACATTTAAGACAAGACAGCGTCCTTCAAAAATGTGACTCACATGAAATATTCAGAGAGCTAAGCAATGAAAACTTGCAACCATTTTCTAATATTTTGTTTTAATTACGTCACATCAGCTAAATTTCTTAGTGTTTGAAATCCATGATGAACTGTTGCACGGTATTAAAAAATTAAGCGTTGATCATCAGTTATGGAAAAGATTTTGATTTTTTATATGAAAACTCTTGAACTTGCAAAATGTTAGTTACTATTTTTATCGACTTTCATACGTGATACACCGAGTTACAAGTTTTGCATGACTGAACACCGTGAAACTTATCATTAATTGACTGCTTGCTTCTTCTTATTTTTTATGGTTTTAGAAAAGTTACTGCAGTGAATATTTATTTTTAAATTGAGGTAAGTACATACCTTCTACGCCAAACGTTAAGAAATCCTGCTGACTGACAAAAATATTTTTATGCTCCACCAATTTGACGGAATATAAAAAAATTGCTATTTAAAAATGTTTGTACTTTTTTGTCGCTGTCTCTCGAAATAGCTCTCGGAATCAAACGTTAAAACGAGATCTGTCATTATTTTATTTTCTTCCATGACAGTTTATTGGACAGTAACCTAAAAACTTCATAGATAATATAATATGAAAACTTAAAAAATACTCTTCATACATTTGTTGTAGGTTTCTGTACAATGTAGGTAGTTTAAGAAGCTAAACTGGCTAGCTCGGGATTGCTCTCCGTAGGTGGAAGTTATGAATATGAGCTACAATAAGACTAGATACAGTAAGAACAGATCAGCTACCTAATCGTAAGAGGCGAATAAATGTGAACTTCTGGAGTTGTGGGCGGCGATTTGGAGCACCGCGCATGGAGTCCTCTGAACGAGTGTTCAGCAGGCCACTGAGGAGGTTTTAGTGCTGTATAAATCCCACATAACCCGGTATCACTTTTCAATCTGACACGTACCTTGCGAAGATTCCGTCCCGAAAACATAAAAGTTACCTCGAGATTAACAATATGAAATATGGTGTCCTCCACGTAATCATAAAAAGCGACTAAGTAGAGGCTTTCACGGCTATACTGGGAGTCGGACCAACAGCCACGGGTAAAACGACGGCGTATTCGGCCGCACGACTCTTGGCAGAGTTACCTACATTGCTCACCCAAGAGCCCATTTGTAACGCCGCGCCACAGAGTACATCGCTGCGCATGGAAGACATTGGCAGGTTTCGCTGAAAATTCTGTGGGTTTTAGTGTGGTTGAAATGTTAAATAATTAACTCGCTGTCTCTCTCGGGCGTAGCCTCAGATACCGTAAGAAGGTAGATTTCAGTGAAAATAATTAATTGTTGAATAAAGTTATTAGGTAAATCAGGAGCTGGCTCTGCAACACGATACTAGATTTACTCAAAATATTTTTGAGCCTTTAAAAAGTTAACTAACTCCTACGAGAGTGAAATAGGAGAGTGAAGTTTACATGGAATTTTCTCATTTCTGGACCTACTCTATATATATATATATATATATATATATATATACCTACTCTACTTATACTTCTAATAAGTAGAGTAGGTAATATACATACGAGTATGTGATTGATTACAATTTAAAATGATTTGTGCAGATGAAATGGATAAACTTCCACCTAAAAGGGTAAAAAGGCGGGGGAAGGGTTAAGTAAAATGTATAGAAATTAATTATCATCTCATTTCTGAACTTAGCAGTATAAACATTGGTATATAGGGCCTGACTTTCTTATTTCTTAAAATTATAATTATGACAACCTTTATATTTCGTCGGACTAATTTAAAAAGGGGGCTGTTTTTCTCACGGTCTGGTTTATGTGGCTTGCTAGCGGGTTAGTGCACCAAATACCTTGGTCATTTTAACACCAGCTTCAAAACGAAGTAGGTACTGTAGTAACCTGTTACCTATCTTTTATAGCAGTACCTACTTGCAGACGCAGAACAGATACGTATGACACAATCATAACGGGGTTAATTTAAACTGTGTCCTGAACTAAAGTACACGCGGAAGAAGTCGCGGGCAAAACATTTCTCTAACTCTATATGTATAAAACTGAATTCCTATTTCCCTTGGTCTCGGCCTCACGCGTGAACGGTTAGACCGATTTCGATAATTCTTTTTTGTTGTGTTTGTTATTATCAGGAGAAGGTTCTTATCAATGAAAAAAATTAAGAAAATTGATACTTAATATATTTTTTTTTTACAAATTCGATTTTAATATCCATAGTTAAGACAGGAAAACGTCTGTCGGGTCAGCTAGTCGAAGATAAAATCAGAACGTACATTGTATATTTATCGAGATAAAATTAAAAAAGTAAAGCGTAGGTACTTATAAATAATAATGATAAAGGAGAAAAAAGTTAAACGTATAATGATAGAGCGTGGCCTCGCGGCGTCTCGGTCTGGACCTCTAATTACGAAGGCCGCGACACGCCGACGATTGATTCCACCGCTGTCATTCCGTATTATATATTGAATTGGGGGTTTTTGTGAGACTAGTATGGATATGACTTTATAAAAAAATTAAAGCTCCACTAACTGACTAAAGTGTTTGGCTGCAACCCTTTAAGCGTCCCACTGCTGGGCACTGGTCTCTCCCCCTTATTGGGCAGGCCTAGAGCTTACTCCACCACGCTGCTCCAATGCGGGTTGGTAGGGAAAGTATTTTCATCACATTATTACGGCTAAAATACCGGAAAAAGTGAAATCTACATACATGTATGTATATATACGAGTACCTATATAAAAATTTCGTGTCATAGTGTTTGTAACCATACTCCTCCGAAAGGGCTGAACCGATTTTGATGAAATTTTATATTCACACTTGGTAGGTCTCAGAATAATTTGTTATCGATTTTTCATCTCCGTAAGTGATAAAGGTGGCGCACCCCAAACATTTAAACGCGGTACGGAGTTAGCGGGGTCAGCTGATGATATTATATTTTTTCAAACATTATTCGGGATTAAGGTTATATGCCTGTAACCACGCTGGGAAAGTGCGAGTTGGCGAACATTATGTCTTCGAATTTTTTTGGGTAACTCTGAATCAAGTATGCACAGTGATGAAAAACATCGTAATCACCATCGCACGCACGCATTGCACGCCATTTGAGGCAAACCATAATATGTAATACGAATCATACTCTACTATATAAACATCTGTAGTGACTATGTAACATACTATGATTTAGCGAATAAAGATTTCTGATTTCTAAAGGATTTGCGTCTGAGAAAAATGTCTTTTTCTATCGACTATCGCTGCTCACTATTTAAATAAAGGGACCTGTTTCACGACGAAGATTGGTTTGCTTTACAATTTTAAATTAATTAATTAATTTAACTACCGTTTTATTTGACTCGTGGAATTTTGATATTCGTAACACGTAGTGATACGTAACGTGTAACGTGCTCCTGAACATTACCAATTACATGTATCATCTTTAACAAAAACTCGATCATTTATCATAATATGTTTACTCAAAACCAAAATCTTCAAATCAAAACTTATTTCCAAAAATTTATCAGTCACATCCCGTCTAACCTGTCGAGTGGAGACTGCGGGCGCCGTGGATTTGACAGATGATTTAGTGAAGCAAACCAGAGGTGCCCAAACGCTGATCAACTAACCTTTTTTGACCCAAAAAACCCAATAAAACCCACAAACATCACCTGTTCGCCGCTGCATACTGGGATCGTCCTTAGTATTTACAGCCTGTGTCAATAAAGAGACAATCCGGTCTTGGACTACCAAATTAATTGATTGAAATTACTTTTTCTGAGCTGTCGAAACGTGACATCCTCACACATTTTATGTGAGAAAATGATTTGTGACATCACAACTCATTAGTAGTCGATTGACGAAATTTTTTTTGATTTAAAAGGTAATAAAATCACCTATAATAATAATAAATATAAATAAATTAATAATTACTCTGCTTTCCAAGCTGGGTTTTATTGCCACCTTTTTGAGGTATGCAATTTGAATCATCCTGTGCATATTGTCCAATTTTGTCTCACGTGATGTAAGCAATAAATTTTATAATTTGAAATATAAGTAGGTATTCTAAATATTATTTCACTTTATAAATGCCTTTACACTATCATTACTATTCATTACCCTGTAATGTTCAATGTAAATATGATTTTAATAAATAAATAATAGTTATTTCGATATTATTTATAAAAAGGATCAGTATAAAATTTTACTCAGTGAGATCTAAAAGAGAAGCCTACTCAGCAGTCGGACTTTCACCGGTTTATAATAATGTAACAATGAAAGGTAGGTAAGATAAGATATTATTATATCAACAATAGGTATTTCATGAGTAAAATCACATGCATATTGTAAAGTTGTTTTAATGGTAAATTGACTCATTATTTATCAAATATCATGGGTTTTTAATAGTTAGTGGATTCTGTTTTATTTAAAATGTTACTCGAAATCTCTATATGTAATATAAATTTCACGTAGGTAATAACATCACGCGACTCGGCTGCCTTTTTGTCCAACTCATATAAATAAAAATGGGGAATCAAGCTTTCTCCACCACGCTGCTGTAATATTGATCGATGGAGATATACAGAGACTTATGTCATTAAATAACAATTTAAAATAATTAACCTAATAAATTTTTGTACTATCGCAAATGACAGTTCACCTTTTCTTGGCACAAGTTATTCTAACATGGCGGCCTTTACCTCGTCGACCATTTTTATGGCAATCGCAATTTGTGATGAATGAATATAATTGGAACTGCCCATATTTGCTAAATTGACTTTATATAGGGTCGCTTTGCCGTTATCGAAAGTCAAAAACAGCTGAAAAACTCCCGTGTTATAAAAATGAGGCAATAAAAGACAGCTGCCTATGCTATCTTACGCTTGACTTCCGGGTAACTTTTTTAATAGACACTTTAAAAATTTAATATTTATAATATTATTATTACATTTTGTTCAAAGCCAGTGCTAATATTAATACATTATTATTCTGATTAAATAAATAAAATTACAATATAATTCAAATAGGCCTTACTCAAAAGTAATTTAAACTAACTGGAATTTGAAAAAAGTTCACATACATACAGGAGCACAAACATTTAGACCGAGAACAGAAATTAAAACTCAATCCATATTTGGTCGCATGATATTTGACAACCTTTATGGCGCAATGTTTACCATGTCGGACTGCCAATCAACGGTCCCGGGTTCGATTTCTGGCGAAGTGAAAATTGGAATGATGAGTTTTAGTTTCTATTTCCGTCTAGGCGTTCGTGGTTATGTCGTTGTGTGTTCATGGTACTCACGACACAAGGTCTCCTAGTGTGAGGCTATGAGTGTGTAGCGTTATTGAAGTGAAAACTTCTTTAGCGGCGTTGAGCACTTTTTGTGGGATGGGTAAAAACTATGAAACTCGCGCGAGGTCACGTGTGCTGATCGCAAAATTTCGTAAGATAGTAGAGGAGACGAGGAAGATCGACCTTCACCGATCTGATAATTCGATGAGACATATTGTTTACCAAATATAATTTATAAACATATATGCCTATGATAACTTGACTATCGAAAAGTGTTCATAGCTATTTTTAATTTAATTAATTTTAATCAATTTTCTTTCATATCACCTTCACTCTTGTAACAACCGAACGAGTGAATATCTTCACCGGCTCTTAGACCAAGACGGAGGGGTGACAGCTGATGACGGCTCATCTGACGGCTGTCTATACTTTTTTTCTTCAATTATGGCATCGCAAACTCTGCATATTGCCAGCGTCAAGTATAATTTTATCTTAAAATTCGTTTATATCAAGTATTTAAAATATGGACATTGAACAAAGTGCATCTATTAATGAAAAAAGTGACGAAGAAATAGTGAAAGAAAATGAGAGAGTACTTTGTAAAAATACTAGATAGAAATTAATAGGTACTGATAATTCAAACAATTCGTGCGGAATTATTCCATAACGATTCCAAGACATCAAAAATGCACAACGTTAATGTTTTCACTTCTGCCGGCACTCCCGGAGTGCAACCCATTGTTTTTTTTTATATAGGTCTTGAAAAAATATAGATAGAGTGTTGAACTGCTGACAATGATAATTTCAAATGAAATGCCATATGCTATTGCTTTGCCGTAACCGATCCTTTTTTGGGCTCCGTACCCAAAGGGTAAAACGGAGCCCTATTACCAAGACTCCGCTATCCGTCCGTCTGTTTGTCCGTATGTCTGTATGTCATGAACCGTGATAGAGCGGTTTCAAACTAGGGTATTATTGGCGCGTCGTTTATTTATTTTTTGAAAAGTCAACGTTTGACATTTTCAGGTGCAATAATTATAATTACGCGCGTGTAAGAGCATTTGTTGAAACGGCACGGCTCGTGTCGGTCTTTCGGCGCGTCCGCGCGTCTTTTGTTTGTTTTTTGAAGCGCGTTGACGCGAGAAACATCGCGATTTGACATTTTCCGGTACAAAAAAATAGCGCGCGTGTAAGCACGTTTTCCGAAACGACAGTTTACGCGCTGAAAAATACGCTAGTTTGAAGCCGCACTTAGACAGTTGAAATTTTTACAGATGGAAAATCTGTTGCCCTATAACAACAAATACTAAAAAAGAATACAAAAAATATTTAAGGGGGCTCCGGTATGGGACAGCTGGTAGACGCTTGAAATGATCGCAGAATATTTAGTTATATATTCACTTTAAAAACAACAAACGTGGTTTTATCCGTTTTCTATAGATAACGGAACCCTTCGCGTACGAGTCCGACTTGCACTTGGCCTGTTTTTCTACATTTTATTTCTTTTTAACTACTCCCTTGCCATCTAAAGTTACAAGACATAATAATTAGTGATACGCGTATATGGGTTAAATAATTTGCACTCAAAATGCATATACCTATACAGATTACGAAAATAGATAGCATTGCTGCCATGCAGGCTAACTGTTCCGATAACTGTAGTGTGACCATACTTACATACATACCACGTTTATTATTTTTATGTCCGTTTATGTCTGTCCGTTCACGGTCTATGCTTCGTTGGTTCTTTTCAAAAAGATATAACGAAGTACAGTCTTCGGAGTTTAGTTTGTTTCATAGGATATTATTTCGTAAAAGACACGAGTCGATATCCATGCTAATATTATTAATGTAAAAATGCGTTAATTGTTTCTTTGTTTGTTTGTCGTTCTTTCACGTTGCAACTATAGTACAGATGTATCTGATTTTTGTATGGGAATAATTTATGAATTGTAATATGTACCTATGTAATATATTAAGTGAGATAGGCTACTTTTTACCAGAGAAAATATCTCATTTCTATTGGATAAGACGTGTAACCGACGCGATCGGAGCCGCGAGGGGAAGGCTACTTTAATACATTGAGGTAGTACTACTAGTAGTAATAAATTCAATAGTCTAATATTAACTTTAAAAAGCCTTAAGGAAAAAACAAAAAAATGGCAATACCCATTAACGTGGTGACGAATTAATTCCAGGTAGAGAACATTTAACCACTCCTCTGATAAAAAAATAGAAAAAGCTATTCCCGATTTAAAATTCAAATAGATGGCAGCACTATATATCAGGCATGTGCAACAATGACAGTTGTAATTTATAGCTGCGTGCAAGAACCGGGACACTCGTCTGCACTCTCCGCCACGTGCCGCACAGCTGATGTGATGCACCAGTAACCTTTGTCCGGACTTTACGTTATAAGACGACTTATTTTTTAAAGGAGAAATGTCCTTGCATACGATAGAGCGATATAAGGGTACCAAATTATCATTAAACATTGCCAACGTGTTTCAACATATTTTTGTTTATTGTAACTCAGGATACTCTTTCGGAATAGTTCAGTTATCTTACAGTCTTTCCGCCCAGTTTAGGCAACTGACGATACCATATGTATTTTGGTTTCAATTATTTACTATAAAATTTATCTTGTGGAAATTGTAAACTATAGGTACCTTATTAAGTAGTATTTTTTTAGGGCAACACACAACGCCAGCTGATTCCAAACTTAGCAGAGCTTGTGCTATGGTAATCAGAAAGATGATAAACATACTTATATAATTCTAAATACATACTTAAATAGACAAATTAACACCCAGACACAAAACAAATAGTCATGTTCATTACACAAATATTTGTCCTGGTTGGGGAATCGAACCCACGACCCGGCTCATTCATCACCCACTACGCCAAGGAGTTTGTTTTGTACAATTATTATTATAAATGTGAATAGCCCGAAATAACATATTTTAATACCTCGTGACCTCTCCCAAAATTTAAAGCTGGGACCGCGCCTGGTTAGGATCAAAAGCGCCTGAGAAGGTCCACCATAATTTCGACAGACTTGTCATTCCATAGAAAAATGGGGAAAGGTTACACTTTTTCTATGAATAACGATACGAGTATCCCGGTCACTGGCAAAAACTTTACCTAATGCCTAATAGGGTGTCGATAAAAAAAAGAAAATATACATATAGGTATGTTCTCCTAGATACTCACACGTTAAAATACTTAAGAATCTTCTATCTTGTATCTACACAACTGATTTTAAGTATATAAATAAAGAAATTTCTACAGAATAACGCGTTTTTATATCGCCTATAAATATGATATTTTTATCATTGAATCGAACAATCATAGAGCCTATACTTTATTAGAGTTTATTATCTTTTTATCAATATCGATACAGTTTTTTTATTTTAAGTTATTGCGCTCAATTGACAGGCTTTTACTTTTTGCTATCATATTTTATGTTTAACAGATCGGAGGATATAGTCATATTTTCAAATTAAGCCCACTGTTTTAATAGTGCCCTTTTATACGCATAGCCATTAAATATTTTATTGATTAGCTGACTCGTGTGCTATTCTTTTGAATTGTAAATGGTTCGTGCCCTTCTTACACGCTTTATATTAGTTTCACCTGTATGTTTGTGTATTTATGTAACCGACTCCTTTGGGATCGATTTTGACCCACTATAAACGGCCAGATTTTATTCAAACTTTGTAGATTTATCGAGGACCGTTAACTAATATGTGTTTTATTTAAAATAAATTATAGTTAAAAAACTAAATATAAATAATAATTTAAAAAACACGCTTTTATAAGAAATTCAACTAAAAATAGAAAATAAATTTAAATTAAAAATAGTGTAAATAGTGTAAAAAATGCATTTTATTATAAATAAAGTGGTTTTTAAGATATTATCAAAATGATTATCCTTCTAATGATATCTGTCAGAAAAATATTTATAACTATTGACACCATGCACCCCACGCTTTTTTACAATATTTTTTTAAAATAAAAGATACATAGTATGATTAAATAATAAATAAGTACCCATGCATGTACTCGTATAAAAAATAGCAATCATCTCGTTACTCTTTACACATTTTAGTAAATAATTTAACATAAAAAAGCAGGTGAAAAACTGCTTTTTTATGTTAAATTATTTAATTTTAATAAAGTATTAAAATATAAACCAGACCGTAAAAATTAATGTTAATACATAAATAAATAGCAAATGTGGAAAAATACTGGCAATTAAAATATTTATGGGGATAGATAGCGATTTAAAATTTAATCGGCCGCAAATGATTTGTCGGGTGTCAAGTCAGCCAGTACTTAAGCGATATTGATATCGATTTTCGAATATCGATTACTCGATACGCTGTGTTCATTTAAGCTCATGCATGTTTAATCAGTTCCAAGAGATATTTACTTCATATGGGAAACACAAAACATTCATGACATGAATGTAATTTTTACCTTTGGCGTTGAGGTTAAATCCTATTGAGTATGGAGGCGGTAAGTTAGGATATCCTCAAGTGTGGCCGGCAAATGCATGTTTTTCACACTGAACGGCTGTAAATACCATATGCTTCATGGATGCTTCAGATCAGAAATGGCGGTGGTCGAACGCGATCAAACCATGAAATACTAAAGTGTTATCTATAAAAACATTGCATTGAAAAAAAATATTTTCAATAGTATGATTCTACATATTTAGTAAAGGTCTGATATGCTGAAGCCTCAGAATTTGAAGCGATGCTTACATTAAACATGAGGCATTTTTCTTAGACCTCAAATTAGCAAAATAAAGTATCTCCTCCACAGCTGAACTCATACGACGCATTACCTAATCTGAAATTACCTCCACTTACTTAACAACAACTGTAACCACTTAACATCAGGTGGCCGGCATCATCTTTTGCCATTTAAAAAAAGTTAAACGAAAAAAGCCACAAAAGGTGCAATCAGTCCCCCAATTGTCATGCGAAATTCATCCGATCTACATGTGTACAGTCGCCATATTGATTAAAAGGTTATAAAAGCGATAATTATTTAAATAATGAAACGCACATGTCCACTAACCGTCTGTGGCGAATGTTCGTTATGCTGCACACGATATGGGATGGCCGCAATTAATCTGAAAATATCATTAAATTCATTAGCAATGACAGCTCCTAAATTTTTTGCTTTTTTAATTCTTCAGATAGAACTAAAGAGGAAATTAAGATTGTGGTATTCCAAAGTTATCTAATAAATATAAGAAAAGATATAGAAGTAGGTATGTACTTTTTTATTTGTCGTCAATAAGAACTTTCGGTAAACGTTAAGTTTCACGCGTAATAAAAAAAACAGGCAGCTTAAACTCTTCGATTAATAATAAGACACTAAACAGACTCATTAAAAAAGTGTTTATTTCCTATATGCTTTAATTAAATACAGATATCGCCACAACCAAAAATAATTTAAATTCAATTTTCATCTTTGGTTTCCTGCAAACTTTTGGCATCGCTTAATAAAAAGACGCGATATCATCAGACCCATCCCGCCTGACTACCGCGTGTGTAGCGCGTGTAAAAGCCACCTGTTTACCCGATCAGGTGTCGAGCACACCCCATAGACCTGTGCCATAGACTAAAAAGCACTTGCTTAACGAGAGCTCCTGGTGGACGCTGTACATTGCTGGTTTAACTGATTTTAAATTTGAAAGATTTTAATTTAAGTGTATTTTTAAAATAATTAATACAGTTCTAATTCTAACGTGCTTAAATCTATACTTCTGTACTAATATTATAAAGGTGAAGTAGTTAGTAAGTTCGTTTGTTTGTTGGTTAAAAGCTAATCGAGTTCTTTTAGTCCGAGTATGTAGGACCTTATATTTGGTTTTGGCCAAAGACAATGAATAAAAACGTAGACAAGGTTACGTTTGGAACAGTCTTAGGAACGGACCGAAGACGTGGTTATTATTAAAGTAAAAGCTTTAATTATAAGTAGCGAAAAGGTAAACATATAGAGCAAAAATGTAGCCATTTCCTGTATTTAATGAAGTAAAACAACATAATGGTTAGAAAATTATTCTAATTTCTTCCTATAATACCAATCCTAATTTATTATTCTCAGCAAAACTAAACGTTTTAAATATGATGATAATCCTATTAATGTTTAGAAAAACTTTTGAATAAAAAGATGCATAGGTTTGGCTGAAATTCTGTTTCATTACAACTGGATGTTTCTGTTTTAATGAAGTCCGTTATTATGCACACAAAACTATCAATGTACATCAAACCACTTTAAAGATAACTAGAACGGCAAACGTATTCCATAATTGCCCCATAGGCATTCATTGATATTTTGTGCTTTGACACGCTGGCCCGACTGCCTCCGTTACAATTAGCTTTTGTATTTTTCTTTATTTCTAAGCGGTCGCAGATCCATCCATGTACGTCAGCATGAGGAATTGCCCATTAATTGCTTCTAACTGTTCATTTAACGTACAAATTACTTTTATTATAGTACTCGTTATAGTTTTATTTGTACTGCGGAGTTTTTCCCACAACGATCTAAGGCGTATTGAGTCTTTGCATGCTAACTGCATGCTAACTGTAAGTGGCTGAACACGTTAAAACCTAAATGTAACACCTATTTACTTATGTACTGTTCAAAGCAAATAAATAATCTTTAATCTTTAATCTTTAATCTTTGTTCTTACTTAAGACTAAGCACTACAGTTAAAAAAAACCCGAGACCCTTCGATTGGCAGTCCGGCATGGTAACCATTGCGCCACACGGGTCGTCATTCATAAAACTTCAGCAATATTTTTTTATAATTAAATATATATTTCATTCAAAACATTCGTTGTTGGGTCATGCGGTGTGCAAAACAATCTCAACACCCTGTGTGCGTAAATAAGGTTTTTAAGTCTACCCCCACTAAAGCCCCAGAACGGGCCCATCCTCGGGAGAGCAGATGTACGTACTCTCCTCGCTCTCCTGCACCTTCCGATGCTTAAGCGCCATGCGGCCACGCACACACCGCCGTCCGTCCTGGAGTTTGTTTCCTTCCCTAACGTCGTTAGTCGCGACTTAAGGGTTAGTGAAACGTATTTTTCCTCTAAGCAACTATTTAGGCATCTACTAAACTAAATAACTAATTATTTTTGCATCTGATTTAGGCGTATCCTATGGTTAGTGAAAATGGGTGTATGGCATATTATATGTAAGACAAATCTAATTAAAACTAATAACGTATCGGATATGCAGTGAAACCAACGGATTTTTTAAAATTAATCTCAGATCTTTATGTGGAGCTTCAATATTCATATATTTAACAGAAATGTTAAATCACACTTAATAAAGACTTGCGAGTAATTCGTACATTCTTAAAAATTACCAAACAAAGCACTGCGTACACTTCGATGAACATTCATAGTTCTACTTTAGTAAAAAATCGTTTGAAACACCTTAACTATTGCCATTAAATCATTGATATATATATAGTTATAGATTAGCAAAAGTAAACAAGCTAAATGCGTTATAATTCTTCTTAAGCACCATTAGAGATCGCAACAACCAGTCCAGTTCAAAAATACATAAACAAGAACTCCAGCCGGCTATAAGTCAACTAAACGCCTAAGTTAACGTCACTTGCATGCAATTATCCGATTAAATAAACTCGTGTTTATTAATAGCTAATATGCCAGCCACTGAATGGACGTGTGAACCTTATCGTGGGTATATTATCGTATCTGTGGACGTTCTAACATGCGCGTTGAGAGCTGCAGTACGGTACGTGCACACATCTGGACATATAGCTAGGGCTGCCATAACTTAGTCCCTGTAGCTTCGGGATTAAGAATAGAGGTACCGTCTCCCCTGCCTGATCGTAAGAGGCGACTAAAAAGGGGCTTCCGGGGCTGCGGGCGGTGAGAGTGGGAGCTTGACCCGTCCAGCCAGCAGCCCCGGGAAGGACGGCGATGTGTGCGTGGCCGCATGCCGCCGTAAGCATCGGAAGGTGCAGGGAGATCACATCTGCTCTCCCAAAGATGGGCCCGTTCCAGGGCATCGCGTATGGAGGATACCGGTGCGTTCCATGGGAGATTCCGGAGTCCTCCCCAAACGCAGAGGAAGGCCACCGAGGGGGTTTTAGTGAGGTTCAAATCCCACATAACCCGGTGTCCTCTCCTAAGGTGCTGGGTACCTTTTGAAGGTTTCCCCGCCGATACCACAAAAAAAGGGCTGCCATAACTTAGGTTTGTATTATTTTAACTTCAATGTAAAGTAACAAAAATTTAAAAGGTGTTAATTTGTCCTTATTTCGCGTCGCAATGGTGCTACGAATTGACCCGTTTTTTATATGAAGATAATTTGCGAGTTGGAGATTCTCCACCAGGATATTCGGGATAAGAACATGTAGACATAAGATTGTCCTTAAAATTTGTAATTCAGAAATTCTTAGTGCAGACCAGAAACGCGAATGACAACAGATTTTCAAAATATTTTTTTTGGTTTGCTTCTGTATTTACTTAATATCTAAATATAATAAATATTTAATTTTACTGTAAAAACAAGCGTGGGGTGCATGGTGTCAATAGTATCTTAAAAACCACCCCACGCTTTTTTTACAGTAAATTACATTTTTCTTCTTATTTTTTACTTTTTAGTTCATATGAGTGTAATCCCGACCTTTAAGCGTAAAAATATCACATTATTTAAGTACGTCTTAACCTTTACCAAAATAATTGTCTCCAAAACTACATCTATTATCTTTATCTTTCACTTGACACTGACTATACATATAAGCTAGAATATTAATAATTATCGTAAGTTTTCGTCAATGTCCCAATGCTCGTAATTCATAGAGAAAGTGTCACTTTTGGCTGGTTTTCTACGGAGCTGCGGAGTGACGAGTACTAACTTATTGGTTACGTACGTACTTACTACCCTATACAAATAGTGTGATGCCATCTTGCAATGATGTCTTTGTATATGAGCGGAAAAAATAGAACAACAGTAAACGCATACGCGCTTAAAGAACTTTAACTGCTTCTAAATTGACAACCCTATCTATAGACATCTGGCAAACAAAAAATAACATAATATGCTAACTAATGTAGCTAATATTTCATACATATGTTTTTTTAAGTTTATTTTTAGAATCTAGGATACTTATATCCGTTACTCACCTTGTGTTAATAGAAAATTGCCATTACCGGACATACCTGACACAACGTTATATTTTATATTGATTTTTTTCTGTGATAATAATAGTCTCTAGAACCAGCCAGCCTTATAAGAAATTAATAATGAATAATAAGTGAACATTGTTGGTATGAGATGTCTGTATGTTAAAACGAAGGAGATTTATATCCCTACTAATATTATAAATTCGAAAGTAACTCTGTCTGTCTGCTACGCTTTCCCGCTTAAACTACTGGACCAATTTTAATAAAATTTGGAACACAGATAGAGTGGACCTTGGGAAAGGACATAGGATGGTTTTTATCCTACGGGAACCTATAAAACGGGTCCACGCGGGCGAAGCCGCTGGCGGAAGGCTAGTTATTTATAAGGCCGTATAAACGTAGTTTCAGTCTAGTCTCGTCTGAACATAGTCTCGTGACTTTACGAAATGAAGTGCCTACGTAAGCATTTGTAAAACCTACTACTCCTCCCCTCACCCACTTTGCGAAAAAGCCCAACCGTGACCCCTCTTCCCTCTCTGACTGGAGGACTAGTTCCGTTCTTCCTTGCTTATGTTAATTAATCGCTGCAAGTTGCAACTCATTATGGGAACTCAAACTCAAGTAGTGCCCGCCACACACGTAACGATTTTAGACTGTACAGATAAATCGAACTCACCTGGTGCCTCCACACGCCACCAATATCTGCGTCGGTCGTCAGTTTTCCGCAGAAGTTCGCACAATAAACATATCATCCACGATGGAAAATGATGATGACGCACTTGCGTTGGTGGGCCTGATTATGTGCTTAAAGAAAAAAAAAGAGTGTGTGTACTTATGTACACGCGTTAGAAGTTATACTTCTTATTAGTTTAAGAGAAACATGCGAAAGATTATAGCTAGATAAATATGAATTTGTGTAAATAATAATTCATAATTTACGATGTAAATAAATTATGCATACCGACAATTGACCATAAATCTATAAATGCAATTAAAACCGTTTATTAAAACCAATTTTATCACAAATATTCAAAATAAATAAATATATATACTAATAAATTATCAGCAAATATCTATCACCGTCGTATATCAAATTGATTTAATAAAAACACCAATATATTTTTTCTTCATTCACGCTGTTTAATTGTACTGACAACAACAACTTGAACATAGTTATGTGTTAGATTAGAATAGCAACTAACTTCAGACTGTTGCTTTTTTCTGTCGGTGTGCGCGTTTCCCAATCGGGCCAAAAGAAGTATAAATTCAAAAAACCGGACATTGTGTACTAATATTTATGATGGCTTATGATTGTGAGTGACAACTCTACTTTTAATGAAAACTGAAAACAGAAAGAATTCCATCATGGCAGAAACAGAGGCAGAATGTTATATTTATAGATACTTACAAATATACCTATATGATGCAAATAAATTGTGAATTCTTGCACTGACACACGATAAACATAATGTTATAGACCTAATATAGGTATTTTATCAACTTATTGAAATCCTCCACAAAAGAACAATTTGTACGCGTGCACATATAAAACACGTGTTTAAAGCTCTCGTAATTGCAGACCGCTTCGTATTAATTGCAAATTTTACTCGGAAAAATATAATAATATTCATTAAAGTATTCGAATTTCTATAATAATAAATTAAGCTCTTAGCATTTTTATCTTAGTATTAAAAGTTAATTCGATAGACGAACATCTGCCGTATAATACATATTATGGGTTTGCAATATTTTATATGAAATATAACAGCATTAAGTACCGATTAACATACGATCAGTTTGTAGCCTTCAAGTCTTTAGACGTCAATCTTCAGAAATTACTGCTTATCCTGACTTAAACATGTCACTATTAAAATATGCACTGCATGTAAGTAAGTTTAACCCACCTACTATACGTTTGTAAACACAGAACATATTAAAAGAGGTAGAATGGAAATGTGGTTTGAGCGTTTTCTCAAAATTCCAAAATCTCTACAGATACACGCGATCGTGCTACGATATGCGTGCTTGTGTGCGTGCTTGGGTGTCTGGGTGTTTGTGTTTCTGTTTTTGTATGTATCCATGGTACCCACGACACAGGATATATCTACCCTACTGTGGGGCTATGAGTGTGAATCGTTTATTTATTTATTTATTATTTATTTGAGCAGTGGCCAATTTAGGCGATCTGAATTGCACTAGGTATAAAGTTAAGAAACTGAAGTGCACACAAACAAAGTAGCGGTCAATTACTAGCATTTCAAAACAAACTGAACCATAACTATTGAGAAAGTACCCATTACGACATACGACCGTATGTCCGTCAAGACTGAAGTGAGGACTGACATCCCGTCAAGCAAATTATTGTCTTATAGAATGAACGATATAAAAGCAGATTCTTTTTTCTTTTTACTCCTGCGCTCTTGTTAACAGTATTTATCGACACCTGACTTCTTCGTACCGGTGTTTTATTTCTTTGCATAACTCTTAAACATTCGTTTATTAAGCATAAGGTACTTTTATTCTCCCCAATTAGCCTGCCTAGTACCTATTACAATTACCAATAACAGTAATTATTACTTAAATATGGCTACGTAGTTCTAGCTCGTTAAATGAAAGTTTTTTGGATAGTTTATTTCTTTTAAAATTGTCGTAGCTTTGAGTAAAGGTGCCTATTACTTTTAATAATTAAAGTCATCATTAAAGCGACGGTAAGTCACATTATTCATATTTTTATCAACGAATTAATTACAACAATCGGCGAATAAAAGTAGATACCTTTGCGCATAAAATTTATATTTCACTGGACCCAATAGCTACTAATGATTTTAATACTGTGTCTGTCGGCTTTTAAGTAATCAGTGAAATATAACACAGAATTGTAATATGTAGGTATTTGTAGATGGTAGAACTATTATGGTTCGCCCGGGGAAGTACCACCGCTGCACCCACTTCTGCCGTGAACCAATTCTATTGTGTTTCGGTGGAAAGGTGCAGTTGCCGGCCACACTTACATGAGGCGACCACCAACCTCCGGAGTAGCAGCGCAACTGCATACGACCTCAGGCAAGACTTACCTATGCTTGCTTGAGATAGATTTTCATGGGCTGCAGCGACCACTTAACACCACGTGGCCTGCATGCTCGTCTGCTATTCTATTCAAATAAAAAAAAATGTAGCAGGACTTCTTAAAAAGGGAAAGTAATATTAAAATTTATTTTTTACTGGGTAATGTAGCTTCGGGATTAAGAATAGAACTACGTTTTCCCCTGCCTGATCGTAAGAGGCGACTAAAAGGGGGCTTTCGGAGTTGTTGGCGGTGAGTGTATGAGCTCGATCCGTCCATCCGGAAGGGCGGCGGTGTGTGCGTTGTCGCATGCCGCCGCGCCTGAGTTGCATGAGAGCACATCTACTCTCCCAAAGATGGGGCCGTTATGGGGCGCCGCGCGTGGAAGACACCGGTGCGTTCCAATGGAGATCCCGGAGTCCTCCCCAAGCGCAGAGGCAGGCCACCGAGAGGGTTTTAGTAAGGTACTAATCACACATAACCCGATATCCTCTCCCAAGGTGCTGGGTACCTTATAAAGGTACGGAGGGTCTCGGGTTCAATTGCCAGCGAAACAGAAATTTGAACGATGACTTTAAATTTCTATTCTCGGTCTAGGTGTTTGTGTTTCTGTCCTTGTGCAGTTTTTGGCACCTACGACACAGGGTATACGTATCTACCCTGCTGTGGGGCGATGAGTGTGAAACGTTATTTTTATGTACCAATTCCGAACATTTAGTACAAAACTCTTTATGGCCTGCGACCTAATATTTATACTACCTCAGACGTCTAATAGCGCTGTTATTTTTGTCTTAATTTCAAAAAAATTTCCTGTTAGTCAAAAGATGCCAGGTATTTGAACGTATGTATTCCAAAATTTATCAGGTACCTAAATCAAACCTTTAGAGTTTGTTCACAAGATAAGAGGCCGTATACGAAATTTTGCCGATTTCGCTGATTTACCTGATTTAAAACATGAGAGTTTGCAGTTAGTAATAAGTTTTATTGCACAGTAGTCATATAGTGCAAAAAAACTTATGAAAATACTGTATTTTAACTGCAAAATTCCATTTATTTTATTTATTTATTTATTTCATATACTTACAACTAACATTACAGGATAGCCTAATTCGTTAGTGTAGAACGATAAAGTTACAATAATGCGATTAATATCAAAAATTAAGTAGGTACATACAAAAATTATATTCATTCATTATAAACAGGAAATATTCAATAACAATTAAAATAAAATATTATTGTCAGTAAGATTTATACAAATACTAATGTCATATTGAAAATAATCGTCAAGTATGTAGTACATATGTAAAATCAGCTAAATCGGCAAAATGTCTCTTCTCTCTTAAATAGATGAGGATTTTAGCATCTAATGAAAACCCCGTGTAAACAAAACACAGAACTAGTAACGTCAAACAACACTCCCGTTTCAGGCCTTTTTTTTCTATTATGGCATCGCAAACTCTGTGCATACTGCCAGCGTCAAGTATAATTATTGCATCAATTTTTTGCCAGTTTCAATGAAACTGGACGAAGTAATAACAAAGTCAGTAAGTAAGTCGTCAGTAATCAGTCAGTCTAGTCAGTCCAACATTCAAGTAAAGCGATAGCTACTTTACTAGAACGTAACCGATGGAATTTTGGAGGCAAGCAGAAAAAACATATTTTAGCACTGTTATTCTATTTCACAAACACTCGTGCACTGTAATTAACCTATATCAAACAAAATTCCACCAACTTTATCCGATTTAACTCAAAAATACACAAAGAAAATGAAAATAAAACAAGAGCACAATTATGTCTTTTTCGACTTCCCGCCAAAAACTCATTTCAGGCCATTATTTCTCTGTTTACACAGGGTCTAGGCACTTTTTGTTATCTTCCTGTCAGTTCCTGTTATCCTAAAATCATGAAACTGGCAAGAAACAAAGTTTTACAGCAGAAAAGAAAAAATATAGTAAGTAATGGTAACTTTACATTCAACATTTTCAACCCCTAACTTAACCGGGGGTGTAACTCAGCGGTAGAGTGTCTGCTTCGCATGCAGAAAGTCCTGGGTTCAAATCCCAGCTCCTCCAAAAGTTTTACGTATTTTAGTGTAGCTATTAGCTTAATTTTTATTTGATTTTTATTTAAACCTGATAAATTCGTTTATTAAGAGTAAGAGCATAACTATTACTTAAAATATGGCAAAATCTTTTAACACAACGAGAAACAAAATTACACAACTTTTAAAATTTATCATGCAATTATTTTACTTAAATGTTTGTCATATTTAATTTTGGTTACTTAGCCATAACACTGTCTATAATATGGGGTCTTTTTGATTGCGACATCTATCGGAAAAGCGTGACATTACGCCCTCTCGCGCCGCCCCTGATTGAACTTTCACCGTAGCTAAAAGTAGGTAGGGTGCGGTGAATTCCGTACAAATTCATAGGTCTCCTACTCTACCATCTCCTTGGATGAAAAACCTATTCTCATTATTTGTCTTATTTCTTATTCTCGTATTTTTTTTATAAATGAACTGAACAAAAAGGCAGACGGACCGCCTGGTGTTAAGCGATCACCGTCACCTATGGACACGGGCAACCCCAGGGGAGCCACCCGAGCATTGCTGGCTTTGAAGGAGAGCTTTTTTTACAGCTTTCTTGAAGAACCCCATGTCCACTGGAAATGCCTCAGCTGGAAGGTTGTCCCGTAACCTACACGTCCGTGGTAAAAAGGAGCGTGCAAAGCGGACTGTGAAGGACCGCCACGAGTCCAGATGGTGTCGGTGGAACTTTAACCTTCATCTGGTGGTGTAATCGTGAAATGGTGATGCAGGCATCAATTTGAAGAGTTCCTCGTAGCATTCACCATAGTAAAGTCGGTAGAACACGCAGAGCAACTTCGCAAGCTAAGCTAGCTAATTTACATACGACTGGTAGAACAATATACAGGGATGATTTGTAATAGGTGTAATTCCTCTTAGGTCGGTAAAAGTAATGACTATTTGCTGTAAAATAAGTCAATTAACACCCTGTCCAATTACCTAGCGTAAATAAGGTATTTTTTTCACACGTATTTTTCATCACACAGGTCGCCTCTAACAAGAGTGAAGGATTTAGGCCATAGCCCACCACGCTGGCCCAGTGCAGATTGGTGGACATCATACCTTCGAGAAATGAGTTTCTTTCATTCATGCACGACAATGGAAAACATCGTAGTCAATTAAATAACACAATATTTTCCATGGCCGTGGAGCAGCGATGAAATGTGTACATTACAAATTTATTTTTGTCAGAGGTGCGCACCGAGGATTTGAACCCTGTATCTCTCGCGTCGGAGACCGCGGTCCTTACCACTCGGCCATCGCTGCTAAGATATGTGACTTATTTTATAGCAAAGGGTCCACTTTTTCCTCCTGTATAATTGTAATAGTGGTGAGCTTTGAGCTTAAAAAAGCTATTACTAAAAGCTAATAACCGTCAATAAAAAACTGTAAATCTATACTAATATATAAAGTTGAAGCTGAAGTACTGGTTCGAATTGAATATATTGTGCAATAAACCTTATGGAAATACTGTATTTTAACTGCAAAATCTTCTATGTAAAATCAGCTAAACCCAATGAGTAACGAATCTCCAGCTAAATCAGGGAAATCGACAAAAATTCGTATACGGCCTCTTAACACGGTTGACAGTTTAGGTCATATTTATTTAGCCTTATTCATAAACCTTATTTCAATTTTAATCAATAATTAACTGAGTTTTTATAAATTGGCATTCATAAACGTTGTATTAGAGTTAACCATCTGTTAAATCTGTCTTGAATAACTCTCAAATCCACTGGGCTAATTAATGAATTAGTTAAATAATGCTCAGAAAGCTATTCAATAAATTTTAATGAACAACGCTGTAGAATTGTAGGCGAAAGAGATTTAATTTTTCTATCCATATTGTTACAATAATTGAAGTTGAATGTTGAATAATTGAAGAAATTGATATATTTGACACCAATTTATATTTATATACAAATAAAAAAGACACCGGCAATCATGTGTTCGTTATTTTATATAAAAACAGCTAATTAAAAAGAATAATCATAGAAATAACATCTTTTTACTCTAATATCTACGAAATCCATGAGTATGAAACCTATAGAGAAGTAATGTATGCTCAGTAGCTTCCATATTAAGTGTTAATCCTTTTCCTGATTTTAATTTTGACTTCAGGTCTGTTTTAGCACAGAATAAATAATAGTACAAGGTTTTAGTCGTAGTAAAATCTAATGCCTTTATTTTTTGAATCTCGGAAACGGCTCCAAAGATTTTGATGAAATTTAGTACCCTGGTTTCGGGGATGATAAATAATCCAGCAAATTTTTTTGATAGAAATTGTAGTTTTATTTAATGTTTATACCATTAAATACAAAGTTACTCATACTGACATCTATTTTAGAATATTAATAATATTGTGGCGTAGAAAGCCGTCAAATGTCAACTGTCAATCCGCCCTTCAAACAAATGACAATGTCGATATGATAAGACCTCTATAAAAATTTCGTCAATGGAGTTAAAGCCTTCTTGGTCGAATGGTTACGAAAGCTGACTATGGAGCTAGAGACCCGGGTTCAAACCTCAAGTAGGCAAGTTGCGTTTTTTATTTTTTGTGACAATTTTTTAAAATTAGGAGCTAGGTATTTCAAAAGGCTTTGTTAAGTAACACTAAGCCTATGAATATTTTGCTTAAAAATGAACCAAGAAAATCAATTTTTTTATCCGAGCAACGCTCGGGCGTCCAGGTGCTATATGTTTAAACGAGTGATGGGCTAAATCAGTCGATTCACTCGCTTCGCTCGGGTGCTCTATTATTATTATATCTTTTATTATTAGGATGGATTACATTAGCCGAGCATTGTATAAAAACTTAAGTTTATAGCTTAAAAGTAAATTAATCTTCTCTCTACTGGCCGAAGGCAGCAGCAACTATTCACTATTTGAAAATTCATTTCCTGAATATGGACTGATGAGTTATCTTCCTCATCATTTTATTTTGGTCAATGGAAAAATGATTTTAGTTGTCAAGCTCTTCACGTTTTTACTTCTTTATTGGTTCGGTGCTCGATGTACCAATAGAAGGAAATGTGTTACAAAAACCTGTGACCTTCCGCTGCAATAACGTGCCTAACGCAGCCAAGGTGTGACGCAACTGTCGTTACAGGTGGGCTGTCAGGTGGAAACACCCTAAACCCTCCCCACCCCCCACCGGCAGCTCGACAAACACAACCCCCACTTTACATTCATACACATAAAGACCATTTTCCAACTTCGTTTGTTTCAACGACCGCACATTTATCGCGGTTTCCCAACCTTTGTCTACATACGGAACACCTTTTCAAACATTCGCCACAATTTTATTTTAAGGTCATTTCATCGCAATGAAAGCAAATGGTATTATACAACACATACACATGTTTATCGCGAAGGGATTATGCTCTTCTGGACATTAATGCTGAAGGACGGGCAAAGTAAATGTCACGTCTATTACTCACCTCAAATTAATTGAGCATTACAGATGGATCTGATCTAGTAGAAAACCGTTTTTATTTAATTTTTCTTTTGTCAAGATACACGTCTGTAACGATACAATCTGTTAGTATGGTGCTAAGTAATAAATAAGTTATAAAGAAACCATTAATTTAATGGGATTAAGTGGGCATTATAATTTAGACATAATAGATTTGAGGCCAAATTAATATTGGTTAGGTTTTTTTAAATATCAATACTTCAGTAGTTAATTCCTTATAAATACATATTATTATGTACCTACGTAATTCAGACAAAGAGGACTATTAGGCCACAATATTTACATTTCTCTTGTCAAGATTTAAAGAAAAGTTTATTTCTGTAAGGAAAAGGTCGTATACCTATGTACATTGTATATATATTTGGACTAGACATGACCCTCGACGTGAGCTGCGCTGGTAGCATCATTTCAAAAAGAAAAGGGAAGAGTCGGAACACAGAGCTTAAGAGTAACTGCTAGCTAGATATTCCTTGCTGTATATTGAGAACAAAATATATAAGCAGATCCTTATGCCCGTATGCACCAAGCTAGTTAAGGATCAGGTGAGAGGAAGAAGGACCAGAAGAAAAACAGAATTTAATGAATCTACAGTCCGTTTTCTTTTTATTGTCATTGGTAGTAAATAAATGATGATACATAATATATGTACTTACATCCAAACCATAAGAGGCTTAGTAAGTTTGATGTTTTTATTTTTATTTTACGTAGGTATGAGGCGGAACAATGTACCAGAAAGTCTGGCGTATTGTTCCGCCTGGCGCCTTTTTTCATTCATCTCAAGATCCAGCCTTTTTCAGCCAACGGGCACCTAAAGACGATGACCAGGAAAAAGTGATCTTACTTCAAAATAAGTATCTTTTCTTTCTTTCTTACTTTTGTAAATAAAACAGTTTTTAGACAATATACCGATCTCCGAACAGAGCGTATGTGCAATAAAGTGATTTTTGTGTCTGTTTCTTACTAATGTCATTTCTAAAAAAAAGGAAAATTCACCTTGTGATGAGTCCACTCTGTCCACTTTCCAATTGGGGTGTAGTTGTGAACATGCGATATCCACAGAGTTTTATCTGTATTAAACTGCCTCATCAATACTTGTATCTAATAATAATATATTTATAGTAATAAACCGTCGTTAAACTTTGTCGGAGGCCTTATAGGCGGTTTGAAATTGAAAACATCCGACAGCGGGTTGGCCACTAACCCGCATCACCACCAACCCGCATTGGAGCAGCGTGGTGGAGTAAGCTCCAGGCCCCCCCAATAATGGGGAGAGATCCGTGCCCAGCAGTGGGACGCAAAAAGGGTTGCAGCCAAATAATAATAAATAAAATATTTTTATTTAAAAAAAGCTTACTTACCTAAATATTTTAATTGAATATCCGTAAGTAATAATTTTTATTATACTTCAGTAAGTAATGCTAATAAATAGATGTGAAAAATTGGCGTTATTTAATATAAAAATTAAATGGTTTTAAAAAGTACTCAGACTGTTATACAGTGAATGGCGTAATATTTTTCACAAACTACGCAATTAATTTAAAAAGCTGAGCCTCATCATAACATATTAAATGTTTTACGCGTGCCATTATCACACAACTATCTCCCAACATTTGAAGGAACAAAACAGGTGCGTCATAAATATTTTAAGAAATTCAGTATTACACTTTTTAAATTACCCTTTTGCCTACGAAAGCTGCTTCATCTGCATTCATTTTTTCTTTTTAATTACCCCGGCGGACAAGGGCGAAGGCGCATTCTTCCCGCGGCCGGCTGTCTCGCATCGATCTCGTAATAAAGGTGTTAGGGCTAGGCAGAATGGCCAGGTGTCAAGGCGAGTGGATGTTTCACGAAAAAAGTAAAAAACACAAAGATACTCGGCTAAAAAATCTCTGCAGGTGCGTCGTACGAACTTGGTCAGGCGAAAACTCAGCTGTCCAAAAACAACTGTCTAAATTAAGGAAAACATTAGAATTCGATTTATTTTAATGTGCCATAAAATTGGCACACGCGCTTCCTTTTTGGAGATACTTTTTTTGATCAAAAAAACTAATTATGTTCGAGTAAAATTAGACGTAGATACCTAATTATTTTTAATAACGGTTTCAGGAGAATGTGGTGCATCTACTGCAGATATTCATCTTGTAATGAGTAAATATATTTTTTTCGCCAGTAAATATAATTGAAGTAACGGGTTTCACGCAAAATGTTCTTGCAAAATTTTAATAAGCGTATAATTGTGAAGGCAGAAGGATAAATTATAGAAACACCCACTTAGTGCCTCATTACGGAGTAATTTATTAATCCTGTTTACTGTTGAAAATTGTAATTGTAGGCTTTATCAATTAGACTACTGGCTGGATGGGAATTTGCCATTCGATAAATTTATTGTATCTCTGATTATTATCATGCACACACAAGAAATATCAAACATTTTTTATTTAATGCTGATAAAGAAGTTGAACAATCATTTTATTTCGAACATAGTTGTATGCTTCTGCTGTATTTAATTAGACCTTGTTATTAAGGTCTTATTAAATAATGTACCCAGCGATACAAAGGTTCATGGTTTGACCTGATTTTACTACAAGCTTTCATATGTTTTGAACTGGAGTTGATTTTCCAAAATGCTAAAACCGGTGGCTTATCATTTCTGTTATCATATTAGGTACATCAAAAACATAGAAACAACTTATACTCGTGTGTATTTCAATTAACTAATGCCAAGTTGTATCAAATCTATTGCCCAAGAACTCATGGCGTCCTTTGGGTAATATTAATTAGGTAATTATTATGCTTCTTTTTAGTCAGAATTAGTATTCTGGGACTCTTTCCACTATGGGGGAGGACTGTAGTTTATTACACCATCAAAACATTCGGTCTACTCATAATATTAGTTAGAGAATTGAGCGTTTGCAGACCATTGCAGTGTCCATCATCCATTTCACACATTAATCAAACAAGACAAACAGACAGACACGAAAACCACAGTGATCTCAGTGATTATAAACGGTCGAGTTAGATAGTACTATGTGGTCCCTTTAGCCCGACGCTAACCTAACCTGACCGAGGACCGAAATTTAAACTCATCATTTAAATTTCTGTTTCACCCGGAATCGAACCCCGAACCACTGGATTGGCATTCCGGCAATTGATAACCATTGCGTCACGCAGATCGTCAAAGTAATCATATAATTAAGAATAGAGCTACGGTATCCCCTGCCTGATCGTAGGAGGCGACTAAAAGGGGGCTTTCGGGGTTGTGGGCGGTGAGAGTGGGAGCTCGATCCGTCCAGCCAGCAGCCCCGGAAAGTATGGCGGTGTGTGCGTGGCCGCATGCAACCCTAAGCATCGGTGCATGAGAGCACATCTGCTCTGCCCGCCCCAGAACGGGCAAATCCTCGGACAAAAAAAAAGATAGTACTATGTAGGTAGGTACTAGTGTACTAGGTACTAGTGTACTACTACTGTAGGTAACTACTTCATTTACGACTAATTAAACATTACTACTACTGTTAGTACCACACACAAGTTTATTTATTCATTTATGTACACACAAGTTGAGAGAAAAATACATAAGAAAATAATACACAAGAAAGTTTGTACAAAGGTACTTCTTATTTTCATTCGAAATTTCTATCAATATAAAGTTTTGTAAGCTCCTCCTGCAAAGTACTACAGTGGCACCTGCAGAATCATTGCCAATTAAATACAAATATCATTTAGCGATTAAAATGATAATTTGCCTAAATATCCACTTATTATAAATAAGTACTTATTACGTTTACGAAATGACCGACATGTGTTCTCGAGCAAATGTTGTCGCAAACACTTTTAGCTAATTTCCATCGGTTCATAACACGCTAAGACACTGATACAGTCAATTACATATTTCTTTCATAATTTGACTTTATGTTTAGTTAATAAGCAGCTGGATGTGAAACCCATAAATAAGCTTTTCGCATAATCCGCAAGTGTCGGTTTCGTTTAGTTTAGAAGATTACCCGCCCTCGGTTTTAGGTATTGTGAGAAAAACCTATGATATTTTTAGAGAGAGACACCAGGTAACGAAGGAATTCAATCTTACTAAAACCTGTAGTAGACTTAAATCGCCTGAATCTCTAATGGAAAAAGCAATACAGGCCCATTGTGGAAAAGTCCTTTTTTCCTATCGTGAATGAAACCTTTTAAAGGTGCTGGGAACCTAGGGAGAGATACCGGGTTATGTGGGATACTTGCCGCACTAAAACCTCCTCAGTGTCCTGCCTCAGGACTCTGGGTTCTTCTGAGACTCACACCGGTAGAGGTCATTCGCGACGTCTCAAAACGGGCCAATCTTGGAAGAGCGAGGGTGCTCTCCTGCGCCGTCCCGTACTTATATCGAAAAGCGGTCACGTACACCGCTATCCTTCCCACGGCTGCTGGATGGACGGTTCTAACTCTAACCCTATCCGACGATACCGGAAGTCCTGCTTGAGTCGCCACTTAATGTCTAGTTGGGGAAACCATAACCCTATTGTATCACGGACTACAAAGACTATGGGAGCATCGCTGTAGCCCGGGGTTTCACGTGTATGGTGCTTGTGGCAATAATTGTTCACGTCTGTCATGTTGTGTCTGCCTGTGTTGTTGTTACGCATGGTATGTTCTTGCTGGAGCCGCTAGCTGCACTGGACTGGACGGTTGGCGGGTTCAAGCCCTCGCCGCTCGCACTCCCGTCAACACTTACGAGAAGTGGGGGATATTGTAGCATGTGAAGTGAGAACACATGCTACTATTAGCGTACTAGTATGTAGAAAGAACACCACCTTAAGCCCCAATATTGTATTTATTTTTACCATTGATATTAAATGTTACTATCGTAACGTATACTCCTCTAGTATTTATAAGCTCACTGATTTTAACCCAAATTTAAAATTATAAAGTTAACACTTTTTCAGCGGAAGAGAACAGAGAATTAGTGGTATCCCTAACCTGCTAGTTGAAAACAGTGATTTGTCCCTAGAAAATGCCAAGCAAGGTCTCGAAGAAACCTTTTAATTTAAATATGCGTGCAGCTTGTACAATAATTTGGCTTTGTACAACATTTTTTGTAGACGATATTGACGCATTATCCTTCATAATATTACGATTCTCCGTATTCTAAGTAAGAAGCGTCACAAATTGCGTCATAAGTAGCAAGAAAGAAAATTGCCTATTGAATTAAAATTTTAAACTTGGTATATTTAGGGGCTAAACCGTATGTAAGATTATAAGATGAGATCGCCATAATTAGCTTGTAAATGTATTTTCTATTAATGTTCGCGGGTGCGAATATGATGTATAATGTTTATAATCGTATTCATCAGATCCTTCAATTCGTCATTTGAAAATTTACATGCCAAAGTTTCTTCATGCAGCAAGTAATGGGCAAAAAAGTATTAAAGAGCACCGTTCCAACATTGACGGACAACCAGCAATACCCACTGATATCAATTTATTCACAAATATTATGTATTTTTCCATAAATTCTTTGAGAAAATCCAGTAAATTATAACCTCTCGTAAGACCCTTCATGGTAATTACTGCTAAGAAGTCTTCTTCTATGATTCGCACGCAATAGTATATTTCATTACAAGTGCGGAAAGGCTGTCATTGCAAGGAGTTCCGACAAATGTCTACCCGAGCCGAGGCGTAGCCGAAGGTGAGGGTTGACAGTCGGAACTCCTTGCAATGACGGTTCCGCACGTGTACTGAACAACTTTTTTTAATACAGTTGCGAAAAAATGAAGCAATTTAATAAAATAATAAAAAGTCGCAAAGAAACTTTTTGAAAAATGGCGCCAACCGTAAAAGAATACCTAGCAGAGATTTTTTTTGTTTTCTTCACCCATTCTGGGTAGGCAAAGGGAATTATGCCGAACAGCCAAGTCTTCAGTAGATTTTTTTTATTGACATGAAATGAAAATGTTAATGAGATGAAATGAAATGAAACCTAACTTAACTCATTGAATCAAATCATTAAATCTGATATTGAAAAAAATTAGTAGCTTCTTTTTAGAAATATTTGCATGAATCATAAAAACTTCTAAAACTTCGTGGTTGGTTTTTTTCTTTTTAATAGACATTATTTTGACAGTTGGGAAAGAAAAAGCACGAGTGTGTAATAGCCCACTTCCCGCACGCTAAACGTCCCTGCAATACGTCACTTTTTGAGCAACTGTATTAAAAAATCTTTTTTGATATTATTTATGTACCTAGTTGACTATTGAAATAATTTGCTTAGTCGCGGGATGCAATAAATCCGGCCTCGGGCCGCAGTTTGATGACCACGGGTTTAAAATGCTACAAAAAGATGTCAAAGAAATTCAGAACAAAAGCTTTAGGATATGTACACATTGCCAACGTCAAGTAAATCATTTGAATCCATTGTTTCCGTTTCAATATAATTTTTTTATTTTGTCATGGAGGAATTAGGATAGGATTTATCATCAAAAATCTCATATGCACTAGTATACTTAGTAAAATGTGAATGGATTTCAATGTATACAGTAGAAATCCTTCATTGGTCCACCTCTTAAAATTAAATAACAAATTAACCGTTACGAGAAACCGATCATTTGCCTGAATATCGTTTTACTTTTGCCCTATTTGCTAGGGTTACAAAAAGCGCATTCGACGCGCCCTATATGTCAGAGTAAGGTGCGAACACAGCCGGCAGTGCCAGTTTAATTTAGAGCTCGTTTTAAAGCTATTTGTCAATTCCCGCCAATTTATTTGTCCCTTAAAATATGCAGTGAGTCTTTGAGAACGTTTCGTTCTGAAAGCGAGAAGCGGCTAGGAGTGCTAATTGCTAATAGGTCCTGATTTTTTTTTTCAAGTATGGCATCGCAAACTCTGTGCATATTGCCAGCGTCAAGAATATTTTTTGCATTGGTTTTTTGCCAGTTCGTTGAAACTGGACAAGTAATATGTAATAGATATTATAAAGTCAGTAATTCATTAGAAGAAATTTAAATCTCTGGCCATCAGTAATCAGTCAGTCAAGTCAGATTCGATTCGATTTTTCGATTCGATTTCGTAATACGATGGCTATTGGCTACCTTACCAGAACGTGACCAGTGGAATTTTGGAGGCAAGCTGAAAAACATATTTTCGTACCTACTGTTATTTTATTTTACAACATTCATGCACTCTATAATGCATGGTTCGATCGCGGAAAATCGGTGTTGCCAGCCTGCAACCATATATTTTTCTTTCAGTCTTAGTCTAAGGTCTAATGAACCTTTGCTGTTAATTTTGCTACTTCGGAGGAATATTACCCAATTTGAAGTATTTCACTGTGATACTGTTGCACGTAATTAATAAAACTTATTGTTTACTTCATTAAGTGGTGTACTCTTAGGTTTTTAACTTATTTTAAGTTCTGTATTTGTTCCATGTATTCGCTACGAATCCAATCACAAAAAATAATCTCGAACAGCATAAAAAACATTTAATGCCTGTCATTTGAAGCTGTAAATAATCGTTTATAGGTAGGTCATTGGAAGAATGCAAATCTTCTATATTAAAAACATATTATATTAGTGGCAGATTATTTACATTTTATATAGGATTTATAAGTAATCATAGGTATATCGCTGTCAACTTATAGTGAGTAGTAAGACTAATACCTAAACTAGATAAGAGACGCTTTACTTATTCATTGCTTCATTGAGCTCTGGTAATGTTGTAACGAAAAGACAATATACACAAAAAATATAAAGCACGCTATCAATAAACATTCGCACGAAAAAATTTCATTGAAAAATGTTTTTTGAATTTGTACCCTTTTATTTTAAGGCATTTTTGTTGCAGTCCCGAGGAATTTTCTTTGTTTACGTCGCAAATTAGTAGCTGAATAAAAAACTTTTTGTTCTTTGTGACACATTGGTAAATTATGGACTCGGCGATTAAACCAAACGGTGAGAAGCGAAAATAGAGTAGGTATATCACATAAATGTGGTGAGAACCTGCCTAACTACAAACCAGACTTAAATAAAATTGTGAATACATCCATATGAACATAGACTCTAAGCTAAACATAAAAAACAGATTCGTAAGGTACTGAAACGAATATGATAAAAAAATTGCAAAACGTATGGGTATTAAAAAGTTTATAGGTAAATCTCAAAAGTCCTTGAAAGTGTGAACTATCACTAACAGTTATCAGCTATCAACTATAACAATTATTTAGGTTGTCTATAGTAGGCACTATTAGAGCATCATATCGTGCATTTACTGCTTAGCTTTATAGATCGATTGGGAGGTAAATATGATGGGTAAAAATCTAGAAGCAAATAATTTCATGCGCATTGCCGTGCTTTAGAAGTCGTCGATATCAGTTTTTACATAGCTTCATAGTAGCGGTTTAAAAACATACCTATCAGCCTCGTTTTGTATATAATAATATTAATAATCATTGCCTATCAGTGAGTTGGCCTCTTACAACAACAATAAAAACCGGCCAAGTGCGAGTCGGACTCACGCACGAAGGGTTCCGTACCATTATCTATAAAAAATCACGTTTATTGTATGGGAGCCCCCTTAAATATTTATTTTGTTCTATTTTTAGTATTTGTATAACAATAGCGGCAACAGAAATACATCATTGCCTTTGATTATCCATAGAAATCATTGCATTAAGACTGAATAAAAGGTAAATTGTGGTTTACGATTTATGACGTATTGAAAAAAAAACTACTTACTAGATCTCATTCAAACCAATATTCGGTAAAAGTCTGCATCGTAATGTACATCATATATTTTTTTAGTTTTATCATTCTCTTATTTTAGAAGTTAAAGGGGGGGGACACATTTTACCACTTTGGAAACTCTCTCGCGCAAACTATTCAGTTTAGAAAAAAATGGTATAAAAAACCTCAATATCATTTTTAAAGACCTATCCATAGATACTCCACACGTATGGGTTTGATGAAAAAAATTTTTTTGAGTTTCAGTTCTAAGTATGGGGAACCCTCAAAATTTATTGCTTTTTTCTATTTTTGTGTGAAAATCTTAATGTGGTTCACAGAATACATCTACGTACCGAGTTTCAACAGTATAGTTCTTATAGTTTCGGAAAAAGTGGCTGTGACAGACAGACATCACGAATCCGTTTTTTGCCATTTGGCTACGGAACCCTAAAAAAAGAAATAAAAAATTAAAAACGTTAAACAGACAAGGAACATATTAATAAGTACCTATTCAACGCAATCATTAACTTTTTCACAATTCAATTATTTCCATGACTCGAACTAAAGTTAATTAGTCGCATAACCATCTGCTTGCTTGATTGTTCTAAAAGGCAAACCTATTTACAAAAACAACGTGTCAACTAAATCGTCTTCTTTGTAATAAACGTTGACATTTCACCAAATAAACCCTGAGACAAATAGTAGCAAGGTCAAAGGTTTCATTCAGTTTTACCGATTCCTTTTCAAACCAGTCACTGGATTAACTGTCTTATGTTGCAGTCACCAAAACCTATTTTAAAAACTTTGAATGATAAAGCCATTGATGTCACACAAATAACATTTGCGCCGTCCTAATGACGTGAAATATTTAGGCAGAATTTACAACAACTTTAAGTTGCAACAAAAAACTTTGACACTATATTCTCGTCGCTATTTCAACCGACATATCACTCAAAATTCTGACTCTGACAGCGCCTGAATGTCCTCACGTTTTCTCAAGTTTTGAGGCGAAGGGACACACGTGTGCAGCCTCCGGTAGGTCGTTACTTATATTTTTTATCTGTTCGTTCCTTCGCACTGTCAACATTGCCACAGATGGTATAAATTTACTGAGTATTATTATCGGAAACTGGCAGCCTAATTTGGAATGAAAACTTTTTAAGCCGTACGAGCAAAATGCATTTTGACGTCACGCATAATTAAATTTCAATTGGTCTATTCTTCTTTTTCGGAACTTTTCATGCTACATAATATAGGTCATAGGTATTATCTATTTAATTTCTGTTACTAATTTCAATATTTAGAAATATTGGTTACATTTTGGTGTATAGTTACCATTTGCTCTGTGGTTACCATCAAATCGCGTTTCTCGTATATAGATATTCCGTTTATTCTAAGAAGTTGTTGTAAATAATCTTGGTATTTTTTTAAAGAAATATAAATAAAAAAATAATTACAGTCCTTAGAAATTATATTAAGTATTAAATTATAATTAGTTTTGTAAACCTTTGTATTGTAGATTCTATTTTTTTAAATAAAAAATCCAATAATAAGACTCGTGAAATTATTTCCAAATATGCTATAGGTAGATCTGGTACTTATATCTACTAGGTATTTTTTATTCATCTGAGCAGGTACCTACATAAAAACATAGGTACCATTTTGCCATCTTTTCATCAAGAGTTTTTAGTCTTTCGAGCCGGATCGTAATTAGTAACAAAATCATGGATTACATATTTTCAATGAATGTATACTTTAAACATCCCTACTAATATTATAAATTCGAAAGTAACTCTGTCTGTCTGTCTGTCTGCTACGCTTTCCCGCTTATACTACTGAACCAATTTTAATGAATTTTTGAACACAGATAGAGTGGACCTTGGAAAAGGACATTGATGGTTTTTATGCTACGGGAACCTATAAAACGGGTCCACGCGGGTGAAGCCACTGGCGGAAGGCCTGTATATTAATAATATATTAATAATATAAGAAGTATATTAATAAAAAAATATAGTTATGTGACAAACATTGTTGTTTCCAGACACCAGTCCAGATCGTTGTGGATAATTCAGAAAGCTCATTTGCAGATAATTACGGTAATTTTCACATTCGTAATTATATATTAAGTACCTACCTACACATTTTCTTGGAGGACTTCATGGAAGCCGTTAATTATTATGACAATCCCTTTTTGGACAAAATGCGAAAACAGCATACCGCGGGGCTTAGCAAATTTTCCGAAAATTGTACTTTTTCTCTTTACGTGTAAGTATCCACTATTGGCATAAGAATAAATAATACTACGTAGAATGGAAACTCCCGCTCAAAACGGGCTCAAGGTCACGATATTAGCCTACACTTTAATTTCGGCTAAACCGACTACTGAAGACGGGCTGTCTCGGACGGGCGCGTCAATTACAATAACGGCGCCAAGTTAATGTGGTGTGTTTGGTTGTACAAACAATTCTAAAACAATGCCAAACTTAAGTTTTTTTAGTTTGCCCAAAGATGATGCGAGATAAGTAATATTTTTTAAATATTATTCCTTTTCCGTACCTAATTTATCAAATGGATGTGACCAGTTCTTTTTGTGTAGCCAATTGTTTCACTTTCACTCAATTATAAAAAAAATGTTAGATAACTACAGCATTTTAACATGTCGCCAAAATATTTTTTAATAGCCCCCGCCATCGGTCATTGAACCTTTCTCGATTGTTTTGCCTCGCGATTGCGGCGCCGCGGCCCGGCACTGGCGCACGCACGTTATACTTAATATGTAATTCGTTTATTTTAAACCTACACTACGTAAGTACTTACACCTATGTAGGTAAGTAATACTTACTTAAATGGCTTCATTTGGTATGGTACTTATTTATTAAGTAATATTATTTATAAGTATTTATAGAGTAGGTAAGTATTTATCATTCTCATACTTTGTAATACTAAACTAAAATAATGATTTTTAAGTAAAGGAAAACTTATATTTTAGCTACCTATATTATCTATAAAAAAGCAGTATTAACAGTTGACAACCCTGTCAACACGCCTGGGCGACAGAGGGGCGTAACGAGGTGAAGGGGGAAGTAGGTATAAAAATAGCGGCGTTTTCCACCCGGTCAAAGGAGATTCCCTTCTATGTAATTATTATTTATTCTTATGCTATTGGGTTGCTTACATCATTCTGTTATAATAAACAATTTTAAACATGAGTACCTACTGAATGATCTCCCGAGAAAAAAACTTTTAAGTTCTTTACGATGTTCTTCGCCAGTACCACTGAGGTATGTTACTAGGTATCGTAATTTATAAGGGCATCAGTGAGGGACATTACGACAGTTAAATCTAATAACATTGCTACTACTGCTCTAGTAATATAGTTCAGTGGTCAGTACAGTAAATTTTTGAAAGAAAATCCAACACAGAATCCTCTAATCTATGTAGGTAGGTGTTAATTTTTTTTTTTCTTATTCACATATCAACGTAGTGTTTAATTTCTCTATGCACGTATCGAAAATTTCTTTCAATATCGACAAAGATTGAATATTTAAAATATTCTTATATAATTTTTACATGCCTTGTGTTAATAAATAAATTATACGCAAGTTTATAGCCCGTAAAATTGAAAATTGTGTTTTTATAGCTTATTTATGTATTAAAAAGCGCAGAAATTTCTGGCGCCAAGAAAGAATGTAATGAAATTAAAGTTTTGTTTCTTAATAATAAAAAGTTTCACTTTTACAAGGCATGGATGGATATTTTGCGATATCGAAAAGTTTATAGGTGCCCATTAAAAGTTTTACGATATTTCGATTCTTATCACTTCCATACTTGTTCTAGTGCGTTTCGATGAAAAGTTACGATTACCAGCCAGAATCCGATGAGACGAATATCAGCCTAAGGTAGAAGCGCAATTGCGTACGATCTCAGATGAGTTTGATGACATGTTTCAATTTGAACCTCGCTATTCAAAAAATATATTTAGATATATACAAGAATTGCTAAAATTTCTAACTTAATTATATACATATATCTTAAAAATAATAATAAATAAACTTACAAATAAAATACATTATCCAAATCGCTGCACCGCGGCATTGTGCCCAAGATACTGGCAGCATTACCTCGTTGGATTGCCAAACTAATTTGTTGACCGAGGTAAGCTCCAGCTCTTGGGTCACCAGAGGCCACCACCAGACGCGAAGACAATTCTTTATAAAATTGTCTTGCTGCCGAACCCCACGGCCCCAACGTCTCTACGGCAAAAGGGATGAATAAATATTCATCGCCCAATGCCGCATATTTTCTTTGTTTTGCTTTTTCAGCAGTTTCTGTTGCCGCACCAACGCGTGTCGAGGTCGCCTGGACATGGGATGGAGCCAGGGTATCGACACAAGTGCCGTCCCATACTAACGACCTTCCCTGTTTCCAGGGAATGAGACTCATACCGTCAGGCCGCTTGCCATCGTCACGTGCAATACCATTCGGCTCAATTATAGCCGGCACGTTGACGGTGACAAGGGCCCTTCGGATCAAGTCATTAATATTGGCGTGACGCGACAGCCTGCCGGCACTACGTGTGCAGGAGAGGCCGTGGTGGCCGAATTGGTCAGCCTCTGAGCCGCAGATGCAGCGATGTGATTCATTAGTTTTTAAACCCAAACGCAGACTGACACAGAGGGACAAAGAAATATTGCTTAACAACGTCCCAATGTTCAGTGAAGGCAAAGCTTGTAACCAGAAACCTGACTCATATTCCGATACTGCTAAAAGACGAGCCCGATCTGTAACATTGCAAGATGACTCTAATAACGTTTTTTGTGTTAATTTACAGATCGGTTCGTCCCATAATTTTTGTATATATTTATTACACGGCAAATTTTGATTAGGGCAAGCTAAACACCAAGCCGATACAGCCTCACCCAAGTATGCAACATCGACTTGTATTAACGTTTTTGACAGAATTTTGGTAACTAAAGGTTGCGTTCCATGAGCAGAGGAAATATAAGCTGGAAGAGAAACACTTGAAATTTTGCGTACACCCAAACCTCCAAACCTAATTGGAAGGGAGGCTTGGTTCCAAGCGCGTTCCGAAATATGAATATTTAAGATTGATGAAAGTGTGCTATGTATCATGGTATCAAAGGAATGAAGTATGGTTGGGAATTTAAAAAAAAGGACTACATCTCAAGAAATACATAAATTTTGGGGCAAATAAGCAATGTCGAATAATAAATAAAGCCATATGAGAATGAATTTTAAAAAGGCGCTTCGAAACATCTTGAAATCTTTGTATGTGAATTTGAGAAAATGATTCAAAAGATTCCAAAAAAATAGGAGCGCCTAGGAGATGAAGTGAATCTTTATCAACAATTTTTATGTTTGGAGCCAAATCGTTAAACTTATTTATTATATCAGCTTTCTCCAAAACAGACTTATTAGAATTAATAAACAATTCACATTTGGAGAAATTTATTTGTAAACCAATAGAGTTAAATTTTGAAATTAAATTTTGTAAATCGTCCAAAACTGAATTCACTTCACCACCAATAGAGCCATCGTCTAAGTACCATATGTTTAATTTTGAATTTAGCTGTGAAATGATGGGTTGAATACCAAGACTAAACAAGGCTGGCCCTAGAGGATCACCCTGCTGACAACCAACAGAAGAAGATAAATGTTGTGATCGATAAAGAAGATTTGAAGGTGAACTATAAGATTGCCAAACATACCTATAAATTGTGGGAATAATTTCTTTGGTTTGACGTAACATGGTGCCTCGATCCAAAGTGTTAAAAGCATTTTTCACATCTAAATTTTAATAACACTTCACCTCCGTAATTTGATAAAAATGTGCGAGTAGCGTGAACCGCAGCCTCACAGCCCCCCTTGCTTCCAAAGCCCAATTGTATAGGAGCACAGTTCTTAACTACTTTATTGACAATATGTTTACAACAGACTTTGGAAGCGAGGCGACGGAAAGTGCAACCCACGGCAATCGGCCGGATAACACCATCTTTTTTTTTTTAATGCACAAATATTTGCGCCAAATAATATTTTACAGAAATTTTCATTTATTTTTCCGGACAACATGAGATTTATCAAAGCAGTAATGTCCTCCAAAAGATCTTTACCGGCCTCGCCTGTAGCAACACATACAAGGTCTTTCAGGTGTTGTGGCGAGAGACCGTCAAAACCGCTAGCAGAGCCACTCTTAAAGGACATTAAGGCTTGATAAACTTCTTTTGAACTTACATTAAGGGGCTCTTCAGAAGTAGGTGGATCTGGTAGATGAAGTGTAGGAGAACCTAAAGGGTGTTTATCCTTCAGTGCCAAAAAAGTCTCGGATGAGTCAGGAGCAACGATGTCACTAGAAAAAAGCAAATTAGAGGCCCCTTTTAGATCACCGTCGCTTACTTTTTGTTCAATTTTTTTGTAAATTGTGCTAGTAATAAACTTTTTTTTACTGAAAATATCTAAGGGTGTTGGATATATACAATTGGATTTAATTATTTTGGTCAAAGATTTATTTTCATCTTTTTTTGCATGTAACTTAAAGAAAGAAAAGGTGAATAAGTGTTCCCAACTTTCAGTAGTATTTTCTGACACTACTTTCTTGATACATTTGGATAAACATAGAGCTACAGCTATACGAGCACCTCTGGGGATTCTTTTTATAACTGTAACATTATTTTTCAAAAAACTTAGTGTTTCAGAAAAACATTGATGTGGTGAATTTTGTGGATTGGGATCTCTAGAGACCGAACAATCAACCTGGGAAGACACATTACGATGTATCTTGCCAATATGAATGTTCAAACCTCGTCTGCCTTTGAAATAGCTTGGTTGGGAGCACAAATCACACTGAATTAAGTGAACTTAGTGTTTCAGAAAAACATTGATGTGGTGAATTTTGTGGATTGGGATCTCTAGAGACCGAACAATCAACCTGGGAAGACACATTACGATGTATCTTGCCAATATGAATGTTCAAACCTCGTCTGCCTTTGAAATAGCTTGGTTGGGAGCACAAATCACACTGAATTAAGTGAGCGGAAGAGACATCGTTGCTAGTCTGACTACAAGCTTCTGCGCTTACGTTGTTAAAAACCGATGGATTCGCTGACATTATTTACACTAAAAAAAGTTAAAACTAAGTTAAATAAATGAAAATATTACGAAACAGGGCAAAATCATTCTAAAAATATCATTTTAGGTTCTTTAACATCACAATCACTTGACAATATAAACAGTTCAATATTGTTCCCATGGAGACATGAAAATCAAATTCTTCTCAAAGCCAATCATATCTTTTGTCAATCAGACGATATTTGTTATTTGACCAATAGCCAAGTTTTTGTTGGGTTTCTATGGTGTATCATAAGACATGTAATAACATTCATTTTCATTGACATATGAAAATCAGCTGTGATCTTTCGAATCTCCAATTTTATATAAAATACTAGCTTATTAAACTTCCACAACACGTGTCAATGACAACTATAAATAAGCTGACTAATAGAGCTACTTTATACACTCAGAAAAGCGAAAAATTATTTAAAATAATTTTTAAACAGCTGTTGTACTAAGCCGGACGTTGACATTTTTTTTATAATTTTTCACGAGATGTGCGTGCTCATCTGCTACTGGTCAAATTCAAATGGATCAATCAATCATACAATCATTCGGTCAATCAATCACATTTATTTGTTCAAATAAGGTACAAAAGATGGAATAAATTACAGTGGTAGTGCCGCTTATTCTGTCAAGAATAAGGAAAAATCTCGATATTGACTCTTAGTTTTCAAAAACCTACATACACTTACAAAATTTAGCACACGTGCTTAGAACCCTAATTACGGATACCGATTACCATACTAAAATATTATCCAATACAAGCGGCCGCCCACGACTTCTTCCGCATGGACTTTGGTATTAGTCATAGCATGATGTTATAATATAGCCTAAAGCCTTCCCGGATAAATGGACTATCCAACACAAAAATAATTTTTCAATTCGAACCAGTAGTTCCTGAGATTAGCGCGTTCAAACAAACAAACAAACAAAGGAACGAACGAACTCTTCAGCTCTATACATGTACTAGTATTAGTATAGATAACTATAAACACACAAACACTGATCAATCATGATGTTTTCTTGTAGTCGTTTAAAAATACCATATGCTACACATTTCGATGCTTATAATTACCTGGTACATCACTCCAATTACGCGCGGAAAGCATCGGGGGCAACAAAAAGCATGTAATGTACGCACTGCTTCGCGGTGGTCGACAGTGGTTTGATGTGGCGGGTTGTGGTGCAAGTGAACAGTGCTATAAATATTTCATAAATAAAAGTAATTGAAAAAATATAGACCGATTTCAAATATTTATCTCCAATTCCTGCAAAATATATGCTACACATTTTGAAGTGTATCATTGCCTGGTACATCCATACATTTTTTATATAGTAGTCATAATAAATCTATGGGTACATCACTCCAATTACGCGCGGAAGGCATTGGGGGCAATAAAAAGCACGCACTGTTATGTACGCACTGCTCCGCGGTGGTCGACAGTGGATCGAAGTGGCGGCTTCATGGTACAAGGCCATGGCCAGCAGTGTGTCCTAAAGACTTCATAAACAAAATTAAAGTAGTACAAATATACCTCTTTCAAATATTTTGCAACCAAATTTAGAAAGAAAACAAATTGCTTACAGTTTTATATTGCTAGAGCACAACGGTTTTCATAAGTGCATTGGATACATCATATCCTACTAATACATATTATAAATGCGAAAGTAAGTTTGTTTGTTACTCTTTCACGCGAAAACTACTAAACCGATCATCATGAAACTTTGTACATATTATTATATTCTTGGAGCTATCAGAAGTAAAATAGGATACTTTAAAGATTAACGCGGGTGAAACCGCGGGGCACAGCTAGTTTTTAATAAAAATGAACAGGAGATGCCGCTAATAGCGTAGTCAATTTCACGGGTTACTCAGTGGGTTGGTGGGTGGTCAACGGGTTGCACTCCGCTAGTGCCGGCAGAAGTGAAAACTTGAACATTAACGTTGTGCATTTTTGATATTTTGGAATGGTTAGGGAATAATTTCGCACGAATTGCTTTTATTATCATTATTATTTTTCATCTTGTAAGTATTTTCAGTAGGTTTTCATGTAGGTAGTATTTTTATAAAGTACTCACTCATTTTCTTTCACTATTCCTTCGCCACTTTTTTCATTAACAGATGTACCTTGTTCAATGTCCATATTTTAAATAGGTACTTGATATAAACGAATTTTACAAGTAGGTATAGACAGTCGAGCCATCAGCTGTCACCCCTTCGTCTTACGAATATTCGATCAGGCCACGTGTCCTGACGCGAGTTTAACATTTTTTACCTATCCCAAAAAAGTGCACAACGCCGCTAAAGAAGTTTTCACTTCTATAAATTTTTCTTATTATATTCTTAGAACAAATCGCTATCAATAAGTACATTAGGGCACACGCAAGAGACGAAGCTAGTTGCGAGGAGCCAATTTCACAGATTCGTCACCGATTAGCACGCGCCGGCCGGTGCGCCCCCGCTGTGGATCGGCCGTTGACTGAAAGTTCAGTAATGTATATGTCACCGGAAAATAACAAAAACCGCAAATTTATAAATTTTCTAGTAAATTTATAAACCTTCGTAGGATTCTAAACGAGATATAAATTGTATTATTTTACGCTCATATTTTCGCAAATTTATAAACTTACCGAACACACGCGTAAAATAATAAGTAAGCAACCAAACGCCATGTGCGCTCTGATTGGTTGAATATGTCACGTGTTCCTTGCTCTCCACCGCCACTGTTTGCCACGAAACATAAACAAACCGGTTGCTCGTGTTTTTATAAACTTTGAAACTGTAATTGTGAATTCGCCTGAGACTCACGATTTTTTAGGAAATTAAATTTTAAAATTTTTGGCAATAGGCCGGGTTTTATGTTTTGTGATTGCTTTTTCCTAAGTCTATGGACACAAGCATTGCCACTGTGAACATCGAGCAATCAGAGAGCAGTGTGTTATTTGCCGATTTTAAAGAAGCGTATAATTAAAAGCTCTTCTGTGATTGGTCGAACCGTTTAGAATCTTACGAATGAATATCCGTTAGTTTATAAATTTACCACGAGACGTCGCATATTGATAAATTTGCGAAAACGTGCCCGTAAAATAATACAAATTATCTCTCGTTTAGAATCCTACGAAAGTTTATAAATTTCCTAGGAAATTTATAAACTTGCGGATCTTATTATCTTCCGGTGACATATATATGTAAGTTTTATCATTTGTATACAAAAAACGTACAGTTTAAAACACAGAAAACGCATCCACGCGCGTTCATGCAGACGACGCGCCTACATGCGGAGAAAAATGTACCAAGGTATGGCACATGTAATTTTGGAAGAGTTTTGAATGAAATATTTGACAGCCTCCGTGGCGTAGTGGGTGATGAGCCGACTGCGAAGCGTTAGGTCGTGGGTTCGATTCCCACCCAGGACAAATATTTGTGTGATGAACATGACTATTTGTTCTGTGTCTGGGTGTTAATTTATCTATTTAAGTATGTATTTAGAATTATATATGTATCTTTATCAGCTTTCTGATTACCATAGTACAAGCTCTGCTTAGTTTGGATTCAGATGGCGTTTATTTATTTATTTATTTAAACTTTTCTACCGTACATAACATCGGATAGAAGGCGGACTTAATGCTTAAAGCATTCTCTACCAGTCAACCTTAAGGTAGTGGGAGATCAATGAAGGCGGTAACAAAGAAACATTAACGAAATGTTACAAGGAGGAAAGAGAAAGCAGAAAAAAAAATTGCGACACAGAAAGTAAATAAAATAAAATAAAATACGAACTGTATAAAATATGTAACGAGGATTATAAAACATATAACAAAGATGCATAATAATCATAAAAAATAATATACGCAGAAGTGTAACGTGTAACGAAAAACGTTGATATGATATTATTATATATTTGTAATATAAATATGAATGTAAATAATAAAATATAATAAAAATAAATATAAAATAAATAGTTACATATAAGTAAATACCTACATATATATTTAGATTATACATATATAATTAATAAATATTTAATATTTAGGCGTTGTGTGAATTGTCCGAAGATATTTATTTATTATTTATTAATTAAACCAGAGCCGCCGTGAAATCACAAAACGTAACGAATTAGTAAAAAACGTGCATGCAACATGCAGAGTAATGCGTGACAGTGTGGTAATCGCCTGAAAGTATTATCAATCGTGGTACTACGTGATAATGTATAACACACATATGCTGAGAGAAACAAAGAAAATTTGGCAATCTAGCTTACTAGCTACCAACTTACTAAATATGCCAAGTGCGGTGGTTGCACCCTATCGGACATTTTACATACTAAACTACAAGTGTCACTGCTGATACAAAAATTAATTTATCTTAAAAGTACTTAAATTTAATATCTAATATCTATGGACAATTACTCACACAACGCCATCTGAGTCCAAGCTAAGCAGAGCTTGTGCTATGGTAATCAGAAAGCTGATAAACATATTTAAATAATTCTAAATACATACTTAAATAGATAAATTAACACCCAGACACAGAACAAATAGTCATGTTCATCGCACAAATATTTGTCCTGGGTGGGAATCGAACCCACGACCTCACGTTTCATCCATTCCCTGTCATCCAGAAACGTCCAGATGGTTTTTTTTTTCAACCTTTTTTATGTCCCACTGCTGGGCACAGTCTCCTCTCAAAGTGAGAGGGATTTCAGACCATAGTCCACCACGCTGACCTAGTGCGGATTTGTGGACATTTATTTATTTATTTAATTCTTTATTACACCACATAGATGGGTATAAAAGGCGGACTTAATGCTAAAAGCATTCTCTACCAGTCTACCTTTGGGCGAAACAGAGACAGTTGTAGGCGGCATAATAAAGTTATTATGCCATAAAATAATAAAATATAATAGAAAAATTTGGACATCATACATTCGAGAAATTATAAGTTTCTCTCATGCATGCACGTCGATGGAAAACATAGCAATCAAATTAAATATCACAATATTTTCCATCACCGTAGAGCAGCGATGAAATGCGCACATTACAAGTTTTTTTTACAGAGGTGCGCGTCGAGGATTTGAAAACGGCGCTTCGGAGACCACGGTCCTTACCACTCGGCCATCGCTGCTCGCGGCATCGAGGTGGCTTATTGTATGTAAGTACTCATTACTCAGGAACTCAGGACCTGGCTCTAATATCAGTCAAAGAAGAAGTTTAGCGATGTAGCGGGGTAATGTAGCCAGCGTTCTGGGTATACATCTCAAACAAAGTAATTTGGATGCTGCTTTTTACATTTATTATGTCAATTTTCTCTTTATATTATGTAATTCTAAAACTAACATTTTAAAAACTAACATCCAACTACCAATCCAGTGAGTCCTCGCTACAGAAATGCGAAATGGCGCCACGATGGCGCCGCAGTCTGCAGCATACGAGACATACGTGTGCAGTGTGGACGTACAGACGCATCTGTACTGTATTAATGCAACAGTAAGCACTATATTTGTAGTAGATGGTAGGTAGTATCATAGTTCTGTCCGGATGTATCGCTGTGATACAATCATGCCATGTAACCCATTTTGTATTCTTTTGCTGGCCACAGCCCCAGGATGGAAGTGGATTTGGGTGTGGTCTGTATCGGAAGGGAAACCAGGGTAGGTACCTATTTACCTAGTTATGTGAAATTTGTACTTCACGTACGTAGCTTTTGTAGATTTCCTAACCGATAACTTAAAAAAACCACATTCTGAAAGGGCGGATTAAAAAAACGGACAGTATGTACGTTAAAAATAAATAAATATATTTGGACAATTCACACAACGCGTCTGATTCCAAACTAAGCAGAGCTTGTACTATGGTAACCAGAAAGCTGATTAACATACTTATATAATTCTATATGCATACTTAAATAGACAAATTAACACCCAGACACAGAACAAATAGTCATGTTCATCACACAAATATTTGTCCTGGGTGGGAATCGAACCCACGACCTCACGCTTCGCAGTCGGCTCATCATCCACTACGCCCCGGAGGCTGTCAACAAGTTGGAAATCTAAGCAGTTTTACGACTCTGATTGCGGTCCCGCTCCTTCCTGACGCTCAGTTCACCTTTCAGTACAAAATTTGTCACTGCTCCGCTTCTCCCGCTTTTGACCGCAATGCTTTAGTCCCACTGCTGGGCACGGGTCCTTCATAACTGGGATAGCCTGGAGCTTACTCTTGACTGACAACCTAACGAAGGACCTTACAGAATGGGGATAGTGTCAGATGAAGGCTGTATCTAGCAGTAGACTAAAAGATGAAGATTCTTACAGTTTCGCCTTTTGCCTTTTATTTATTTTTCATTAAATCATTGTTTTACGTCTGTTCTCGTTCCACAATTAATTTTTAAGATATAGCTGGGTCCGGAGGGCGATGGTGGAGTCGAACGGAAACCGCATCTTTCAACCGAAACACAACAGAATTGCTTCACATCAAAAATGGGAGCAAAGAGACCCGCGTGGCGCAATGGTTATCATGCCAGACTGTAAATTGAAGGGTCGCGGATTCGATTTCCGGTGAAGCGGAAATTTGAATGATGAGTTTATCTGGGTGTTTGTGTTTCTGTCCCTGCGTGTGTCCATGGTACCCACGACATAGGGTATATCTACCCTACTGTGGGGCTATGAGTGCGAAACGTTATTAAAAAAATGCTAATTTAAATTAATATATGTAATTTAAAAAAAACAAAACCATTAATGTTGTACCACTTATAAACTCTTCATCGTGACGAAATATTATTATTATCTGTACTGTAGGTACGCATAACAGCCTCTTAACTTTTCCAGATATGGAAAAATATTATACATAGTTACTGCACATCGTATCGTAAATGCGCAAAAGCTCTAAACATAATTTAATTCAATTCACCCCTACAAAAACGTCTCGCAGCTGATGAACAAACACAGGAACAAAGCCCATCTTGTTCACAGATAAAAAAGATCGATACTTAAATAGATTACACCAAAATATCCGTAAAACGGTAATATGCCGTCAACGTCCATGCCACCTGATGCGTGTTTTTAATACACGGGCAAGGGCACGCAAAATGGCGCGATTCGTAGACTTAGAAGATAGTATGTGCACAGAAGGGCAATACACTATAATTTGGTTATTATAATTTGGTTTTAAAACGTATATTAGAGCTTTGACGAGAACTTTAAAAAAGCATATCTTGATTGTACCTTTTTGGTAACGGGGGGGGGGGCTCGATAGACTGCTCGGCGCTTGTGAAATTGTACCTGTTGTTGTTTTACTTTAATGCAATTTTCAATTATTATGACATTAATGTTTATAATACGCTATACAGTGCACATCAGTTGAAATGAAACATATAAGATTTTTGGATTTTTGGTGGACACGTTCCAGTAATTTTTTTTTTTTTGGATATCTGACTGACTTAACCGAGTAATTATCGAAGAGTTTGACTACCTACTGGTTTTAAATACCTACCTTATTATGTCACTCGGTTTGAACGAGACGAATAAATGAATTTATATGCTTCAGTTGACGCTAGCAGTAAGCATCGGTGCGATGCCAACACTGAAAGAAAAACAACCTTTTTTGAGGGCTGTATTCGCGCCTTTAAAATAGACGCAATTTACTGTAGGTAGCTTCCCTTCCAAATTGGCTGCAACTCATTTTTACATCCTACTGCCAACCCTGCTGAGCATAGGTCTCTCGCCATTTTTGTGGAGGCCTGAATCTTAAGCGTGGTTGAGACGCTGCTTCAATGCGTCTTGGTGGAGAAGTGAGTTAGTGGCCAGCCCATCTATCCATAAAAACTGTTCGCGCAGACAATTCGCCACGCGCGGTCGACAATCTCACACCCCGCCGTGCTCTTTTCGCGTAGTTGCATGCTTATTATCCGGTATATATTCCTCAATCTTTCCTTGAATAGATTGTCCAGTCTGCAAGCCATCTAGTCTCGAAACAGTGGCACGCGCGCGCCACCTTGCGGGAGCACGACAGGTGAGAGCAATTCGGGAAACGGTGTTTCCGCATGTTGACTCGCTATGCCAATTGCGACTAATTTCTACTTATAGGGCGGGGACAATTCGATTATCGTTTTTGTTCGCATTTATAATTTTCATGTTTCCTTTCCGGATTGTTTGCTGTTGACCCTTTTTTATTTTATTTTGAAACCTTAAAAGGAATCCCTCTTGCTAGCCTGCCTCAAAGCTTGGAGAGAACTCCGGGTTTCTAGAGTAACGCACTGGTGTCCCCCACGCGCGGCAATCTAAAACAGGCCCACCATTCGGAGAGCGATGGTGCTCTCCTGCAACTTCAACTATTTATGCTGGCATGCGGCCACGCACTCCCCCTTTCCCGGGGCCGATAACTGAACGTTTGCTTAGGCTTAGCGATCGATCCATTGGCGCCTCTTATGATTAGACTCACAATCTTCATGCTAAATTTTATTACCATCTCCGACCATCTGCCTACTTGCCGATAGAATGTTCTGGGTTTGATTCTCGTCGAGGCAGAAGATTGAATAATGACGTTAACTACTTTCTCGGTCTGGATGTGTTCCTGTCCTTGTGTGTGTCCATGGTACCTACCCACGACCCAGAGAATCCTAGTGTGTGTCTGTGAGTATAAAGCGATATTTATAATCTACCCAGTAAAAAGTTGACATTGCCTACTGCAAATTTATGAGGTTAGATATTTATGTTGGTCGTAACAATGCATCTGCAGCCTTTTTCCAAGTTTATTGTGTCAAATGTCCACTAAATAAGTACTTGAAAAGTTATTAATCCCAAAGAATGCCACTAACAAGCGCTAATACCCAATGTAGCTTCCATTAGCAATCAGCGTAGCAGCTCACGAAGAAATATAGGCTAATCATAAAAACTGACTTGTACTCACTACTCACGCAAATGCATTTTTCAGTAATCGACCTCTACTCGACGATTTTGACTATTATTATATCCTATAATAAATCGGAAAAAGTTGGATCTAAATGTTTTCTCTTAATACTGACAATATGAAAACAACGATGCTATTAGGTACTACAAATCAAACACCTCAATTTTGCAATCAGAAAACGATAAACTGTCCAAGTTTATAAATAAGATGGTTTCCTTAAGATATTTACTTCTAAGAAATTATAAAACCTATTTTTTGGAATGTCAATTTAAGACCTCAAATTGAATAAATATTGATAACGAGCTTTATATTAGCATAGAACATATTAAATGTATTGCTTTAATTTTAACTAAAGCATGCGTTCTTCGTATGTACATACGTAACAAATATTAATAATGTGGGTATGTAAGGCATATCGTAGCAATGTTCCAAGAAAATCGGCCTTTTCACAGAAAGGGCACTTAAGCCCCATATAGCCTACTATAATATGTAAATATCGTATGTCGTTTTCCTGCTAAAGAAATTTCCTTGAAGGGTTATTAATGTTATACTGATTTTATATTTGGAGTACTTTTAATCTTCCTTTTTATAATATCTGCCATTACATACATATTTAAACCATTAAGATGTTTTTTGTTTGTTAATATATACGTCCTACGTCATCATGAGATGCATTCAATAATATCATCAACTTAACTTAATATAACTAAAACATACCCCAAGTAAATGCAAATACTTAAAACATTGACATGCCTCTTTCAAATTCCACCAAAACTGCACCCAGCTGATTAAAAACAACTGAAAAAATTATTCAGTTAAGTACTGCTTTTAACAGAAGCGGTGGAACAATGGGTTTATATATAAAATTAAATATCTTTGCGGCGGAAGCTCATATGGCGACGTCCAGGCGCCTCTCGCGGTCGATACAACCTTCCAACTTCCACACTGCCAATGCCACGAAATTCGTGTTTTCCTCATTGCATTTACTTCTCCTTAGATTATTATGTTATGAAGAAATGAAATGAAATATTCTGTATTCACTGTACGCTTCCTTTACAAACTCTTAGTGAACGTTATTTTTTTTTTGTTCTGTTTGCTCTGGGTGCGCTTAGGCAATGCTGAGCTGAAGAAAAGAGCAGACGGAGAAAAACTTCAGCCCTGTTTTAAAATATGGGGTATACAATAAATATCTTTCTTACAGAGTAGCTTACAGATGTTTCTAAAATTATTAACTACTCCAATAAAATCGTCAAAATCTATCGACCCGTGTGCAATGGTTACCGGACTGCCAATCGGGGGTCCCGGGTTCGATACCCGGTGAAGCAGAGATTGAAATGAATTTGTTTTTGCTATCGGTCTGAGTGTGGGTACTGACGACCCAAGGTATTACCCTACTGAGTGGCTTTAGGCGTGAAACGTTATTTTAAACGTTATTATTATTTCTTCATCTACTTAAACTGTTAATCTGTAGGCATGGTATTCCAGTGTTATAGGCAGATAGATGTAGTTTTAAACAATATACCTACCTACCTACGAATAATCGTAGGTACTCCCTCATTTTATTTACCGACTTCCAAAAGAAGGAGGTACTGTATTCGGCTGTATGTATTTTTTTTTTATATATGTTCACCGATTACTCCGCCGTTTGTGGACCGATTTTCGAAATTCTTTTTTTGTTCGTATGCTTATACTCCCGAGGTGGTCCCATTGTCACCAAATCAGGATCTGATGATGGGATCCCAGCGAAATTGAGAGGAACTCTCTAATTTTATAGGCACACACATTGATTTTCTTATGGTTTCTGAAGCATAAGAGATATTTACGCATAGAAATCATCATCTCATGTTGCTGAGCTGATGATGGAAGGTACTGCGACAGTGAGGAGTTGAGAGCAAATTCTTTCAATAAATAGTTTTTTATTCGAAATCTTACATTCCTGAGGTGGTCCAACTGTCACCAAGTCAAATTCTGATGAGGGGATCCCAGAGAAATCGAAGGGAACATTCAAATTTTATAGCACAACAAATGATTTTCATATTTTTACAAAGCAAAACAGACATTTGTGTATAATTATCGTCATATCATGTTGCTGAACTGATGATGGAAGGTACTACGACGGTTAGGAGTTGAGAGCAAATTCTTTCAATAAATGGTTTTTTGTTCGAAATCTTACATTCCTGAGGTGATCCAACTGTCACCATGTCAAAATCTGATGATGTGATATTAGGGAAATCGAGGGAAACACTGAAACTTAATAGGCACACACATTCTTTTAGTCATATTTTTAAAATAATACAAATATTTATGTCTGGTAATTATCACCTGCTGTTGCTTAACTGATGATTGAAGGTACAACTCCTCAACGGTTAGGAGCTGAGAGCAAATTCTTTCTTTAATTTATACGTTCAGGTGGACTGATAGTAGTATTCTTTCAGACTTTTAGATGGCTATTAGATAAACATGATTATAAAAGGTAAATCTGTTTAAAGTTTAGAAGTTAAGTGATTTTTTTCCAATTATGCTAATACATACAGAATTATTAAAATTACTAAAAAGAGTGAAATAAATTAAGTTTTTAACAAAAAAATAGAACCGACTTCAAACGGTAAAAAATAAAATTGTTCAGTACCTACTTCTTCTTGCTTATGGTAATGACTCTTAAAACTATTTTTGAAGTCGGGCCCTTAGTGAAATGTCCTGTCTTAGTAAATTTAGTGTACCTTTCGTTCTGAATGGGTCGGTGCCCAATACAATATAGCTTTAACAGTCATTACCATAAGCAAGAAGAAGTAGGTACTGCCCCACTGTCTGTACTGTCGGTGCCAATTTAGAACGAATGGTACGACATTTACTGAGGGCCCGACTCCAGAAATAGTTTTAAGAGTCATTACCATAAGCAAGAAGAAGTAGGTACTGAACAATTTTATTTTTTACCGTTTGAAGTCGGTTCTATTTTTTTGTTAAAAACTTAATTTATAAGAAAGATGGCTTCGGTCATTCAGATTCGTTGATTTTAAAGTCCAGTATACCACAGAATACTAATTATAGCAAACAAAGACTACAAAAAGAAAACAAACGATTGAGCCATATGCTTTCATTTATTTTTTTAATTTCTAAATACATAATGTAAAAACTAAAACAATTAACTATAACAAGAAAACCCCATCTAAAAGTTGCGCTTGTGGCATTGAGCCCAGAACGCTGGCAGCATTTCCCCTCTGAACTAATAAGCTATTTTTTTTTGCGAAAAATAGCTGCCAGCCAACCCGTTTTTTGGTCACCCGAGGCTAGAATCAGTCTAGTCGACATGTTACTGGCTTGTATGAATGTTTTCATGTCAGCCGACCATGGACCCATAGTTTCCATCGCAAACCATTATTTGTACGATATTATGTGTTTTGTTGTATGATTCAATAAAGAGGATATTATAATAAAATATAATACATGGGTTAAAGATATACATAATTTCACTCGTTCAATCGGATAGTAGTCCTACTAATATTATAAACGCGAAAGTTTGTAAGTATGTATGTTTCTTTCACGTAAAAGCTACTGAATGGATTTTAATAAAACTTTACAATAATATAGCTTATACATCAGAATAACATATAGGCTACAATTTATAAAGATATTGTGTGAATTATCCAAAATATGATGATAAGTGTCAAGTAAGTAGGAAAAAATTTACCATCTGCGAGCTATTCTGGCGTGCGCTGCCAAAACCGCTAGAGTTACACATATGTAATATAATGTATGATGGAAATGCTTAACTTTAATAGTCCTACAAAAAAGCCGGTCCAGCAGCACTTCAGAAGGGACTTCACTTTATGCTAATGATCCTCTCTAACGCGGGTGAAACCGCGGGGCACAGCTAGTGAAGAATAAATGTTACAACTTTATCATTCGAGTGTAATAAATTTCCGTTTTAAATAATTCCATTTCATTTATTTTGTAACCTTTAAGCAAGATGTTAGTGGACCAAGAGATAGCATCTTTAAATTAAGAATATTTATAATTGGCGTGATAGGTAGGTACCTACCCGTATAAATTTATTACGAAATTCGATTAATAAATACATTCCTGTGTCGAAACCTTCGAGGCATATGGCTTAAAAATTAAAGATGCCACTTAAAATGTCAATGCAAGTCCCGCGTAATAATATTCTTGGCAAGAAATATCTGATTCGCCACATGCAATGAAAAAGTAATTAAATAAACGCAGTAGTAATCAATATGAAATTTTAATAGTTGCTTGTTAACTATATTATTTATGTGTTGGGAGGTACGCGTAGGTAGCAGTCAAATAAAATGCAAAACCACCTTCGCATACTCAAAAAATTTTTTCGACCCACAGCTGGGCACGTGTCTCTCCCCATTTTTAGGTATGCCTGGAGCTTACTCCACCACGCTGCTCCAATAGGGTTAGTAGAGATGCAGATTAGTGGCCAAGCCGCTATCGGATGTTTTCAAATCGCCCATAAGGCCTCCGATAAGGTTTAACGAATGTTTTCTGTCAATAACAACCGGAACAATCGGCTTATCGTGTCGTATCGTCGTATCGGCACTAACGGTCACCCATTTCACACCCGGCCGCGCCCGTTTGACGTATCTGCGTAGATCGCTTGGGTTCTCTACGCCAGCAATAATCTATCAAAATAGTAAATAATGACAAAATCAAGAATAAAACTGATAACCTAATACCTCAGATTGGCTGGCAACCCTTTTTACGTTCCACTGCTGGTTACGGGTGTCTCCCCATTACTGGGGAGGCCTGGAGCTTACTCCACCATGCTGCATCAATACGGCTTGGTGTAGAAGAATACCTCAGATTACCTGTGCCAAACACACATAGGCATCTGAATTTCTCTCTCCCTCCTTCGCCTTCCCAAAAATTATGGTGAGAGAAGGGTCTCTCAGTACAGCACAGCGTACAGCATTGGGATGCGAAAAGGGTTGCAACCATCTAAATTTCACACGTCACAATTTTCTCAAAAAGTCAGGTTCGATCCAAAAATATAATCTAATAATAATATAATATCCTAAAAATATCTCATCCTTTCTTCCTCATTGCTTTTTTCTTAATATAAAAAATCTTGCAGGATCGCCAAAACAAGGTTAACCTAAAACACAACTGTTAAGCGCTTAATTGGTACAAATGCGTCGCTAAAAGAATGTTTAGCAGAACGTTGGCAAAGAGAATGCTGCAATAGTTTTCGACTTGAGTCCATGCCAGCGCGGACATCTGGACGCGACGGCCAGACTAGACTATCTTGTTGCATCATCGTGATGGCTACTATGCACAGAACATATTAAGAGTTAGAATGGAAATGTGGGCGGGGCAGACGCGCCAAGGAATTTTGAGCAAACGCTCAAAATTCCAAAATCTCTACAGAAACACGCGATCGTGCTACGATATGCGTGCTTGTGTGCGTGCTTGGGTGTGATACGTTCATTTGAAATCGCGTTATTGTGCTGCGCTAAGATTGGCTAGATTTGAAATTGCAAATATGTGCGTAAGCTTCGTATTTATTTAAGTACAGATATAATGGAGGTGAAAGGCGGGGCTTGATCGGCGACATCAGTCTTCATACAAACGCATTGAACTAATATTACTAGCGTACAAACGGCGCATTATTGCCGTTCTACCTCTCTTAATAATGTTCTGTGCTACTATGCGTTTGTCAAAATCGACATAATTCGACGGCTTGACATAACGAACCCACTTCAAATAGCGCTCTTTGCATAGCCTTGTCTACTTACGAATTAGGTAGGTATGCTTCCTTAATACAGCTGTCAGTGTTAGTTGCCTTTGTAAATTACCTAGTTACTCATTAGTTTATACGGCGCTGAATAAAGATTTGCGTGTCCATTTTACATAATCAGATATCACGTCTATACGACAGGACGAGAATGTCTTAGTTTTGAAAAAAAAACAATATGTAAGCTTTTTGAGACAGGCCCAAGTTTGTGTGAGTGAGGCCAGATGTTATGTTATTTGTTCTTGAACAAGTAATAGCGACTATTCACTAAGGGCCTCCGTAGACATGCTTTTTAGCATCGGCGATCGACCATTTTGCGACTGCATCGATCCTGCATGGCGTTTTGGCAATTCTTTGCGTTCCATCGCAGCATCAAAATCGGGCGTTTTAGCGATTTTTAGGATCGCGATTCCACGACTTCCTGTGTTCCTGGCTTCCTGGTAGGGTTGCCAGATGTTCGGTATTTAAGCGTAAAGTTCGGTATTTTCGAGGCCTGTCCGGTAAAAAATAAATGGTCATACCGGACAGAAGGATGTCCGGAATTTTGAGGGAAGTCGGTACTATACTGGTCACAAGCGCTTAAACTTAGCATAGTCTTGGCGACCACAATTTTATGAGTGAATTATATTTTGTTACTAATTTAGTTGACTTATGTCAAGTAGTTTAATAAATATGTAAAAAAACCAGTTGTACTCCGGGAATGCCGGCAGAAGCGAAAACTTTAACGTTATAGATTTTTCATATTTTGGAATCGATAGGCAATAATTTGCACGAACTGCTTTAATTATCAGTACCTATTATTTTTAATGTAGTATTTTCAGTAGGTTTTCAATCTAGTATTTTTATAAAGTACTCACTCACTTTCTTTAACTGTTTCTTCGTCGCTTTTTTCATTAGTAGACGCACTTTGTTCCATTTCCATATTTTAAACACTTCATATACACTGTCATATCTGACTGTACCAGCTGTCATCCCTCCATCTTACGAATATTCGATCAGGCCACGTGTCCTGACGCGAGTGTAACAATTTTTACCCTAAACAAAAAAAGTGCACAACGCCGCTAAAGAAGTTTTCACTTCAAAAATCCTACTAGACCTAGCGACTCAGCATACACCCCCCTCCCCCCCCGATTTGGGGTTGTCCGGTATTTTTTCGCGACTCACCTGGCAACCCTAGTTCCTGGACTATGTTCCATCCCGAGTACTTATACTTCGCCTCATTATCAAAATTATGACAAAATCTTCTATACATACATACAAATAAATAAAATTGGAGTGCCTGGTTGTAATATTAAAATGCTGCTGCTTTTTACTACACCCATAATAATATGAATGTATATACGGTACATATACCAAAATAACATTTTTTACTATTTTTGTCTGTCTGTCGGCCTGTCTGTCTGTTTGTTCCGGCTAATGTCTGAAACGGCTGGACCGATTTTGACGGGGCTTTCACTGGCAGGTAGCTGATATAATGAGGAGTAATTTAAGCTACTTTTATTTTAGAATAATTCTACAACTAAATTCCACGCGGACGCAGTCGCGGGCGGCCGCTAGTTAAGAATAAAAATGAAAAACTGCTACAGGAGGGCTTTTGAATTTCAGTTTAACATATAACTCCGATTTTTCTCATAAAACTAGCTTGACCACTAGCGGATCCAGGGGGACTAGGGGACACAAACTCCCTCCCCAAACCATCCTCAAGACAAAGCTACTGAAATCCTAGATTCGTCAGTTGACCCAAAAGTTGACCACCATTAGCTAATTTTTTCCTCTCCTTTGCTATATATTTCCACATTACATATATAAAATCTTGCAGATGTTACAAATGCGTTGCTAAAAGAAATCTTTAGCAGAAGGTTGGCAAAGAGAAAGCTGCGATAGTTTCCGACTTGAGTCCATGCCAGGTCGCGGACATCTGGATGCAACGGACAGACTAGACTATCTTGTTGCATCATCGTGATGGTGGTCTGTATGCTTGCTGTATTTAGCGTTGCCAGGCGTCCGGATAAAGCCGGACATAGTTAGGCTTTTTGTTTGCGTGTCCGGCCAAAATAAACGGTGTCCGGCTTTTGTTAGGTTTTTTTACATTTCGCAAACAAGCGAGCACCGAGCGTGACCGAGGGCAGGCGAGTCGACAGTCGGTCGCTCCTACTTAATATTGATTGAAAAGCTTGATTTTACACACAATTTTTTTTTGTCGTTGGTACCTGTTATTACAGAGACACAAAATCCTCAATAATATAGGGTGTCCGGCCTTTCTACCCAAATTTCCGGCCAAACTAGATGGAAAACTTCGTAATTTTATATCACAATTTTTTCCTTCACTATGGAGAAGCGATAAATTGTCATAGGTACACGCCGGGGCGGGGTTTGAGTTTGAGCTCGATATCTACGAGTAGGTACCTATGTGTCGGAGACAGCGCTCTTTCCCGCTCGGCCTTTTTTTTTCAAGTATGGCATCGCAAACTCTGTGCATACTGCCAACGTAAAGTATTATTTAGGTATGCATCAATTTTTGCCAGTTTCAATGAATCTGGACGAAGTAATAAAATAACAAAGTCAGTAAGTAAGTCGTCAGTGATGATCAGTTAGTCTAGTCAGTCCAACATTAAGTAAAGCGATGGCTACTTTACTAGAACGTGTCCGATGGAATTTTTGGAGGCAAGCAGAAAAAACATATTTTAGCACTGTTATTCTATTTCACAAACACTCGTACACTGTAATTAACCTATATCAAACAAAATGCCATCAACTTTATCCGATATAACTCAAAAATACACCAAAAAAATGAAAATAAAACAAGAGCACAATATGTCTTTTTCGACTTCCCGCCAAAACTCCGCTCGGCCTTCGCAGCTAACTTACAATTGTTATGCCGGCTACAGACCTTCAGTTTTAACTGAACAGTTTGATTGAACTGAGCAGTTTTATCTAATGATATTTCGAATAAATTGTCAGTTCAACTGTACAGTTTCCAGTTTTGCCTACACACGTGCGTTTTAACTGAACAGTTCGACTGTTCAGTTAAAACTGAAGGTCTGTAGCCGGCATTACTTACCTACGTATAATACCTAGTTAAAATTAATAAGAATATGAATATGAATAAATAAATGTCTGAAAAAAGATTTTCATGTCCATTAAACACTTTTAATGCCTATCACTTCTATCTTATTTAGCTGTTGTAATCCATCATAAAATATTTTTGAAACAGGACTGAAGTTGTGAGTGAGGCTGAATGTGTCTTACAGAATATCCGTTTAGTGCTGCTTTCTGTTTTTTAAGTTTTATTAGTACCTTCCTATTCATACTACTTATATAGGTACTCGTGTATACCTATTTTAATATTTAAATAACATCAATTAGATTAGAGTGTTTTTTGAACAACGCTAAGTGAACATTAAATTTGTTCTCAACGTACTGAAAAATTTCAAACACGACCGACGATATTTAATTTTAAACTTATTCAAAATTTCCCGCCTTCGGATTTTAAATCAATTGTTCTTTTACAGTAGCGCCATCTCTTATAATATTGTAAACTTATGTACGTTTAGTTGTTGCTATTCACCAATAGATGACACTATACAGCAAGTTTACCTACTCCCCGATAGAGGTCTCTAAACTTATAATTATAATCGAAATAAATTCAGTGGAATTAATATTTTATTGAACTTAATAATATGTATGTAATGAAATTATTTATATTTCTGTAGGTTTTAGGTAATAATATAAATCCGTCTCCGCGTCTGGTATTAAACCTGTTACAAATAAATTATCGATATAAACTATGTAGGCATAGCATACCTATCAGTTCATTCATAATTTACTTGATCGCTTCATTCATACAATACTGGATGTTACACTTTTAGGTATTCAAGGCCAGCTATGATATGCAAATTGTTCAAATATCAAGTACGTCACTTCTGGCCATTATTGTGAAGTGAGAAACAGTTGAAACCGTAGAGCCAGTTCCTGTATATAAGTGTATTATCTATGCGTAGAGCTGTTGTTTCTCTTTCCACATTTTTACCATAATTATATATCTACAAATAGTGAATATTAGCTATAATACTACTGATACTAACGAAAAATAACTTTACTTACATATGCGTAACAGGCAAGTACATAGATATGTGAAAATACATCACAGTTATACATAAATATGAGTCTGTGTGTTTGTAATTATTTAACCATTAACCTCTTACTTTTTCATTGCGATTTTAGGTTTGCGTTGTGAGTTTAGTGTCCTAGATTTGTAATAAATATAAAATAACAGAGATGGCGCTAATGCGAGTGCTAATAGTCAACAAAACGTTTCCTAATGTAGCACTGGAATTACTAAAGACCAAGTGAGTACCGGCATTTCTTTAACGATTTATTAAGAAGAGCTTACCTATTTAGTTTAAAATTTTTTTAGTAACTATAGTGAATGTCTAAGGGAAGAACGAACGTATGTGTAACGTGTGAGAGCAAAGTTAAGGGACTGGGTTCGATTCCCAGCACTCTCTATTTTTTTTGACATGCCTGCCATAGTATTAAATATTTTAACAAAGGGACATAAAATAATTTTTATAAGCAGTATCCTGTACATGTATTCTTCTTTTTTAATGTATTTGTTTACAGAATGAAATAAATTAAAAAAAAACTACGGTTTGCACTCTCTGGTAGTGCCGGCCGGCAGAAGTGAAAACTTGAACATTAACGTTGTGCATTTTTGATATTTTGGAATGGTTAAGAGGAAGCTAGCGCCGTATTCCCATACAAATGTATTCTCCTATTTTCTCCCTGGATAATGCTTCTAGAGGAATGGTTTTTTGTGACAATATCTAAGTCTGCTAAAGCTATACCCCTATGTTTTGTTTTTTTCAATCAACTAATTAGATCAGAAAATATGACTCTTCAAAAAATCGTAGAAAATGCCTCTTTCATACAGCCCTAATTCAACAACTGCAAAACAAATTTGAAAGGCATAGACTTATTCTATTTCTTGATATTTGTGAAAAAAAATATTTAATAAACTCAATTTTGAAGGAAGGAAGAGGAGAATACGAAACCTCGATTTAGTAAGAAAGTTTGTAGGTATAATCGGTCTGAGCTGCATCTGTCATCCATCGCACGAGGCGGATAGCGCAGGGCGCGGCAGCGCTATAGCAATCCAAAATACCTATTTTTCAAATTCGGTTGAACGCGCGTTTCCTCTTAAGGAATAATTTCGCACGAATTGCTTTTATTATCAGTATTATTTTTCATCTAGTATTTTCTGTAGGTTTTCATCTAGTATTTTTATAAAGTAGGTACCTACTCACTCATTTTCTTTGACTATTTCTTCGCCACTTTTTTCATTAATAGATGCACTTCGTTCAATGTCCATATTTTAAATACTTGATTACGAATTTTACAAGTATAGATACACAGTCGAGCCGTCATCAGCTGTCACCCCTCCGTCTTGGTCTAAGAGCCGGTGAAGATCGACCTGCACCGATCTGATAACTCGATGAGACATATTTTTTATCAAATATAATTTATAAACATACATGCCCATGATAACTTGCCTATCGAAAAGTGTTCATAGCTATTTTAATACAATATAATTTATTTTAATCAATTTTCTTTCATCACCTCACTCTTATTATAACCGAATGAGTTTTATCTCAATTGATGTTGTATGCCTAGGTACCTATATTGACTTACCTGTTCACATCTACTTACCAGGTAGCCATACACGGAAATAAGTAGGCAAGCCTACCTAAGCAAATTCTGTGTGTTAAAAACTATCAATTGAGATAAAACTCATTCGGTTATCACAAGAGTGAAGGTGATATGAAAGAAAATTGATTTAAATTAATTAAATTAAAAATAGCTATGAACACTTTTCGATAAGCAAGTTATCATAAGCATATACCTATGTTTATAAATTATATCAGATAAAAAATATGTCTCATCGAGTTATCAGATCGGTGAAGGTCGATCTTCCAAGTCTCCTCTACTATCTTACGAATTTTCGATCAGGCCACGTGTCCTGACGGGAGTTTAAAATTTTTTACCCATCCCAAAAAAGTGCACAACGCCGCTAAAGAAGTTTTCACTTCAAAAATAAAAACAATTGAAGCTCACCGATTGGATTAAAATAAGTTTGAGTGCCAAAATAAAGCTTTTTAGAAATACTACAAAGACAAAGACAAATGATTTATTTGCACAAATATGGGTATTACAAAAGTTGTTTTAATCTTCCTTCCAATGACTTCATACCTATATTTTTTCATCTGTAGCAGCAAGTCTTTAAATTACTTTTTTTGACTTGGTACCCCTTGTACAATGTATTTATATTTTTATTTTTATTTTAGAACAAACCCAAAAATATTACCTTACTTTGACTACGATGCTGAAAGTCTACCCGAAATTAAAAATAATGTAAAGGATTGCGACGCAATAGTATGGAATACAAAACATCGATTGACTGAAGAAATTTTGAATTTAGCTGGTAATTTTCAGCCATTCATCGCTAACCACGTGCTATTAGTACATAATATTACTATATTCACGGGGCTCTGTACTGTCGAGCAAAATTGATATTTTTTGTTTTTTCGCCACACCAACTAAGTTCTAAGATTCCGTTACATACATACATGCCTACATACATTCACATAGGTCAAGCTTAATAGCAGCATATTAATAAATACATATCACTATAGCGACCTCCAAATTTTGTATCCCATTTATTTCATATTGACCTTAACGTTGGAATACCCTAATTAACACCAATAATAACTTCATTAATTCCATCATTTTAAAATTAGTTGTCTCGTTTCAAACCATTTTCAAACAGATGTCCTTCTATTTCGTTTACTCTTTGCTATTGCTATTTAGGTATAGATATTGCATATTATTTATCGATGCTCCACGGTGATGGAACATATCGTCATATTTAATTGATTACGATGTTATCCATCGCCGTGCATGCCTGAGAGAAATTCATAATTTCTCGAAAGCATGACGTCCACCAATCCGCACTTGGTGGCGTGGTGGACTATAGCCTAAATCACTCTCACTTGTGAGAGGAGATCTGTGCCCAGCAGTGGGACATAAAAAAAGTTTTTTAGTTGAATTTTTTTTTTGCATATTATCCATTTAGAACTATTTAGAAATTGTAACGTCGGCAACGTTAGATTTTAGATGCGGCTCTGGCTGCCTATGGACTATGGTGTGGTAAATTAAAAATAAGTACCTACTTTTCAGGCCCAAAGCTCAAAGCTGTAACCACAATGTCTTCAGGGCTAGACCACATCGATCTGAACGCGGTGGCCAAACGTGGCATTCTCCTGGGCAATACTCCTGATGTCTTGAACAACGCGGTCGCTGATATCACGGTCGGACTGCTGATCGGAGCTGCGAGGAGGTTCAAAGATGGCATACGGGAGATTGAAAGGTAATAATATTAAGTGATTTGCTTACAAATGCTCCAAACCTTCCCATATAGTCTGGTCTGTCTTTGCCCAATAATTGAACGCAAAAAAGGATAGCCGCTAATAAAGCAGGAGCCATGCAGGAGCAGGGATAACCGAATGATTAGGGGAGACCGAGGAGAGTTGAAACAATGCTAATTTTAAGGAATACGAAACTCTTAGAGACATGTCAACATCGAACATAATCTACTCATCGTCATCCGCAGAACCCCCAGAGGCGTCTGAGCCCATGTGAGAAGCGGTTTGGCAGATCTAGCTCCCACGTCGAAAAAAATGTTAAAAGTAGATTTTTAACGTATAATGTAGATACCAATATTTTGCCAAAGCGTTAGTATTTTGACTTGAAACTTATACCTTTCAAAAGCTTACTAGTACCAGATTGTAATCACAATGCTAGTTCCGTTTATTACTTTGCTGTTTGATACTTTGTGTCAGTATTTGAAAAATTGGGAGGATTTTTTTCAGCGAGGAGAATTGAAACAGGTTGTTTCAACTCTCCTCATTTTGAATTCATATTATGACAAATTAACTTATTTTGGGAGTTCAGACTTATGATTGTTTTCTGATTTTATTCCATTAAGCTCACTAATAGTAAAAAAAAATACTTAGTGCATGCAATTCTCATTTGCATATATGGTTCCGTATTATCACAAAATATTTACAAAATTGCAAGTTTTTGTCTACAAGCATACAATGCAATACAAGTTTTAAACAAGATCTTTGGTTGGGTGTCCCCATTAATTCTTAACATTTTTTTTTATTTGATCTTATTGTGGTCATTATTAATATATTTTCTGATGTCTCTTTGTTGTGTGTGTTCAATATAACCAAGCTTCTACATGAGATCCTTTACAATGTCAATACTTTAAATTTTTAGCAACATTCATTAGAGAATCCACCGAACCAATCATTTAGTAACTTAACCTACAGTTTTATTTTTTTTTTGGTTCAAGAGAAAGAGCTATGTGTTGGACGGATTCTACTACATTGTTATTCTTAGAATTTTCTCGGTTTTTTATCAAATCGATGTGAAGAATATAAAATTTCATATCAAATTGTGTTATTTTGATTAGCACATACTTCGATTTTTTGATTTAATAACTAGATTATGAATTGTTTCAACTTACCTCAACCTCTGTTTCAACTTACCTCAGTATGAGGGGAGTTGAAACAAAATTACTTTTTATGTTTAATTTGATATCTCGCCGTGAAATTAACATTTATGTATCTTTTGCCCTTGGTATTTTAAAGTATATGAAATGAGCTATCGATTGATACTAAACCCAAACAATTCATGATTATAATATTCTTTATATAAAGCAAAACATAAAAATTGTTTCAACTCTCCTCGGTCTCCCCTACATAAGTCTGTATGGCGCCGGGGACCCACGCACCTCTGACAAAGAAGTACTCAGTTAAACACTTATGTGAATATGTACATATTGCTCCTCAATAAAATAAACATACTTACTATATAATTCGTTACAATAGGCATGATGACAGATTTTTAAATACCTTTCCTTATCGTAAGGACACGTCTCCTAGTTTCGAAAAAAAGTTTATTTCAGCAATAAACTTAAGTTTTAACGTAAATTAATATATTTTCTGCTATGTAATTTGCATAGACATAAACCTATTGAATTAAGCGCGAAAACGCTCGTAGGTGTCATGGCGTCGGCTTGCTCGTCAAACTTCAAGCAACACGATGACTTTTACTGAGACGTGACGTCATTCCTTTTGATTGACGTTTTAGATAACATGGCCAATTGCTGTATTTAATACTTTTATTTTATTGAAAATCTTATTAATCTTAATGTTTATATTAAAACGGGATCATATTTTAGAACTTTTTTAGCATATATTTTTCTGTAAAACCATTTAATTTTATTCTCTGATTCTTTAATAGTGTCTCCATCATGCCTATTTTTCCCTTACAGTAATAATTTAGGTACTTAGATGCTGCTTTGCAAAATAACGATTTAAAGTAAAACGTTAATCATCCTGCATATTATATAAGTAAACAGTTCCCAATTTGGATGCTACAGTCTACAGAAAAAGAACTGAATACTTTTTCTCTGTTAAATACGCCTTTGAACAAACTATGGGTGGGGCAGTACATCCGAACTGCCATCGAAGTGCCCGGCGAGGCAAAACTTTGAATTTTTAATTTTTGTTTTCTTCTTAAGAGAAATTACATGAAAAAAAATATCTCCCAAAGATAAAATACATACCTACTCGTATCTAAATGCCTTAAGTTATCAGCAATTCAAATAACAGCATCTTGTTCAAAAGTGATAAGTGAAGCCAGCCGATAATTTCTCTTGATATTTTTTTGTATTAACCATGTCCCTCAGATATTTTCTTTTATTTTATCTGAGCCATGTCCTACATATTCGGTCAACGTGATATTCATTTATTTAGATTATAATAAAATCATTATACGCTGTAAATGTAATGCCTTGCTGTATTCTTTGTAACACAGACATTATTAGCGACTTATAGCGAACATTTTACTGTAGGAAGGATGAGGAATTCTATAAAAACCTGGGAGTTTTTTTCCTACACAACCAAGACCGAAGACCTAACGTGCCCTCGAAACCTCTAGCGGTCACCCATCTTACACCCGACCACGTCCATATTGCTTAGCTGCGTCGATCGCTAGCTTTCTACGCCAGTGGCAGGGATTTGTCCGCTTCTGTTCGTCTGCAATTTAATTTACAATAATGTCTTCCAGTGGAAACTGGAAGTACGGCGTGCAGTGGACGCTGGGCCAGGATATCGCAGGCAGCACTGTCGGCATCGTCGGCCTGGGCGGCGTCGGGCAGGCAGTGGTCCGGCGTCTGAAAGGCTTCGACGTGGCCCGGTTTCTCTATTGCGGGAGAAGTGATAAACCTGAAGGTATACGTTTATTTTTACTCATGTTGCTATTAGATAGTGGTCTAGTCAAAGGAGACTTTAAGAATGCTCTTGCGATTTCGTGACTACCTTCGATAAGATACAATACGAAAGAAAAAAAGGGTTGGCCAGTACGATTATTACCCCTAATAAAAATCAGTTTCAATCAATTCATTTCAATTCTTGATAGAGAGATTGATAAAACGAGTTCCCCTAATCGCCCATAAAATTTCACTTTTGCTCGTGACTGTAATTAATGGTAGTTGGAACACGAACACCCGTAAGTATCCCGTGCTTCACCTAGGTGGAGAACCCCTGTCCAGCGCCGCCGTCTTAAGGCATGTCGGGGTCCCTGGGTACACACAAATTTGGGGCCCTCTTGAAAAGTATCGTATAAAGTAGCAAATTAATCAAAAGCGATCCGGCCCAGCTCTGTCCGGGTGAATAGGTATATATTTGCGATTTTTTTGGCAATAGGTAGTTATGGAGGCAAACGATACTCGTATCTAAACCTTGGACACGTTTACGTTTATAACAGATATGTACCTAACTTTTTAATTAAAAAAAGCAAATTCTCATAGTTATGTTTCTTTGCTGAAGAAACAGAATTTTCACTTTCTGAAAAGTTAGTCATATTTTTTAACTGGAAATATGTTCCAATAACCAGTTTCGGAAATTTGGCCAGCTTATCGGAGGGCCCCGTGAGGCCGGGGGCCCTGGGCACATGACCCTTGTGCCCTTATGGTAAAGACGGTACTGCCCCTGTCCCCTAAATTCTAACACGGTAGTAGATTTACACGGTTTAGCACTTTCAAGTTCGCATGCTTCAGTATTCTGTCGCTGCGTGTGGCTTCTAAAAAGCGACTAAACCGCCGATCGCCGATTCTAAAAGTCGCGAGTGTGGCTTTGCCATTTGCGGTTAACCCTATTGGATGTTTATAAACCGCTCATTAGACAAGCTAACTTATTGCTCTAGGACTAACGGTCGTATAGAAATCCGGAAACAGTATATATTTTCTCCATTATCGGTCACTTATATACATACCTATACACTATGATAAGTACAACATAACTGTATGTAGGCAGTAGGTATGTTGTCTTTTATCATTGCCGTTTTATCATAGCAAATAATTTGGCATTTCAGCAAAAACCCTCAACGTGGAACGAGTGAGCCAAGACCAGTTGCTAAGAGAGAGTGACTATGTGATTCTATGCTGTCCTCTAACGGAGGAGACCAAGAAAATGATCAACGCTGATAGCTTGAAGATTATGAAGGAGACTTCAGTCTTAGTCAATATTGGACGAGGAGGTTTCTGAACTTATTGTTTTACTAAAATTGCATCCATTCATTCATCAGCCTTCAGAAGTCCATTGCTGGACATAAGCCTCTTCTATTCACCAAAGACGCCATACCGTCCAGTGGATTCCCACTATTTTCTTTAGGTCAGTGCAACTAGTTGGAAGCATTTTGCTCAAGGTACGTAAGTTGCAGTGCCCAAATGTTGTAAATTAAAATAACAGTGCGAAAACATGGCTTATCGGTTGCCTCCAATTAACCTTCACCTTACTCAGGTATCTCTTCTGACTGAATACACGGTTACTGACAATCGTCTAAGTCTAATGTTATCTCATTTCATTTCAGTTATTATTTTTTTACCCTTCTATTGAACTCAGTTACTTATCATTATATATTTACAGGGCTAGTAGACCAAGAAGCTCTATATGTGGCGCTAAAGGAGGGGCAGATCTTCGCGGCAGGTCTCGATGTGGTTACTCCTGAGCCGTTGCCGAAAGACCATCCTCTGGTTTCCTTGCCTAACTGTTGTAAGTATACCTATGCATTGGATTGTTTAATTGACCAGTCAGTGGGTCTAGTGGTGACATTATACTATCGTAAACACTTTAGAATATATTGAAAAATGTATGGGACTGGCTAACGAAATGTCACGTGATCTCAACCGTTAGCTAATGTCAGCCTATTAACCAATAACGTTACCAATTTTTTATCAACGATTTTCGATTATACAATAATAGGTATTTACAGACCACCCAAGAGTAATATAGAACTGTTTTTTCAAAAATTAGAAACTATTTTGATAAAGTTAACTAGGAAATCTCGGAACTTTCATAAAAAAATTGTGCTCCTCGGGGATTTTAATATAGATCTACTAAGTGAGAGTAGCTACACTAAGGAATTCAAAGAGTTACTCAACACCTACAAAATGCACTGTACTATATCGGAACCGACACGCATTACGTGTCACTCACAAACATGTATTGACAACATATTAACAAATTTAAAAACATACACAACAGCTGTACTACACAATGGGTTATCCGATCACACAGGACAAATAATAAAAATTCCCTCAAAATATAACTATGAAAAGAAACACTGGTATGCGTACAAAAGAGAAGTAGACAAAAATCTGCCAATTTTTTTAAAATACGTTGCTGACGTAAGTTTCGATGAAGTGTATGCCCAGACGCATGCTAGCACGGCCTATTCAATTTTCTTGCAAATTTTTAAAACAATTTTTGATTGTTGTTTGCCTATTAAAAGAATAAAGATAACTTCTTCAAAAAAGACCAATTGGAAATCTAAAGGTATAAGAAAATCAAGTAAGAATAAAAGGCAATTATATTTAAATTTATTAAAAAATAAATCTAAGAGGTCCGAGACTCATTACAAGTCATACAAAAAAATCCTTAAGTCTGTAATTAGGTCGTCTAAAAGGTTGTCTAACTCTAGATATATCAGAAACAGCTCTAATAGAACTAAAGCTACTTGGGGGCTAATTAAATACCTAACTAAGCCGTGCAATGAAATAAAAGAAACAATTAAAAATATTCAAATAGGGTCATTAAATATTACAAACACAACCGAAATAGCAGAGCAATTCAATTACTTATACTTAACACAAAACATTAGAAATTCGTTTGTTGACAGATATATTCCCAAATTTAATAGCGCATGTGCAAGTATATATCTTAAACCTGTTGATGAACACGAGATTATCACCATAGTTAGGCAACTCAAAAATAAGAAAAGTTGTGGTTATGACGGTATTTCCATTCAGGTAATAAAATCCTGTATAAACATAATTGCTAAGCCCCTGGTGCATGTTATAAATATAATGCTAGAAACAGGTTGCTTTCCAGATGAACTCAAAATTACTATAATCAAACCACTGCACAAAAAAGGACCCAAAGATATAATGAATAACTACCGACCAATAGCTCTACTGCCTTGTTTCTCTAAAATTTTCGAAAAAGTGATTTTTATTAGACTTATTAATTATCTAGACAAATGTAAAATACTAAGTGACTTTCAATATGGTTTTCGGCAAAATAGGTCAACATCTTTAGCTATATACAGGATGCTTAGTATGGTCTGGACTTATATAAACAATAAAATTAAATGTAGCTCCTTATTTATAGATATGACAAGAGCTTTTGACTGTGTTGTCCATAACATACTTTTAAGACAACTCGAACATGTAGGTATCCGAGGTATTGCATATAGGCTAATTCAATCCTATCTAAATAATAGAAAGCAAGCAACAGTACTCACAACGTATAATGAACAAATAAATACACTAGAAGAAGTGCAATCTAAGTATGAAACCTGTAGGATTGGCGTCCCTCAAGGTAGTGTACTTGGCCCACTTTTGTTTTTGATATATATTAATGAACTACCAACAGTAACAAAATATCCATGTGTTATGTTCGCAGACGATGCAACAATCATATTTCATAATGATGGTAAATCAGTCGAAGATTACAGAAATGAAATTAAACTAACACTTTTAACGGTTAAAACATGGCTTGAAAATTTGAACCTCACAGTAAATTTAAGTAAAACCAAAGTAAAGCAGTTTAAAAATTATAAACAAGACTTGGAAAATCTTAATATTCAATTAGGTGCTGTAGAAATAGAGGAGGTTACGCAGACGAATTTCTTGGGGGTCTCTTTAGATACCAATATAAATTGGAAAAGTCATATTAACAACATAAATTGCAAAATATCCTCAAATTGCTACGCTCTTTCAGTTCTTGTAGATACCTCAACGATTGAAGTAGCCAAAAGTTTTTACTATGGAAACATTTATCCCCTTCTAACATATGGAATAATATATTGGGGAAACTCTGTCAATGTGAGTAGTACTTTTATGTTACAAAAGCGTAGCCTTAGAATACTGTATAGCAAAGCAAGCGATGATTCTATTCGATCATTATTTCTCGAAGAAAAAATTCTAACATTGACTGGTATATATATATTAGAAATTTGCACTTTCGTTTATAATAATAAAAATCTTTTTGAAAAGAAAGCTAACATGCGCGTCAGAGATGTTCCCGCAAGGCAAAATGATAACGATATTTTATATCTACCTCGAATAAAATGTCACATTTTTAAAAAGAGTACATACATATATGCCATTAAAGTTTACAATAAATTACCTAAAGATATAAAAATGTTGCCAAATACAAAATTCAAGAAATCACTTAAACAATGGCTCATTAAAAAAGTTTATTATAGTATTAATGAGTACTTTGATGACAAAACCTTTTGAAACCATCTATTGAATAAAAGTACAAAGGTTTGGGAAGCTTTTTCGCGATAAAATATAAATGTAACAATGCCTGAGAGTTTTTTTTCCTCCGGCTTTTTTTCTCTCATTGACCCAGCGGTGGGTAGGCATTAAAGCCGAAGATCCGTTAAAATTTATTTAACGGATTCTTAAAACTTTAAAATAAACTTTAAATTTAAAATTTAAATTAAGTTATAATTGTAATTAATTTAGTAAATAAATAACTGTAGGTTAATTTAGTGATTATTGGATGCCTGAATAAGGTAGACTGTTTAAATACTATTGTTAGATGCAAACACCAAAATTTTTTGTAAACAGTCATCAATAAACGTTTTTCATTTCATTTCATTTCATTTCATCATAGAGTGGCATGTTAAGGGAATTGATTCCAAAACTCCCGCACTACAACACCGGCAGAAGGGACGGCTGAAAATGTTTTTTTTTCCACTTGTACCCAGTGGGGACGACCGGGAATAAATCCTGAAAATCAGCGCTGCCCGGGATCCTTCTCAGCACAAGCTGAGTCGCTCCCATTGGCCAAAAATATTTGTACTTATGTTAAATTACATGTGTGTTTTTTATGTTTGTTATTTAATATTTGAGTTTTGTGGCAATAGATTTATTTTGTTTTATTATTTAAAAATTGTGATTTAAATTTATTATTAAAGATTTAATTTTTACATAATGTACCATATGTCATCATGTACCTCTCGCAATAAAAAGTACTTACCTATCATAGATTATGCGAATAAACAATTTTTTTGAAGTTACAATTTTCAATTTCAATTTTCAATTTCATTTATTTGCAAAATAAGGTTAAACAGTTGTTACAAGTAGTGAATACATTACTCTTATCCTAACTCAAAAGGGTATGCAAATTTATAGAGAACATTTGATTTTTTTACTATTAGGTACATAATAAATGAATTACCTTATTTTTTTATTGTTTGTTAAATAAATCCTGTTTTATTTTATTTCCTTTCAGTTATAATACCTCACATGGGCAGCGCAACCATCGCAACAAGGAACGCCATGGCCACCATTGCAGCTAACAACATCTTGCAAGCTCTGGACGGCAAACCAATGCTGTTCCCAGTTTGCTGACTGTACAAATCTAGTTGAATTTTACATATTTGTACGGTTATCTTAATAAAGTTATACTTACCGTTTAGATCTTTCATTTTTATTTCGTGAGTATTTTCCCTTTTGAGCGAGGTACCTTAAACGTGAGTCGCCAATGAAGTCATTATTCCTAAAGGTAATGTTTGCTTAGTTAGGAAGTTCTTTGCCCAAATAGAAAGATGCCGATGATGCCTAAAATGCGAAATTGTCTAAGAATCTCTATGTCTACAGGGGTTGTCTACAAAGCAAAATTAAAAGCGTAATTGTCCAAGCAAGGTACAAATACCGAAGAGAGACACAATCAATTTTAGGATTAACAATTGACAGAAATATTAATGGCAGTCGCATTTGAATTCCAAACAAGTTTAGTTAAGTTTTTCGGAAACTGACAGGTCACTTTCGGATAGTGACAGCATATTATTATCAATTTATCACGGACATACAGCATTGGTAGTCCGGTTCGGTATTATATTCTGGGACAACTCTCCAGATAAAGAAATAATTCTGAAAGCTCAAAAAAGGTGCATTAGAGCCTCAGAGAGCAGTCTGTAATTTAAAACAAACATTCGTATAAATAATACTTTAAAAAGCTAAATATTCTAACTATACCCTCCTTATACATTCTCGAATGCGCTTTATTCATCAAACGCAACTCAACTCTTCAAGTTTCACACACGGCCTCGCATTCAAGATAAATTACTAGAAGTCACACACATATTTTCAAGCAAAGTCTATTTTGTAGAGTACCAATGTTGTATAATAAATGGACCTATTTATGCAAACCGGAACCAACCCACACATGATGATGATGATGATAGTTTTGAGAAAAAGCTGTTTAATGTATTAGACAACTGATGTTTTGTGGATTGGAAAACATGTCATGAAAATGTTTTGTTCTGTCAAAATTTTCAGATCATTTTGATCTTTACAGGGTCGATAGAGGGTGCAATTTTAAGCTTTTCTGTGTACTTAACTCAATTTCGGCATGAGTGTGGATTAGTTCCGGTTTGCGTAAATAGCTCCAAATTTCCTAAGAATATACGCACCTTGACATTGTATATGTCAAGTACATGTTTTTAAAAAACCATTACAAAAATATCTTCTTGAAACGTGTTACTACAGCACAAATTTGACCACAACAGTTAATGATGTCTAGCTCTGAGTAACAAGGCCGTTTGTCCACCGTCACTGGCGCGCCGCCGCGTGATAAAAGTAATTTGTGCCGCCATCCACCGTCATCGTAACGTAACGTCGCCGTCGTCACCGAGAAGGAAATGACGGCTGATTTTCCAGCAATACAAAACATCATTTGAAAATGTCCACACATCAATATTATCATAACATAATAATAATTGTAAGAAAAATGGCCAAAAATTTTAAATACCTTAAATACTATATTTATTCATTAATAGAAGTTATAGAAAGTAAAGAATGTTTGTGAAATACAACCAAGGAAAAAAATGGCATAAAAATGCATGGCGCGATGTTTACCTATGCCTTTGTAGAGCCAAACTTTGAGGATATGGACCAGAAAAACAAAAACTTTTCTTCAAAAACGCAACTACCGCGTGACAACTGAAACAATCTAAACCAGCGGGATCGGTTGCGGCACAGAGTACATGTACATAATATATGTATACCGAAAGGTCGCGGTGAACAAATGATCGCCGTCAGGTCCTCTTAAAATTGGTCCGAAAACTTCGAAATAAACTCGTTCTCGTAGACCGTACTAGACGATCGCGATCCTGCGACGGCGGCGGTGGACAAACACTCTTACTGTCAAGGCCTGCCTTGATCTTCTATCTATCTATTAAATAGGTATCTATTAATTTTTGACATTGATTTATATTTTAATCCTAAAATAATCTTTTATATACAAACTTTATAAGTAGTTTTAAGTTGACATTCCTTATTGATGATAGCAATTTAACATTAATTATGATCATAATATCTCTAATATCTCTGTACTGTAATAAAATAAATAACTTATTTAGGTATAATATTATTAACTATTTGCATAGGATAAGCGATCAGTATCCGATCCGAAAATAAATAAATAAATAAAATCAATAAAAAGGCGCAACAAATAATCAGTAGAGACGGCGGCATAGCGCCTCGCTTCGATAGGTAGGTACGTAATTTTTGTGCCAAATCTGGTGCGGGGGAAGAACGCACACATTTTAATTTTGTTACATTCACAAATATATTCTTTTATCGCTACAGACGCATACATTTCCAAATAATATATGTCAATTTCGTTAAGTGGTCGCTGCAGCCCATGGACATATCCACACAACCTCAAGCAAGCATAGGTAAATCTTGTCTGAGGTCGTATGCAGTTGCGGTGCTCCTCCGGAGGCTGGTGGTCGCCTCATGTAAGTGTGGCCGGCAACTGCATCTTTCAACCGAAACACAATAGAATTGGTTCACGGCAGAAGTGGGTGCAGTGGTGGTACTTCCCCGAGCGAACCATCATAGTTCTACCACCTACATAATTTCACACATACTGACATTCAGCTATGAAATTCTCTGATACATATTGCAAATTGCAACGTTGGTGTACTTTTTGAGTTCCTGGAGGCCTGGATTTAGGAGGAAGCAATTTCCGGGTCAAAATTAAAACAAAAAAATTTAAAAAAGCTGGCAATGCTAACACGTGTCAATATAGTCCTAATTTGCCCAAAGGCGGATTTTGCAGCTGAGTTGGTTTAAGCCTAGAGCTCGTATAGGATTATAGAATTAAATACGATTCTGGATTAATCAGATAATGTCAAGACATTTCATTCCTCGTAAACCAGTACCATTCATCATTCATCCATCAATCCATATGTTACTTAGTCTTAGGGCCTCGTTGACCATCTTCAAGTAGGTAAAACTAATTACGTCCCAAGTAAAGTTAATTGGCAGGTAAAAGCTATGAGTAGGTACGGGTAGCGTTGCCAGGCGTCCGGATAAAGCCGGACATAGGTAGGCTTTTTCATTGCGTGTCCGGCCAAAATAAACGGTGTCCGGCTTGTCCGGCTTTTGTTAGGCTTTTACATTTCGCAAACGAGCGAGTACCGAGCGTGGCCGAGCGTAGGCGAGTCGACTATCGGTCGCTCCCGCAGGCGCAGGCCGCAGTGGCGCAGTTTTTGGTCGTACCTATTAATACTGAGACACAAAATCCTCAATTATGTAGGGTGTCCGGCCTTTCTACCCAAATGTCCGGCCAAGCTGGCTGGTCTGTCTGGCTATTACGTTTGGTGACCTGGCAACCTAGGGTCAGTTTATCATATGATTAGTGCTACTCAAACATCGTGAAATTGAAATTGAAGTTACTTGTGACGTGTGAAGTTAACCGACAATTAGCGTTTAGCGTACTTAATGGAATAGAAGTCCGATACATGATTGAACCATAATTATATAGACAAAATATGGTAGTATTGTGCAAGGCATACTTGGCTTACTTATCGCGAGCAAAAAGTTCCGCGTACCAATCTATTCTATTTATAGAACATTAAACTCAAATCCCGCGGACCACTACCAATACACATTCATTACAGTCTCTATTCAATCTGTATCCAATACTTGCCGCTCGTTGACCTTGCCACAAAGTTATTTTCATGTCTTTTTGCTGCTTTTTGTGACAGAATAGAGAAGTATTATCAAGTGCTTAGTTTATTGATTGACTAGATAAGATATTACGCAATGTGGCATTATACAGTAGTGGCAGTCGCGTGTTTATTTCTTGGAGGGAACGACGCATCCACAACAAAAATGACTAAAAATCTAAAAGTGCTCGTGTCTTCCAATGACTTTCCGGAAAGCGGACTCAAGATTTTGGAGGAGAAGTAAGATTTTTATAACAATACCTATGTAATACCTGTGAAGTTTACCTGCAAACACAAAGTTGTTTAGTGTTCGTGTTCGTACATTTACTGTACGAGTGTTTGATAACTTCGAACCGGTCTTTAAATGTTGTTGCTACTCGTAACTAACCATGTAAACCTCATTGCCTAAACCTTAATTCTTTTGTTTTAGCTATCTAACAACATGCAACTAATTATTGTAAATGATAATTTAAAACAAGGTTCTTTATATTACTAAATATATCAATATCTTAGAATAATTTTATTATTCTATGATCAATATTCTATCCTAACTGTGTCTATAAGGTGTATCCAACATAGGTAACTTATTATTTAAGTAATTTAATATTACTAAATTTTAATTACCATGACGCAAAATTGTTAAAATTGTTTTAAAACTCATGTTTAAGTATATTATCATAACATAACTTATTCAGTGGCTCTGAGGTGACGAGCGTACCCATTGAAACTAGAGTGATCTGTTTGACATATCGTTTATTACTAATCGATAGATCTTAATTATCTTAAATCTATTGTACATTAATCCCATACACACACAGACACATACCTTAATATTACGCTTAGTACATACTTACACTACACCTCCACCGGTGAAAAGAAAAAAAAACATTGAAAAATGTATTTTTTTTGTTAATATTAATCAATAAAACTAAAGTTATTATTTACGAAATAGTTTTGTCCTATCTTTATGCACAATTTCATGTTTATTTTTTATAACTATCTTGACATTAGGGCCCATATCCTCTAACACAACATATGGACCTTCGAAAATGTTATCTAATTTCTTATTAATACCTTCATTTTTAAGCAGAACTAAATCATTTTTGATATAGCTAATAGGGTTACATTTCTTATCATATACTTCTTTCCTTTTTTCTTTACTTTTAATTAAATTATTTCTGGCATCTTTAAGTGCTACTTGTAATCTATATCTTAATTCTAATGCATAATTTTCTATGTTATACAGAGGATCCACATTACTACAATCTAAACTACTAGGAATGTTACACGACCTACCGAACACTAATTCAGAAGGCGCATATTTTGTCTCAGTATGGATTGTGTTATTATAGCTAAAACACCAAAATGGTATCCAGTGAGACCATGAGTAACTATTAGTGCTGCAATAGTTACGTAAAAATGCACTTAGATGTTTATGCGCATTTTCAAGGGAACCAATTGATTGATAATGATATGCTGTCGATGTTAATTTTTCAATCTCTAGTAATTTGCAGATCTCTACCATAGTAGCAGAAATAAATTCTGAACCTCTATCAGTTGCTATAACATTAGGTATACCGAAACGTAAAACAAAATTTTGTACAAAAGCTCGAGCGACTGTTATTGCTTCTTTATTTACGATCGGATAAGCCTCAATAAACTTTGTCAATTCACATTGGATAGTAAGAATATAACAATTTCCGTTCTCATCCCTATCCAATGGACCTACGAGGTCAAGAAATATCTTTTGGAAAGCAGCTGTAGCTGTCGTAGTTATGGTCATAGGTTGTCTTGTATATTTACCATATTTTGTCTTTTGGCACTTTGGACACTTACTAACAAAATCATGTACGTCCTGCTCTAATTTCGGCCAAAAAAATTTCCTCTTAATATTATTAATCATTCTGCGAATACCAGCATGTCCGCTAGTAGGCAGAAGATGAAAGTCACGTAAAATAAAATCTCTAACATTTTTATCATCAATTCTTTCTACTCCTCTTAGTATGCAAACTCTTGGACCGGTCCACGTCTCTAATGACTGTATCTCGTTACATAACCCTTTTATGAATTCTTCATTCTGCTTATTTTTTATTACACATACCTCTTCTATTTTTATTCTCTTACAAAATCTTTCTAACTTAGTCACAAATTCGGCTCGCGAGAAGTGTGCCCTAAAGTTAAGATTTATACACAACATCATTTTACTAGAAATATATGCAAAACACTCTTCTTCTTCATCAATTAAATTCTTCTTTCTATACTCATCTATCGTAATCTTTTCCACTAAAATCATCTCTGCTAAATCACGCGGTTTTCTTAATAACTCTACAATTCTTGGATGGCCAGTCCCGTCATTAGTAGGTTTATTAAGAATTCGCGAATCATTCATACCATTCTCTTCCATTCTTCTCTTTTGCGCTCTTGTCATGACGTTAACTGACGAAATTTTCTCATTTATACTTCTTAATTCATTTGATGTCACACAAATTCTCGATAACGCATCTGCTACTACATTATCTTTTCCTTGTACATATACAATTTTAAAATCATACTCTTCAAGAGTCAACCGAAACTTCAATAACCTACTAGAGGGATCTTTCATTCCGAATAAATAAACAAGCGGTCTGTGATCTGTCATAATAGTGAAGTGTCTGCCATATAAATAAGGTCTGAAATACTTAACCGCCCAAACTATGGCTGTGAGCTCCTTTTGGATCGTAGGGTAATTTAACTCATTTTTATTAAGGGGTCTACTAGCATAGGCGACTGGTCTGAGATCCTTGTTACACAAAACTGAGCCTACAGCTGTACCTGAGGCATCGGTCTGCAATATAAATTCATTTTCATTAGAAAAATCTGGATATTGGAGTATAGGCGGGGTCATAAGAGATTTTTTAAGGAATTCAAACGATTGTTGACATTCTAGTGACCAATCAAAAATAGAATTTTTTCGACAAAGCTTGTTCAAAGGTAACGTTATTTCAGCAAAAGAGGGAACAAATTTTCGGTAATAATTGCAAAATGCGACAAATCTCTTAACTTCGTCAACATTTTTGGGGACTGGGTAATTTTGTAAAATTTCTGTTTTTTTGGGGTCAGGTAAAACACCTTCGGCTGAAACTAAATGTCCAAGATATAAAATTTCTTTCTTCAAAAATTGACACTTTTGTGGATTTAATTTTAAATTAACTTTCCTTAGACGCTCTAAAACATCAATTAAATTTTTATTGTGTAGCTCTAAATTTCTCCCAAAAATAATTAAATCGTCTAAATAAATGAAACATTTTTCGTATGTCAAACCTGACATAGCGATTGACATTACCCTACTAAAATTACTGCAAGAAGTTTTAAGTCCCATAGGCAGACGTTTTAATTGATACTGACCCGTGCTAGTAGTAAAGGCAGTGTATTTCCGACTTTCGGGGGATAAACTGACTTGAAAATAACCCTGGTTTAAATCTGGCTGGCTGCAACCCTTTTTGCGTCCCACTGCTGGGCACGGGTCTCTCCCCATTAATGGGGAGGCCTGGAGCTTACTCCACCACGCTGCTCCAATGCGGGTTGGTGGAGATGCGCGTTAGTGGCCAACCCGCTGTCGGATGTTTTCAAACCGCCCATAAGGCCTCCGACAACGTTTAACGACTGTTATCTATCGACAACAACCGGGACCGACGGCTTAACGTGCCCTCCGAAGCACGGAAACGCGCATGAAATTTTTTGCCACTAGCGGTCACCCATCTCACACCCGACCGCGCCCGTTTGGCTTAGTTGCATAGATCGTTTGCGTTCTACGCTAACCGCCGGGCCATGCGCTCATTTAAATCTAAATGAGTGTAATAGATAGATCCCGACAGCGAGTCCAAAATGTCGGTGATGTTTGGAAGTGGAAACTTGTCATCAATTATAACATCGTTAAGTTTCCTATAGTCAACCACCAAACGCCATTTCTTGCAACCGTCAGATTTTTTTGGTACAAGAAGAACTGGACTAGACCACTCACTCGTTGACTCCTCTATAATATCGTCTTTTAACATCTGTTTTATTTGTCTATCAATCTCTGGTTTCATTGATTGGGGCAATCTATAAGGCTTAACATAAATAGGACTGATATTTGGTTTCAGTGTTATAGATTGCTCATAAATATTGGTTGTTGACAGTTTATCTCCTGGTAAAAAGAATACATCCGAGTATTTAGAGCAAATAGTTTCAATAGAACTTTTTTCTTCGGTATTTAAATGATTTAATTCTAATAATGAAAGTAAATTTTCAGCTCTAGCAACGGTAGAGTTAGACTTAGAAAAAGAAAATGCCTCATACTCATGTAAACAATTAATTTCAGGTATAAAATTATTTAATTTTACCTCTTCTTCTCTCACATTAAGTATTCTAACTGGTATCCTTCCATTTTTTGACCTCACAATCGAACCCGCTACAAACACATCTTTCTCTATTTCCTTAGAACAAACAAGATAATCACCACTCACGTCATAACTACCACTCATAAATACGTAGTGAACTGATTCACTTCTAGCTGGTAAGACAAGATTATTACTGAAATCAGGGGAGTCAAAAATACGTAAATAAGTTTTGCTACCATTGTGATTAATTGTCAAAACGTTTGAAGACAAATCAATGTTACAATTAAAAGTAGATAAAAAATCCAAACCCAAAATTCCACATGCTTTTATAGGTAATTCCGTGAAAACATTAAATTTGTGATAAAATACGTTATGATTTTCGGATTGTAACTCAAGCGTGACATGTCCTGAAGACCGAATTTGACCTCCAATTCCATTTATTAAAGTGCTATCCTCAAAAATACGAATAAATTTAGGTAACTCACTACGTCTAATAACTGAAATAGATGCGCCGGTGTCCAATAAAAATGAAAACTTTCTACCATAGCTGTAAAATGAAACGTATTTGCACTGTCCGTTAAAAGCATAAACATAATTTTTAATTCCGAAAAAACTGCAGGTTATTTTTATTTTCGTTATTATCAGCAGTTTCGTTCGCATTCGCAATATTATTAACTGATGTTTGCTGAACTGCAAAAATATTTCGCCTTTTGCTACGCCACGATGATTGGCGAGGACCGTAAGCTCTACCCCTTACGTGGTATCCACCGCGATTAAATCGATCAGCATTAGGCCTGCCAGTAGGCCTGTACGAGCCCCGGGAACGAAAATTATTAAAAGAAGTTTGCAAGGGCGCAGCAGCAGATTGGTACTTACCTCTACCTCCACGCGAGTACAGTACTGTGTCCTCCGGACGGGCGGACGTGGAAGGCGATGCCACCTCCTCGTCCTTCGCAGCCTGTATAGCGTCCTTAAGGCTGACGTAATTGCGGGCCGCTACGATCATACTCGTCCTAGAACTTTTTAAACCAACAGAAAATATTTTTACGGCCATCTTTTCGTTTAATGGTTTCAAAACGGCAAATTTTGATGAGTCACCCCCTGCTTGCGAAATAGTTAAATCTGTAAAAAGTTTTTCAATGTCAGAGCCATATTCGTCAATGGACCGCCAGCCCTGACTCGTATTTTGAAGTCGAGATTGAATGGCTGTAAAAGATTTCGTAGTTAATAAGTGTTTACGTAAATCACTAATCAGATCGCTAATTTTAGAATAACTATCCGCTAAACGTAATTTAGCGCTTTCAGAAAGACGACCTTTTAAGACAAATTTAATTAAAAGAGATTGACCTTCACTATTTAACATCTCAGCATACATATCCACAGCATCAATCAAACGGTTCGTGGTTTCCTCCTTATTGTCTAACAAAGGGATTAAATTACACGCCGTGCGAATATCAAACTCCATTTTTGATGTAATATTATAATCGTCAGAACTAACACACAATTGATTTATTTCTTGGAAAACGTCATGAATTCTATTGAAAGTAACTGTAAATGACGTCACCAAATCTGGTTTAAAATCATGCCTTACCTTAGATAAAATAGTCTTAGCTTTTTTATATAACTGCTTAGCATTCTCTAACTTAACTAAAGTTACAGAACATTTATATCTACTCTGTCCTTTCTTAATTAAATATTTGCGTATATTAATTAACTCATCATATATAGTACTAAACTCATCTGCCATAATCTATTATTAGAACAAAGAACATTTGCATGGCAACGCAATTGATGTATCATATCATAATCATAACATAAGAAAGTCAGTAATAACAAAACGATCCTTTCCTAAACGGGTAAGTTATTTGCATGCATACCATATACGTCGGCGCGTATCATATTCGGCGAGTCCCGGTGCATGAATTAAGACTGCTTAAATTTAACGTCGCTTAGGTACCTACTTAATTACACAATACATAACTATTGATGATTATCTATTCACTTGAGTTTAAAGTTTTATTACGTAACCAAAAGTCACAATTCACTCACTGTCTGTCCTAAGAAACCCAAACTGCCGGAATAAACCTACTGAAGTTTATAAAGTCAATTAATTATTTAAAACACGTAACGCTTACTTTTTTGTATATACATTGCGCACACACACTCTTCACTTTTACACTGGCATCTGACGTCCTAGGGCCTGGCTTCGGCGCAGAGATCGTCGGTTCATGTGGCTCTCCATCCAAGTCTCATGTATTCTCTTGTAGAAACGGCATAAGATGTAAGCTATTACCGCCAATGCGATGACCACCATAATTGTTAGCAAAATATTAGTTGTGGTCGCGCTGGAGAAACTGGACTCCGTCGAAGAATTATTTTTCCCGTCACCAGCAGCAGCTTACATCACTACTGTCTCTTCTTTATTACTGGTATTTCCCATTTTGCCGAAATAAAAAAAAATGCTTTTGAAGATACTGGAATGCGACGGTTGCGCGGATTCTAAATCAGTGAAGACACGTTGCGATTCTCGGAACAGGAACGCGCGACGCGATCGCGTGGCTGGGTCGCCATGAGGTGACGAGCGTACCCATTGAAACTAGAGTGATCTGTTTGACATATCGTTTATTACTAATCGATAGATCTTAAATCTATTGTACATTAATCCTTAAACCTAACGCATACACACACAGACACATACCTTAATATTACGCTTAGTACATACTTACACTACAGGCTCAACCTTAGCCTACGCAATCGAAAACATTGCTTTTACAGCGGTCAAGTTGGTTTACAGCATAAATCTTAGGCAAATACCTAGTAGACTTTAGAGCAAGTGCCCAACCGTTATATTCAAGTGGGCACAAATTTTGAACCCAAGATCTTTTGCGGGCCAAAAAATGAAAATATATTATAAGTTTTATCGGGATGTTTACTCCGTGGCTTTATCACATACATCTTGATCGTTTTTATTTTCCGATTTTTATGAAGTTTATTTATGTGGTATAGTGTTAAACTTTATAAACTTGACAAGAACAACAATTACATCGCCGCCGGTTATTTTCGCTCTGATAACCAAGCTATGCTATGCTTTTGGCGACTACCAGCAGAATAAATATTAATTCTTATGCTACCAGCGGGTTATTCTTGGCGGGCAAATACAAAATGCGTTGTGGCCCGCGGACCTGGGGTTGGACAGCCTTGCTTTAGGGCACTAAAAACTGCGTGCACCCTGGCCGGCACCCCGCCTTGGGAACTCGAGGCGGAGGTGCTTTCCAGGGTGTACGAATGGACGGCGGGGCGGAGGGCGCCCGGCCCCGGAAGAGAAAGCGGCCGTCCGACAGCAGGCGCGCGATGCCGTCATTGCTCACTGGGCGGAGGACCTCGCCGCCGCTCACTTCGGCCGCCGGACGCTGGACGCCATCGGGCCGGTCCTAAGGGACTGGCTCGAACGAGCGCACGGCTTCCTCTCGTTCCGCCTGGTGCAGGTACTGTCCGGACACGGTTGTTTCGGATCGTACTTGCACCGAATCGGTAGGGAGGAGGCCCCATCGTGCCACGACTGTGGCGCGGCGGAAGACACGGCGGAGCACACCCTCGAGGTGTGCCCGTCGTGGTCCGAGCAGCGCCGCAGTCTGGTTGCGGTGGTCGGGCGGGACCTCTCGCTCCCCCGCGTCGCGTCGCGTCGCGTGAGCGCAATGCTGGAGAGCGAGAGAGCGTGGGCGGCGGTTGCCTCCTTCTGCGAATCCGTCATGTCGCAGAAGGAGGCAGCGGAGCGCGCGCGAGAGGAAGACCCTCTTGCGCCCGCGCTCCGGAAGCGGCGAAGGGGACGGAGGAGGCGGGCGTATGACCGCCTTCACCTTCCCGATGGTGAGCAGCGGGCGTCAGGTGCGGAGGCTCCTCCGCCCGCATTGCACCGCTCACCATCAGTGGATACGGGGACGATTGCGCACTCTCGACCGTCCCCGTTGCCCCACCCATCATAAGGGGGGGGCGCGAAGGGCTCGCCATAAGGGCGGGGCTCGCCGGAGGGGGACTGGACGCAAAGGCTCTGCCGGATTCCCAGACCCTCTCCAAGAGGCGAAGACGGAGTGCCGCTGGGGGTTTTAGTGGGTATACCAGGGGGTATTGCCCCTGGGGAGTCCCACATACCCCTCTGCGGGAGGGGATGCGTAACGCATTTCCCCCAGCGAAACCAAAAAAAAAAAAAAAAAAAAAAAAGGGCACTAAAAACTGTTGTAGGTTAGTCTTTTATTTGTAGTTTATCACTGTTTGTAAAAATAGCCATACTGACATTTTTAATTTTTTTTATTAGACTACTACAAAATAAAAATAAAATACAAAATCAATTTATTTTATACAGTTTCACAGTGCTTAAGTCAAGATTTTCAAACTTTGGCGAAGAAGGGATAAAAGAAAATAAGGAAGAACTTATGAAGCTCATCCCGGGATGTTCAGCTCTCGTGTGGATATCGCACCATCAGATCACTAAGGAACTCTTAGATAGAGCCGGTAAGTACAATCAATGGCTGCCCTTTTTGCGTCCCACTGCTGGGCACGGGTCTTTCCTCTTTATTGGGCACGCTACTCCAATGCGGGTTGATGGAGATGCAAGTTAGTGGCCAACCCAATGTCGAATGTTTTCAAACCACCCTTAAGGCCTTCGACAAGGATTAACGACTATTATCTATCGACAACAACCAGGACCGATGGCTTAACCTGTACCCGAAGCACAGAAACGCGCATATCGGTGTTACTTTTCGGGACTTATACTCGTAGGTATCTAAAAATAAATAAATAAAGTAATCTTTATAGTTTTAGAAATGAAAACCAGAAGCAGAATATTTAGATCACCATTTAATTCACAAAGCCTTTGATACAATTTACAGGTAACGATTTAAGGTTTCTAATTAACATTTCCTTATACAACAACAATTAAATAATAAGTAAGCACAGATACAGAATTTCGGTACGCAATCGGACAGAGTAACTGCCGTTATTACGATTACAGCACTAATAATCCCTCCCTTAGAGGAGGCCTCGCTTTTATAGGAGTTTTCTCCTACCTCGTCACATTTTTTATTCAACTACCGACGTTAATTCCTAACACGGCCCTCCTGATATCCTGGCGTCCTCGCCAGGCGGTGAAGATCCTTCAATGCCATTGCACTTAAGTAGCAGTGCACTGAAGGAGCGCCCGGTGCCACCCAGGAGCACACCAGAGCGCCACGCACCATACAGTGGCGGAGGCAGCAGCCTTCGAACGCATGCCGACATCACAAGGATTAGCTTCTGCAAATGAGAACAAACCAAACTAAATCTTAAAGATCGGCCTATCGTATGAAGCACTTTTTGGAATTTAAAGTTTTTGTAATAAATCTAACAATTAGGCTTTGAATCATAAAGCTTGAGATGTTCTAGTGACTTAACAGCAATTTATAACAGGCACATCTAGATAAGAATTAAGCTTATAAATGAGATATTTCATTAAAGTTTTGGGACAGCCATTAAAACGAACTTGTTTTGTGAAAGGAAAAATTATCAACATATACGAGTACCAAAATTATTAATCAATAAAATAAAGAATGAGTTTTGTCCAACTATTTCGAAATAAGAAAGCACTGTTGCTTTTTTTAAATAAATGTACTAGTAGCACCATCTAGTTCAAAAGTTTAGTATAATTATTATAAATAAAAATTTAGTATATTATATCACTGAGCTCCTTTTTAACCACGATTACATCCGGCCGTCCTGCTCACACGTTCGTCCTCGATCGTGTACGGTCTGACGCAAGAACTGCAAAATAAAGCAAGTGCTGTTAAAATCTAATATTTTTCTTAATTTTTTATGACCATTCTTACAATACCGGCTCGCATATGAACTTGAGTAGCCCAAACTGTTAACAAACACGGCTGATGTTGTAGGTGATGTTCGTATAAAATCACACTAGTCGTGTATTACCGCATTGCTATCTGTAACAGTGTTCACCACAGATTTCTGTTGCACATGGTTAACAAAAACACGGCTTTAACTAGGTAATGTTCATATAGGATCACACTAGTCGTGTATCACCGCATTTTAATCTGTAAAAACAGTGTTCATCAGATTTCTGTTGTACATATATTGTTCATAGGCACTCTTCATAGGTAAGCAGATATTGCAGAAAATGTATTAGGCCATTATTAAGTGTTTTCTCAAAAATGACATGTTGAAAAAATTAATATATCTATACTAATATTATAAAGAGGAAAGATTTGTATTTTTATATGTTTGAAATGAATAAACTCAATTTACTGTTCCGATTTTACCTTTCGCCATTAGAAAGCTACATTCACCCTGAGTAACATAGGCTACTTTTTGCCGCGGGGAAATGCTTCATTCCTACGTGAAAACGGGTAATAGGGTCAACGCGGTTGAAGCAACTGGCTAAACGCCTATGATTTTAATATAACAATGAAGCGTGAAACGGGCCCACGCCGGCGAAGCTGCTGGCGGAAGGCTAGTATATGCATAAATTAGGACCAACGTTCTTCGAAGTACTTTTAAGCCCAATAAAACTAACAAAAAATTTACCAATATAGAGAAAAAACTGTTGGGTCAGATAGGGTGTAAAATATAAAAATGAAGTCACCAGTAAAGCCCCCGGGGTTACAGAGCCCGCGGGTTGTATGCTAGCATTTTTCTTAATATTTTGAACTTGCTGTCAATAGTACACAGTGTGTTACACTTTGTTACAAATGTTAATAGCACCATGGTAAAAGCGTGCTTAAACCAGTAGAATGTTTTATTACAAGTTCAGCCAATATCGTCACGCTGTCATCACTAGTAATACCCAGGCATTACACAGTCTTGGCCAATAGACGACACTGTCATCTACCAAAAATAAAAATTCGATAGCAGACATAATGCCAAGTTCGAAAAAAAACTTATTTGTACATTGAAACACAAGCGTAACATTAAGAAAATGAAATTTTATGAACAAACTTATATAGGAAAAGTAATTTGTTATTACGAAAAGATTTATGTAACTCACTGTCGGTTCACTATTGCTACCAGCTAGAATAACAATGTGCACAGTCAGAACTGACCAAATCACATGTCCTCGTGTTCTCCCGTAGTAAAGGTACATAGGTTGAAGCTCGGCCTACCTGACATTACTCTGCTACAACTTACAAAACATCTTCTGAAGAAATCTTTACTGATCACAGTCAGTAACAAATGTTCAAATTGGTCAGCGATAAAGGTATGTAGGTAGTCGAAAAAAAAAACTCCCTGTACCTATTTCATCTGAAAATGGTTTAGCAATTTGTGCGTTAACAAAATGATTAACAAAGTAAAAGGTAGGTAGTCAAAAAAGAACAATAGTATCCAGTATACACCTTATCTGTAAATGCACTAGACATCAATTAAATCTGACAAACAAAACGGTTATATCACATTATACCGTTGGTTTATAATTGAGCTTGCTTAGTGTCACTTATTTACCTTAAAAATTCATTAACCATAAAAAGTAAGTAATAGGTAAAGAGCAACTTTCTTTTTAGTAACTGTTATTCTTGGTTGTCTCTGCTTCAACCACTGATCTAGAGTGTCATTTTTAAGCTTCCATCACCCATTCTCAACTTGCTTCCTTCATTAGAGGAAAGTCTGAAAACTCAAGAAAAATCTCAAGGTTTTGTCCCATGTTACTTGAATAAAAATTGATAGATACTCGTGACTCTCAGCCATAGAGCTCTCAGCCAACAACTTTGATAGTTAATTATACGAATACTCATAGCATATGCAATCTATATAAAATATCAACGGTCACTTTTAACTTTAAGATAGTATTCGGTTATGCAAGTTTGCCAAAATTTACTTTTGGTACAGACCAACCAATTCAATTTTTAAAGAAAAGATTAAACGTCTTTGTTTAATGTCTTACATTTGTAGGTATTCAGAAAAATATCAGATACCAAGTTTATAAATTGACTTCTTGCTTTGAAATGACTACAACGGAAATAATTGCGTGTACTCTCGATTCGGAAATATTTAACAAAAATGTTGCCATTACATACTCCCCAGTGACGGTACTGTACTCGTTGGGTACAAATAAATACTTTTGAAAAGGTAAAAGTAACCGACTGTAAGAACTAGGTACTCATTTTCTTCATACATAAACTTATCTCATAAGCAAAGGATAAGCAGAGTATTTTTAAAGTAACAAAATAAAAATTGCTTTTTCACTTGGATTCGCAAAACTAGTAACAAATGTAGCATTAAATTTTTATCATGGATACGTCTAGTCGAATCTTAGGATACAAAATACTACTCTGGGGAAACTACAGATTTCATTAAAGCGTTTATAGCATAAAAGAGATGTATTCGCGCTATAGCTAATACCACTCCATTAACAAGCTGCGAGCCTCTCTTTAAAGGTTTAAAATATTAAGTGTGCCCTGTCTGTACATATATGAAGCCCGTTTATTTGTAAAGACACAACTTTTTATTTACAAGGAAAGATGAATATTGTAAATTTCTTACTTGTTTCCCTGATAAGACTATTGGTGCCTGCCAATAACCTAGTCAGCTATAAGGTCAAAAAATTGCTACCACATGTGCGTCAAAATTAACAATAAATTACCGACAAATATTTAAAGCTTCACTATGGTAAAAATTAATCTTTACAATGACTAATTTATGGGTGAACAGAAATTTGATACTTATCGACATAAATTATTATAAAATACGAAAAATTACATATATTTGCATAATTAATAATAAAATCTATGACAACTAAAATAAGCAAATGTCCTTGTAATGAAAATTAATTGAAATACCTAATTTAATATGAAACATAAAACTATACCACCTTCGAGCAAATAAATATTTTCTTAAAAGAATTTTTTTTACTTACGGTTTCTGACCTTACCCAACGTTTTCAAACACGATTATAATTCTCACTCAAATCAATTACTTCGAGTTATCATTATCACTGAACTGGTACAGATTGTTTAATCGATTAACGAAGAATGTAAAAAAAAACCGTGCGTACTGATTTCTGCATTTGTTCAGGATGCAACGTTAAATGTGGGACGTGAAGAGATCCCACTTCTGATTTTAGAAATGAAAACCAGAAGCAGAATATTTAGATCACCATTTAATTCACAAAGCCTTTGATACAATTTACAGGTAACGATTTAAGGTTTCTAATTAACATTTCCTTATACAACAACAATTAAATAATAAGTAAGCACAGATACAGAATTTCGGTACGCAATCGGACAGAGTAACTGCCGTTATTACGATTACAGCACTAATAATCCCTCCCTTAGAGGAGGCCTCGCTTTTATAGGAGTTTTCTCCAAACGTAGTGGTTATATCCTCTTTGTTTTCTCCTACCTCGTCACATTTTTTACTCAACTACCGACGTTAATTCCTAACAATAGTAAACTAGTCTTCCGCCAGCGGCTTCGTTCCGATTTTCATTAAAATTGTTTCAGTAGTTTAAGCGGCAAAGAGTAACAAACAGACAGAGAATTACTTTCGAATTTATAATATTAGTATGGATTAATTGAGCGCGCTGGTTCGCGGCCCAATAATGGGGAGATGGGAAAGAACCGTGACTAGCAACAAGACACAGCTAAATAAATAAACTTGGAACCCTTGACAAAATAAAATAGACAATTTGTAGTATTCTGTTATACCTACCTACATATTGCAGAAGTCACCGTCTTGTTTTTTAAAGGGCATTGCAAAAGTTATTTCTTTGTAGGTAAGAACGTGTTACATTAGCAAATACCTATGTTGAATGTTTTATTTATCTGAACAGTCGGTAATTTGTTACTATCAATTTTACAATTGACGTGAAGCGATAGATAGTACATTGTATAGTTAATACTACTTAAGCAAATGCGATAACGTACGCGTATTTCAAAGATGGATATGTATGTAATATTAAGTTACATGCAAAATATAGAAAAAACCGGTTTGATAATACGTACCTACGTTAATTTCGAAATGCGTATAGTGAACTATAGTGGTTGAACGGCTAACAGCGGCAAATTATCTTTAAAGATAAGCAAAATGAGCGAGCGCGAAAGTAAATTGGGTGCTTCCGAGAGTATGTTAGTCCTTTATCGAATACTATATGATTATCGGTTATCGAAGTAGCACTATTAAGGCGGATTGAAGACACCCGACATCGGGTTAGCCTCTACGTGTCTACCAACCAGCATTCGACAATGCTCGATGGAGCTAGCTCAAGGCCGTAGCGAGAGTATTGAATGTCCCTGTGTCCCTGACAAGAAATGGCTCTGTGCACAAATTTAGCACTCGCTCGTACTATTCAAATTACTGTAAACTGTCGAATAAAAGATACTCCGAGATAAAGCTCCCAAAATTCCGTACCTACCAGCCGCCTCGACGTTGAATTTTATTTTTTTCTGCCTGTGTTCCATTTCCCAGAAAGTTGTAAGTGCAAAATGCGCCCCTGATAGCTGCCTCTCAGGCACTTTCAAGAAATTATCAAATGTTATAATATTTCAGGTCCCCAACTGAAGCTCGTGGCGGCAGCATCAGCGGGATACAACAACTGCAACTTGCCAGAGCTCAAGGCTCGTGGCATCAAGCTGTCCAACACGCCCAATGTGCTCAGCCCAGCGGTAGCCGAGATTGCCGTAGGGCTTATACTTGGCGCAGCTAGACGGTTTACCGAGAACTTGGAGCAAGTACACAGGTAGGCCACTATAACATTTGACAGCCTCCGTGGCGTAGTGGGTGATGAGCGGACTGCGAAGCGTGAGGTCGTGGGTTCGATTCCCATCCAGGATAAATATTAGTGTGATGAACATGACTATTTGTTCTGTGTCTGGGTGTTGATAATTTATCTATTTTATGTATTTAGAATTATATAAGTATGTTTATCAGCTTTCTGATTACCATAGTACAAGCTCTGCTTAGTTTGGAATCAGATGGTGTTGTGTGAATCGTCCAAAGATATTTATTTATTTATAACAGACAGATATCAATTAATGACTAGCTTCGTTTTTACAATAGATTTACTACTAACTACTTTTTTGTGTCGGTGGAACCTCCGAGGGTTTCCGTGTATTTTGGGTTAATGGTTTATGCGCGACATGAAATTCACTATAACCCCTTTCGATAGCCTTTCTGCACTTGTGGAGGACTTTCGGAATCTTCCGTGAAACGGTTAACGAAGGTTGCCGACTACTGCCGACTCTTCTTTCTTGCATAATGCTCAACTCGGGCTTACCCGCTGAGAGGAGGGTCCTAGCTTTGAGGATATATAGTAGGCTGAAGGCTGCCCGAGTCCATTCTCACAAAATCAGAAATCACAAAATGTAAAGCGGACTGCGGAGGACCGCCACGAGTCCAGATGGTGCCGGTAGAACTTTAACCTTCGTCTGGTGATATAATCATGGCATGGTGGTCAATTTGAAGAGTTCCTCGGAGCACTCCCCATAGTAAAGTCGGTAGAACACGCAGAGCGAGCCTACCTATGTCTCTTTGCAAGCTAAGCGGTTCTAGCCTGTCAGTACTACTACTCCAAAGATTCCTTTCTATCTCTCTCTCATTCTTAATTCGCTCAGATAAATAAATTATTTATCTGAGTTAATTCGGCTTACTATGAAATAGCGATCTATAAAATTACGTAAATATTCATGTACATTACTATTTTGAATATGCATGGATTACTCCATGGTAATGCATGGTAACTGAAAAGTAGTACGCTACAAATACGTACATAGGTACTTTACAGATAAAAAATAATAATAACAGCAATGGGCAGCCCATTTTGGCATTGATACAGCAAAACCATGTTTGACAGTGTGATAAAATAAATCGCAGAGACTAACTTTACGATAAGAAACATCTCAACTAAAATTAATGTTATTGAGGCTTGACAACATATTATGCAATATTTTTTCATGTTAGATAATATTTATGGGATAAACTATACTGACAAAGATAATAGACGTGTGATATTGTAAGATTACATTGTCCATTCATTTAATACGAATTAAATAAGTTTGTAGATGTTCTTGGTTTCAGTAACGGATTCAGGGGCGGATAATGGGCTCAAGCCCTTATGTTCTACATCACACCGTATTTTCAACATAAAATTATGTATTTAGTACTAGATTTCCACCCGCGGCATCGCCCGCGTGGACTACACCCGGGTAAAAAGTAGCCTATATTACTCTCCAGCCCCCCAACTACCTACATACATAAAGTCTGGTCAATCCATAGAGCCGTTGCGAGGTGAAAGGACACGCAAACACACTTTCGAATTTATAAGGAACAAGCGGCCGCCTGCGTCTTCGTCCGCGTGGACTTTGGTATTAGTCATAGCATGATGTTATATAGCCTATAGCCTTCCTAAATAAATGGGCTATTTAACACAAAAATAATTTTTCAATTCGAACCAGTACTTCCTGAGATAAGCGCGTTCAAACAAACAAACTCTTCAGCTATATATGTACCTATATTAGTATAGATTAGTATGGATGTTTCTTAATTATTATTATATAAATTAAATATAAAGATTTTTTATGTCTTTGTTCCCTAGCGGAGTATGGGAATTGGGTTTCCAGAAAACTCTGGGACAAGATATTCGAGGCAGCACTGTTGGCATAGTCGGCCTCGGTGGCATTGGACAGGCTATCGTCAAGCGCCTTGCTGGGTTTGAAGTCGGAAAGTTCCTGTACACCGGTCACAGGGAGAAACCAGAAGGTATTCAGTACATTATATTATAAAAACAGGGTTTTTAACTTGGCAAAATATGGTCTTGATTGACTCAACCTCATGACTCAAAAACACTTATTTTTTGACTTATTAATAATAAGTGTAGTAAGTAGGCAAACAATTCACGACCCGTAAAGCGCAGCAGTGCCGTGTAAGAGACGCTGGGTTCGATCTCAGCGGGGAGAAAACTCAATAATGTGTCCTTTTCTTTATGGCATCGATGACACAAGGTATCATACTTAGGGGCTATGAGCACGGTCGTAGCTAGGGGTGGCCTCAGGGGCAGATGCTGGGACGCAGACCTAAGAGGGACTAAACATGTGATTTTAGGCACTGTCTCTTTTTTAATGGAAACATTATATAATTTCAACAATTCAGTTATTTGTTAAGAAAGGTAGGGGCTGCAAAATTTAATATTTTGCCAGGGGCGCTCAAGATACGGTTCTGGCTGTGTGTGAGGTGTTGCTTAAATATTATTTACTTAATGATTACCGATGGCCGTATTCAGTTGTACTGCTACTCCGAAAGCTGATGGTCGCCTTATGTAAATCTGGCTGGAAACTGCACCTTTGCACCGAAACACAATAGAATTGCTTCACGGCAGAAATGGGTCAAGTTCTAGCACCTTTAATAGTTCTGTATGTGATAAAGCTTATAATGGACTGTATCTATATGTTGTACTTATGTTGAATTTTGAAAATAAAACAAGACATCCGCTTACTTGCACTGGTTTATTGCGACTGAGTCAAAAATCGAACTCTACGATCTGACATACCGCCCACCAAAGGACAACAGTCCTTTACAAAACGTATAAATTGAAAACAAAACATATTTAGTTCTATTGAAAACACTAACAATAATAAATTACAACATAAACATGTTTGAAAAAGAACTTAAAGCAAATTGATGCATTATTACACATATCAACTTTGTAATGTCAACAGAACTTTTAACTTTGTGATAGTTGAACTTGACAACAGCTGCTGTTTGATAAAAATTTATATTTATATTTATATAAATCATTTCACTCTACCATCGAAAATAAAACAGAACAGTATTGTATAGTTCAACCTGACTCATACAAACACATACAATTATAAATTACAATTAATTAATTAAGGTAAATAAGAAATTTACAACATTTGAAACGCCTACTTAATTTCCATGGGCAAATAGTAGAGTTTTGATGCTACTGTATCCCCTGAACATTTAATACTATATACCCTCATAACATTGCCAGGCCTAGAATTAGAGAGAGGTTTAATAGCACAATGTCATTTATGAACTCTCTTACGCGCCTCAACCACCACCATAGATACTCCATTTGCCACGTATGTCAAAAGTCCCTAACTAATCTCTGTACACACTGCCACCGTGACATGTTTTCTAAATGAACCTCGCGTAAATCTATTTCGGTATAGTGACAGGTGCTTTGCCGATCAAATGACAAGATGCGAGTATTTGAATGTCAGGTGTGAATGGGTGTCAAAAGTAATTAGAATTGCCCCGGCTTACCCCTACTATCCACCAAACTAGATTTACCACTAATGCACATCAAAATTTGTACTGTAAGGAGAAATGAAATTTAATGTGTCTGTGTCCCTTCAGAAGCCAAGATATCACTTGAATGAGCTGGTAGTTGAAAGTTATCACTCTTCTATGCCTCTACCACTTGTCTCTCTCTACCAGTCTAACGAAGTTCCGACCTTGATCGCTGCTTATTTAATATGTGCATCTTTCTCTACGTGCCACTAGCCTGAGAAAAGCCCCGATAAACGACTCCAAAGATTGTTCTCTCACCAATTCTCAAGGAAATTCCAAATAAATTTAAATAAAAATAACGAAATATATAACTTGAAATAGTTCACATCACTGTATTCTGAATTGTAAATATCCCATACAAAAACCTAATATTGTAGAGCATCAGTGTATTCAACCGTCAATATTATGTGATGTGCATCTGCAATAATAAAATGTGACAATGAAATCGAATGAAGTATAAGTTTCCCGAATGTATTTTCTACTTCAGTATTTCTCAACTTGCCGCCCACCTTGAGGATACTGCGGTCGTGGATTTAATGCTTTCCATCTACTTCTACTTTTGACATAATGCTTTACTTTCAATCTATCTATGTCTCCTTTGAGTTGCGTATATGAATTTCGTCTTCTTTCTGACAGCTGTAATCTTCGAAGGACTGTCCCTTTTGTTTCTCCTATTTCTTCTTTTGAACCTTTCAAAAACAACTTACTTCTGAACCTTCCTTCTGCCGATCTGGTATAATTATTTAAATATATCTCTTCACATTTCCTTTCTTTAACTGTAAATTCTCTTTTATTCGATTCTTCTATATTCCATACATTTTTCAATAAATTATCAGCATCTATTTCGCATTTGTTATGCATAACCAAGGTCTTACTATCGGAAGTGTGCTGCTTGATATTTCCAAATAAAATCCATCCCAGGCTGGTTTCCTGCGCCGTTGGTGAACCTGGAGGACCTATGATTAAATTATTTTTTATTATTTGTGTATACACCTCAACTCCAAGCAGCACATCTATTTCACTAGAAACCAAATACTGCGGATCAGCCAAGTTGAGACCTTCCAAATGTGACCAATGTACCCTTGGCTTGATTGATCTGCACGGCAACTTAGTTGTCACGTGTGATGATAAAACATGTGCCCTTACAGGGAGGCTGAAATTAAAATCATATCTAGACAAAACCTCCAACTGTACCACGTGATTGACTGTTGTTGTTGTTGAACCTACACCTGTCACCGTACCATTGATAGCAGTTCGTTTGAGTCGCAATGATTGAACTGCCTTTTCACTTATAAAAGACGCCTGAGATCCAGGATCTATCAGTGCCCTTAAAATTGAAATTTGTCCCGAAAGACCCCTAACTGGAACCAGTGCAGTAGTTAAAAGTGCTGTGTTGTGACCCGATGCTAAATGTGAAACTACTGAAACGTCTTGTACACCTGATTGCTCACTTTCAACATTTGTGTGTAGAGAAGAAAGCCCGGTTGAATTATTACCCTCCTGAACCCCGGTCTCCCCTCTCCTATCCGCTAAATTTTGATGTAAAAGTGAGTGATGACGTTTGCTACAAATCCTACAAGAACTCTTTTGTTTACAATTAAAAACCGAATGATTGGGTGATAGACAGTTGTAACACAAACGCTTGTCTCTTACAAACTCCATTCTCTTAATTGAATCTAACTTACCGAAATCCTTGCAATTGAATAATAAATGATCTTTGCTGCAAAAAATACATATTAGTTGTACAGAATTTGAATAAAAAGAATGTTCCCTAGAATTGTAACGAGAAGTGACTGGTTGTGCTATTAAAACCATAGTTTGTATGTAACTTTCCAAAAAATTAATCAGACTTTTAAATGTAGGCAAATGTTTGTTATACTCCTTACTCACGAATCTTTCCCATTCCTTATGTGTCTCTAAGTCCAGTTTTTGAGTAATGAGAAAAATTAAAATTGGATCCCAATTAATTGTAGAAATATCCAAACCTTTAAGCGAACTTAAACATTCGTTAGTATTATCGATTAATAATTTTAATTGACTTGATGATGGAGTATGAATCTTCTTAATGGACATCAACCTTTTCAAAATAGCATCAACTATCAGTCTCTTATGTGAATATCTGTTCTTTAATGTATCCCAAGCACTATCGTAATTCTTTTCAATGACCTGAAAATTCTTGATTGTGTTCTTTGCTTCTCCGGACAAACAAGATTTCAAGTAATGTAATTTCTGTACGTTACTAAGTCTGTTGTTGTTATGAATCAATGATGAAAAAATGTCTTCAAATGATTGCCAATCTTCATATGCGCCCGAAAATGTTGGTAAATTAATTTTGGGTAAATGAATTTCTGCTTCGAAATGACGCGATGAAATATCTTGTTCTAAAATGGCGGTCGCTTTCGAAGATTTTATGTTCTCAAATTTGTCTGTCAAATCACCTTTCAGCTCCAAAAATAATTCTTCGAATTGACTATGCATATCTTCTTTAAAGTATGGCAATTTTCCTCGTTTCTCATTATTAGTAGCAGTAACTAGACTTTTATGTGTTTCCCGAAACGATTCCCAATATTCATCAATGCATTTCATTCGCGTTTGCAAATATCCGATCGTCAGTCTTTCTTTCGGACATTTTTTGTGGTTGTTACTCGCTTTTACTAATAATTGAAATAAATCTTCACTAGATTCTAATAATTCTTGAACCGAGGACATCATTGAAATATAATGTAATTCACTTTCGATCAAAATACAATGAAAATTATTTCATACCAAATTTTCTTCAAATTTTCACCAAAATGACACAATTGTCAAAGAGCTCTCCCAGCTCAAACTCATCCGTCTCGATTATGGACCAAATTATGTATGTGATAAAGCTTATAATGGACTGTATCTATATGTTGTACTTATGTTGAATTTTGAAAATAAAACAAGACATCCGCTTACTTGCACTGGTTTATTGCGACTGAGTCAAAAATCGAACTCTACGATCTGACAAGTTCTTTGAATTTTTTTTTCAGCCAAAGATCTGAACGCACAATTCGTTTCGCTGGACGAACTCCTGTCACAGAGTGACTTCGTGGTACTGGCTGTGCCCCTGACCGACGAGACGAAGCACATGATCAACGAGACCACGCTGGCCAAGATGAAGAGCAACGCGATTCTTGTCAACATTGGACGAGGAGGTATAATCACTACATAGTATAAAACAAAGTCGCTTTCTCTGTCCCTATGTCCCTTTGTATGCTTAAATCTTTGAAACTACGCAACGGATTTTAATACATTCGTGATATCCTACGCAACGGATTTTAATACATACATACATAATAGTTCATCATTGGAGGCATCTTTGAAGCTATTAGAGGTTTGTCAAGGGTGAACTCAAATTGCTTCAGCCCCAAGCCCCAACCTGGATCCGCTTAGTGAGCTAAGGCATAAGTTCTCAAACCTTTGCTTAATCGTAATAGTAGATAAAAAGCTTAACAGCTAAAAAGGGGGCTTCCGGGGTTGTGTACCGCTTACATACACAGAGTGGGAGCTCGAACCATACAGACAGCAGCCCGGGTGCGTGGTTGTATTCCGTCATACCTAAGCACCTACAGGGACTACATGTATTGGAGAGTCGTGTCGCTCTTCCAAAATGGAACCGCTTTGGGTCGCCGCGCAAGGGAGACATCAAATTTATCATTAGACATCACATCATTATAAGATAAATATACTGTTTGGTGAAGGATCGGTAGGTATGCAATGTTTCCTTCAGGATATCCTCAAACAAATTGTTTTCCTTTCAGATCTCGTAGACCAAGAGGCATTATACAACGCCTTGAAGAACGGAACTATCTACGCGGCTGGTCTCGACGTAACCACGCCCGAACCTTTGCCCAAAGACCACAAGTTACTCACTCTGCCAAATATCTGTATGTATCTTTAACATTCTTCTAAATATACGTACTTACTCGTATAAAATTAATTGAATACATTTGTCTCGTCGCACTCTGGTATGGCATACAAATATTTGTATGCCACTCTGGTATGGCATACCAATATTTGTATGCCTAACGAACACCTAAAGGCGATAACCATGAAATAATAACATTTAATTTTGTATTCCTAATAAGAAATAAATATTTTTTATTCTTTATTTCTATAAATAAGCGCGCATGGCTCGGCGGCTAGCATAGAACGCAAGCGGTCTATGCAGCTAAGGCTAACGGGCGCGGTCGGGTGTGAGATGGGTGACCGCTAGTGGTAAAAAAATTCATGCGCGTTTCCGTGCTTCGGAGGGCACGTTAAGCCGTCGGTCCCGGTTTGTGGTCGGCGTGGTGGAGTAAGCTCTAGGGGAGACCCGTGCCCAGCAGTGCGACGCAAAAAGGGTTGCAGCCATTCTATAATACATTATTTAATTTTCCAGTCATTCTCCCACACATCGGCAGCGCAACGCTACGCACACGCAGTGACATGGCAGTCTTAGCAGCTAACAATGTTGTGAATGCTCTCAATGGGAAGCCCTTAGTCACGCCAGTGTTGCCATGAGTGGTGTTTACAGAATGATATTAAAAGTAACTTTATAACATCATTGTATTTAATTTTTGTTATGTAAGCACACATTCCTCAGAAATTCAGTGCAGAAAATAGTTTTGCGCCAGTTTTTCAATCCCTTGATATAGTTATAATTTTGCTGTAACTAGTATTACTATCCTTTTCACAAGCCATAAGAGTAATGATGACAGCGCTAATGTTCATTTGACAAATACTTTTATCAGTGGATTGAAAAATAGCACTGTGGAATAAATCTGATTCAAAATCTTAAACTCACAAGTCACTCAGGTTTTTCTGAAATAAGTCTGTAATTTATTGTGTACTTATATCCATGAATTTGATGAATAAATATGTGATATTTTGGACTCTTATTTATACCTCTTTTATTTCTTGATTTACACCTTGTCAGAAAATTTAAAAAAAAAAGATAAACAAAAAAAGAAATAAAGCTAAGATTACTTTTTAATTAGTATAAATAATAAATTTAACATAATATTGTAATTTATACAGAATTTGGAAATTAGGATATATTTTTTACATTACTTAGTAAAGAAATGGCCTTACTTACACTATAGTAGGTACCTATTTTATATTAAGTTTTCTATCTATATATAAACAAATTTTTAAGGATCTGCTGTGCTCACTCCCTAGGTTGATATTAACAATGGACATGGCTATAAAAAGCACAAATTTTAATTTATGTATTAGATATAACAAGGAGTAGGTTATAAATTTCCAGAGAGATAACACTAACAAATAACAATTGGGCAATAACAAATTATGATTGAATATTGGTGTGGGCTGTATACAAAACCTATAGATTATCATTACTGACTTCTATTTATCATTTTAATATCTATACCTTAGGTAAAGTAGTTTACATTACAGATTTCTTATCCTGTCAAATACTTCTCTTATGGAGCATCTGCAACAATTGCAGCTAAGTCTTTCAAGAACGGCTCAATCTGGCTCTCCAGAGACAATATGTGGCCTGTGTTGCAGTTATCACTTCCAATAAATGTGATCACTAAAGGGAGCTTGTTCATTTGTATCACCTAGAATGAGAACAACAAGTATTATAATAACTGAATGATCACTTTCTACAATACAAAATTGTAAAATCCAAACTCATATGTAGTAATTTTATGCAGGTCTCACTAAATAATTGAGGATGGTTGTTCGCGCCAACTTCATTCATGTGAACCACCTTCATCCTCCCTCTCTTTCCCGCAAGCGCACTATTATATAATATTGTCACCATTCGCACGAATGTATATGGATCAGGAAGAATTATCAATCAGTCTGCCTTCGTCCGGCCGCCGGCGTATACGCACGCAAGTCCTCTCGTGACAACCGCATCGCAAGCCACCATGCGTGGTTAGACTCGCCGCATCGCCGCCATCACCGCTGTCAATAGTTTGTGATTTAACGACTCAAAGTGAATAGGTACTTATAGTGTAGTGTGAAGGACAACACCAGTTCCCGGGCAAGAGAAGATTGATCGAGGCTTCATCAGAGCACGAGCATACCAGCTGCTCCAGCTCCTGTAATAAACCAGGTTAGTGCGCTTGCTCCCTTTATCAATCCTTCTCGTTTCCACCTTTAATTCGACACGCAACTTACAGTCCACAATTCCTGCATCCGCAGCGGGGGATCATCTTCAGGTCCCACCATGTTATAATTTAGGTTGATAAATATATGAATTAGTGGCTAATCCACTGTGGTATGGTATTGGGCCTTGGTATCTTACTATGCAACTCTTTTTAATTTTGTTGCTGCACAACTCTGTCAATGTGAGAGGTGGACTGGAGCATATTTCATCAATTTTGCTCCAATGGGGTAAAATGTGAGTCAATCACTTATAGCTGAGGCCATCTAGGTTTTTTAAAATCTTTTATTTAACCTGAAATGTATGTTATTTGTTCGGGTGGAATCTTGCTACTCAATTTTGAACAAGATATCTTCAATAATTGAGCTCAAATTAATTTTATGTACATGTTTCGTTTGGATGACAATATTAATACAAGACAAGCTGTGTGACATCATTCTAAATCCAATATGGCGGAACATCCAAGTTGGCTAAATAGTTACTTTTTATTCACTTCTACAATATGGGTATCAAAGTATCAATGAAAGGGCTCGTTGAGAGTAATCCGAAAAATAATGTGATGTCATTCTAAATCCAATATGGCAGAATAGTTATTTTTATGCACTTCTGCAATATAGGTATCAAATGTAAAAGCTTGCCAAGAATAATTAGAAATAACTAAAAAGTAAATAAGAATAAAATCATCTAGCAAGTCATGCTTCATGTTAAGTCATGCTTGCAGTTGTATGCAGTTGTGCTACTACTTCAAAGGCTGATAGTTAATCAACTGCACTGCAAATAGTCCAACCAACAGCTTGGCCGTCAAAATACAGGATAACACATTAATAAGTTTGCCTGCAGTGGCACTGGCAACTACAAAAACTAGTGAGCAAGTACAAAAACTTGACATTTTAGTAATAAACAATTTGCGAACGATATTAACTCATTAAAACGCAATCACCTGGTAGCTAGAATACATCGATATAATAGTCTTGTTTCTGCCAAGTCCTAGTTTGCTGGCTTGGTCTGTAGCCATACCAAATGTGGATATAAAATTGGGGCGAAGGGCCAGTTGTGGAGCTCTCTCGGTTACAGATCTCACCACTGGAACTCCATCGCGGTCCGTTATTAGAATACAGTGGAGACCGTTCACTCTGAAACAATTTTGAAACAATTTTTAACTTTGTTCATTAATGTTATAAATACTGTATTTATGATACGCACTTTTCGAGTAGGTGGTTCAGATATTTGCGAAGATCATCGACCATTTTTCCAAAATTCTTATTTTCCTTCTGATAAAACCAAATAAAAACAATACGCAAAAGGGATAATACAAGTAAATGTCATCCACCACGGCACCATCTTTCAATTTTTTGAATCAGCCGTCACGTCTCACGTCAGTCAGGTTGACAAGACAACCGTCATCATTTGACTCCACAGCACAGCTCCACAGAGTACATTTGTATATACGCTTCAACCAAAATCCAAAAACACATAAAATTGATGAGAATTTCAAAGAAATAAATGTATAATTTAAAGTGTTTCGATTTATTCTGCACCGAATATTAATTTACTACTTAGTTATGTATTATATATAATGGCATAAAATAACGTAGCAGTAAATGGAATAGAAAACATTAGCAAGCAACATGATTATCGATAGAAAAAAAAAAAACAAAATTGTCTACAGTCAGTCACAGACAGAGACAGTCGCACAGACGACAGACGACAGGCAAAATGGAAGAAATGGATTGACAAGTTCGCGATTTTCGTAATTTTATTTTGGGTTCGTAAATGTTAGTGTCTTTGTACATATTCATTGTGTTTGTTAAAGAGCAGTAACCCAACAAGAGTAGTGTCGATTTTGTTACTAAAACGAAACTTAATTATATGTTGCAACAGATCGAAAAATAGCTTTGGTATGATGATAACAAAAGATATAAAAATTCAGCCTTGTCTCGTTATATGCTCTTTTTCGTCACATGTGTACAGTCGGGATTAACAAGTCATGAACGTTCGCGAGCGCAAGAGCCGGGGGATGTATACGTAACGGTGTAAGAAAGCGATTTTGAGGATTGTGACGTCACTAGAGAGAAAAGACAATAAAATTGCGGTGCGAATAGAAGATGTTTGGTAATAGTTGTAGGTGAGTGGGAGTGTGGATCGAGTGGCGACACGAGGGGTACAGTTCGCGGCGCAGGGTGGGCCCCGCGAGGATGGGCGGCGATGTCTGCCCCCTCCGAAAGCACCGCGAACCCTTCCCCGTGTGCATGTACTAACATATCGCTTATGCAATTGTTCCACGAGCTGAAACAGAAGTTTCCCGGCGTTCCCGATCATGTTGTATCTAATACGATCGAGCTCTACTGTCACGATAAGCAAGCCTGCGAGAAACACTTGCACAGCGAAGTCAAGGCCTCCCTAACGCACGCCTACCATGCGTCCTCATCGGCAGCAGCCCGTCAGCTCCACGAACTCAAGCTCAACCCGCCTGTGAAGTGCCGTAACCAACCCATAGTCAAACATGAGGCTGTCAAGTCCTCAGCTGTGAAGGCTGTCACTTGCCAAGGCCCTCAAACAGCTATAGTGAGTTCTATTACCCCGGCTGAAGATGATGAAAAGCCTAAAGTGAACACAGATGCCAATCAAAATGTTGTTTACACTGACAATGAATCCCCTAAAGTTACATCTCCAACTGCAGTTGTAAATATAGATCATTGCTTTGCAAAATACAATGCAGAGTCACCAAGTGATTTGGAGTTAACAAATGACAATAAGAAAGAAGAGCAAAGTACACCAAAAGAGACAGCAGAGGATACTAAACCACCAGTAAGCAATCCTGAAGCACAACCAGAGAGCACAAATTACAAAATAATAAAGAGTAATAAGGTAAAGAGCAATTTACATGAAAAGTTAGAGGCAGTGAAGGAAAAGAAAACTATCAAAAAGGAGTCTCCACAGCCCAAACCAGCTCCTACAGAAAAGCCAGAGAGACCTAAAACATTGAACTTTGTAAAACCAAATCCAGATATTGCATTTAAAGAGTCTTTAAAGGAGCCCGTTAATGATAACAGTAGAACTGTCTCTCCTGCTCCAAATGCTGCAAAGCCAGAACCTCAGACTAAAGATTCCGGAACAAAACCAGGAGTGTACAGGCAGGAAAGAGGGTATCCCCTGAATTTGTCTGTAAATGTGAATTGTCATATGGATGTTAGTCGTGGCTATGGTGATCATTGGTTAGAAGACTACGATAGTCCAAGGACAATTACATCTGTAAACTTAACAGTTTGTACACCAACTTCAAATATGGCTAGTCCTGTTAGAGAGACAAGGGAAGACGACCCAGGCTTTGAGGGACACGTAACTGTGACTGTTAGCCCAAGTACCGCAAGACCAACACGACGCAGGGCTCCACCCCCACCGCGTCCACCATCTCTGTCTCCTAGACCAACTAGACCTGCTCCTGAACCTCCGGGATATGGTCAGTATATATTTTTTTTACTTTTAGTGTATTAAACCACTACATGCATTATATTTATGAAATTGATATACTCTTAACCTGCTCACACAAATGCTTTTTCATACTGTAATGGCCTGCAACATAATGTTTAATGCATATGTGTTGTGTAGATTATGCTACACAGATTGTGCACACTTGCAAATGTGAATATGTCAGCTTCCAATAATCTACTGTCTGTTTAAGTCTGAAAGTAGCACAGTCTGAAAGTAGTTTCACAACGCACATACAAAAGCTTCCTTATGTAGCACTCTGCTGGTATAATCACTATATTTTAAGAATTGGTATGTTAACTTAAAAAAAATATTGGGTCAATTAGTTAGAGGAATAGCACACATAAATCAAATTTTTAATAACTTCAAAAGCATACAACACACAAATGTTTCAAATTGAACATTAAACAGAAAGAGCAGTACCAGTCTGTAACATCATTTGCCTGTATCACTGTAAAATACTAGTATTTTTAAGTTGTTTATAGAAATTGTTTGTAGGAATTGATATTGCGTCAACCCTTTTGCGTCCCACTGCTGGGCACAGGTCTCTCCCCATTATTGGGGAGGCCTGGAGCTTGCTCTCCACCACGCTACTCCAATGCGGGTTGGTAGAATTGATATACTATCATTAAAATCCATAATAATATTATAAATTCGAAAGTAACTCTGTCTGTCTGCTACACTTTCCTGCTTTGACTACTGAACTGATTTTAATGAAATTTGAAACACAGATACCAGAACCTTTAAAATGGGTAACCGCTTTAAAAGCTTATAACTCTGCAGTTCCACCAATATTAGAATCCAAATATTCTAATGGTAGGAAAACTATTCATAATTCATTTATAGATACCAGTACTCAAAAGATAGAGAGAGTGTATTTCAAATTTAAAATGTAAATATATAGGATAAATCACCTTAAGTTTTACATATTTAAGATCTTCTCAAACCATCAGAGATAATCATAATGCTCTTAAGCAACAATAACTAATGCTTTCATATTAAATTTCATCATCATCATCATTACTTAATCAAAACATTATGAAACATTTAGAATTTTAATAGCAATATGTATATATATGTAACAATACCATTAAGGTGTTACCTATTGTAATTTTTGAATTTGTAAAAAGATGACAGAACTACTTGCATAAGTGTGGAAAAACCAATTGTGGTGATAACTATTTAATATTCAGCCAGCTTACTGTTAAACACTTATTATGCTAATATGTTTAACCTTTTTGGTAGAAATCCCCCAACCACATAACTGTGTTTATTTATGAGGCAAATCAAGCTTTGTTTCTTTATTTTGCTACCATCTGGTCTGTCCTTAAAATGTTATGATGTTTTTAAACTTTTAAAAAGGTCACAAAGTAATAAAAACTTACTTTTATTGTTATTTTGCTGTAAAAGGTTTAAGTATATAATTTTGTAGGTAAATAAACTTGTAGGTTGAACTGGTAAAATACCACGTCTGCATCCATTTCTGCTGTGAAACAATTATATTTTATTTGATGGCAAGGTGCAGTTGCCGGCCATATTGAAATGAGACGACTATCCACCTATAGAGTAGCAGTACAAGTGAATGTGTACAACTTTTGTCAAGACCTTGAGGTGGTGTGTAGTTGCCCATGGGCTGCAGCAACCACATCAAGAGGTCTTTTTTTGTATCGGGGGGAAACCTTCTAAAGGTACCCGGCACCTTGGGGGAGGATACCAGGTTATGTGGGATTTGACCGCACTAAACCCCCTTGGTGGCCTACCTCTGCACTTGGGAAGGACTCTGGGATCTCCAGTGGAACGAACCAGTGTGCTCCACCCGCGGCGCCCTGCAAAGGGCCCATCTTTGGGAGAGCAGATGTGCTCACCTGCACCTTCCGATGCTTATGGTGGCATTTGGCCACGCATACACAACCATCTTACTCGGGGCTGCTGACTGAACGGATCGAGCTCCCACTCTTACCACCCACAACCCCGGTAGCCCCCTTATAGTCGCCTCTTACGATCAGGCAGAGGATACCTTAGCTCTATTCTTAACCCCTAAGCTATAGGGACATCCGAGAGGCCTGCATGTTTGTCTAAATTTGTTTCAATAATGTTCACTTCATTCCTTTCATTATTCTATTATTACATTTTACATTTAAGTATAATTTAATATTAAGCAATTTAAGTTTAAAAGAGTTAGTGTATATTTCCTTTTTCTATAATTTAATATTTAATTGAGCTTGTTTTAGTTTGAAGTGCCTTTTTTCAATCCCAAGATTACATAGTTGGTCAGTTAACGTTGTTGCTATACTTTTCTTATGTTATAAGAGTAACAATTTTTGTATGTAATTAATATTCGTCAATATTTTCGCGGTCATCTCCTCTATGTGCACTTATGAGCGATGAGATGAGCTGCACAAAAAGTGCCGGAGGAGAAAAAGTCTCAGCTGACAGCGCTAACATTTATATTCCACAAATACTTTTATTCAGGGATTGAAAAAACAGCAGTAAAACATTTTAATATTTAACTTTTATAAATAATTCTATTAAAATTTATGTAAAAAAGTTCACTTGCATTTCTCCTAAATGACATGGGCTTAATATGTGAAATTTGTATTACATAATATGTTGAAAGGTTAATATTTTAATTTAAAAAATAAATTATAATATATTAATAACATAATCAAATTGTTTATTTTTAATATTAATTTTTATTTATTTTTTTACTTTCATTTTTACAATTTTTACAATGCCCTTCCAGACCGCTCCCTAATAGAACGTCAAAAGGAGCGTTTGTCGCGGTTGGCGACAGCGTTGGCGCAGGAGAAGGGTCGGCTGGCGCAGCTGACGAAGGAAACGCAGATCCTGGCGGCGCCGCCCCCCACGCCCATGGCCGCACAGAGACTCAAGATCGATGTAGAACGGCTGCGGGATGAGTGCGACTCGCTGGCGAAGAGACTCGAGATGGCGGGGAGGGGTAAGACTTATTTGTTTAATTAAATAATAGCAATTTTTAACATTAAAACTACATTGTGGTGAGGTGTAGCAGAGCAACAATAGCCGAGTAGTATAGACACAAGTCCCTGATTCCAAACCCAGTGCCCAACTGTACTCAAGAAATTTTTATGTGCATATTTGTCGCTGCTGCGTGCTATGTCCATGCTAAGGAAAAACATTGTAATATTTTTTAACGTGATTTGCATCACTTTGCTTGCTAGTTACAGTAGTTACACAAACCACCAATTGGCAGCGTCTAAATTCCATCTTTGGAAACGATTTATCCTCCCCATTTATAAAGAAGCGAGGCGCCATAAAGCATGTGACGTGGTTTAATGGAGTGATTAATTATCACACAATTAATAAAAAAGAAGAATTCAAAATATCATGGTTTCTTTTTTTAAATAGATCTGGGAAACATTGAAGGAATATAGTATGTAATAAGTATGTTGGCCAATCCCTACTTCCCTACTAATATTATAAATTAGAAAGTAACTCTGTCTGTCTGTCTGCTACGCTTTCCCACTTAAACTACTGAACCGATTTTAATGAAATTTGGAACATATATATAAAGTGGACCTTGGGAAAGGGCATAGGATGGATTTTATCCTACAGGAACCTATAAAACAAGTCCAGGCGGGTGAATCCTCTGGCGGAGGGCTAGTTTATCATAAAACCTGTTCTTTTGTGTCCTTCGATATGTATAGTCTTTTAAGTATCTTTATTAACATTTCTAAATGCTTACACAAACACATATTTTTTCCTTTTATGTTTGCACAGTTAGACACATCATACTATTTCAAAATATTGAACTGTGTAAGGAAACATAGTTAAGTAATACCATATTATAATTCCATATAACATTGTAAATAAATGCAATTTGATCTACTTGAGGTATTCCACAAAAGGATATCTTACACTGATTCACCTTGGATTGCTACAGTGACTGTATGATATTGAGTTGTAGATCAATCATTACTGCAGTTGTTAGAGTTTAACAATATTTGTATTGCTTAATCCATTTTTTTTTATTAATCTAGGAACACGATTAATAAAAAAAAATGGAATTGTTTTTTTTTAAGTTCGACCGGGGAAGTATATACCACAGCTGCACACATTTTAGCCTTGAAGGATTGTGTTTTGGTAAAAAGTTAAGGATTCCGGCTAGATTTACATGAGGCGACCAACAGCCTCAGGGGTAACATTGCAACTGCAAACGATTTTAGGAAAGGCTGAAGTGACCACTGAACACGACGGGACCTGCACGCTTGTTTGCTACTCCATTAAAATAAAAAAAATCTGACGTTAAGTTACTACCATTGCCACATTTAATCTTTTGATGACATTGATCGCACACCCGTTAGCAGTTGCAACATTGTGCTAGAAGGAATACTCTGCGACGCGCTTTGTCTTTCGGTGCTTGGGGCTATACAAAAACATACAGTACGCTTTATTTGTCACCAAATATTTATTTGTTTTTTTTTTATGTTTACACAAAGCAGCGAAAACTCGGTAATTACATACAACATAAAAGCATTTTGACCAATTTCAGAGCGAGATGAGTCGAACAGTTTCTACAGCAACATCTACACCGGTCAGCGGCCGCCATCATCGTGGCAGTGCCATATGTGCACCTTCCGGAACCATCCTCTCCTGGACAAGTGCGAAGAATGCGATATGCCCAGGATATTTGTAGGTACGTCCCCCGCTACCACTCACGACTCTGGCTTTGGCTCCTTCAGGGACAAAAATAGGAGGGGAATAAGAAACGACACTACCAATGTCAATGATCCACATTATAAGCCAAATGTGGTTGGTGACTGTCGCGCTGTCAATGTGTAAACATTAGACAAAAATATACTTCAAATTTCAAGACTTACAAGTAGCGTGGATGTCCTAAACAGTGTAGTGCAATCAGACCTTTGATAGGTGATTTTTACAGGGTTCATAAAAAACGTTCTTTGAATATTCTAAGCTCTGCCTTGGGTGGTGTAAAAAGTCTAAAAAGGATGTGATAAAAAGATTTATCTATGGCAGTGTCTTTTCTTCCCAGTCGTCGGTGTACATTGACGAAAAGTTTATATATCAAGTGCATTTATAGTGCAAACAATTGTGGAGTGTTGAAAAACAATAACAAAATATGACTTGGTGTTCCCATTACCCTTTTGAGGCTATTCGTTGGACTTGAATTAGTGATGTGCTTTCAAAAACTTAACCCTGGCATGTTAATGTCGGCATGAGACTAATTTTAAGAATATTCCGACTATATTATATTAATATTTTAATGAGTGTTTGTTGGAATTTTCTTTGTTTGTAAATGTTCCTGTTTGAAAGATGACAGTTCTTATGTTTGGACTTGATTCTTGCATGTGTGTTCGTCTTTATATTGTACAATATTTTAACCACATAAGTTTTAGGGAGGTGTTTAGATGATTTAGGTAGCACAGAATGCCTTCACGTTCGAAGCTAGAAAACTAGGTTATATTGCTCACATAATTTTTCTAAATATGTATTAATTTGAATGAATAAAAAGAAAATTAGAAATTATTATAATATTATAATGATTACTTAAAAATGCTTTTTAGTAACTACATAATATATTTTAAAATGAAACGTTTGACTGTACCCTCGATGCTACTCGCCGTGGCCGCGGTCTGCGTGTGACGTTTTGTATTGATCAACGTGGACTGATGATCATTCTGCGAACAATCGCATTAGTTCTGTTCCATTGTGAATCTGATATCGAGGCAACCTCTCTATGTCCATTCCAGGTGGCAGAGCTCTTCGTGCGTTTCTGTTCTATCCATGGTGCTGGTATCACCCATGGGTTCGCAGCTGCTATTTGTTCCAGACAACATCAAACCTACAGCTTTTTAAATAATTGGTATCCCATTAGATATGAGGCACCAAACGTCGTAATCGAGCTTGCGTTTGATGATTTTGGCCTTATAATAAGGTTAGTCCATCGCGCTGCTGGGTCGACGTTCTCATCAGTTGGTGTGGTTTTTATGAGTTGGACACTGTCTCCTTCAGATGTTAGAGCGTCTAGTTTGACTTTTTCGTTGCGGAATGTTGGACATCCCATGAAATAGTCGCTCACTTTTTGTAACAGATGCATATTGAGCCGTGTTCCTCCAACCGTTTCGTCGAACTGGTTCGCTGTTACTCCGACTGAATTGAGTAAAATGCGGATCTCTTCTTTACGTGTTCCGATTGGTCCAAAGTAACCGCACATTGCGCGTGTTGCTCTGGTGTGCTGGGGTAGCACCCTGAAGTTTGGCGTTGGATTCGCCGCTTCTGATGCTTCTGCCATTACAACATCTCCACATATGCCTAGTGAAGGCACTTCTTCATAGAGGTTGTGTGAGTCGAGGTTCACAACATTTGAGTGATAACCGCCACTTCCTTGTACTACTGTCACTGGGAGCTGATGATTTGTAAGGTACACGGTTTTACCCGTAGCATCCTTAACTTCACCTATTCCTTTTAGAAACAGATAGATCGGTTGTTGAACGTTATACTCGTGCTGCATGATCGACTTGCAGAATTCCATTTCTTCAAAAGTCAAGTTTGTGTTTCCACGCTTGGCTTTTATATCTAGTAAGCGTGCCCAAAGTAATGCCGTTGAATAATACATCAACATTCCTTTAGTCATTTGCTTATTTAGATTTTGGTCGTCGCCTCCTATTGAGGAGTAGACTTCTTCGACAATCTCTGGTAATCTCGCGAACGATGGCGTGATTTCCTGATTGACGTTTAACTCTCTGACGGCTACATCAACTCCGAATATTGAATCAGCCCACAGGGGACTGCGCGGTGTTGGTTTTGCGGCTTTGTCAAGAGCTGTTGGCGGGGTTACCTCAGGTGAGGTAGGTCCTTTCACCTTCTTTTGAGGAGCAGACTTCTTTGCAACTTTCGTCGGATCGAATTTTTCTGGTTTTCCTCTATAGCCTGGGGCTATCTTCTTAATCTCTTCTGGTGTGTAGAGTTTCTTTTCTTGATTTGGGTTCATTTTCAAATAATTCTCTTTAGCGTTCGGCGTACAATAAATTGGGTTAAGATTAATGAACGTAGTAGGGCGTAGTTGGGCGTAGATTAATGAACAAGAAGTACAGAAGTTAAAACATAAAACTTTGACATAATTTCTCTTTTTAATTTTGATAAAACAGAGAAGGGCTAGTTTTCTAGTGTTGAATCTGAAGCATTCTTATTTTATAATATAAATTTTTGAACATGTTACCGATTTGAGTACTGGTACATTTTTATCACAATGGCCAGCGGGTGTTACTATTACTGATTTATTATAAACATATAAATATTTTTATCATCCTAGCTTATAAAACGTTCAAATTGTATAGTTTAGGAAAATTTTAAATTCTTGTATAATGTTGATTAGACTTAAATGATCGTTACGTAAATTTTTATTGTTGAAAGAAATTATTACATTTAGGTACTTTAAAATAAAATAATTTATTGTTTTAATTTGTATATTTTAGCTGAGTTTAGATTAACGCATCACTTGTTGACTGGTCATGTACGAGACATCACAAGATCTCTTTAAAGACTACATAACGCGCCTTGCCAAAAATTATTCCATTGAAATTATATTTTACACTTTTTGGAAGTGCTAGCCAGAATTTTAACAATCTTGCTCAAGCGATATTGCTCATTTAAAACATTTTATCTTGCATTTGATTTATATGCGCACCTTTGAATGTTGCTAGTAATGAATTTAAATATGTATTTAATTACCTTTATAATCTTTGGCAGTTTCTTAAAATTAGGTTTACTTCATCTTTGATGAGATTATATTTAATGTAATGGCGTTATAACGCACACTTTTAATAAGTTCTGTTATTGAGATGATGGATTCTATACAAAAATTGGGAGTTATATTTTAGAGAACACAAAATTATTCATATCTTTGAAACTGGAAAGATAATTCAGCTATTCCAATTAGTAAATTAAAATAATTGATCTTGTTTTATCGGATGAAATTCAGCTGTGATAGATTTAGCACCTGTATATAAATGTTTGAGATTTAAATTAAAAAAGGTTGTAGGTACATATCTTACCACAGTGTTAAAATACAGCTTAAATCTGCACTTTACACTACCAAAATAGAATTTAGGGTGTATGAGAACTCAGATTAGAAAAACTGTTCTGAAATAGAAAAACACAAACTTTTTACATTTTTACGATTTGCACAAAGTGACTTAGCAGGTGCCTTCACGATGTAGGATTTAAATGATTTATTGAAATATAAAAATGTGATCTTTGAGCTTTTATGTATACATGATAAAATAAAATGTTAATTTCAAAATATCACTTGTCTTTTTTGTAAAGTTCCTTCAATTCTGTTATTTTGTTGCATCCAGATCTTATGTATTTTATTTACCCGGTAGGAAATTTGTTATCTCCTTGGATTATCACACTAAACTACTTATTTACCTCTTTTTTAAATTTATTCGCAAAGCGACCACATCCTCTCGTTAAGACATCTTACAAAAAATCAACACAAATAAAATAAACACTTAAAACAAATCAACTTTTTCTTAATGCTAAATTGACTAATTTAATCAGCATCCCGGCCTCGTCCGACATGCGTATTTTAAATATATATTTTTATATAAAAGGCATTCAAAGTTAGATTTGGCGCTTTTGTGTTGTCTATAATATTTTATTTACATGCCTAGTGTACGGACGCTTAATTAAAATGATATCAATGGGACATACATAGTCCTTTTAATTGGTCTTGTTTTGGGACAGTCACAGGCATTACGGGATCTTGAAATCGGAATATTATAAAGATAAATCCCGAGGGCTCTCAACAGAAAAACTTTTTAAATATTCTTTTTTTTTTCTCAAAAATCTTAGCCCGCTTTACTTCCTAAGCACTCACCATTACTTGACCCGCAGTTTTTGTTATTTATTAATTCATTGATATGCTTCAAAAACTACCTTCAGCTGATATTGGTAAGTACATACTTTTTAATCTACTAATGTGTTGTCGTGGAATGCTGTTTTATTTGGACTTACATTACATAGTTTTATTATTTATTTATTATTTTTTTGATATTTTTTTTTATTTTTTATTTTTATACAGTTCGTTCACCAGATGGAATAACGGTCCGCCTTATGCCAGGTCGTCGGAGTAAGTATATTAATATAAGTTGAAAAAAAAATGATTTTAAACAAAAAATTGTATGTTAATTTATAATTATTGGCAAATAATTGGCGTATTTCAATTCGAAATTTTTCATTTACAGAAATTGTGCGGTCGTGGGTTTTATGAGATACGAGTGGTATTTCGGTAAAAGTTATTTTTAAGTAGTTAAATCTATCTTAAGTGCAGTAGTGTATAAACAATGACGTATCTGTGATATTCGCATTTGGTAGTTAGTTTTGTTTAAAAGTATGTTTTTAGTTAAATCAATTTTTTTTATTTTACACATTCCAAAAATAGGGGTAATGGTAGGTTTTGTTATTTACAATTTTTTATTGTTATCTTTGGTTAATTATTAATTTAAGAAGTAAATGAGTTATTAATGACGAATTTAGCGGTAAAGTTAATTGCAAATGATAAGATCGATGCTGTTGACCCCATTAGTATATTATCTGTAACGTTTTTCGTCTTTCCTATTCTCTGTGAGTGCTGTTGTACCAAGTGCGAATAACGGACTGTTATTTTCATTTCAACACTGCTGCACTTAAGGTGGATAGGGAAGAATAAGCTAGAATTATACTCTTATTTAGTTTTTAATTTTAAATTAAGAACTATTAACAGCAAAATCTGTGGCACATAATAATATTTCATACAATGTACAAGGAATAAAAAATAAATTTAAAATTATAGACTGAAAACCTTGTTAGAACAAAAATTGCCTATATTTTTAAACATTAAATATAGTGTTGCATCGCTTTAGCACAGTGTAGTATATATAAATATACTGACTTTTATGATTCAAAAGTAATTTTTATTTCTGCTTATGCTCTAAAGATTTCAACATAAATGAAAACTTTTACTTTGGTGGATAAATCTACTTCTGACTATAATTTTGTGTCCATAAAAATCAAGGTAAGACAAAAAACATAAAAGTTTTTTTATTACTTAAAAACTGTACCTAATACAAAGTGATGAAATAAAATGTCTAAATTAAAATAGCGTCTATTTATAAGGATGTAAAATTTAAACAATATAATTATGACATTAAGAGCCGATTTTTCGATCCCCGGATAATATTATTAGTCTATATTATCGCTATCCTTTCATATGTCATCATAAGAGTAACGATGATGGCGCCAGCATTTTTTTTTTTGACGAATACTTACTTTTATCCCTGAATAGTAGAAGATCCTCACTAAAAACGACCTTCACCTATCTGTTTAATGGATGAAAAGTATTTTATCAAATTTAATATATTAGAGAATATATACGTATCAAGTTTCCAGACGCATAAAAAGTTCATCTTTCAAAATCGTCAACCGTCACAATTCACACGCTCATAGCGCTCATTTTGATATAAGATTTATTTACTAAACTAAAGGTGAAAATAACTGTTATCTATTTACCTGTTTATACCTGCCAACAGTGCCAACCCAACACAGTACTGCCCAGTAGTTACGCCAGGAAAAAATAGACTACCCAACGTTTGCATATTTTACAGGCTTCATACTTTCGATATGTATTAAATTTATTCGTTAAACTCATGAGTGCAATATTTAATAAAAAGTCATTTTTCAATTTTTAATTAATCATAGTCTTGCCAGGATTTTTTTAGACAACCCATTAGAGATACCTATATTTTCTAATATATTTTTGATATACTTTTCATCCATTAAACAGATGGGTGAAGGTCGTTTCTAGTTCCGATCTTAGACTAGAATTGAAAAATCGCCCCTTGGTAACCCCAATAAATGATTACAGTCCTGTTAAAATGCTTTCCTTTGCTTATGCAGATTCTCTTTTGTTTTTAAAAATGTCCTTCCGTTATATTACGACTATAATATTGTTAAGAATTTTTTATCCGTCGCTTCCATTCAACTTGTTACACAAAGTTGTTACACAAACCTCTTCTTTGGAAATTAATAATATTGTCAACAATTTTTGATTTTAGTTTAAGCATATTCCTATTTTCTTCCTTAAAAAATATTACGATAAAATTTAAAAGTTGATTATAATACTGTTACTGACTTATACGAGATTCATAATAATATTCGCGTAGGTATATAGCTTCTCGCCTGTTAAAAAAATAAATAGACCAGAAATTATTCAAGCTTATCAAAATTAATTAAAATAATGTCCCACATCCATCTGATGAAACAAAAGACATTAAATCTTTGGATGAGACTATTGGGACAGTAATGTTAATACCGATAAGTAACATTAGAATTTAATTCCGTCTCGTAACTCTTACCGTTTTATTTATTATTAAATTTAATAGACAATAATATTTCTTCCCCCAACCCGCATTGGAGCAGCGTGGTGGAGTAAGGTAACCAACTTGCCACTCCAATAATGGGGAGAGACGAGTGCCTAGCAGTGAGACGCAAAAGGGGTTGCAGCCAATATTTTGTTTAATTCAGGCAATAAAATTATAAATTCGGGCAGTACAATATTACATTCTTATATAATAACAAAAAAAAATCAAAAAACAGTAATTTTCAGTAATATTCAATTTTTTTACACATTCTAACACGTTATATTATGTAGTTAATATTCATGTAATCCTCAAACGACACATTAAAAAAAATAGTTTATTTCTTTACACGACCAGACGAGCAAAATAATACAAATTAATATACTAAGATAATAATCTAATAAACAGAAATAATTTAATGAATAAGTACACTTAATTTTGTGTAAACAGATTTTTAGGACAAATATCACATAGTATACATTTATACATTATAATAAAAAATCAAGAACTTAGGTACGTTATTTTATTGTAGTGCTACATTTATTCGCTTTTGCCAATAAAATAGTAAAAGCACTTGTGGAGATAAATTTTAAAATTCGTTGAAAAACGATAAACGGAATCTTATATTGATAACGTACCTAATAAAGCTATGAAAAATAACAAGATAATAAATATAAATTTACCAAAATGTTACTGCGTGCATTGGATTCTAAAAAAATGTTGTTAATGTACATTTACCATTAAAAATATTATTTTTTTCACATAATCGTCAAAAATGTTCAACTCGGACTAATCACCTTTTATTCAATTATTATTATCTATCAAATATGTAATAACTTTTTGTAGTCATAACTACATAGATCGTCTATCTATCGATCGTCATCTAACTGAAGTTAATTTTTTGCTACTATCTATGTATGTTGGAAACAATCAAACGTCAGTCACCGCATAATATAGACAAAACACAGTATTATTTATTCTTATGCTGTTGGTATGGGCACGGGCAGACATCGAGTTATCGAAGGACCGCATCGCATTAATCGCGGTTTGAATGATGTGTCCAGTGCACCCCAAAGCTCGTAAATTTTGCAATCAGTACAAGACTACTGCCGCATAGGGATCCTGCTGAAGCATACAACTTCCTACTAGCGGCGTAGACAGACCATTACATTACATATTAGAAAAACGAAAGAGACACAAGGAGTAGGGTTTACGAAAGAGAGCGTTGAGTAGGTTTCTGGCGCCCCCTGAAGCGTAGCAGTAATCAGTGGCGGATCGGATAGGATTTCTGTTGGGGGGGGGGACGGGACTTAATGCGCGAAATTTGAGGAGGTTAAAAATTTCGTCAACGGGCTGATGGAGGAATTACAGGTTTGTCAAGGATGAAACCGAATGGTTCACTGATTCATGGAATACCGCTAGTGGCAGTAATCTATTACTAGGTACTTTATTTTACGTATGGGCTAATCAATGCACTGGAAATTGTCATAGAAGCACACAGAGGCAAACAAACAACAAAAAAAATAGATGAACATGGACTTAGGTAATAAATACAACTTCGGGTTCCAAATGCTTTTTCAAGTTTTCTTTGATCTCAAACAAAAATTCAAGTTTCGTACTGGCCGTTCCACCTGCGCAGTCTTAAAAAATCTGATGAAACTGTACAGTTTTATAACATACATGTAGCGATTTATCGGTACAGTTCGAATTGTACAGTCTGATCGTAACAATTTCTCGTAGCGTATATGGCCACCTTTAGAGCACCCGGGTACACACCGGAAGGTTTTTTTGTTTTTGTTTATTTTAACAAAAAATACAACAGACATCGTTTTTTTAAACAAGCTAAGTACTAGTTTTTTAAACCAGCTGTTGCGCCTCAATAATATTTACGGAGTTTTTTGTCAGGCCCTATATAATATGTTTAATTAAAATATACAGTATAATTTTAAGAAATAAGAAAAAATAAACTGGAAGAATAAAGAAAGTTAGAAAGTCAAGCATAATCATGCTTTATGTGTAATTATAGTGAAGCTTGTATAAAAGTTGCCATTTAATGTATTGATACCCAAAATTACTTTAAATTCTAATAAACTTACAATAAATTATACACTGAAATAAAATGTCTACGATCGCTTGTATTTCCTAGTTAATGAATGCAATTTTTGTTCCCGTTATTCTGCAACAATTTGAATAGGCATGATGACAGATTTTTAAATACGTTTCCTTATTGTAGGTACACGTCTCCTGGTTTAGAAAAAAGTTTATTTCAGCAATAAACTTAAGTTTTAACGTAAATTAATGTATTTTCTGGTATCTCATTTGAATTAAGCGCGAAAACGCTCGTAGGTGTCATGGCTTGCTCGTCAAACTTCAAGCAACACGATGACATTTACTGAGACGTGACGTCATTCCTTTTGATTGGCGTTTCAGATAACATGGCCGATTGCTGTATTTAATACTTTTATTTTATTGAAAATATTATTAATCTTAATGTTTATATTAAAATGGGATCATAGTTAGTTAAAACTCTTTTTTGTTTGTTAATTTACAACACCATAAATAATAGAAGAGGGAAAAAAACATACACAAAGCTGAAAAAAACTAAACAACGGGCAGCCTTATCGCTTAAAAGCGATTTCAGGGAACCATAACAACCAAATGAACAGTGTATATATTTTAGAACTTTTTTAGCATATATTTTTCTGTAAAACCATTTATTCTCTGATTATTTAATAGTGTCATCATGCCTATTGTGAAGGTGTCAAAAATTACCGACACAAAATCTCTTTGTTAAATATTTGCTGTCTATGTCATAATTTCATGTTAATTATAAATTGTTAAACAACTAATCTGACTCTGAGAACAACTAATTTTCAGTAAACAATGTCGCTCTAATAAAGTGTTATAATGTCTCGTAACATGGCATTATTTAAGCATTATATTTCTGCTAAACAAAAATATTGTTTTTACTAGGAAACCTTGTCAATAAAAATTTGTTCCTGCAAAACCTAGCCGTGACCAATAAAATGCATTTTTTACTACATTTGCATAAAACAGGATAAGAACACGTAGGCGAAATAAGTAATTTTGTATCATGTATAACGATTATACAATTTTTTTTGCGGTTGCCAGCTACACATGTATCTAAATAAACATAAAATAATAAGCACTATAACTCCCTTATTCATAAAGCAATATCCCTTGATGTTGTAAGCCTCTGTAATAAATATGTATTTTTAGTTTTCTTGTCGATGACATCTTTCGCTTCGAAAAGATTAAAAAATTAGCCTTATATTTTTTTATGAATAAGAGAGTTGCGTAATAGACCTTCAACTCAATCCCGGATTTATAAACAGGCCGTATAGGCCGCGGCCTAGGGGCGGCAGCGTCCTAGGTGCGGCCGTTCGCAACCCCCGCTTTCCTTAGGTATGTACATGGGGCGGCAGAAATAATGTGCCCTACACTCATAAAAATATAAATTCGGAACTGCTTCAACTACAAAAATGATAATTGAAGTTCTTCTAAAAGAAAAAAAATTAAATGAAATAAATCTTATGTAAAATAAGACCTAAAAATTACAATGTTTTCTTGGTCTTTATTTTGTACGTTTTCTTTTTAATGTCTAAAAATTGAGCTGGACTCAGAACACTTTATATTTTTGTCTTATAATATTGTTATTACTTTTATTTTATAAAATAAATATCGTGCCTATAATCACAAAATCTTTGATACATGGAAGAAGACACACTTGCGGAAAACTAATGTTTGAAAGTGCGCCGTGTGGTTTTAGTCATGTCATGTATGTGTCTTGGAGTCTTCTATGCGCCTTCTAATATGTACCGTGAGTATTGTCGGTAGTAAATAATCAACTTTATCAATTATAGCTGTAGCGCAAGTCTGTTCAAAAACAGAATAGTCATGAAATTGGAAGCGCTGCTTCCTGTTTCTCATACTTGATGTGACGTGTGAGATTTTTTCATTAATTCGCTAAAAACTCTTTCTGAACAATTAACAAACTTCCGTATAATGCGTTAATTGTTATAACAGTTTTTTGATGCTCTTTCACTTGTATTTGAAAAGATTCCTAGATATGTATTTCGTTAAAGTGCATTTATGATGAGTGTCTCTTGAGGAAACCCTGGCGACATAGAAAACCGCATAATTATGTTTTGCTAGAAAACATTTTCGATGAGGTTAGAGACGGGCTAATACCGGAAGTGTGTCTATTCCATGTTGATCATTATAATTTCGAAAACATTTTATTAACGATGTATGCAGTGGAAATTCTCACGTGTTTTAAAAGGCTTCTATAAAATTGTAACTACATGTTATCAAAATATAGCCCTAATTATTACAAGATGACGCGTAAGGCGTAATGGTCGCCACGTTACCACGTTACGTGGGTGCAAGAGGTCATAAGTTCGATTCCAAGCAAGGGGGATAATCTCAATTATGAATTTCAGTCTTAATTCGATTTGATCAAAGAGGTGTTGCCCTGGTTTGGTTATTCCATGGAGGTAAGATAGGGTTATTCTGGCTTTGTTATATGTGCGTATCGATCGCACTGTCAGGTGAGGCTATCAGTCTCGACCGTTATATAAATTCACTTCTTTTTATTAAATGATTATTAATTACTATGTTTTTCAAAATTACTTTTTTTATTTGAATGGAGTAGCAGACGAGCATACAGGCCACGTGGTGTTAAGTGGTCGCTGCAGCCCATGGACATCTACATACAACCTCAAGCAAGCATAGGTAAGTCTTGTCTGAGGTCGTATGCAGTTGCGCTGCTACTCTGGAGGCTGGTGGTCGCCTCATGTAAGTGTGGATGGCAACTGCACTTTTCCATCGAAACAATAGAATTGGTTCACGGCAGAAGTGGGTGCAGCGGTGGTACTTCCCCGGGCGAACGATAATAGTTCTACCACCTATATGACTTAATACTTATATTTAAATATCTTGGGACGAATTCCATTGCATACGTCGTAGTTGCTCATAAATATTTCAGTTATGTCCGCACTATTGTTTAATTAACGTAAACTTTATAAAACTTGGAGCAGCAAAATAATAAAACGAACACTGTGATTTCTAGTCGATGCTTCAAACTTCTGTTAGAATGTATTATGAAATAAGCATTTCTTTCTGTATAAAAATAATAAATGTGCTCACTTAATGTAATCAGGTAGTATTTCTGTATTAAAAAACTACTTATAATTTTTTATTCAAGTAGATGTGCCTGTGCGAGTTTTCGTTGGCTCAAATAATAAAATTGTCAGCACCTTCATTTTAATTTAGGAATAATGGGGCAATTACATTGGCCAACATGCAGGGGCTGATTTGGCATACATTGCTGGTTATCTGAGTACATTGTAATAAAATACTCAAGATAACCAGCAATGTATGCCAAATCGGACCCTGCATGTTGGCTAATGTAATCGGCCCTTAAAGGCTGCACATCCTACTTGCACAGAGCTCTTAATATTGTAATAATAATATTCTATAATTTATAATTTTAATGCTTAATAGTGTACTTAGTCATTATAATCTATGTACTTATTATTTTTATCAGCACATGTATCGAAATAAACTTGTTACCTATTGAAATTTGTTTAATTTATTTTGGTTTTTGTTATATTATAACCAGTCAGTATCACCAGCCCTCAGGGCCTCGTTCACTTTATGTCCCAAGTAAAGTTAATTGGCAAGTAAAAGCACGGTATGAGGGTCTGTTTATCATAATATATTAGTGCTACTCGAACATCGTGAAATTGAAGTTACGGGTGACTTTAACCGACAATTAGCGTACTTGTCACTTTACTTGATAGATAGGTGGTGAAAGAGGCCCTTAGACTTAGCATACCAGTCAGAACAGAAGACAATGACATCCTGTGTCTGATATTGAAATGGATAGGTACAATAATTAGGTAATAATATAAATTGTTTATACCTAATAACATTTTATTCGATCAGAGCAGACTTGCAGCTGCTCTGCGTACGCATCCGACCAAGACTTAGGGAATTTTGGATTTAAAAATTCAAAATTCAGTTTTGACGGGAAGTCGGGAAAGACATAGGTATTTATTGTGCTCTTGTTTTATTTTCATTTGGGCAACTGGGCACGGTCTCTCCCCATTATTGGGGAGGCCTGGAGCCTGGAGCTTATTCCACCACTTTGCTTCAATACGGGTTGGCGGTGATGCGGGTTAGTGGCCAACCCGCTGTCGGATGTTTTCAATCCGCCCATAAGGCCTCCGATAAGGTTTAACCACTATTATCTATCAACAACAACCGGGACCAATCTTACCTTCCGAAGCACGGAAACTCACATGTTTTTTTTTGCCACTAGCGGTCACTCATCAGTATCACACACATGAAACAAGGCCGCGCCCGTTTGGCAGCTGCCTAGATCGCTTGCTAGCTTGTCTCCAAAATTCCATCGGTAACGTTCTGGTAAAGTAGTCATCGCTTTACTTGAATACCAGACTGATATGACTAACTGATTACTGATGGATGACTTACTGAGTTTTTCTATTATATCTCGTCAATTTTCAACGAAACTGGCAAAAATTATACTTGATGCTGCCAGCATCATTCGCAAAGACTGCGATGCCATCAATGGAAAAAAAAATCATAATTCTGAAAATCTACCTAAATTACGGACGAAAGCACTAAGAATAATGCACTTACGTTTATTGGTATGAGGACGAAAGCGTACGGACTTACGAAGTCACAATACAACACCCTACTTACTAATCTTTGCAGTACACTACACCATCGATCAGGCATGTGATCAGGCAGTATACATATGAACTTGTTAGGACCTTTTATCCTGCTTTATAAAATCTTTTGTGAAATTCGGTACTACCTACCCTGCGAGATTTCATCGTCATACGTCAAATAGTCAATAAATACTAGATTAAGCATTTTATCATATTTATGTACCTAATAAATTGGTATGAAAAGTGGGGGTAGGCTGGCATGTTCAGGCCCACATTATATTGCCAACTATGTGCAAATTATATTTCGTTAACTTTACCAAAAAGATATTGAGGACATTAATATAAGTACAACTTTCTTTGGCACTCCACACTCATTTTCTTTGGCACACAGGCCTCCTCAATAATGAAAATTAAAAGACCAATAATTTACATTCTTATATGCTTATACTCTTAATATTTTTCAATGTTACATGAGGGTTATTAAAATAAAAAGCAAGTTCTAAAAGATTTAGGTATACCCATGGTATACCTATACATTTATTAAACATTTTTAACAATATTAAATTACTTTACCCAATAAGGTCACAATTACTTTTTATGCTTTGTACATATTATTGTTAATATTGTTGTTAGATGTAAAAAATGATTGAAATTACAAATCGTACCTAACTATGTATGTATTTAAAAATATAATATGTACCTATTCTGAATTTATAAGATACTTTAAATTAAAGGATTGTGAATTAATCCTTTTGTTTTTTATATGATCCTGTGTGAGGAGGTATCATAGTCATAAATATACATTCTACATAATATATGTTTTTTATAATAGGAAATACAGTGCATCATAAATATACATTTTACATAATATATGTTTTTTATAATAGGAAATACAGTGCATTTTTTTGAAGTTTTGTAAATAAAAAACAAACTTATCACAAAGGGCGATCAACTTTCAGAATAGCGTAACTTTCCACAAGGCTCTTGCCTGAACCTTGCTTGTAGTTATTTGTCCATAGGGTTCACCATAACCACTTTACTCTAATTTATTTAGTCCTCATGCTGATCTACTACTCTATTTTACAATACTTACCTAATACATAATATAGTGAATATAGTAATAAAAAAATGGGAAAAATTAAAAGATGCATATGGACTTGAGCCTCAGCCAAGGTAAGCACAGCTCATCATTTTACCTTGGATGTCAACACACTGTTGTCATCCGAGGCTACAGTGGGTGAGAACCATCTTTGGCAGTTTGCTGTGACCAGTGTGTGGCAAGGCTGCCTCGAGTCTGCACCTTGTCTTTGTGATAAACATATTCCAAGTTCAAACATTCTTTGAGAATCTTTAATTTGCCAAAAGCATGGGAAAAACAATTAAAATATATTAATTTGTCATTAAAATTGCAATGATTGTGAACTACAGTACAGTACTAATGTGTATTAACAGCTGTTCCAGTTTGAAAATTATCACTCTGTAAAACACAATGAAGTGTCCATAATTATCTTTTCATTCAGTCAATAATAATATACAAAATTAAATGTTAAAAAAATTACTTAACTTTTTATTTTACAATGAGATTGATAAGAATAAGAATTTGGGGGGAGGATGTAATGTAACAACCCATTATTGGAGGCCTGGAGCTGACTCCACCACACTCCTTCAATGCGGGTTACACCACAATTGACATGAAATATCTATAGATGCGGGTATACCAGATTGTTGGTGTGGCAATGCTTGCTGTGACGACGGGTCGCCACACTCAGTTGAAGCAACTTGAAATTAATATAGAATTTTTGTATTCAATGAAAATAAATATTTATTAAATAAATTAAATAGTAGTCATCTGCACCAGATGTGGCTGAATGGCCTTCCTACTTTTGACAGCACTTGACATATCTTAGTTTTATTGACACCCATCCTTGTTATGACCACATCCGATATAACTGAATGGTCACCCATCCTACTTTTGACCACACTCAACATTGTTTAGCTTTATTGACACATATCCTTTTCATTATGCTGTCTTTAGTTCCTGTTATAATCTTGACTTTTATGCATATTACTTGTATGAACATGATGTTTTACATCTACCTGGCGTCCCATGACGGCTCAGGGTTTTTTCTTCTAACAATGGAGTTTAACTAGAGGCTAGTTCATAAAGAGTTCTTGATTTTAATGTTAATCATATTATTTGCAGCTATAATAGCAATTAAGATAATTCATTCAAATGGTTCAGCAGCTTTGTTCATCACTTTTTACATTCAATTTCCAGTCTGAAATCTCAGCAGTCTTTAAAATTGATTTGGCATTTGGACTTGTAAAAGTTCAATGGTGAATTTAAGATCATAAGGATGTAGCATATAAGAGCAAGGAATTTTAACCTATCCCGTCACATATCAGCAGGCTTATCGCTCTTTAATCTTTAAGCTGCCCCACAACAGGCGGTCAAGCTGTCTGAGCTCTGAGTGCTGCATTCCACCTTTGCTGTAATTTATGCCTTTTCTTAGAATCCTCCACACTAGGCCGTGGCAGTCAAAGTGAACCTGTGCTCTGTTAAGAGTTCAATTTTCGTCAAACTGCTTCCTTTGTTATGTGTTCCATAGCTATGAATGCTGAATACAGATCTCAACCGTAGAACTAGGACTGCGCCGGGGCAATGTGTTCGGCAACTTAGCCTTATAACCCTTACAATATCTTAATACATTGTGATCTCACATTGCAGAATTGACTGTAATCAAATAGTACAATTTATTTGTGGAATTAAATTGCAGTACCCCTTTCTAAATTTTGTTTGATCTCTGCTGTATGCTCCCCATAGAATCTCTCTAGTTTCTTGTTGAACTTAGCATTTCTTTCATTGATATAGTCAATATCTGCATCATCATTGTGAATGCGTCTCCGAGAGTATTTAGCTCGCTTAGCAATTTGTCCTTCCAAGTCATCCACCATTTTATCGATTGCATCTTTTCTGTCTTCATGCATGCCATGTATTATAACATTGGGACCCCCGTAGAAGGCATCTCCATATTTCTGTTTTTGTTTTTCGTACTGTTCCATGTCAGCTGTAGGCATATTCTTTACTAGTCTGTTGTATTGCCGGACTGTGGCTTGTTCGTACGTTGAAAAGCCTTGGTCAGGGTTTTTCTTCTTTTTCTTGCGTTCTAGCCTCTCCGCCTCTGCAGCCGAAATATTTAACAACTTCACTCTGTCGTAGTCCTTACCCTGCTGTTTTGCTTCTTCGCGTTTCTTTTGGTCGTCTAACAGCCACTCTGCTTGGCGTCGCTTAGCCTCGTAGTTAGGCGGCAATTTGCTCCTAGCCTCTTCAGCCACAACTTCTTGGTGGTTATGAGTCCTAGCTTCATTCCTCGCTGAATGTAAAGATCGCAGTCGCTTCATACGTTCAGCTTGTTTTTCTGCAAAGGTCATTTCTTTAGTTTCCTTAGCCGCGGATGATGACGCTTCAGATACCTCGGTTGCACTCATTTTAAATCAATTTGATATGTACACTTCACGCCAAATATGTCAGTCGATGAATGCATTAATGCATCAATTAAACTCCAAAACAATAAATAATCCTTTTTCTTTCCTGATATTTTTTTTACAATTGAATTACACACACACACTAAGCCAAAACTCAAAAGAAAAGGCAAAAAATATGAATGAATGAAATGTCTGACTGACGGACGCTAACGTCCTGACACATCACACATGTTTTTTTTTTCAATTATGGCATCGCAAACTCATACTGCCAGCGTCAAGTATAATTTTTGCATCAATTTTTTGCCAGTTTCAGTGAAACTGGACGAAGTAATAACAAAGTCAGTAAGTCGTCAGTAATCAGCCAGTCTAGTCAGTCAGACATTCAAGTAAAGCGATGGCTACTTTACTAGAACGTGTTCGATGGAATTTTGGAGGCAAGCAGAAAAAACATATTTTAGCACTATTATTCTATTTCACAAACACTCGTACACTGTAATTAACCTATATCAAACAAAATGCCATCAACTTTATCCGATATAACTCAAAAATACACCAAGAAAATGAAAATAAAACACACAATATGTCTTTTTCTTTCGACTTCCCGCCAAAAACCCCCCATCACACATGACAGATAGATATAGATAATAAACTACACTGCGTATTACACACAGAGGTAGGAATCGTACAAAGACCAATAATCCTAAAGCATAAGAAGACAGCGGGTCGGTGTAACCTTGGTGTAACCACTTTGTTGGCATCTCTTTTTCGCAGCCAGTGTTACCCACTTATCATATTTTCCCCCAAATTTGGTAATCTACAATATCAAGCAAGTAAACTATAAACTGTTGGTTGTTTGTGAGTTTAGATTGGTTGACTGGCATAAAGTTAATTGGGCCAGCAAATTAGAGGACATACATATAGGAGAAAATAAAAGACAAATACAAAGATTTTTAATGTCACCAATATGGGTGTTTACAAAAGCTGTTAATACATATTTAGTACGTCATATTTACCTTAATGAGCTATGCAAATATTACAAAGATAAAAGTAAACACTTAGTTATAACGCAATATATAAAAATGTACATGTTGTGGACGACGAGCCCAGTGATTAGTTATAAGTTAAAAATACTTAGTTTGTACTTAGTTTGTAGGATAATGTGTAATATGTGTGTGTTTTTATTTAGATTTCATATTATTCTATTGTTCTTTCTAGATACTTCGTACTTTTATGTCGAGTTGTTGTAATAGTACTTTAAGTACGTAAATTGTTATATGTAAGAGAGACAGACAATGAGCGAGATAGGGATACTGGCGATAAGCGGCTATCTCACAAAGACGCTCGGCCTTGAGGAAGTTTCTGGAGTGCGTGCTGATTGGTCGGCATGACGCTCGGCCTTGAGGAGCTTTCTGGAGTGCGCGCTGATTGGTCGGAATCGGAATTAAATTGATGGTTGCCAGTCAATACGTCCAGTGGCCTGAATCCATTTATTTTCGGCAAGAGCGTCAGTTGGAAAACCGAAAAAAATATGACAGCAACATGAGATGAAATTCGTCTGGTAAACTTCTCATAATGTCTAATACAAAATGTATGGAGTATCTTTTTATAGTCTGTGTGAGTGAAATTTAATATGTCGGGAAAATGCTCATAACGTGCACCCCAGGCGCGGTCCCAGGTGGAGGGGTCACAGGACATGACCCCCCCCCAATCCGTCAGTCATGCGTACATGGAAGGTAAAACAAGCGAATTTGAGACACTTCTTCCCTCAAATTTCTTGGCGACCCTCCCCCCAAAATTGAAGGCTGCGACCGCGCCTGTTGCACCCAGCCTATAACATTTTATTGGTCTCCACTTAAATAGTTATATATAAACAGGGGGTATTTGAGCCTCCCGCTTGAAATGTAACTAACTACTAATGAGGTAACACATAATCTTTGATATTATTATTGTCACTGTTTTTGTTAAAAATAATTATATTTAAATAAGATGGTTAATTTTTTACTAATACGGGGAGGATATTTTGATTCGAGATCTGACAACACAATTTCGAATTTGACAATGTTTGAAATAAACAAATATAAGTTTATTTTCACGAATTTCACTATATTTACGTTGAATGACTAGTTATAAGACAAAAGTAATTAAATATCTATATATAAACAATACATATTTAGTACATTTTAAAGAGAAGTATTTAACTTACGCGTAAAATGTAATACCTTCCGGCAGCCTTCCTGTTTACGCTCACTGCGGCTCTTACAACCTAAAATAGGCTTGTGTAGTACATGTACTAAGAACTAAAAAGACCTAATTCCCGACACTGTACTAGACCGAACTATTCCGTAACGTTTCTGCTCTTTAGTACGTTTAGTTCACCCGGAGCGTGAACCGAGCGGAAGAGCGAGCAGTGACATTGACAGCAAAATGATGCGATCCGAACGATCCGAATGAATGAGCCAGCGCCGAACGTATCCGAATGGCTCTCGGAGTGCGCGAGCGACAAGGAACGCAAACTGTGTGAATAGGATAATTACGCAGGAGTAAGCGAGATGTCAATACTATACTGGGTTTCTTGCTACGTTCGATAGGCGACTCTTGCCTTAGTATTATTTTCACTTCGTTTTGCGGGCATTGGACTGTCAAATTTAATCCTTTACAAATAAAGACTAAGTTTATGTTGATAAACAGTGAAGTTAGCAAATTCGTCTGATTATTGTGAAACGGCTGAGTTTGTTTAGAGACAAAATTTAAAAATCAATCGTTTTTTTTCTGCGTCAAAGAAAGTTTAATTTCGTGTCGTGAATTTCAATTATTGCGTTTGCTTTGGACATTTTTCTGTGCGTTTTCAGTTTTATGTGTAATGGAAAATTGGACAATACTTATTAATTTTGTAAATAGTGTAAATAATAATAAACTGTGACAATTTTGTGGAGTGGCTAAGAAGTGTGTAGTTAGTTTTTTTTATTCGTTTGTACGTTAGGAATAACTTTAAAATAATATAAATACTGCATTAGATTAGTAAAAAAAATAGCATATCAGCTAATCATTGTAAATATTTGATTTTTAAATACGCCATTCTAACACTCCTATCCTAGAGAAATAAAATAAAATAATAGAATGACAGTCCTAAGCCTGTAAAGTATGAAGGGAAATCAAATATCATTTAATTTTATACAGAAAAAAAAAACATTTAATGAAAACTCGAGTAATTAGTAAGTTTTGTTATATTTTACGTCTGTCCACACAGATTCCGGCCGATTGTTCATTCCATTCTGGTTCAATTCATTCGGTCAAAGGAGCATGAACAGACGTCGTTTCTTACTGTACTAGTGAACTAAAAGACCGAACTAGTACATTTGAGCGATTGTACTAGTTTGGAGCGATCCGCTCAGTGACCGAGCACGCACAAGCCTAACCTAAAATACTGCAGCTCACCATATTATGGAACTAGAAAAATGTTATTTGCTTTTAATACAACACAATTTACAGCTGTGAGAATCGATTTTAACACATAAATATTATAAAACAACAATGTCACCCCGACTTCCACAGTTTGCCTGCCACATAATTAAAGGGCACTGTCAAAATATGTGGTTACACCGAAAAGGACAGAAAATCTCGCTCCCATCTCTTTTTAACAAGTTCTTTAAGTATATTTCGATCTCGCTTTAGCGTGCCGTAATGAAAATATGCCTCTGTCTATAGTACGTAAGTACATTATTCTTAGTCTAAGGAATCGTAGGAATAAAACATAGAGTGGCCCTGTTCTACTATAGAAACAGCACGTTATACAAATATCTGTTTAATCGACACAAACATGACAAATATCATGCTGTCTCGTTTTAACTAATGGATGGCTTCATAAGAATATTTAGCATTTTATATTCATTCCTAATAAAATAAAACCTTTGTATGCCTTTGTAATGCGTTAGCTCTTTTGTATAGTATATTTTGTCTTCTTTTAGTGGGGACGATATGTCACTGACAAGAACGAGACAGCTTATTATTTTCCGAGTTCGACACGGTATTTTAATGAATATGGGGGTTTAATTCTGAATAAAGAATCAAAAATCGAAAACATTTGCAATGAAATGTAATGTTAAATATTTGCGTCACTATTTCATATTTTGTCGCTCTGAAGTGAAGTTAGGCGCAAACGGTAAATATGACACGCATTTGGCGACTTTTGCGTCGAATGGAACGGACGCACTACATTGATTGATTGAACTGAAGTGCGCCAGTCAGTCGGTGTTTTTGAACAGTGTCTGTTGTGTGGAATCGTGCTTTTAATATATTTTTTTATAAATCCGTGTGTTTTGTAATTTTGTTCACGATGTCGGATGAAATCGCAGAGAATGGAACTGCGAACGGCGACGTTCCAGAGATCGAGCTGATTATAAAGGTAGTTATGATCCACGTGTAATTTACTAGAACCTTAATACTGCGCGTTTACTCCGCCTTCGCAGATTTTGAAGAGTTGGCAAATGCATCGAACATGTTGTTCTGTGTTTCATACATATTTATGATGTTCCATGAGTTAAGTTAGTGGGCCATTGAGGTATTTGTGAATAGAAGTGACTATCGTGCAAGGCGTGTTCGGCGTATGCATGAAAGTGTATTATTACTGCACTTACTACAGGTTATTTGGGTCACCAAATCCTATGTTTTCCGTTGCATTCTCACACTTCATGGTGTTTTCTTTAGAAGTCAGAATGAGGTCATCAGCTAAGTTATGTAAAATTCAAATGTAGATAGATACTTAGGTGCGCACTTACTAAGTGCTTATGTGTGTTTCGAACGACGTGACTAACCACTATAAATGTTTCTCACGATTTTTGTGTACATTGTGTCAATAATACCTTTTTATTCATCAGAGTCCCATATGATATGAGGTTACTGTTTCATTTTATACAAATTTAATATTTCTTGTCAACAACTTGCAAGTTAGATAAATACATATTTCATTTTATCCTCAATACCTTCAACTGTTCCAGAGAAAAAGGGTCTTGACTCAAAAACAGGCATAAAAACTGATAGTTGGAAAAAGTTTCATGGTAGTAAAGGTTTAGTTACTTATATTAAATATGTTATATGTATGTATAGATTTTCCATAACAGACTGACTGGAATTCCTTTCCTTAAAGTAGTAGTAGTATGCTAGTCTCTTGCATTATTAGTGCTGCTGTACAGCTACTATAAGATATATTACTTAAATATATAAGATTGCTTCACCAACCCGCAGCATGGTGGAGTAAGCTCCAGGCCTTGGTTGGGCTTCCATAAAATACTATATAGGCCTAGGTGCAACATTTTATGAGCATCTAGAGGTATTGCAAGAATCCGCATCAATTTGGCTGTTTCAGTAAGATAAATTTAGCACAGAGTGGGTTTCCTCATTATTGGAAAATTACTTAGCTCATGACATTCATAGCCGTATATTATGATTCCTTAAAAAACAGACACAAAACAGAAATTTAAACTCATCATTCTTGTTTATCTTTGATCCCACTCTAGGATCTGATCCTGGTTCGACTGCAGAGTCCAACCTGGCTTTGAGAGGCCGTATATGAAATTTTGCAGATTTCACTGGTTTACTTAATTTTTGTAGGTGGTAGATTTATTATGGTTCACCCGGGGAAGTACCACCGCTGCACCCACTTCTGCTGTGAACCAATTCTGTTGTTTTGGTGAAAAGGTGCAGTTGCTGGCCATACTTGCGACTACCAGCCTCCGGAGTAGCAGCACAACTGCATACGACTGCAGACGACTTACCTATGCTTGCTTGAGGTTGTATGTAGATGTCCATGGGCTGCAGCGACCACTTCGGCCTGCATACTCGTCTGCTACTCCATTCAAATAAAATAAAAATTACACATGAGATTTTGCATTTAAAATACAGTATGTATTTCCATAAGTTTGATTACACAATATAACTGATTGTTTCTATAATAATCTATTAAATTAGCCACTTTTATCTTGTGTCAAGAATTATAATGCAAGTTATAGGTTACATTATAAGATTTTTAATGTAACTTTAAACTTTTATTAATAATTTGATATTTTTTTCAGAGAATGGATTGACTACTCCATAAAAATTTTGCCAAAATCAATTGCAATTTCTGGCCCATTTTCTCTCAAAATTGACTAAGTTCAATATTTTATTACTATTTTTTTTATGAAAGTGGTAAAAAGTGACTAATGTATTGTATAGGCGATTTTCACAGCAACACATAGCATTTTTTAAAATCGATTTAGATTTCTAAATGATCCGCAAATATGTATAATATCCTATGCCTATATGTGTATCCTATATGTACGTGTATCTTATACCTATTACAGGGATTAGGTATATTAAGCGAACCTTAAACGAAAAAATAAAAAAGTGGCTAATTTAATAGATTATTTTATATTGTGCAATCAAACTTATAGAATTTCGGTAACTGCAAAAATTCATATTGTGTAAAATCACATAAATCAGCAAAATCGGGAAAATTTTGTATACTGCCCCTTAAGGCATGTGAGAGCTGGAGCAATCTTTTAATTTGGATCAAACTTCAGCTACAATTTTTAATTTATTTTCATCTTATTTATATATCTTTATTGATGGAAAAAAAACTTTGATTTACCATTTTTGTTACTCCTTTATGAAACAAAATATGAATAAAAGCAAAATTATGTACTTGACTTAGCTAATTCAAAGCTATTGCATTCTTCTCTTCTATAATAGACTAGCGGCCGCCTGCGACTTCGTCCGCGTGAACTTTGGTATTAGTTATAGAATGATGTTATATAGTCTAAAGCCTTCCCCAATAAATGGACTATCCAACACCAAAAGAATTTATCAATTCGAACCAGTATTTCCTGAGATTTGTATGTTAAAACAAACAAACTCGTCAGCTTTATATTATCTTCTATAATAGATTTATGCACACCGATTATAAATGCAATGCAACAGTTTGTATAAATGTATGTTACTGATGTTTGTTGTTGCATGAATATCTGAACGGATCAGCATAAAATTTTGTACATAGATAGATTATAGACTGGAATAGCACATAGGCTACTTTGCACGAAGTTCCAAGAGACAAAGATGTGCTGTTAGTACTGTATGTGCCAGTTACTATAATCTTGTTGTTTACTTTTTATTTAAGCAAATTCAACAATAATGTTTTTAAAATAGACTTCCAACAGTTCCAACTTCATAAAACTTGAATAGATAATTTAGTACTGAGATAAAAAAACTGATATTATAATACTGACATTATAAAAATATCTAATAGACACAATTTAATGGATGAATATCACTCTGTAATTACGTTTGTACTCCACCAACCCGCATTGGAGCAGTGTGGTATAATAAGCTCCAGGCCTCTCCAATAATGGGGAGAGACCCATGCCCAGCAGTAGTACGCAAAAAGGGTTGCAGCCAATTACGTTTGTGGAGTTTTTTTTAACAAATTAATATTAATATTCTATTTCCTATTGTAAAAGCACATTAATTTTCCAGACAGCAGAACTGTTCATTCACTTTCAATTCTGTTTGCTTCCTTTGGATAAAAGCCAATATTCAAAACTGTAGCTACAATGTTTATTTGTGTTGATGATTGTTGTGGAAAGTGGCTCAGTGTGTTACTAAGTCAATGCCACAAACTTGGCCATTTCCTTTAGGATAATTTTTTTAAATTTATTAACAAACATCTCTCTTTAGATCTACTTTAAGTGCAGTTTCAAAAAAGTTGCTGTACATTGGTATATATATGTCCATATTCTTTTATTGAAAAAGTATAATTTTCGTGACAAATTATTGTTTTTGAGTATTTGATCGACTTGCATAATTAAAATAAATAATTTAACTCTTTTAGTAATCTCGAACCTAGAAAGTTCGTTGACAGTTATAATCTATTTATCAGTACTATAGAATTCATTACATCCTGTCAAACATAGTATAGTTACTTGTACTATTATTTATTCTGTGGTATAGTTAATATCACGATTGTTTATCAGTACAGAGAAAGTTATCTTCGCTTTTTATCATACACCCGCCGCAAAGCTACTCCTGAAATTAAACAAGATGTTTGGTCATTTGCAATGTGCTTCTAAATAGCATTAAGAAGTGCAAACATCTGCGGTGGGTATACACTGGAACTGGAACAATTATTCAAGGTATTATTATCAGCAAAAATAAATAACAAAAGTAGCGGACCTAAAACTGTGCCTTGCGAACTAGAGATTTCGTGTTTGATGCTCGTAAATTCACATAATGTTTTGGTCATTTATCAAGTAGTTGTTTGCCTAGTGGGGACTGAATTATATAATTTTAATTGATATACGGATAACGAGAACATGGAAGCAGTTTAAAGTCTAGGCACGAATGTATTCATCTACGTACAAATGTTTTCTTAAAACGCAACCATCCACGGAAGCGTTCATTACGTTAATGATCTCAAAAAAAGATTTGGATAACATCATATTACCTATATTATATTCTATAGAGCTAAAATTATCATATTCTTAATACATTTATTAAATAACTATGGGCAATAAAAGAGCTAAGTACGAGCTAGTACAATTTTTGCTTGTTAGTCACTCAAGTTTTCTTTACTGAAGAATGCAACGCTCTCAATATTTTGACTGATTAAAACGATTTGTACGTATTAGAGAAACGCATCGTAGTAACTAAAAGGATGGAATACTGTTCTATACACAAATTATTCTTTTTCATCCATATTTTTATTACTTATTATGTTAAGACTAGAAAAACAAAGAAAGTCTAGGTCCTCCTAGTCTCCGGAAGATGAGCGTCGGATCGGAATACACATTGCGCTGCTTAAATAGGACTTGTGGAAATTTTCCTTGTTCAATTAAATGCATCCTCAGGCGAGCATTCCGTGCGAGAGAGCGCATGCGCGCCTTAGAAACAGAAACCTGCGCGGGCGCCGGGGAAAGTGACACCGCACGCGACAGCGTGCCTCCGGGGGCCGAGTGACAACAACGATTAGCATGTCCACTGGGCATACTCGCTTATGATTCATAAATTGTAACTGCTGCTTACAGCTTTCAATAAAACGTGATTCGTTTCGAAAAAAGATTTCAACAAGAAAGTAATGTTGTTCCCTGATAAACTGATAAGTGATAACGTAAATCGAATCGTGTCGACTGAAGCTAGGTTATTTTATTCCTATAACAGGACACAAAACATATTTGTGCTGTGTGCAAGAGCAGTATAATAGAAGACGAATAGACTCCTTATATAAATTACAATCCTCACAAACTTATTATAATAAACATAATAAGCGGTAAGAAAAATACAAACCAATTGATCATTTGCAGAAAATGGCGCAAATATACGTTGAGCAAAAACTTGCCCGCCGCCCACCGCTGGTGTTTTTTTTATTGCAATTAAACTTTATTGTGATCAAAGAAAGTAATGTTGTTCCCTGATAAAATGATAAGTGATAACGTAAATCGAATCGTGTCGACTGAAGCTAGGTTATTTTATTCCTATAACAGGACACAAAACATATTTGTGCTGTGTGCAAGAGCAGTATAATAGAAGACGAATAGACTCCTTATATAAATTACAATCCTCACAAACTTATTATAATAAACATAATAAGCGGTAAGAAAAATACAAACCAATTGATCATTTGCAGAAAATGGCGCAAATATACGTTGAGCAAAAACTTGCCCGCCGCCCACCGCTGGTGTTTTTTTTATTGCAATTAAACTTTATTGTGATCAATACAAGGTTTAAAATGCAACACACTATTATTGAAACCTTGACACTGGTCTTAGATCATTGGATGAGTGACCTTACGTCAGATGTCTCATGACTAACGTAGGTATTGTTGTATTGCTAAGTTAAATAAAAGCTGCGGTAAATATTAAAATAACAATAAATTGTAAAAATTACAGCTATAGCACAATGAATAAATTTTGTCGTAAAACAACTATTAAGTGAAGTATGGAACGATTCAGTTTGTTTGTATGTCATTATTTGTTTTATATTTTTGTTTGAGAGTAACATGAAATATCTTTAAGATAATAAAAATAATGTAGTTTAAAAAACTAAAAACACGCTTTTGTGAAAATACGAACTAAAAAGTAAAAAAATAAGAAGAAAATGTATTTTACTGTAAAAAAAAGCGTGGGGTGCATGGTGTCAACAGTAACAGTGGTAAAAACCACCCCCCGCTTTTTTTTACAGTAAAATACATTTTCTTCTTATTTTTTTACTTTTTAGTTCGTATTTTCACAAAAGCGTGTTTTTAGTTTTTTAAACTACATTATTTATTTTTAATTTTTTAGTTGGATTTTTATTCTCAAATTATTGCATTATCATCGGCCCTTGACCCCTATGCAAATTTTCAAGTTAACCAGACGCTTAGACGTGTTAAAGTACCTTAGGCCACGAACTTATCAGCCGCCCCTCGTATATTTTATTTTATCCTGATGATCCTAGTTACGACTTTAACATAAAGTTATGAGATTATTGTATTGTCATCGGTCCTCAATAAATCTACAAAGTTTGAACGAAATCTGGCCGTTTAAAGTGGGTCAAAATCGCGCCCAAAGAAGTCGGTTACAAACATACAAACATACAGGTGAAGCTAATAAAAAGCGTGTAAAAATCCTCTTTCAATACTTTTAAGGCAGGACAACGTCTGCAGGGTCCACTAGTTAATACATAATGACGTACAGAGAATATCATCACACAAATTTAATGTCATCTAGTGATCGCCCCAAGGTCGAAATTCGATCTAGACGTAAAAAAATGCCTTACATTCAAAAGAATACAATATACGACATCACCTAATTGTATTCTTAACTTTAATTGATCACATACGATCTAAAGCAAGATAGCATTGTAGCTCAACAAATATATTCAACCTTTGATCTAACTTAACATTGCTTAGCTTTGCTAAGGCATGATCTACAAAATTATAAAATTGCTCCCTCTGTCCACCTTACCTATCATTCTATAGGTTTGTAGATTCAAAAGACAATAAGGGGTTGCCAACCATGAAGCTTTTATTCGCAACCAACTTTGCTAAAAGATCCATTCATCAGTCTTAAGTCCACTGTTAGACAAAGACCTCCCCTAATTTTAATGAAAGCATATTTTCACTTAGTCTGGTCTTCCCTCTCGGGCATTACTCTAAACGCTATCGTCCGTAGTATCGTGTACTTTTGAGCGATCATTTTGTAAAAGTTTGAAGGGTTATAAAATTATAAAATATCCATAGACTCGATAACTTTACTATAAAGTCGTGCATTCACAAATAGGGAGGTCAGAAAAGCTTAAAATGTGCTAAAAATTATGTGACTCTTCGGACTTCAGATCTTAGAGTAGAGCCCCTGAATCCAGCGACTTCACACTGTTGTTTTCAGGTCGTGTATAATATTTATTTTATCATTAAAATATTTTTAAGAACGAATAAAAAGTATAACAATATGCTCTCCTCCGTGTGAACTTTTGAAAATTTGTGAAAATTTCATGCTCCTCTGATTTTTCTCCAAATGTTTTTCTTCCCGTATTAATGAGTATGGATGGATTACGTGCTCATTAAATTTATTTTTTATACGGCAAACGATTCCTTGTCTTCCTGTTTACTTTATTTGATTATAGTGTTAGTTTAATTTATAATTATTGCTTGAAAAGTAATCAGGCCAGTCTCACGTAGATTTTAGATAGTAACCAATCGTACTTGTTAAGTTGAGTTGATTTTTTGAATTTTTTTTTTCTATGCAATTCCAATTTTTCAAATATCATTATTATTACTATATTGATTTTTACTGACGTATACGAATACTTATGTTTATTACATCATCACTAGAAAAATTATACGTCTACCAATATTAAAAATCTCACTAGGCGTTTAATTCACTACAGATTATTACTTCAAAAGTTTGGAAATTGTATTAATTGGAATCGCTAACATTTTCGTTAAGAGTTATCTTAATGATTGGTCCGTTTTTAAATTGCTATTATATGAAACGTCTCCAATTAGCTATTTTTATCTGAGGAATTTGTAGTCAGTTATTTCTACGCATTTACCCAGTTTAGCTTCTTTATCTTGTTTGGCAGTTGATTTTCCTTGGTAACTCTATCTTGCATAAAATTTATGGTTTCTTTACAATAAGCAACCAAATAATCTCTACGGAGATTTAAATTATACTTTTGCGATTTTAATCTCACATTCAAGGTTTTCAATGTGGTTAAAATATTACTCCATTGTTTCTGATCATTAAAGGTTGGTATTATTTAAAATATTTCTTCATTTAAGTAACCACTTTATTGTTAAACGTTTTAATCTTTTTTTGTGTATAATCCTATTCTTTTCATTATTATCTAATTTTGTTAAAGATTTCCTGTGTGCCATTCCTACAACTGACTAAATATAACGTAACATTTAAGACTTATACCTGGACGCCCGAGCGTTGCTCGGATAAAAACAATTTATTTATTTGGTTTATTTTTAAGCAAAGCATTCATTGACTTAGTGTTACTTTACAAATCCTTTTGAAATACCTAGCTCCCAATTAAAAAAAAAATTGTCACAAAAAAGTAATAAACGCAACTTGCCTACTTTTGATTTGAAACCCGGGTCTCTAGCTCCGTAGTCGGCTTTCGAAACCATTCGACCAAGAAAGCTTTAATTCCCTTGACGAAATTTTTATAGAGGTCTTTCATAATTATCGACATTGTCATTTGTTTGAAGTGTGGATTGTCAAATGTAGACCATTTCTACGCCACAATATTATTAATATTTTCCAATAGATGTCGGTAAGAGTATTTTTATATTTAACTGCATAAACATTAAAAAAAACGACAAATTCTATCAATAAAAATTTAGGATCGATTTATCATCCCCGCAACCAGTGTACTAAATTTCATCAAAATCTTTGGAGCCGTTTCCGAGATTCAAAAAATATATTTAGATATATACAAGAATTGCTCGTTTAAAGGTATTAGATAAATAAGTGACATTTTCGTATATTTTGACAGAATCTATTTGTCTATAAAATCTAAATCGGTGACATCGCCATCGGTGTCAAAACTTTTGGTACACAATAGAAGTTTTACTTTAGGTCATTTTATAGACCACGTTATGTAAATCGTGTTGTAGGGAATGAGGTAACATTCTGAAACTTACGTAACGTTTTAAATGTTATTGTCGTTTTATTGCCTGTAAGTTTTTTAATGTCAAATGTTGCCAGGTCCTATGAGTTGAGAATTTTCGCAGTTTTTACTTTAATATCAATACATTGTGTTGTATTGTATAGTATATACTTGTAGAAGACTACAAGGTCGTTAACCCTCAGTTAATCTGGTGCCTAAAAATACTCTAATTTATCTGGTGGAGTCCAAGGGACTCTACCAACATTTTTTTGGTTTAAATAAAAACACATTTACAAATAGTAACAAAATTAGGTATTTATTTGAGTATCAATTAATACACTATCAGAATTTTAAATCAGACTTTGGTATTTATAATCACTTTAATTTTAAAAACTTCATAAAAATAGAAACAAAATTATCTTCTAAATTTAACTATCAAAAAGTAGTGCCAACTTCTGGCTATCATAAAAAATATAAACTTAAGTATATTTTAACTTTTCACTTATGAATAATAATAAAAATATAGTATAATTTTGGGAAAATTAAAAAAAAAGATAAGTTTTTATATAAAAATAAAAAACGTGCAGCTGTTAGTCTTTAGTTGAGGCAACAATGGGTACAAATTTTTCTAGTACAGCTTATATATACGGGCTTTTACAGTTATGACATAAATATACAGTCTTTCTCTTTAGGCGTGAAAGACATAATTATGTGACAATATTTTCTTTGGTTTGTAGGCAATTTGTCATCATCATCTTGTTCTTCGTTCACCAAAGGTACTTTTGCGATGTCAGATATCAACTCGCGCAGCTGACGAGGTAGTATATCATTGTATAGACGCAATATTACAATAGATTCAGCATCTAGATGATCTAAATTCACTATCTGTCTACTGGACGCCATTTTGTAGCCTAAAAAGAAGAAATTCTCTATTAAAACTACAAAAATACAAAGTTATGGAATTAGTAAAAAAGTAACACAAACGCTCTGGTGGAGTCCCGTGGACTCCATGAACGTAATAACTCACCAATAAATGAGCGCACACGCACGTTTTTCCGCTCCCGCACGCCGTGCGCTATTGGAGTAAGGTACTGAGACGCATGAACTTTTATGTGAAATAACAATATTTTTACAACGCTTTGAAAATTCTGTGGAGTCCCTGGGACCTAACAGATCAATTAAGGGTTAAGGTGCGGTAGGAAAATCTGATTGTCGCAGATCGCGAAATTATCACACCGATAACTTTTTACTGTATACCTATCTATACAACACTTTCATAATTTAATGTCACGTATTTGATGATATGGCTTATGATATCACTTTCTGAATTCATATTTTTACATATGAAAGCAACATTTTTGTCAGGCAAACAAAATTTATTACTCATATTAATATATTCGAAATCGAACAAAATCGATTTTAAAGAAATGAAAGCAACAGGAGGCATATTGGACGGACCGCTCATGATTATCGAATCGATGTTCATGGTCACTAATAAATCGATGCTCTTTCAAAATGCGATGAGATCAAGGAAACGAATTAATTCGAAATCTAGTTTAAAGCTATCGACACCGCTCGTTAAGACCGATGCAACAACAGTTACATAAACCTTTTTGTGCATGTAGTCTACATTTGAATTTGACCCGCTGGGATTTTTATTCATTTTGTATTCAAAAAGCTTCACATTGATTTACTTTAGATTAGATTATATTACTTTTGTGCTGATTTCTGTATTTCGGTTTGCACAATTTTTATACATATTAGTTGATTGATGTATTATGACCATAATTTAGTAAATTTTAACTTAAAAATCTTAATATCAATTGATTTGTGGATAAGATTACTAACATCACTGAACCGCAGTCTGTCGTGGTGGCCTGTCGTATACGAGGCGATGACTCATGAAGAACTTTTAAAGTCTAAATGTACTTACGTTAAAAAAATAACCCGAAGTTTAAGCCAGCCTACTAAGTGATTAAGAGCGGAGTCAGACTACTTAACATAATTTGACAAGTAAGATATCATTGGAAGCGTACAAACCGATCGACATCAAAAGCAAATTCATTTTACATTAACTTATTGAATATTAATTGAATATGGCGCCAAAGCTACGTGAACTTCATTTAATCATGCCATGTTGTTAAGACACAAAAGGAATGAAATAATAGCACATACTAAATTACATACTTATATATTTTTTTGTTTGATAAGTATAAAATAAATTGTTAATGTTAGAAAGCTAAAGACATGCGCTTTTTAAAATTATTTGATGCACTTAAAGCTAAGATTGTGAACTTAAACATAACTTCACATCAAATAGCGATTCCTTCATCTGTGGTTCTAATTGCGAGCTTAATTAATTTGGAAACTTTTTTATCCTGTTGTATATTATATACACACACACATTATGTGGCTTACATCTCAGTATTATTATGTTATATTTTGCTCAAGGTGCAAGTCTTCCTTATAACCAGTACTTACAAAATTTTCCTGATTGTGCTATATGTATGTATATACAACGGAATGTTTCGAAATTATGTATTGTGTGTTTTGTTGTCGACTTGTATGTATTAAAACTTGTGATATTTGATCATTATTGCGTCATTCGGTTTGTCGTTATTTTCGAAGTATTGTTAAGGATAAATGTTACACTAATTTAGTAACGCTTAGCCGGTCTGTAGCAGTATTTCACCTGCAGTAAATAAAAAGCCCTAATCCTATTCTCCATTAGTTTTAGTTTACGTTTAAGCCGTTTAATAGACTAATAGTCAAGGTGTAAGGACGCATTATTACAGTGTGCAGTTATTACAACACATTCAATTATCCCCCTCATAATGGTTTTTCTAAAGGTGAGGACAGGTGCGACTGTTGAAGGGGACCCGGCTGGCGTGTGCGCGACAAGTTGAGGGGAATAGCTTTGACATCTTTTATAACTGGGTTCTTGTAATTGGTATTTTGATTGATCAAAGTATTAAAGATTGAAAATGAATAGGGTATCAATGGGCGCATGAATAAAATAGTGTCATTTAAAGACAACGTTTTTGACTTGGTATTAATTAACTTCTTCACGTACGTACCTATAAAAATAATGTAGACGTCCGCGCCTTCTTTTAGAATTTTTGTACAATAAAAGTAGCATAAGTTACTCCTTTTTATATCAGCTACCTGCCAGTGAAAGACCCGTCAAAATAGGTCCAGTGGTTTCAAAGATTAGCCGGAACAAACAAACAGACAGACGGACAGACAAAAATTGTAAAAAATGTTATTTTGGTATCTTATATATAAAATTCTCGTGTCACAATGTTCGTTCCCGTACTCCTCCGAAACGGCTTGACCGATTCTCATGAAATTTTGTGAGCATATTGAGTAGGTCTGAGAATCGGCCAACATCTATTTTTCATCCCCCTAAGTAATAAAGGTGGCCCACCCCAAACATTTGAACGCGTTACGGAGTTCGCGGGCACAGCTAGTACATACATATATATACGGTACATATGAATGTTCATATGCATGTAGTAAAAAGCGGTTATTTTAATATCACAAACAGAGTGTGTTTGTGATATTAAAATTTTATTTATTTGTATGTATAAATGTATAGATAAGTGGAACCATCTTATTTCATTCCAGAAAAATGAGGAAAAGAACATTCGTAGTTGATCACATAGTTAATCGGAAAATTGTTCATATATATTTTTCTTTTCCGTGTTATTTTGCTATACTGGGCAGACATTTGGATACAGCGGTTTTATTGTTAAAACCTTATTTAAAAACCAACTATTTTGCTGACTGCCCTAAAGTAGCCGACCGTATGTACGAAGATATGCTTGCATTATTCCACCACCCCACGTCAGCCTTAGGCAGGACGTGTCTGCCGGCCACATATGGCGTTTGCCAACAGCTGCCGTTCGTTACGTTGATCGGCCATTCAAATTCGATAGCTCAAAGTCCTGTTTTTTAAATGTCGCTGTGACAAACAAGCCGTTTGCTTTCCATTATAAATCCTCTTAACCTTTCTTATAAAAATGCTTAATTCATCAATCAAGTGTAACAACAAAATTTTCTTCTAACGATTACATAATAGTATTTTCAAATTTTAAATAGTTTTATAATATTTAAACTTCACATAAAATCAAACAATATTTTTAATATAGAAAGATGTAACCGAGCAGCTAAAAACTACTGCAATTTAGTTAATCAAGTGTCTATTTTAACAAAATTTTCCTCAAGCGATTAATAATGCTACTCAATTTTTTAAATTTTTTTTTCAATCATTGCACTTCGTATAAAAATCAGATAGTATATTTGAAATGACTAAGATGTAACCAAGCAGCTAAAAATAAATATACTCACACGACACTCTTATTGCAGCAGATTTCGTGAAACGCGCGTTATGTATCCAAATTACATTCACGTGCAGACATTGATTTCATATACAAATGATAAGATCTAATTACTTATCGAATGGCTTCTTGGCCATTTCTCTCCGTACCGTAATTACGGGCATTTTTAGCGTTAGCTCGGGTAACACCTTTTCTGTGTTGTTTTTATGTCTTCATTATAGTTGCGTGACAGTTGCACCACGCCCCCGGACAGTATCTGTTTCTTTTGCATCAGTTCTTCATTTGCTTCGGATAGATTTTTAGTTGTTTTTATATTTACGTAATGTTTCTCCACTTCATATTTCATTTATAACTATTGTGTTTCCGTTTTGCTCCTTATGTTAACTGTATTGTTACTTACATGAGATATGAATTGGTTTTTAACATCGATGTAATATAGGTTTTAAATTTTGAAATACTGCTCTGCCAAATGTTCTAAAATGTCAAAGTCAAAAAGTCAAAATATGTCAAAAGTCTAATAGAATTTTTATTTGACTTGACCTGCAGCAATATACGCTGATCAGAATACCACTTAATTTTTTAAGGTTTTATTTTTTGATGTTACATATTATATAGGTATATGTTTATTTTTGCACTAAATTAATGATTTTAGTGACATTATCCTTAGTCTGTTATAAATACTTATCTGTAGACTATCTATAAGATAAACTACAGACAAAACAGCAACAATGCATGATGGAAAAGAGTAAAGAATGCAAGAATGTATAAATCTATTGCACACAATAGTATTAACATCACGAATGGACAAGTCTCGTAACTGTTAACTTCGAATTTCTACATAATTATCAGCAATATCTGCAATATTTTTTTGCTTTTAAGATTTTGTTGGGTCATAATTATTTATTTTCTTTTATAAATATACATTTTGTTTAATAAAAAAAATTATGTGTCATTTTTAGCTAGAGTATGTGTAAAATAATAATCTTTTGATAATATTTTTTTACTAAAACTGCTGTTAATAGATGTGTTGGTACTTGAGCTGGTTCTGGTTTTCGGCGGCGAAACCATGGGGCCTCAGCTTAGTATCAGATTCTAATTCTCAAATCATTTTTCAATTGCCTGTACAAACGAACAGAAGGTTCACCAGTGTGTGAAGCGAGGAACTTGATTTATCTTGCCGACAAACTGGCATAAACCTTGTATAATGTACACTCTTTTGTTGGAAAAAAAAATGGCGAGACAGATAATTTTAGAGAGACAAATTTCTTTCCAGAGAATAAGCTTGGCCACTCACTAAATAATCTGGATGCAGTTTATACATGGAATATTATGTCTCCTATTACTCCTTAAGATCATATAGTAACAGAGGTTTTGCCTTAAACCACAGCCTTAAACCAAGCATACCATTAATCCCAGAACCATAATCAAATTATATTAAAGTACTGAGATCCAAATAAAGATTCCAGAGATACGTTCATAAAGCCAGACTAACTCTTCGGTAACAGCTTACTTACATTTTGCGTTTACCGAATTTCGTGTGTTCAAAACAAATCGTTCGGGTTTCGTAACGCGTTACATCGGAGAGGACACTGGCAGCGCTGGGAGGTCGACGTGAGGTCGCGGTGAGTCACCGCAGAACCGGATTCGCGAGCAGCCTCCGCCAGCGGCTGGACCGCTTTTGTGTACCGCCTTACTAACTTCACTTTAGTGCTCACTATTCAAGATTTTTGTTCTTAGTCATACCAAGTAATTGATGACAGAAGTGCATTCTGTAACAGACCTTATAAAAGTAATAAGAGATTAAATTGACTGGTAGCACTCTAACCGCGAAATTAATCGAATATTATATTGTTAGGACGACCATACAAAATTGATTATTAAAATCAGGTCAATGGGCATGATGACAGATTTTTAAATACCTTTCCTTATTGTAGGTACTAGGTACACGTCTTCTAGTTTCGAAAAAAGTTTATTTCAGCAATAAACTGAACTTTTAACGTAAATTAATGTATTTTCTGCTATGCAATTTGAATTAAGCGCGAAAACGCTAGTAGGTGTCATGGCGTCGGCTTGCTCGTCAAACTTCAAGCAAAACGATGACATTAACTGAGACGTGACGTCATTCCTTTTGATTGGCGTTTCAGATGACATGGGCGATTGCTGTATTTAATACTTTTATTTTATTGAAAATCTTATTAATCTTAATGTTTATATTAAAACGGGATGATATTTTAGAACTTTTTTAGCATATATTTTTCTGTAAAACCGTTTATTCTCTGATTCTTTAATAGTGTCATCATGCCTATTCTTTAATAGCAGCTTACATTGCATTGTGTTGCAACTTAACCACAAGTTATACTAAGGCAATGATTTAAGAAGTTGATAAGAGAACCGACATTTTAAAAGTAAAAAAATACAGTCGAATTGATAACCTCCTCCTTTTTTGATTGAAGTCGGTTAAAAATGAAGTATCAAGGGGAATGGAACCACTTTATCCATTAAGAAAATCAATTGAGCTATAAGAGTGATAACAGAAGTACATAAGTATAATAGAGCTTACTGAGTGTATCATCAATGGGACTACGATCTCTTAATTTCCTAAATTAATTGACGACTATACTTTATGATTGCTGCTTTTAGCTAGCTAATCAAATCAGTCAATCTACGGAGGTCCATTGCTGGATACATGTTAATGTGCCTATGCCCATTGTTAATTAAAATTCATTTTCGTTGAAACGTTGAATTCTATAAGAATCACTGAGTAACATAATATTATTTGCAAAAACAAAACTATGCACGTGGTCTACATTTGTGTTTGCTACTCCATGCATAAGAATAAATAATACTACATAGAACGGAATCTCCTTTGACCGCCATCGATATGCCGCAATTTATATAAATTGCGGCATATCGAGAGATAAGTAGGTATATACCTACTTCCCTCTTCACCCCGTTACGCCCCTCTGTCGCCCAGGCGTGCTGCCAAGGCTGTGAACTGTTAGTAATGCTTATGTCTAAAGATAATATCGCAAAAATATAAGTTTTTCTTTACTTAAAAATCATTATTTTAGTTTAGTATTACAAAATATGAGAATGGTAAATACTTACCTACTCCAGTGCCGCGGCGCCGCAATCGCGAAGCAAAACAATCGAGAAAGGTTCAATGACCGATGGCGGGGGCTATTAAAAAATATTTTGGCGACATGTTAAAATGCTGTAGTTATCTAACATTTTTTTTTATAATTGAGTGAAAGTGAAACAATTGGCTACACAAAAAGAACTGGTCATATCCTTTTGATAAATTAGGTACGGAAAAGGAATAATATTTAAAAAATATTACTTATCTCGCATCATCTTTGGGCAAACTAAAAAAACTTAAGTTTGGCATTGTTTTAGGATTGTTTGTACAACCAAACACACCACATTAACTTGGCGCCGTTATTGTAATTGACGCGCCCGTCCGAGACAGCCCGTCTTCAATAGTCGGTTTAGCCGAAATTAACGTGTAGGCTAATATCGTGACCTTGAGCCCGTTCGGAGCGGGAGTTTCCGTTCTACGTAGTATTATTTATTCTTATGCTCCATGCATTTTGTGTAAGCAAGTCATAATAAATAAATACCCTTTATTCGGAATCTCTACACCAATGCAATATTCAAAAGATTTTTTAAACGAAAACTTCTTTATCGGCGTTGCCGTTATGTACTTTTTTGGGATGGGAAAAAATGAACAGGACGTGTCTTGATCGAACATTCGTAAGACGGAGGGGTGACAGCTGATGGCTCGACTGTCTGTATACTTGTGATATTCGAGTATATGAAGTGTTTAAAATATGGAAATTGAACAAAGTGCATCTATTAATGAAGAAAGTGACGAAGAATTGTGAAAGAAAATGAGTGAGTACTTTATAAAAATACTAGATGAAAACCTACTGAAAATCCTGTATGAAAAATTATACTTATTTAAAGCAATTCTTGCGAAAAAATTCCATAACCAACTCAAAATATCAAAAGTTTTTAACAAAAAAATAGAACCGACTTCAAACGGTAAAATTCGTCGTCGTGTCGTACAATTCGTTCTAAATGGGCACCGACAGTACAGACAGTAGGACAGTACCTATATCTTCTTGCTTATGGTAATGACTGTTAAAACTATATTGGAGTCGGTGTCCATTCAGAACGAAAGGTACACTTTATTTACTATAACAGGACATTTTACTAAGGGCCCGACTCCAAAAATAGTTTTAAGAGTAATTACCATAAGCAAGAAGAAGTAGGTACTGAATAATTTTATTTTTTACCGTTTGAAGTCGGTTCTATTTTTTTGTTAAAAACTTTATTTATTTCACTCTTTTTAGTAACTTTAATAATTCTGTACATATGTATAATATTGTGCTTATTAAGTTTCAGTGTTTCCCTCGATTTGCCCAATATCACATCATCAGATTATGACATAGTGACAGTCGGACCACCTTAGGAGTTTAAGTTTTAGAACAAAAAAATATATATTGAAAGAATTTGCTCTCAACTCCTAACCGTCGTAGTACCTTCCATCATCAGCTCAGCAACATGATATGATGATAATTATACACAAATGCCTGTTTTGCTTTAGTAAAAATATAAGAATCATTTGTTGTACTATAAAATTTGAATGTTCCCCTCTATTTCTTTGGGATCCCATCATCAGACTTTGACTTGGTGACAGTTGGACTACCTCAGGAATGTAAGATTTCGAACAAAAAACCATTTATTGAAAGAATTTGCTCTCAACTCCTAACCGTCGTAGTACCTTCCATCATCAGCTCAGCAACATGATATGATGATAATTATACACAAATGCCTGTTTTGCTTTAGTAAAAATATAAGAATCATTTGTTGTACTATAAAATTTGAATGTTTCCTTCGATTTCTCTGGGATCCCATCATCAGACTTTGACTTGGTGACAGTTGGACCACCTCAGGAATGTAAGATTTCGAACAAAAGACCATTTATTGAAAGAATTTGCTCTCAACTCCTCACCGTCGCAGTACCTTCCATCATCAGCTCAGCAACATGAGATGATGATTAAAATGCACAAATATCTGTTATGCTTCAGAAACTTTAAGAAAATCAATGTGTGTGCCTATAAAATTTGAGAGTTCCCCTCGATTTCCCTGGGATCCCATCATCAGATCCTGATTTGGTGACAATGGGACCACCTCGGGAGTATAAGCATACGAACAAAAAAAGAATTTTGAAAATCGGTCCACAAACGGCGGAGTAATCGGTGAACATATATAAAAAAAAAAAAAAATACATACAGCCGAATACAGTACCTCCTTCTTTTGGAAGTCGGTAAAAAAATGCACAACGTTAATGTTCAAGTTTTCACTACTGCAGGCACTTCCGGAGTGTGCAACCCGTTGTTTTTTCTTATCTTATGCCTTCCTTCCTTTCCAAATCACTTACCTCTGAATAAGCATAATTTACAATTTTTACGAGCATCTTTTCGGGTTCAACGATGCGATAAAACTTTTACTTCGGACTTTGCTGATAACACTCAGATAATAAAGCAAGATATAACATCAGAAAGTAAATTGCCATTTCTTCATTTATAATATTTCTTTTAATTTTCTTATATTCCTGCGGTGTCAATTAAGCAAACTAATTAACAAATAAGCTTAATATTGAAACATATAAGCAGAAAAATAATAATACTAGTATTATATTGAAAAAAGCGTGGAGCGCTCTGTGCCATATCTTTTGTAGGGTAATTACGCCGGTTTTCGTCCAATTAGTGAAGTGGTCTAGTTTGACAAGTAAAAAAAAATGTTACAGTGATGTAATGAAACCCATGTTTACAATTATGAATGTCATATATAGTCTATTTTAATGTAGTGTTTAGCTAATTACAGTTAAGTTAACCATTCTTTTTTAATAAATATAAAACTAGAAATATAGCGATTTCCTCAGTTTTCGCCCACAAAATCTAGTTTTCGTCCAGCTCATGTCTAGTTTTCGCCCACTTTTTAAAACTCAGGATTACAGAAAAAAATAAGTGCAAACAATAAAAAAACAGTTTCAAATCAACCTTTATTTATTTATCAACAATAATCAGTCGTGGTAATCAGTACAAACCATTTTTTTGCATGCTTGCAAGCTTATAATATGGTAACATGATTTTCTTTAAACTTTTTTAAAAATCGTCGTTAGAAATACTAATTAATATATTATTTGTCAGCAAGTTAAACTTAAAACAACTTATTTTGGTAAATGATTGCACAAAAGTTAAGTTTTTATCATAATTTTACTCTGAAATTACATTATTCAGTCTCAGAACTCTCAGACTAAAACTTATTGGTCAGTCTCAGAATGTTCACTTACTTCAGAGAATAAACGGCTTCAGTAAGACGTTAACTAAAATTAAAAATAAATATTTGTTATTGTTATCCTTGAACATATTATAGAGATCTCAAAAAACACAAACTATTAAGTAACAAATAACTTGTACATATAAAAATAATTAAATTGGAGCAGATGATGCATAAAAAATAGCAAAATCTCTCACCTCTCTTGTCTCAATCTAATAAAAGAATCAGTATTTGGGGTTATCCGTTATCCCATTATAAATCTTTTTTTTTGCATATGTCACATATAAATGTTTCATTTTGAACATCAAGATATGCAACTCCAGTGAAATGTGTGCATCTTAGATGATACCACCTAACACATTCGTCGCAGCCGAGGTTCTTTTCTTCATCATCTTCGACGTCTGAGATAAGTCATCACATTCCGCACACTTTATTTTATTTGCAGTTGCAGATGGATGATTTTCGGCATTTTCGCCAGAGTCCTTATTGGTCCTGATTTTATATTCTTTTTAGTCGTTCTTTTCGGTCTAGTTATTCTTGTTTTTGCACTCTCCTTTAATCGTTTAGCCGTCTCTTGTTTTTCCAGTCTTTCTAATTTTCTTTTTAATACTGCCTCTTTCTTTTCATTCTGAACTCGCTCCTTATCTTCGTAATATTTTCGCCACGCACTAGAAGAGATCGCCGCAGGAGTTTTCTGTTTAGGTTTTCTTACAGGGTCAACAATATCCGGTAAAACTAAGTGGTTTTGAAACGCTTCACTTAAGACATTTCTTCGGCTGCTTTCTGCGAGTGGAGTGCCAAACATAGTCGATATTTCAATAACAGGTTCTGGATTATCAGGTGTTTCAGATTCTGATATTATTTCATCCGGACATGGCATTATAAGGACATCATCCAAAGAGACAATAGATCCTACGTCGAGATAACTCCCAGGCATCAGGTGTAAAGTTGATAAGGAATCTTGGGGCGTGGTTGCTTGACGAGACGTATCATGTATTTGAGCAGATACCGTTTTTATCTCTGCAGAAGGCCAAGAATAGTTTTCTTTATTTTGTTGACTCTCATTAGACAAACCGAAAGCTATTTCTTGATTTGCATTCAGTTCATTATCGACATTTATCGAACTGTTTTGTCCTGTGTTGTTTTCTTTCGAAAAATCTATGCAAGAACTTTCATTGTTTTCAGACTCGGTCTCAATGGATAATTCTGCATTTTCTCCCTTTTCAGACGGTAACGATTTCTTAAATATATTTAGTTCCTTCAGAATAATACGAGTATCAATTTTTTTTTGTTTCAGAGCCTGTTTCAATTTCTTTATAACTTTTTTTGTGATTGCAATGTCAGAATGTGTTATGTCAGTATTTGGCGGTTGTTTCCTGGCGGAGTCTAAGTCCTCTAAGGTATTTCGGACACATTTGGTATAGTCTGGACTGTTTTCGTCAAATGGATAGAGACCGCAGCGTCTAAAGCCATTAATTATATTCTGTCGCATATTAGGGTTTGATATTGTGTCACTCAGCAATTGGCAAAAATTTATTTTTGTGACAGTCGAGTTTTCGCTTTTGCTTAAAAAATCTCTCACAGTGCTTTTCCAGTATGATTTTAAGGGTGCAAACACGCTCACATCGGCTGGTTGTAAAATGTGCGTCGTATTTGGTGGCAGTGCGTACAGAATTATCTCAATTTCCTCGCATATAGTACTGAGCATCAAAGACATATGTGACTTATGTCCGTCAACTAGTAACAGGATTGGTTTTGGTATATTATTTTTTTTGACCCAATTGTTGAATTCGTTGGTGACATATTCAAAAAAAACGTCACCCCGCATCCATCCGGATTCTGATTTGCCTAAGCACCAGTCTGGGGGCATACTATCGACGACGGCCTTTGGTGGTCTCACGTAAGGAAATACCACGCACGGTGGGCACTGCTCTCCAGCTGCGTTAAATGTCAAAAGGACCGTGATATTGTCTTTTTCGTTTCCAGGTTTAATTTGGTAAAGATTTTTAAAACCGCGTGGACCCATCACCTTCCCAGTTTTTGGACAAAGTGCAAAGCCAGTCTCGTCACCATTAAAAGTTCTCTTTGGATCTTTTAAGATATCTTGTTGGCCAATATCATTTAAAAATGTTTTGAGTCCCTTGAACCATAATTTGATGGATTCCTCCGTGACTAGAGCTCGAGCTTTGTTTATACTTTCAGCGTTTTTAAGCGACACTTCTGGGTTACGATGTAAAAAATTTTGAAACCATTTGTCTCCAGGGCGATTATCTTTGAAATTGTTTTTGATTTCACTGTCTGTTATTATTTTTTGTATTGTGTCCAAAAGTTCTTTTTTCTTTACAGGGAATCCGCATTTCGAGATGTTTATTAACCATTCAACTACTTTCTTCTCCCCTTCTTTTCCTAAAACGGGGTCAGGACCTCGTTTTTTTATTTCGTCGGTTGTACGACCTTTTATTCTATCCATAACCGTACTTTTCGGTATTCCATATTCTGTACAGATTTGCCTTATCGATTTTTCTTTTAATCGTATTTCCGCTAGTGCTTTTTTTAAGGTCTCTTCTGAATAAGCTGGGGTATTTTTTCGTTTCATTTTTGGTTGTGAAGAACTCTAAAAAAAGTTAAATAATTGCGTTTAAAACAGCAGTGGACGGCTATTGGGTAGTTTTCTGAATTACAGGAATTGTTTTCGACCTATCATAGTTGTATGGAATGGACGAAAACTGTGGCTGGTGTTCATAGTATGTCCAGTTTCCGTCCACGTGTCATTGTATGGACTGGTCGAAAACTGTTACACTGTTTACAACATCCCGGTTTTCGTCCACATGATATTTTAACCAGCTGTAGTTATCTATACATACGATATAACGCGGACGAAAATGGGAAAGAACATTCTATGGATTCAATACAGTTCAAATTCGTTATTTTCCTTTCATGTTATTCCTATTAAACAAAAAATGTACAAGGAACCTTATTGGCTTAACCAAACCTATTTTCGTCCGCCTGGACGCAAAAAGGATTTATTGTAAAATGTAAGTCCAGTTATCCGTCCACTCGATTTTTATACTTAAAATGCATTTTCGTAGAAAAATAAACTATTTTATGAGTACTATACTTTATGAACAACATCTACAAAACATAAGACTACGAAAAACATACAATTTAACATGAGATACTTACCGCGCAAGACGTAGCTCGCCACTATTTTTTTGACAAAAACCAACACGTGTTCACTGCTCAATGGCGGGGCACAGACTAACGTTTTTTTTGCTCGTTATTATTTGCTTGTAGGGCATATTTGTCTATGTGTGCGTGTTCCTGAGACGTTCAAGTTCGGACAGGTTTAAATTTGTGTTAGTGAATGCGATAATAGACTTATTTCACGCAGTACTTTAAAAACAGACTAGCATTTGGGCGAAAAAAGGCGGTGGACGCCAAACAGGCGTGTTGACCCTATATCGAGCAGAGCAACCCACACTTTTTTCATAAAAATACTAGTACCTATTTTTTGTTCATTATTATTTTCTACTTAACCAGTCAAGTTGTTAAAATGTAACGTCATTGGCTGAACGTCCTTAGCCGTTTCGTTACTTATAATAAGGACTATTTTTAGTTTGATGTGCTTCAACAAGCGTGTTTTTTTAGTTTTTTTAACGTATATTTAATTAAGTAAAAATTTATTCGTATCGTTAATTCATATTAGTATGTATTTCAATTCATGCTTCTCTAGATATTTATCTATAGTGTACAAAAGATAATGGTAAATAATTTGAAGATAATACAAATTTAAGAATTGATAACAAATTCTTGCATGTACCGACTGACTAGCGTATTTCGTGTTTTTATTAAAATTGAACATTGTAATGTTGCGCCATTTTCTGAGTGCCCCTCCCGTTGATAAGAAAGATAACTTGGCCGATAAGATTAACCTTGTTTGCAATATGATTCAACTAACTGACTTCATCTGGGAAACAAAATCCACCTTGTGAAGGTTCAGCAAACTCAAAATAAAAAGCTTCTGAAGCTTATTTTTTGACATACTAATTCTAAGCCCAATTTTATGAGTAGAAATTATGCATAGTTACGAACATCTTTTGGGCAATTTTCTCGGCATTTTTCGTATTTTATTGCAGGTTGCAAATAATAATAAAAAAGTGGCATAATTGCCAGGCAAAAGTGCCATTTATTGTGCCAGAGAACATCTTTGAACTATTGTCTTACATAATAATCATTAGCGAAATAGGAAGTTGATAGTAAATATTAATGAGCGCTTTTAAAAGTTTACTGCCAGCACACACTCATTTTTATTCTAGAGTGTCCGTTTAGGCCAGATCCCTACATTCTACTTTCCATAAAACAGACTGAAATCAACTTGAAAACAATGTGTCGTAATCTTGACTCCTTATCAGTCTTAAGTTTATCGACAATTGTAACGATATACATATAGTGCTGCCCGAGACACGTAATACGGCCTGATGGGCATAATGAGGTAATGAGCACGGTGAACGTGAGCATTCTTTGCCGCATAGTAAAATATACTTAAATAAAACTCAACTCTTAACTACATAATCGCCTGAATGGAAATATAAAAATTCTTGCTCAATGGCCACAGCAAATTAATGGCAGGCGTAGTATTTCGATGTTAATTTCGTTTGAATTAAATTCTCCTGCCTCATTTCACTGCCTTTGTTGCTTTGTCGTTCACAGGGTTAATAGCACATGCTATTGCGTTTTTGTCTCCCGTTCTTTGCATTCAAAAATGTGTGCAATGCTGACACTAATAGCAGCTGTTGTATCGCAACTTTTACTTCATTGCCCTTATCTATCTTGGTCGTAACTTTTTGAGCTTATTATATCTACCAATCTTTTTAACTCCAAAATCAAGTTACAATCAACATTCGTCGCTGCTGTGGCTCACTGACGCCGCTGAGTAACTATACAATATAAGTTTTTAAGAACACAGATTGAGATAAAAGTACTAGAGGAGATCAAAAAGTAGTGAGAATGAGATAGAATATAATGACTATTAATAACTTAATAATTTATTTTTCTACATAGTCTCCGAGTCTCTCTACACACCGAGTCCAGCGCTTTTCCAAGGCTTCAATCCCTTTAAAAAAAAATTGTCTTGGTCCTGCAAAAAGCTCTCCACGCCATCCATCACCTCGTTATCGTCTTCGTACCTATTTCCCCTTAAGTATTCTTTCAATTTAGGGGAACAGATAAAAATTGCTAGGCCTCAGATTTGGTGAATAAGAGAATTCGAGGCCAGCTTGCTGAATGGCAGCCATCGCAACTGCCAATCTGTGCGCGGATGCGTTGTCGTGATGAAACACCACGCCTCTTCGAAGTTTTCCTTTCCTTTTCTCTTTGATGGCATTCCTCAACTTGGGAATTAAAGCTGCACAATATTAGCCTGTAATATTGGTTCCACGCTCCAGGTAATCAACCAACAATATCCCTTCTGAGTCCCAAAATTTTGAGGCCATAACCTTGCCAGCCGATGCCACGGCACGAAACTTCTTCGGGGTCGGTGATGATGGCCGTTTCCATTGCGAAGGTTGCTGTTTTGTCTGGGTATCAAAATAATGGACCCATGTTTCGTCCATTGTTACGAAACGAGACAAAGTTTTCAGAATCTTCTTGAAACTTTCCAACAATATCTTCGAAATGTCAAGTCTATTTTGTTTCTGACTGTTTTAACATTCTCGGCACCCATCTTGCGGAGATTTTTCTCATATTCTAAGAATGTTTCAATATGGATTGCCCGTTTCTTAAATTACGTATCGGATGGTAAGTCTTCGATCGCTCAATACAATTTTCTCGACTTTCGCAACATTTTCTTGGGTGACTGACGTCGACGGACGGCCGCAACGATGTTCGTCTTCCGTGCTCGTTCTCCCTACTCGAAATTGAGAAGCCAACCTTGCGACAGTGGAATATGACGGAGCAGACTCTTCTAATATTGCTTCTAAATCGCAATGAATCTCTTGCGTCATTAACTTTTTTAAACAGAGGTATTAAATAACGGCTCGCACTTCGTTTTTCTCCATTTTCGAGAACACTTTCCGACACGAAGCAAACAAATGACTACATTCAGAAAAAAGCAAAAGAGAATCGAAGTTTTTCTTCTTCATTAATATTACGAATATGTATCTGAGCTATGCCTGCCAGTATTTTTTTTTCTTACCAAGGATTATGTCGTTCTCACTACTTTTTGACCCCCCCTCGTACTGAGACTATATTCCACTGTATTTGTCCTGTGAACGTTGAAATTATCTGCTTATAAAGTTATAGCTTTTTTATTATTCTATGCTCATTACTCTTGTAGTTTTCCATTCCATTCATTCATTACCGTTACTGATGACCGTCGGTGGCATCGTTGCAACCGCAAATCGCTACCATTTCCACTGCTGCGGCTGGACACCACCAAGTAACTGTAAGATTGTTGACTTTCTTTGCACATTCAACGGTAATATCTGTGTCGCTGATGTTTTATCAGTTTCTTATTTCTTTTTTGACCTTGTTTATGATAGTAATTTAATACTTAGTTCGTTATTTTCTTAATCATAAAATTTAGAAGCTTAGATGTGCATTACATGTAAAAAAATTGAATTCACACACTGCTAATACTTCTGGGTGACCTGACCTCACGACTTCTGATGGAGATTACAAAATATACTCGCATATATTTTACTATAATTTTCTTACGTTTAATTATTATATTTTTGAAATACATATTTATTGACCTACATAGTCTGTTGTCGAGAGAAAATGTACTTAGAAGGCTTCAGAAAGTATATAAAAATAAAGTTCATGTCAGTCTATTACACAATCTATTCAGATGGTGAATGGAATGAAGAGACTGGATGAAAACCGTTTAATATTCCGAGGACAACCTATCTTTTCATGTTATAATACGTTAGTATAAGGAAATAATAATTTATGTATATGACGAAGTCATACAATATTGTATGTTTAGTTCGTTTCGCGATGTAAAATAAAATTATATAACCATTTATGCTATTCAATGAAGGTTATACTGAACATGTACTGAACTATAGAACGTAGAGCTAAATGTCTAGAATAATCAAAAGTACCTTGAAGCCAGCTGTGTTAATCTCAGCTTAATTAATTTTTAAAGATAAAAGACGCTATCACAATATAAACTTTAGATAATTGGTATTAGTAATCCTGTACCAACAGAGGCCTGACTTTGTCAGTTTACATCAGAAAGTGCAGTAGATTCTCAGACTTAGATAAGCACAGCTTACACTACGTTAGTCTAAATATTAAAACATGTAGAAAATAGTAAAATCTTCGTGCTCACGTATATCGCAAGCCAAGGTCTTCTTAATTATCATCACTTTGAAACCAAGTGTAAAACACGCTCCATGACTAATATTCCTTATTGATGTCACACACAAGTCACAAAACATAAAAGCACCATTTGAAGATCTACTTGTAATTTATGAATCTTGGTTACTCTCAGTCATACATATTTTATTTGCTTTAAATAATATAACCTCTAATCTATATATGTATTTAAAATTATCGTGTCGCAGTGTTAAAGAAAAAACGTTAGTTAAAAGTTAGCGCCATATTCCCGAAACACATTGATCTATTTTTATGAAATTTGGTATAATGTGGTAAATTACGGTAGGTCTGAAAATCGGTTTTAATCTATTTTTCAAACCCCTAAGTCTGGTCCACCCAAAACATTTAAAGGCAATACCTACGTAGTTTGCGGGGTCAACCAGTAACATAATACGTAATAATCTATTAAAGTATGTATTGTGTTAAACATTTTGTCTTATCTTTTGATCCCCTATACTTCCTTATATAGGGTAAAAGGGTCAAATACTTATAAATATATCGCGAAATCAACTTATTTGACGTTTATATTATGTATTTACAAATTAGCTCTTCATATCACAATATGAAAATTCAATGTTTTATCAAAGCTGTTGGTTTGTAATTTGTGTGACGTTAGCGATATGGTTTCGTTGGATCACGACCGCAGATAAGCCATTCGAATTTAAATAAGCAACCGTCACTTTTTTACTGTTGGATTTACAACATTGTGTCTTCATTATCCACTTAACGCTGCCCGGCTCGAAGGACCGGTGCATGCGATAATTAGCTGTTATCTACCTTCATTTATATATATAAATTACAAATAGTACAAATTGACATATATGTCCTTCTTTTTTTTCTGTATAATTAATTTATATACGAATTTACAATTAGGGAAAGTCTCGCTAAATGGACCTACAAGACTGTTAAAAGGGGAAAGTGGTCAAATTGGATACACACGCAAAATTATCACTGAGTCTGTCTGATCGACGAAGAACAATCAGTTTTTTGTTGTCGGTAATTGTAAAACTGCGATTGAAGTAGTGTGAAATAGGTATTCAGATCAATGTGTAACACTTTTATTTTCCTCTTTGCAGGTAAAATTTGAAGCAACTCGTGCAACCAGTGACATGGTGGTATTTAAATCTAGAAATATCCATAAACGCTGAAACATTTTGTATCTTTTAAATTCCTCCAGTACCTATACTTATTTTTAATTACTTATTGTTAAGGGAATGCAATTTGCTACGAAATTTAAAAGTAATAAAGCCATATATCTTCCGGCCATCAGAGCTTAAATTAATGGATGAGGAACGTGTAAGAAATAAATTGAAAAATGTAAAAATACATTAGCAAATTTTTATATTTCGCATATTTCCTGAAGAATGATGCGGTTATTACCATAATTATGGAACCTCGTGTGATACAAACTTCTTTATAATAATTGATTTAATCTTTTATAATTATACGTAATTGGCTGTACTACTTTGTCCCTTTGGACTCCTAATTAATTGTAATGTAGAACTACGATATAATTTACAACGCTTACCGTTGTCTTTAATTCTTTTTATTTATTACTGTAGTCCACTTTATTTTGGCATAAGTATTCAGTATGGTTTCGTTGGATGGATGTTCAATAAAAAATATTGTTATCTCTGACTTCAATAATTTTTAAATTCATTTCATTCCTTTACTACATTTACGATTCGTGTTTATAGTAGAAGGCGAAAAATATTATCCATCTGATAGCAGTACAAGAAAGAGAAAATATTCTTCGGGAATTTTAATTCTGATTGGCTTATATTGGCTTTACGTTTACAGTTAAAGCCTTATAGAAACGAGGTTATTGTTTAGTGGTCGTTAAAACTTTTTTGATTTAAAAATACGTACTGTACTTATACTTACTTTATGCTCGAAATAGAAAATTTGATACGCTTTTTGATTCGAATGATAACTGGCTTTCTTGAATCTGGTAGAATCAAGTATACAACAACACTTTATTAATGTCGTATGTAATACACATAATAATATGACAATAGCAAGTGCTATTAATAAAAGTGTGATTGGGTAGTATAGTGGTACAACTAAAAATAATAGCAGTTTTGAATTTGTAAGGAGTGAAAAAAGAATATAAGGTATACTATAGTGCATGGAAAAGAAACTATTATTGTTCAATATGAAAGTTTAATGAATTTAGACTAATAACTGTTACAATATAGTTTTCTACAAGAAAAATAACAAGCACAGACGGTTTAAAATACTAAGATAGTGTTAAAATACAGTTAGTCAAAAACAACTTTAAATATTTTATATTACGAGTACGCGCTCTGCGCGTACGTGCGCTCGTCTCGGGCGGATCTACGGAACTCTCTTTTTTGATCAAGCGCCTTCAGCGTTGCGACGGCGGAGACGCGCGGAGCGCCTACAGGCTTGCGAAGGAGAGCGGGGAACCGCACTGGCACTAGGCGCTATAACCTCCCCCTCCAAGTCACAAGTACGACTCGACTTGGACTTGGCTGGTCTACCACGGCGACGCTGATGAACAACTGCCGGAGAGGATCCTACGTAAGGAGTAAGAGCGCTGGCATGGTATTTTCCTTTTACTACCCCCTCACTATCTACGACCACAAAAGACGTCGGACCAATTACTTGTGAGACACGATAAGATCTCATGTTCTTAAAATAATATCTCTCCTTAATCTTCCTTCGTGTTCGCTCTAAACCCAGGTGTCCAGCAGTGGGCGCGTCATGAAGTTCCTTCATGAGCTCGGCTCGTAACGCATCTGGCACCACCAGTTGGGGTTCTTCGGATTCTCCATCCGGATCACAGCGGTACAAAACACCTTGCGAAAGATAGTATCCTCTATCAGTCCAACGATCCGCTGCTAGAGGGTCATTCGCATTTTCAAAATCAGTTATGATTCTACTGATTTCAGGATCATTGAGTTGGGCGTCACGAACTTCTTCTGGGTTTCGATGTGGCAAGTCAACGACTACAGGGCAAACGGCGCAAGGGCCTGTGTCCGTGACCTCAGCCATGTCATTGACCGGGCGACTCAGTGTATCCGCTACTACGTTGACACGTCCGGGAGTGTAACCTATATCCAGATCAAAAGATTGGATCTTCATTGCCCAACGTGCCAATCGACCACTGGGCGTCTTCAGCGACAACAGCCACTTCAACGGTTGATGATCAGTAGCTACAGTCACACGTACTCCCTCAATGTATCCCCTAAACTTTTCTAACGCCCAGACTACCGCCAAAGCTTCACGCTCGGTGGTATGATAGTTTCGTTCGGCCGACGTTAAAAGGCGGCTGGCGTATTCAATAGGCCTCTCTTCGGCCTGCGTCGTTCCCTGCATTAAAACTGCTCCAACAGCGTACGCGCTGGCATCTGTTCGTAAAATAAACGGTTCATCGAAGTTCGGTTGTCGAAGAATGGGACTAGTGGAGAGTCGCAATTTCAGCTCTTCAAAGGCACCGAGCTCTGTCTCCCCCCATCGCCAGCGTCGATCTTTCTTCGTGAGATCCGTCAATGAGCGCGCAACATCTGAAAACTGTGGAATGAACTTACGGAACCACGCGCAGGTCTGCAGGAACGTCTTTAGCTCTTTCACGTTAGTAGGCGGTTTCATATTCATCACAGCTTCAACCTTAGACGGGTCGGGTTCAATGCCCTTTGATGAAATGACGTGTCCCAGGTATGTAACTCTTTCCCTGGCAAAAACACACTTCTTCCTGTTAGCCCTTAAGTTAAATGTACGAAGACGATCAAAAACTTGCTGTAGATCTTTCAGATGCTGATCTAGATTTGGCGAAATGACCAGAAGGTCATCGAGGTATGCCAGAACACACACATCCTTTAGACCAGCTCTCATGCGGTCAATCATCCTTTGGAACGTCGCACCACTATTTTTAAGCCCAAATGGCATACGTCTAAAGGAGAAGGTTCCGAAAGGCGTGGTGAAGGCCGTTTTATGACGATCTTCAGGCGCTACCATAGTCTGCCAGTATCCAGCTTTCAGATCTATTGTCGACATGACGCAGTTCGGCTTTGTACTCTGTAGTAACTCATCTATTGTGGGAAGCGGGTACTTATCTGTCCTCGTGACGCTATTCAGTTTGCGATAGTCTACGCAAAACCTGATCTCGCCGTTTTTCTTTGGCACTAGAACCACGGGCGAGGCCCATTCCGAATCGGCTTCCTCAATAATATTTTCTTCCAGCATCTTGTCTATTTCTTTCCTTATTATCTCCTTTTTGGCAGGCGAAACTCTATAAGGTGGACTTGCGACGGGTGCTGCATCTCCCGTATCGATACGATGCATGGCGAACTGAGTAGGTTCTCCCCCTGGAGCAAAAATATCCTCGTGGATTTTCAGGAGCTCATTCAGCTGTTCCTTTTCATCCGGATCATGATGGGATCCTTCGTCCTCGCGAAGGCCCACAGATGAACAAGTAAGAGGCTGCGATAACCTTTTCTCGTAAACAATCATTTGAGGCGTCCGATCGTGCCTCACAAACCATACACCATGAACAAAGTCTAACACCATGCCAACGTCCTCAATGAAATTCATTCCTAATAAACTCTCCGTAGCATTAGGTAGCATTATAAAACTAACGGCCAGAGCGACTCCCCGCACCGTAACATCAACATGCGCTACATCTACGTATTGGGCACTAGAGTGCCCATCCGCGTACTTTAGTTCCATATAAACATTTTGGAACTCATGACCATTCGTAACTAAATGCGCTCTTAAACTAACACTGCCTATACAATGTTTAGCACCAGTGTCCACCAAAATATTTCCTATCTCGTTATAAATAGACACTTCGAGCACGGGTCGATTACGCGAATTTACACTTTCACAAACCGCGGACACAGACTGAAAAGACGTAACCGGCGGCACGATTGGCTTCTTTTCTTTGCACGCGGGACAGTTCGACCGTATGACGCCAGGCGCTCCGCATCCGAAACACGTGACCACCGTTGACCGCTGTTCTCCTTCGGCTGGGCTTTCCCTAGCCGTAGAGGTTGCATTCGGTTTCGTAAGTCGCTGACAGTTTTCCTTCAGGTGGCCGTACTGTTTGCAGTAATGACACTGTGGTCGCGACTTATGCGTAGAAGGAGTGGACATCGGGCGCGCAGGCGTGGTGGCTGTGGGTAGAATAGGCTTACTACCAACAGTAGCCCGCGGCCGTGTTTCATCTAGGATATCTTCAGTGCGGCGCGTCTCTGCCAAGAGTTCCGCGAAAGTAGCGAAACTGGAACGTGGAACCTTTTCGCGAAGTCGTCGGTGCAATAATCCATAGGTCATGTCTAGTTGCACAGTCTCCGTGAGCGACGACGGCGGGAGCTGCGCGAACATCGCTCGAATGCGGCAAACAAATAAATCCGTCGATTCGTCCGCTCGTTGTTCGCGTTCGAATATGTTCCTATATATTTTATGCGGAGGTATTTGAGGCCCAAAAGTCTGTTTTAATGAATCGATGGCGGCTTTCCAAGTCGGGGTGGTGTCCTTGACACCCTGCCACCACGTCGCGGCCATTCCCGTCAGCAACATGGAGAGTCCCCTCATTGCGTTGTTGTCGTCAACTTGGACACACTCTTTATATGTCTCCACGGCGTCGATAAAAGCTTCGACGTCTCTCGACTTCTCTCCATCAAATCGTGCCGTACACTTGGCGAAATTGCCAGAACAAATAGGTGCAGGTGTACTTACAGGGGCGCTGCTACTTAACGTAAGCCTGTTTATCAGCAGTAACAGCTGATCAGTCGTCATGACGACCGGAGCTGCAGCGGCAGCAGCAGCGGCAGGTTGCAGTAAATCCGCGCTGGCCGCCAGCGTGGCGCCAGCAGCGGCGGCAGCGGCAACGCCGCGCGGATCTGAATCCGGCGCGGGCGCTGAGGGCGGCGCCGCGTCTAGAGACGGGGCGCCGGCAGAAGCCGGGCTCGCAGCACGCGAACGTGTAAGCACCATCACGAAATAATTTGAATCCTAGTCCAGACACTGTTCGTAATCACTAAATACCTAGACAATCTAGACACTTAGGTACAGAATATTACGCACTAAACACGTGCCTGCTACAAGACTAAGTTTATAAAAGTTCAAAAAAAAAACCGTGAATATCAGTCATTTACACTCTAGAAAACCTTATAATATTTACGTAAAAGTTTTGAGTTCGTAGAAAAATAATCCGACCGAGATACGTTTTCATCAAGTTATAAAATTCGACTGAGATACGTGTTCGTCAAATTATAAAGTTCAACTGAGATACGTGTTCGTCAAATTATAAAGTTCAACTGTGTCCAAGAACACGCGCAGCGTACACTATATCACAACACCACCTCCCACTGGGCGGGGCGAGGCGCTCACCCGACACGAGCTTGTCTTCACGAACCTCGTGCGAGCGCTCCTTATTTGGGCATTAAACCACGCGAGGCGGGGCGTTCGCGGAACACGAGCCATGTGACGAATATACTTCACGAACCTCGCGCGAGCGCTCCTTATTTGGGCACAAAACCACGCGAGGCGGGGCGTTCGCGGACACGAGCCATGTGACGAATATACTTCACGAACCTCGCGCGAGCGCTCCTAATTAGGGCATAAGTTCACAAACGCAAAGTCGGACGCGCAATGAATGCGTACGAAACTTATAGAAATGTTATGGAACTGCTCACAAGACACAAAACTATTGTCACTAAATTCCACTGCTTTTCATGCACACAATTTTAAATTCGCTCCACGTTAGGCTGCCAGTTATAGTGCATGGAAAAGAAACTATTATTGTTCAATATGAAAGTTTAATGAATTTAGACTAATAACTGTTACAATATAGTTTTCTACAAGAAAAATAACAAGCACAGACGGTTTAAAATACTAAGATAGTGTTAAAATACAGTTAGTCAAAAACAACTTTAAATATTTTATATTACGAGTACGCGCTCTGCGCGTACGTGCGCTCGTCTCGGGCGGATCTACGGAACTCTCTTTTTTGATCAAGCGCCTTCAGCGTTGCGACGGCGGAGACGCGCGGAGCGCCTACAGGCTTGCGAAGGAGAGCGGGGAACCGCACTGGCACTAGGCGCTATAATACACGCTTTTATTTTTTCTTTAGTGCGCGATATACGTGGTACCGTTTATCAAGGAAAATTTGCCGTGTGTCAGACCTTAAGGGGACTTTCTTGTAACTACTATTACGTATTTATAATTTTATCTAATACCTTTAAATGAGTAATTCATACCTAAATATATTTTTTGTAACTTGGAAACGGCGCCAACGATTTTGATGAAATTCAGTACCCTGGTTTCGGGTGTGTAAATCGATCCAGCTAGGTTTTATTTTAAGAAATTTTAAATTATTAAAAAGTATTTTCAGCGATAATCTACTTAAATATAAACTGAAAAATGCGACTCTTCCTGACATCTATTGGATAGTATTAATAATATCGTGGCGTAGAACGCCGTCAAACGCCGGCTAATTCGTCAACTCGGACGCTAGAAACTCGCCCGCGCGGCCGAGTTGGGAAGATTTAATTATACCTATTATTTTATTATACATCTCGGCCGTAGGCTTAATTACTATGCGGGCGAGTCAATACAATTCATTTTTGTGAATTTGTTTATTCGTCATCTCGGCCGAATACAAGAAGTACATTCACGTTATAAAATATTTAAAACAAACAATTATTTTTTTAGCCAGAATAAGTTGAAAAAAATACCAGCCAAACCCAAAAGTATAGCACAATTTTTAACAATATTACAAAAAGAAGATGATTATTTTAATGTATTATACCAAAAAGGGTCTAACATAACAAAAAAACTTAAAGAAACACAAGAAATTGATGAAAATATATATACTACCATTAATGAATATAAACAAGGGAAAATAAATATAGATCTCTGTATCGAACGACTTGTTTTATAATTTTGTTATTTATCTATTGCATAATTATGACAAATAATACTAGTCAGTTGATTGTAGTGATTTTTCAAAAAAGTAAGTTTTTAATTAATCTGTGATGTTTAAAATTATCTGTGATTTTTTAAGTGATTTATATGATAGTATAAATATTAGTGTGTAAGTTAAATGATTTATGTGATAATAAAAACATTAGTGTGTCTGTCAAACATGTACTTTAATAATTGTCCATACCGATTGTTGAATCCTATTAGACTAAGCTTATTTTTTTATACATCTATATTGATTTTTTAAATATATACATGTTTTTATATTTTTAAGCTTATTTTATTTTACCTATAGAAAAATATATTTAAAATCGAACCACTTTTGTACTTGACTGTACAATAATGCTTTTTATTTTCATTGACGGCCGAGTTGACGAATACAATATACGAAAAAATTACTTCGGCAACTCGACCGCGTGGCGCGGCCGAGTCGCATAATAAAAGAATAATTAATATTTTATTTTCCCAACTCGGCCGCGCGGGCGAGTTTCTAGCGTCCGAGTTGACGAATTAGCCCAAACGCCATCCGCCAATCCGACGTTCAAACAAATGACAATGTCGATTTGAAAGTGCTCTATAAAAATTTCGTTCACTGAATTAAAGCTTCCTGGTGGAATCAAAACCATATTGCGTTTAATTTATATATATTTTTTTGTGATTTTTTTTTTATTGGGAGCTATTTCAGATGTCGTTGTTAAGTAACACTAAGCAAATGAGTGTTTCGTTTGAAAAAATTTTTTTTATCCGAGCAAGGCTCGGTCGTCCAGGCAAGATAGTTTATATTATAATATTGTTGTGAACTGTGAATTTCAATTTCACTGTACAGGATAATTTGTATTGTTTTTATTGTTCAGTGAAATTGAATTTCTAAGTATTACCTTGGGTAAATCAGAAATCAATTTGAAGGTGTTGGTATTTGAAATAGAATAGTATTTTAGCGGTGCACTTAGATAGCCTGAAAGATCATTTCTATGCCATGAATGTCACCATGACATTCATGCCTGTGCATGATTGCTATCATTATAGTAATTGTGCATTCGTTGTTATTATTGTAACAGCCACATTGCAGTTCTCTGAACAAGTAGAAACTTTAGCATGACTTGTACCTACGTGGAGTTTATTGTATTAATAAGTACTTAACTTTCTCTAAATTAATTCATCTGTTAACAGTTTAAAGGAGATGTTTCGGGGTTATTAGTACAGAACAAGAATTTTAAGTTAGAATTGCAACACAATATACTAGAAAAACATAATGGCGGTAATATATCATTTTGACAGTTGACATTAATAGTCTGTGACAATCAGTTGACAGTGAAATTATTTTCTTCCGCCATATTGAAAAATGTTGAAAATAGTTTTTTAATACAGTTGCTCAAAAAGTGGCATATTGCAGGGACGTATAGCGTTCGGGAAGTGGGCTATTACACACTCGTGTTTCTTCTTTACCTTTTCCGAACTCGTGCATTTTCTTTCCCAACTGTCAAAATAATGTCTATTAAAAAGAAAAAAAAACCAACCACGAAGTTTAAGAAGTTTTTATGATTCATGAAAATATTTCTAAAAAGAACCTACTAATTTCTTTCAATATCAGATTTAATGATTTGACTCAATGAGTTAGGTTAGGTTACATTTCATCTCATAAACATTTTCATTTCATATTATCAATAAAAAAATTCTACTGAAGACTTGGCTGTATGGGCATAGTTCCCTTTGCCTACCCAGAATGGGTGAAGAAAACAAAAAAAAATCTCTGCATAGCTTAGACCAAGGAACATAGTACCTACTTTAGACTAAGAATAATGTACTTCGTACTCTGCATAGATTCTTTTACACGGTTGGCGCCATTTTTCAAAAATGTTCTTTGTGAGTTTAGATGGACAGTTAGTGGAGTGTATTGTGATTTTATTATTTTATTAAATTGCTTCATTTTTTCGCAACTGTATTAAAAATAGTCGTTCATTACACGTGCGGAACCGTCATTGGAAGGAGTTCAGACTGTCAACCCTCACCTTCGGCTGCGCCTCTGCTCGGGTAGACATTTGTCGGAACTCCTTGCAATGACAGCCTTTCCGCACTTGTAATGAAATATACTATATTTAAATTGGTTTTGTACCGAAAAAGTACATGTTTTAACGAATTTTAAGTATTTATTTCGGACTCTTGAGATTTTTCTCGAATTTATGAGATGGTGTACAATACCTAGCCAAGATTGAAACATCTTCTTTGTAGTAATTTTTCCGAATACCTGATGGGATAAGTTTCATATGACTTGCACCTTCATAGGTTTTTATTGTTTGTAACTCTCTGAAAAGATTCACTAATTCATGCTTGAAACTAGTTTAGTTTTGAGGTTATGTTTTGTAAATGTAAGAAAATCATTGCAACAGATAAAATAGATTAAATTAAATTCTTATTCTTATAATGTATAAATAACTATGCAGGTCTATGCAATTGATTTTTACAAAAAATATTCTTAAACGGTAAGAAAAAAGGTAAAATTGTATTATTTGCTTTAAGCATCATGGCTTGAAATGTTTATTTTAAATTACAGTTCTATTTAAGTGTATATCAAAATCGATACGCCTTGTTTTTATCCGTGGTCATCCATGTACTGTTGTTTTTAATAAATAAAATTATTTTAACTGCATATTACCATGGCAATTGATTGTTATAATATTAGTATAATATAATAATCATTACTTGTGTAAAATGGTTAAACATGATACTCAAGTTAAGTATCATGGCTGTTTCTGTTGATTGACAATGCTTAAAACTTTCATTTTATTGAATTAAAACACATGAAACACCTTTTGTAGTCATCATCTAAACGATCTCGGAATTACGCGAAGCGTGACAGCTGGAGACTAAACTGTATAGGATAGTCCAGTAAAAGAACTGACAAGTGCGAGTCATATTGGCGCAATGAGGGATTTGTACAAAAAATAAAATCATGTAATCATATTTTGGAATAAAAATACTCTATTAATGAGCGTCAACCTTTTTACGATCATCATTTCTAGGTGCCCCTTTAATTATGGGCGATGAGTTAAACTGAGAAATAGAAAAAAGCCGGAGAACAACGAGAAACTCTCAGAAGCACTTATCTTTATTCAAATTCGTGTTAAGATTATGTTGGGAATTTGATTTATAAAATAACGGCTTTAACGATTTCAAAAAAAATACGGGGTTTTTTCTTTACTTGTGATGAGAGACCATGCTTCTTGCAAAATTTCGCAAATCCTAGAAAAAAGGAATAGAAAGTACCACATAATATGCGTTCACAAATGTATTTTATAATTTTATATTACTGCCTTTATAAAATTTAGTTAAAATTAGAGTCATTTCATTAAATTTAGTTAAAATATAATACTGCCTTCATAAAATTTAGTTAAAATTAGAGTCATTTCATTAAATTTAGTTAAAATATAATATTACCAGTCGATTTACATGCATGCACCAGCCCGTGACGAAAGTGACGATTAGACGTCTTTAATAAAGCAACGAGTAAAATATCATCTAATACAATTTTATCAGTGACCTTATCACTGTTAAATCAATACATCGCAAACTCAGTGTCAATTTTCCAGTGCAATACACTGCATTTCATGTATCAAACTATTTTATAAGTAATTATTTTTGCATAACTTGTCCATGTCCTAAGTTACAATTAAGTATTATCTCAAACTCTTGAGCTTTATTTGTATTTTAACCCTTGCTATGTCTTAAGGTCTAGAAAATATTTAGGACATTTATAATTAATAAATATCCCACATACTTCGTAGAATTATGTTCTTTTCTTTCTAAATTCAATCTATTAAAATTTCTGTTAATCTCATGTGATGTTGAAAAGGGGCCTTAAGTAATAAGTATGATTTTGTTGTTATCACTTTCAACCACAATAATATATGTTCTTAGTTTATGTATTCTTTGATGTAACTTTGAGAGTTAAAATCAACCTATTTAAAAACTATTACTTAAAATTAAGAATAATACGAGTAGTATAATGGATTCGATTCAAGTTGCAATGAAATTCCCCGATAAGCTATTACCAATATACACGATACGATATCCTTAAAATCTACTTTGAAAACGATTAAACACTCGTAAGGTAATTAAATACCGACACCAACTAGTGCATGTCGATATTAATTGGCATTAATTATTTCATCGTATTCTATCTAAGGAAAGCCATCTATATACATAGTTATCGGACCCAACCCATCGGTCCCTCTCATCGAATTATGTTTCTTCGATACATTTAATTATCAAGACTTTAATTCCTCTATCGCATCTGCTGCATACTGTAATTTGTTAAATGCACCTAACGTAGTTACTACAATGAGGTACCACGATATTGTGTTGATAGCTTATCGTAGATAAAGGTGCAAAAAGGCAAGGGAACTGTAGAAGTAACAACGAAATATAACTAATATCCAGTGGCGTAGCTAGGGGGACAAGGGCCCTGGTGCATAGAGAGAGAATCGGGCCCTCCTCCACTCTTTTCGCGTAGTTTGAACTTATATTGGCCTTTAAAATTATTGATAGGAATAAGAATAGGAAACAGTGAGTTGAATTATCCCTAGTAGGCAAAATCCATACGTCGTCTCTATTAGAATCTCCATGTGTTTAATAGAAGAAAAAAACCGGCCAAGTGCGAGTCGGACTCACACACGAAGCGTTCCGTACCATTATCTATAAAAAATCACGTTTATTGTATGGGAGCCCCTTTAAATATTTATTTTATTCTATTTTTAGTAGGTATTTGTATAACAATAGCGGCAACAGAAATACATCTTTGCCTTTGATTATCCATAGAAATCATTACATTAAGATGAATGAAAGGTAATTAAATTTGTGGTTTACGATTTATGACTTAAAAAAATACTTACTAGATCTCGTTCAAACCAATTTTCGGTGGAAGGTTGCATCGTAATGTACATCATATATTTTTATCATTCTCTTATTTTAGAAGTTACAGGGGGGGTGACACACATTTTACCACTTTGGAAGTGTCTCTCGCGCAAACTATTCAGTTTAGAAAAAAATGATATTAGAAACCTCAATATCATTTTTGAAGACCTATCCATAGATACCCCACACGTATGTATGGGTTTGATGCAAAAAAATATTTTGAGTTTCAGTAACTGAAACTTTAAACTTGTTTTAGGACTGTTCTAAGTATGGGGAATCCTCAAAATTTATTGCTTTTGTCTATTTTTGTGTGAAAATCTTAATGTGGTTCACAGAATACTCGTACATCTACGTACCGAGTTTCAACATATAGTTCATATAGTTTCGGAAAAAAGTGGCTGTGACATACGGACGGACAGACAGACATCACGAATCCATAAAAGGGTTCTGTTTTTTGCTATTTGGCTACGGAACCCAAAAAAGGGAATAAACTACGACGCACCGGCACATGACAATATAGAATATTTATTATACAGATAAGATTAATTAAGAGAAAAAAATAAACAAATCCAAGTTTGATGCCGCCTCATTTTCTATTGCAGTTAACGATAAATGTCGGAGGCGGTCATGTCGAATGCCGTTTCTTAAATATTTTTTATAATCTTCAGTTTACTGAAAGATCTTTCCGCTGCCGCGGAAGTAACAGGAATTGTATGAAACAGTAGCATCGCTGTATACACTTCCTTTTTTTCACTTTCCTTTTTTTAATTTTTTTTAAAAGCTGAGGCTAAAGGGCCCCCTGATCTCCGGGGCCCTGGTGCACTGCACCACCTGGCCCTATGATAGCTACGCCAGTGCTAATATCCTTAGAAGACACGACAAAACTGCCAACTTCCTATGGAAAATACGAGTAGTCATAGGCATCCGCTGTCGTTGCGGATGCAAGCAGTTTAACTATTCATATGTGTCCTCTTTTAGTCGTGACTAGTCGAAAATGTCAACCCTTGAAACAATGCAAGTAAACTTTCATACATGTTTTCAACGCACGACATTTAAAGCAAAAACTACGAGTATATCCAATACGTGAGTAGAATCAATAGTTTAAAACTTATTTAAAATCGTTACACTTCCTTTTATTATATTCTCATTATATAAGTTTTTTTTAGATTGGCAAATCAGGTTATAGGGGATAAGGTTGTAAAATATTAAAATAGTTATTTTTAAAAATGTAATTAAAAATATTCAACGTATGACTTTTATTTGTCTGTTGTCACGACATTAGATCCTATCTCAACATACAGCTCAGACGTGAGAGCAGCTAATAGGCTTAACTCATAGCTAGTCGACGTTCAATCGTTCCATGCTTACACAACTTGTATGGCGGCTTATAGAATGCTTGATGTCAAGGTTTCAAGTCTGTCCTTTACACTTTTGAGTTTTGTAACAACCGAAATTGAATTTTGTGCTTATGATATCTATACTTAGAAGCTTTGGTTTGCATCTGTGATTTCATTACTTTAATATTGCATATCTGTTGATAGCAATCCCACGTACATATATTCTGTTCATGGAAGCATTCAAATACATTTGAATTTGCGTATTAACTTTAACTTTAGGTAGTATAAGTACTTAAACTTCATTTTCCTTACGATAAACGATTTCAACATTGTCTGCGATCAATTCTCTCAATATTTTGCAATATGGCAAGTTTAGATGAACGACCTCGCTAAACAATTTGAGAAGGATAACTGAAACGGTCGCCATCTTTGTACAGCTTATGTGTTTAAGGTTGTCTTTTAAATCATTTCACGTATTAAAGCCATCGTAAGGCAAGGTCGTGATGTCATTGTCGTCACTAACGCATGACTATAATTGTACGGTCTGAGATCATCACAATTTAATATATGAGCGAGAAATATTATAAAGTAAACACATTGTGTTATACAGCTGCAGGATACTAGGGAATTTCGAGAATTGGTGCGTCATCTTTTTCAAGAGGACGATGTTCATAAATCTAACGTGAATCAGTTTGTGACGTGTTTTTCATTAAGATCATTTTTTAAAGTTTCTTTATGTAAAAGTTAGATTTCACCATTAATATTGATCCATTACTTCTGACTCTAATTGAGGAATGACACGATTATACAAGCATAAATTATGTTAAACAGGAAACAACATTTGATACTATGAATTCAGTAATATTTTCCTGTCATTTACCTAATTCATGTAGTACTGTTAGCTCTTTGTCCAACACCGTATCTCCACAGATTTTTATAGATTGAACACGTTTTAAAACAGTACCTAACAGTGCGAGCATGAAGATATTCCGCAACAACTACAACGTACTTAAACGATACTTTTAAGGGCATATTACTGCCCTTAAAAGTACATTATGTCAGTGTAACTCTATATTTGGTTACTCATAACATGTGGATGGATTAATTTACACAGAAATTGACTCGCATTTTATAGGGCAAATACTTTGTACGTTTTAGTAATACATATTGGGTTTGAATTAAGATGCTCTTTTTTAATTGTCATGAAAGTAAACATATTTGATGAAATAGTCGATACTTATTCTCTGTTTTATTGATTTTACAGCTTTCCCAAATTTAGGGCTTTAAATAGTCCTTAAGCGCCAAATAACATAATTCCTACGAAATATTGCCTTTTCCATTTATGTCAAAAGTTACATTTCCACTTCATTTCCATGATCACAGAAATATCAAATTTATCCTCCGTGGCCATGATCAAACTTGTCAGAAATTTGTATTCAACAACAAAATAACAATTTATGTTGAATCTCTATATGCTGATGTTTTAAGCTGTCATGCATTCTACGTATGTCTCATTCCATCGTACCTGTGTAATGTACTTGTAAAATCGTGGATTAATTCAGTTTTTCAAAATGAAGAAACATATAATTAAATAAATAATGTTCGGATTGGAAAATAAAGAAACAGTGATTTTATTTTACGCCCTAAAAATGTTTTCATTAATATCAGTTGCCTAATTCTTATATCGTACATAATATCGTTTTGCTTGGGTCGTGGACTGCACGGACACTGGACTGAAATGTTCATTTCCGTTTATTCCTGTACTTGCGTGTTTACGATTTACCTTTTATCTGCAGCTTAGCAGAAGCCTTAACAAGGCTGGTCCTTAACCTTTAGCATCTTCAATGCATACCGTTATACGAAGTTATCTACAACTTCTACAAGCGCATGATTTGAATTTAAAGTTTCAAACATTCTTGCCCACGTAACTGGCATCTTTCGTAATTAAATTGTTGTTCGCCTCAAAATTATTTGTTTTAATTGACTTCTAATTATTTTAAAACAAACGAAGTAAAATTAAATATGTTGTCAGTGTTTATGTTAACAACTAGTTCATCTTCTACTTCCAAAAGTATGTTAAGTCGTATAATTACGGATTAATCTCTACTCTTCACTGGCTCGTTACACAAGTCGCCAATAAGCGTTTTATGTTTCAGTCCGGTACACACCAAATTTTACAAAGTTTCGATTATTTTGTCTCTTGTACTTGAAAAATAAAAGTACGGATGAAAAGCATATTAATATCTTCAAACGTTATAACTATCGCATTATATCATATAAATTCTTATTTTCAATATTACTATTAGTCCTCGAATGGCGACCATGTCTCGGCAAATGGAGCATAGACAGACCTCCAAATAGGTGGTCGGCTTAAATAAGACTTTAAAGGTCGCAGTACCGAATGGAGTGACGAATGTTAGGAACGCCGATGCTTAGCCTCTAACGGCTGATGGATGGATACATGGATGTGTAATGTTCATGTGTAATTTCAAACGTGCATGTCACAGAGATACCGGATGGCGATGGGTATTGCAATCAGCCGCACCTGCGCACTTCCGGAGGTGCAGTGTGCTTGCCAACTATCAACGTACATGATAAGTTCTCCTTAGATATACACGTTGTTAAAATTGCTTTGAGAATTTTAGAATTAACTAGCTGACCCCGCGAACTCTGTACTGCGTTTAAATATTTGGGGTGGGTCACCCTTTTATCTTAGGGGTATAAAAAATAGATAGTACCCGATTCTCAGACCTACTGAATATGCATATAAAATTTCATAAAAATCAGTCAAGCCGTTTCGGAGGAGTATGGTAACTAAGTAACTAACATTGTGTCACGATAATTTTATATATCTATCTATAGGTATATATATAAAAATGTTATGTTGGTTTGTGTACGTTTCTAAACTGAAAAAGTTCTGCACCGATTGAGCTGAAATTTTAGCATGATATATAATGTAGTATAAATGTTACATAATGTGTATAAATATAATGCAGTGATTTCTCCACTATTGCTATACAACTTCGATGTATTCGTTTAAAAAATAAAAGAATGTTTAATTTTTATTATAAATTGTCAATATCTTAAGAGCTCAACGAGGTTTTTTTTGTCTAGGACATCTATAAATTACTTCACACCAAAATCAAGGCTTTTTGACCCCTCCCCCGTCCTTTTAATAGCAGGTCAAAATTGAGAAACTCCCCTTTTCAAATGTAACGATACATATTTTGCTATTTTACAAATAGAAGTGATAAAATTATTTAAAAAAAAATTAAAATAGAATAAATTCTTGAACAAATAAGAATAAACTCAATCATCTTGAGTCCATGAGCTGTTAACACAGTTACAGTATGAACACTTATCGTCTCTTGTCAAAAATGTTACATTTTGTCGACCCCCTCCATCCCCTTAACGTGTGATCTGACTGACGTAATTTTTGATAGCCCCTAAAGACCTTTCTATTTTCGTCATCGTTATATCTGCGACAGTAAAGAGCACTGTGAACGGCCTCGAGCCACGCGGAAGCCAATCCGACCAATGCAAAGCAATAGCATCGCGAAAATTTCACTTCACCTGACATCGGATAGTCACGCGATTGCTTTTACTGAACACTTCTTAAGTCATATTTATAACTTTAATTTCTGGTCAATGTATCTAACATGCAATTTAAAATATGATGATGATGTCAGTTTTTTTTTGGACTTCTTTCAATTAAAAAAAAATAGTCTAAATTGTGACAATGGCAAGAAATAATTCACAAATGAAGAAGTTGTGCCTCTACTGTTCGAGTATCTAAAAGGCCTTTTTAATATTGCTTGAACATTCATGGCAAAGGGCAAAATTCAGGGCAAATGTACTAATATTAAAGGAGTCAATTGCTTTTTCGGTTATATCACATTCTTATAATATATATATATATATAAATATGAACCAGGAAAAAGAAGAGAGAAAGAGTACAAGTATTTCACGTATAACCATTTTGAAGATTCCAACAAATTGTTTAGTTAAGTCTTGTTTGTAATGTATGCTTATAAGAAATTTAAGATTTTAACACGGTTCCACGAATGGAAATACTGTAATAGGTACATATCGAGTAAGACTAAGCCTGAAAATTCGCTCGCCAATTGCTAATGGGTTGAGTCGTTTCGGTTGCCTACTATTCAAATCTGTAGTTACCTTTGGCATATATAAACCCCCTAGAAGCCGCTGGTTCTATTAGTGTCTATTAGTGATATGCTACTAAATAATAAACTCAATTTAGACAACTCTACATAGGTCGCATGCCAAGTCCAAGCAACTGAGACATTTATTAGAGACAAACATATCGCTGCAGATGTAGCTGTTAATTTGATTTTAAACGATGTTCGTTCATTCCAACGCATTTGTCCAATTTTTTACTTAGCTTGTCATATGTATAAATATTTTGCATTCGATTAATGAACATTTTCTGCAAAGATTTATGTAGGAGCATAAAAATACGAGTATAAACGTTACTTTCACGCTATCTTATTTAAATAAATATCTGGCAAATACATAGTTGTTAGTATATTGCAAATTGTGTACCTATACAGACAATGCTTGGTAGAATTTTGGTTTAAACACTTTAAACGATAACTTAACTTTATTATGATATTATGTTTGACTAGCGGCCGCCCGTGACTTCGTCCGCAAAGCGTGAGATGATATATTTTATTATAGCCTTCCTCAATAAATGGACTATTCAACAAAAAAAAATTCTATTCGAACCAGTAGTTCCTGAGATAAGAGCGTTCAGACACACATTCATATAATTAGTTATATTCATTTTGCATAATTTTAAAGATAAAATTTAAAAAATGTAGCGTTAGTGGATATTATTAATGACGCATCTAAAACTGAAAACGTGGATGTGTGATCATGATTGAAAACCATAAAGTATGTTGTAAATTGGAAGAATAATAATTATTATCAATATATTAGAACTGTTACTGATTTATGAAACACGATTGCCATCAAATATTATTTCTAATAACGAGTGGCAATTAAAGACGAGTTTCACTGGTTGGCGATGGTTTTTATCGGATTACGAAGATCGAAGAAATTCAAGCCGAGTAAGGCAAGTAATTAGAGAGGTGGGCACACTTTCACGGTCGACGGTTGGACCCCGGTCAGGTGCTGTTTGAGTTTCTCTGTCGTGGGTCACTGCACTTCTAGCTTTTAGAGATCTGACCAAAGGTTTCTCTTATTTTGCAAATAATAACTGCAAAAAAATCAACTGCATCAACGGCGGTGTCCCCAAAATAATTCTTCCTAATTCTTGGAGTATCATTTTATTTTATGATGTACATATGTACACCAACAACAAAAACTAACTAAAAACTGATGGTTAATTGTATCATTGAGTGATTTTTCAATACGCAACCTTTTTATTACTAAATATCTCGGGGCTTTACTGCTTTAGCATTAGTGTAAATCCATTAATCTGTGATTCTGATTTCAACTTCAGTCGCGATACTCGCGATTGACTTAATATCTGATAAGATTATTATTAATTATTAAAGCTTATCGTAACATTAGATTCAAATCTACGCGTGAAATAGCTAAGTAGACTATTTAGTAATGTGGATAAGTAATTGTTGTTATTTGAATTGTGATTTTAATGAATCTAGAGCCACAACAAGAAATAATATTTTGTCATTGCTGGTTCCATAATGAAACGACGCTGGTAATAATCCAGTCACTTTCAATTGTTCGATTTAAAATGTAACGTGTAGGCGGAACGTGAAAACAAACCCAGTGCATTTGACAAATTGGTGGCCGGTGGATGCGCCGGCGCACGCCGCCGTGACGGATTATCAAGTTTTTTCGCCGCCATCTTGGCAAAAATGGCGCGTCTTGCGATATGCGGGAGATGTATGAGCCGCTTTCGTTTTCACGAAACTGAAAGTGGATGGATGTTCGGTGGTGTCTTTGACTCCGATGTTTGTTTGCCACGCCTGGTTGGATCTGTGCCTCAATCCTCATCCTCTCGTGTTAAGTGGCAATGTTGTAATTTGGCGCCGCGATTTATATTGTTTTCAGTCCGTCTTCATTGCGGTGACGCGTCGCGCTCGGCCGCGCTTCTGGGTACATTGTTTCTCTATCGCTCAGCGTGCTAGCTCTTGTTTAACACTGCATAAATATGGATTCCATTTACACAAATTGTTTTTCTTTACGTCTTAATATGCTATGATAAAATCATAATTATATCCATTATCTCTTTGTATCTAATTGCTAAGAAATATTTCTGTACTTGCTTCAACTTTATTTGTGGGATTTGATCCGTTTTAATTGATGAATGATTCTAATAAGTTTGTGATACATTCTATATGTTAAATTTTGCCGGTTTTTATAGCATATTAGAATAAACAAACTATTTTTGATACCGCCACGCAGCGGTTTTTTATCAGTATATTGAGGACATGGGATTGAATTTTATTCAACACTGTACGATTGACTTCACTTCCAAGTTCACTAACCGTTTAAGACTTTACCAGATGGATCGATGTTGAAACTCTATTGCGGATTGGATTCTTAATGTTGTATTTGTTATTAGCTTCGCTAAACGGATATTCACGAAAATACACACATCAACACTGTCTAGGGATATTTCGAATTTTCTCAATTTTATCAAAATTCTTTGTGAATAGCCTGTAACATGTATATATTTTTATGAAGCCTATTTATCAGACTATAGTTTAGAATACAACAAAAAGATTTTTTATGTGAAAATAAAATTTTATTCATATAAATACAAAAAGTGAATTAAGAGCAAAGTAACGATAAACGTGTTTTTAAAAAAAATGAAAATAAAGGAGAAAATTCCATTCTTTTTGCAATTATGCAAAAAAGTCAATAGTCAGTAAAACCACCCATGACATTAACAACCGTCCTGCAACGGTTTTTCATGCTATGAATCAGGTTGTCAAAGTCATGCTGTGGGATATTGTCCCAGGTCCTGCTAAGATGCAAAAAAAGTTGCTCTTCAGTAGCAAGGTTTGCAGGAAAATTCTTCATAGCCCTTCTTTGGAGCATGTCCCACGCATGCTCTATGGGGTTTAGGTCCGGCGATTGCGAAGGCCAGTCTTAAACCGATATGTCATGCTGCTGCTGCCACCTGGTCACCACTTGCGCTGTGTGCGGACGGGCGTTATCATGCATGAGCGTGAATCTTTGGCCCATTTGCACTCGATGGGGGTAGATTATTGGTGCTAGCACCTGGTCACGGTATTTTTCAGCCGTCATGGTGTTTCTGATCCAAACGAGATCCGTTCGTCCACCAGCACGTATTCTCGCCCAGACCATAATTGTGCCACCATGGTATGGATGGACTCCCTGAGGGTGTTGCAGACGGCTTTCACGACCAGGAACTCGACATACGCGTACTCTTCGTGAATCAGGATGGAAACCGAATCTGGACTCATCAGTAAACAGCACTTCAGACCACTGGTTATCTTCCCACAACAAATGTTCACGAGCCCACTGCAATCTTATTCCGCGATTTCCTCGGCGTAGTGTTGGAGTACGAAGTGGTCTGCGAGCATAAAGGTTTGCTTCAGGCAGTCTTCTCCTCACAGTTTGATCACTCACCAGCAACTGGTGTTCAGACTGAAGCCTTTGAACCAACAGTATGGCCGTAACATTTGGTTGCCTTCTTGCAGCAACTTGCAAAAATCGGTCTTGTCGTTGGGTGGTCTTGCGCTTACCGCCTGGGGTTCTTTCAGCCACTTCACCGGTAGCACCATATCGTGACCACAACCTCGATATGACGTTTTGCTTTGTCCTAATCTCATCAGCAGTTCTCTGTTGAGTCGCTCCAGCTTGAAGTATGCCTACTGCCCTTAGCATTTCGTCTCTCGTCAAATGGCGGCGCTGCATTATGCATACAGTGCTAATAAATTTAAAATTAATCACTTTTTCGTGATAGAACTTTAATTTTTCACAAAAAATGATCAAAAACCATGATTAGTAAATTTAACCTTTCGACTCTTACACTAGGTTTGCCGCGCATATCTTTTGTTTTAAATTAATTTTCGTAAATTTAAATTTGGAATCATTCAAAATGACCTAAAAAATATGCTTGTAAAAAAGATTTAAAATCCAGCCAGTATTTTTTGAATTAAAGAACTCTAAACGAAATATCCCTAGACAGTGTTGATGTGTTTATTCTCATTTACTTTTATCACAAATGTTACCTTTTGTAACAATTGTAACTATACCTCTATTTCTTTTTAAATATTCTATATATTTATAAACATGAAATACAATGATATACATATTATTATGTATATATTTTAAAATAATGTAACAACCTGTAAAATATATAATTAATGACTATCTAAAGAAAATATAATTAAAATAATAAATATTGTGCCCAAGATACTGGCAGCATTAACTCGTTGGATTGCCAAACTGATTCGTTGGCCGAGGTAAGCTCCAGCTCTTGGGTCACCAGAGGCCATCTTTATAGAATTATATTGATTCCGCTCCTGACGGCCCTAACGTCTCTGCGGCGAAAGGGACGAATTCGTCACCTAATGAAAATACTATCTCTTTACCATAATAAATAATAAGTCCCTAAGGATATTGAACATACGATTAAAAATACTCTTTTGCTCATTTGCTGTTGTTGAATGAAAAGTTACAAACTAGTATTGCTTGTCGCAAATTATCCGGCGGTGTTTATCTCAAAGCAACCATCGATTTGCGGTTTTCTAATTCTGTACATTACACTCTATGTACACTCAATATGGGCGCGTACGTCATGTTGTTCGATGTAGTTGTGTTACGCACCATCGCTCCACCAGGTTTCTATTCCACTCAGTCATGAGTTTTAGTGGTTCCATGATTGTTGCAGGTTTAGGGATACATACTAAAACTATTGCAGATCACGTTCGTGCTCTTGCGCAATCAATTCCTGATTAAAAGGCCTACTTGTATCTACTGCTACTAAAAGTACCTTCACCACGGCTAAAATTGTAAACTTTATACTGGAGAAAATTTAGTTTATAAATAACACATCTTTTAAACGAACTCTGTAATATAGTGTACGTTGCTTGAAATAAGGTTAGTGATTTTACAAACTAAATACATAGATGACTAGTGGCCGCTCGCGACTTCGTCCGCGTTTATTTTGGTATTAGTCATAGCATGCTGTTATAGTATAGCCTTCCTGATAAATGGACTATCCAACACAAAAATAATTATTCAATTCGAACCAGTAGTTCCTGAGATTAGCGCATTCAAACAAACTCTCCAGCTATATTAGCATAGATTTTCCCTATTTTTGCAACATTTTTCACTGACGGCTCGCTCCTATTGGTCGCAGAGTCGCAGCGTAATGTTATATAGCCTTAAGCCTTCCTCGATAAATTGACTATTCAACACAAAAATATTTTCTCAATTCGAACCAGTAGTTCCTGATATTAGCGCGTTCAAACAAACAAACTCTTCAGCTTTATTTATTAGTATAGATGGTGTTTTGGACTTTAAACTAAATATAAAGATTTACGAAAATCTGGCTAATTTTCTTTTGCTAGCGTCTCTTCTTTAAACATTTTTAACATTTAAATATCTTTACAATATCGGTTATTTGTATTTTAATTAACCATTAAGTCTATAAATAATCAGCTCTGGATGACACAGATGAATTTAAGCACTTGTTGTATACGTGGTCTGTGTATACAAGTTAAATTCATTGAAAACCTATTTTGGATCTCGAATTAAGGTATTCCATTGGGTATCTATCGCTTGGTCATCGTCCGTTCCGCTGTTCAATGTGCCATGCAAATGAAAACAATATCCACGTTAGATATAAACACAATTTGATCATAATTCCGCGCCATTAGAGTCTACTCGCCACAACACTATACCACAGAAGATACATAATAACCTTCGAGCTATTTGTCAACTGGATGCGGCTCGGACAAGCGTTGTTTATGTGATTATGCAGTGCCTATTTGACCATAACCATGTTGCAAAAGCGGGGAGAATTATTTACAATTCCGATTAGAAAATTCTGCCTCCTCCTCTCTGCGTCGGACACGATCGTTTCTACTTTTCATGGAAAGGCTACTTTCGTTTCAGTTTATGGAGTAGATGGAAGTAAGCCTATAGTTACTATTGTGATGCTTTTGCAAAGTATTTTAGCGTCGAAACCTTTTATGGTTTTCTAACAGCTAATACCTTGACTAAGCCAATATTTAATTTTAAAAAAGTGAAGCTTGATTACATGAACTGATGAGCTAATAATATTAAAATTCACTTTTATATATCCTACATGCATTTCAGACTGCGTTTCTGCAACATACTTGTTGAAAATATAATTCATTATAATTGTTTTATCACTCACTACTTCACACTTGAAGTTTTTGTGAAGGAAGTTATCGTTAATTCAAGACACGGTAATTGCGAGTTAATTATTATTTTTGGTATAAATGTTTCCGACTTCAGTACTTTTCAATTCGTTATTGGCAATTGCAACCACGGTAGTACAGTTTTTGTTGTATTTTCAAATTATTTAAGTATACATACATTATATAAAAGGGCTCTTGTTGTTTTTTTAAAATAGTTTATAGACAAACTTATAATATGATTATATTATTTAAATATGTACTTGTATAATAATACTGATGCCATGAACTATACCTTAAGCCTTATCATAAAGGCTCCAAATTTCTCTCTAACGAGTGTATTTCAAAAGGCGTAGAAAGTTGTGAGCCCGTTCTTGCATGCAAGTTAAGCCCTTTGGCCTCGAATCGTAGACTAGACAAGCCTCTGACTCATAGGCATATTCATGTTTAACAAATAGGTATACGTTTCGTGAAAATCAAGGGAAAGGATAGAAATATCTTGCTTTACTACATTTTCAAATTTTACCTTGTTTTTTTCCTATTAAATCTTCTTTCTTTGGCTGCAACCTTTTTTGCTGGGCACGGGTCTCTCCCCCTTCCGCTGCTCCAATGCGGGTTGGTCTTCATTCTTTATCTTTAATATTTTACTTGATATATTTTACAGCATTGTATGTGTACTTCCAATATTGTATAGTAATTGACATTTTCAATATAATTTGTTGAGCGTCAACTTTGTTCTGTTATATTTATTATATCCATCGATATAATATAAGTAGGATTATATCAGGAAAAATGTAGATGACGTCAGTGCCCAAAAACATTAAAAAGCTCCATTTGGTAACAAATTTGGAGCAACTTCTTCCCACTTCTTCTAATTACATGAACTGCTTACATTCAGTGAGTTACAACATAACCCTCAGTAAACCTTAAAAAATTTAATGACCACTACTTTGGTTCGACGCCGCGACACGATGAATAGCACAACAAATACAGCCCATAACATGCAAAGTACACCAGTACTCCAACATAATGATTTAGTATCTACAGACATGGAGACATGAGAATTATCTAAAAAAGTATATATTATAACATAATACATTAAATTTAGTCAACGGAAAAAGTAAATGGAAAAATTAAATTTAGTCAACGGAAAAAGTAAAGTAAGTACTAATATTTTGTCATTTTTATCTTTTCTAAGATGGGTATACTGACAGAACTTTATTTGACAGATAAGTAGAACGGCTAAATCATTCGCCACAAAGTACTAAAACGGTTTCGTGTTGAACGCGAACAGATAGTTGCCAGCCATCGGCGGCTGTCATGTAACAATGACTTATGAATATTTATCCGCGAAGTTTCCATGTTGCCTTCGTTTTATACATTTATCTTTTATAGTGTACACAGATGACAAAATAGTCCTTTTACGTAAATTGTCACAGTCATTTCAAATTTAGATTTAAGTAGTCGATTTGCTTAAAACTGAATTAATCGTAAATAATGTTTTAAGGATGTGCGAAAATGAATAAAGTTTGTACCTAATTACCTACGGTTAATCAAATTGATACATTCAATTTTCATTTCAATAAAATGTATTTAATATTGTTATTTTGTTATCAGATCAGTAGTTATTTATATACCCGGTTCCTTTGTAAGTTTTAGATTTAAATTTGAATAAAACCTCTGAATCGTAAATTATTTATTTATATTCTTGACAATTAAGTAGCACAGTTCTAAGATTACTAATTATGATATTCGTTATTGTCCACTTTCAACACGTGAATTGGCATAGAACATATACTAACAAACTATATAGTACTATAGTCCGGCCAACGAGACGTGATAAAAAATGTAAACAAAGCTTCAGGGGTTCAAAACATTTTTATTTGAATAAATTATATACATAGCATATACTAGCGACCCGGCCCAACTTCGCTCGAGCGATTCAGTGATATATATTAAAATTTATTTTACAAAAACCCATTTCAGTACTAAAGGCAAAAAATAGATGCGCGATGAGAATGCGCGCCGGGGGATGTTATGATTTATGGTAAAACAAAATATCATCTTCTAAAGTATTTATGTGATTACATTTTGTACAATTTTAATCTGAATTGACGAAGCTAATTAACGTTTTTATTTAGATAAGGATTAATACATGCGTACATGTATAGGTTGTCTACATCGCGGGCCGCGGCTATTATTTATGACTGTACATAACTATAATTGCGTTAGTAACATAAATGAAGGTTCGGGACGGGCCTATTGTATTAGGTAGTTCGGGAAAATTCTAGAAAACCGTGGGTAGCCGTATGTAAGAATGTAAGGCACGCACCGAGCCGCGACAGGGCATAGTTTAGTTCCGGAAGTGAAATCAAAGCGATCACTCCAAGCACCAAGGAAGAATTATTTCGACGACTACAGCGAAGATATTTGACTATAGTGATTGTGCTTGATAATTTGGATTCTGTTGAGTGGATTTTTGTATAAGGAGACAATAAACAACTTCTACGTTGCAATCGGTATTTTATTACCCATAGGGCGTAACAATATTTACATCACGTTTTTGCCAGTTTCGTTATAACTGGACGAGTAATAATAGGTAAAGTCAGTAAGTCGTCAGTAATCAGTCAGTCAAGTCAGTCATACATTCAAGTAAAGCGATAGCTTTTTTTACCAGAACGTGACCAATGGAATTTTGGAGGCAAGCTGTATAAACATATTTTCACACTGTTATTTTATTTCACAACACTCATGCACTGTAATTAACCTATATCGAACCAAATGCCATTAAATTTATCCAATATTACTCAAAATTATACCAATAACTAGCTGACCCCGCGAACTCCGTATCGCGTTTAAATATTAAATAATAATGGATAGCATATAAACCTTCTCCGTGAAAAAATACATATACATACCAATTTTCATAATAATCGGTCGAATAGTTTCTGAGTTTTGCGATGTCATATATACAAACATCCTCTTTTATATGTATAGACATGAAAATAAAACAAGAGCACAACATAATGTCTTTTTCGACTTCCCGTCAAAACGGGACCAAATGTTGACAACTGTGGTACTGACTGCTTTCCTGTACCACGAAACAGGCAACAAAAGCTGTAGTTGACTAACTGACGCCATTACTGCATACGTGTGATAAGGACAGAGATAATAATTGCTCGCTCTCGCAATAGTAACTTGGTAACGGTCCGTTTGTTTACAATATTTATCTCGTCTCGTTGGCCGGACTATAACAAATTATTAGATACGTATTGCAATACTTATTATTGCACTTGGTATCCTCGTTTGATACGTAGAATTAGAACAGATACGCCTCCGCGCGGCCGGTACCACATCGAGTATATCTTCCGTCAAAAACTCCTTCTGCGCGTGCACCTCCGGCACCTCCAGTATAGTACAGCTGAAACCATTATAATAATCTCAACCTCTATCTGGATCCATCAAAGATAGAAAGTGTAATTTATACTATAGATTACACTTTATATAAGAACCGGATTGATATTTCTGTCACAGCTGGGCAAAAACGGATTACGATAGAATAAGTATTGGCTGTAAGCTGATATCCAAAAATCCAAACCAACGCCGATGTTTATATATTTATTTACTAACCAAAGGTGCATGTAATTAACAGCGTCCAATATTTCCGACCAATAATGATACTCATTATTTCAATCAATTTCTTTAATACATCAAAGCGTGAAGACAGTGAAAAAATACTGTACATTGGTAAAATTTATTGAAGTAGAGTAAAAGTACTTTTCATCGAAAATATAAATTCGGTGAGAAATATTGAAGCGTGAAATTGTAGTAAATGTACCATGTTTCATCGAAAGTTTTAAAAGCATTGCTAATCGGACACGAACATCGTGTGATGAAAATCATAGCATTTCTGAGATTAGCAATGATGTTGCCAATTAGTGAGTCTCATTAAATGTCTACTGCGAGATTGTCATCAAGAAATTATGTAAGAAACTCATTGCATTCACAGGGAAACATCGTAGGCAAATCATGTTGTATAGCATTGTTAGCCTCGCCTTAAAATACGAATGTATCAATTTTTTATCACAATCCGCTAAAGCACGCAATTTTGATACTGTGATGGACACTGAGTCGCCAAAACGCGATGCAGTATAAATGCAATCGCCAAATCGATGTTAAAAGCAGCTTGTCTTCGGTGACTTCATATGCTTATTTTGGTTAAGTAAACCAATCGTGTTATTAAAATCGGAAACGAAATTGGCAATGCGGAAATTTTCGACTTGTTCTCAAATTCGCTTGACCGCCTTCTGTTAGCAAAGCTTTTTTGTCCGTATTTCTGTAACCGTTTACATAATATCTTTGGTCATATCACATCCATAATAAAGGAATAAAAATGTCGTTAGTGAAGACAATTCTGCGTAGTGCCGAAAATAGACACATTCTCATAATTTAACTTTTCATTGCCAGAAATTGTTCAATCTTATCCAGAAATGAGGCCCGCAAATTTACCAAGTTTCTGTAGTAGTAAGTTGGGCCTCTGCTATTAATCGTTGTGTCAGAAAAAATCAAACCACACCTACTTGTAAATAAATAAATCTTTGTGCGGTTGAACTAGCTTTAACCTAAAATCAACTTTCTTGTCAGAGTTATGAAGTGAAAGGAAAAGTTAGAGCTGGTCTATTCCCTATGGAGGAGTATCTGTCACTGACCACATAGGTAATGATTGAAAGTTCATGATAGTGATCTTAGAAATGTTGATGCCATTTTTAAATAGGAAATCATAGTTGTCAATGAATAGAATATCTTCACAGGCAATGAATTGAAAATAGTTGTATTTAAATGCAATTTTAATGAATGTCTACATTTTAACGATGTTGGTATAGGACCAAAATAAATTGGATACGTTTACAAGATTAATGTGGACATAAAAAGCTGGAAGTTATAGTGCGAACGGGTCGCAAGGAAAAATTAATGCAACTCCACAACGCCCTACAGTAGCAATATTAACGTAATTGACATTAATAAATGAAACTATAAAACGTGAAGCATTCGACAAGCCTTCAATAAAGAACGGCATATTAAAGGGGCCAATGTAGTTGTAGCTATTTATTTAATTGCATTGTAAAAAAATCTTTTACTCTACTTTTCTGCACCTGCTAATTAAGATTTTAACGACCATATTAATCTTAATTAATTTTGCAGACCTTATTTCATTCACAAACAATATTATAATAATGTATTTTTTTACGAATCTTTCATATTTCAATTACCTATTAATAAATTAAGGATTCAAAATGAAACTCATGTACATTTTTCTAATTCCAGGCCTCGACGATAGACGGGAGGCGAAAAGGCGCGTGCCTGTTCTGCCAGGAGTACTTCATGGACCTGTACCTATTAGCAGAGCTCAAAACCATAAGCCTAAAAGTGAGTACATATCTCCTATAATCTTGCAAGTCAAGCAGTAAAAGCCACTAAGGCCAATTGTCCAGTAGAAACAAGTGGGAAGGCGGGTTAGCGGCAAACTAGCTGTCGCATAATTTCAAACCGCAAATTAGGTCTTATATCGGACGCCTCGATAACAACAGTGACCGACGGCTTAACGTGACCTCTGAGGGCCTAGTCTGTACGCATCCGTCAATCGTTTTCGGAATCATTTTTGGCATACTCAGATCGATTATTTTTTTCAAATTAATAAAATAAGCCTTGTCATTGATGACATTAAGCTACTGAATTAATTGGCTGCAATCCTTTTTGCATTTACTCCACCACGTTGCTCCAATGCAGGTTGGTGGGAATGCGGGGTAGCGGCAAACTAGCTGTCAGATAATTTCAAACCGCAAATTAGGCCTTATATCGGACGCCTCGATAACATCAGTGACCGACGGCTTAACGTGACCTCTGAGGGCCTACTCTGTATGCATTCGTCCGTAAATTCTAACATTTTCGGAATCATTTTTGGCATACTCAGATCGTTTTTTTTTTTTCACAAATTAATAAGATTAGCGTTATCATTTATGACATTAAGCTACTGAATGATTAATATAGCTAGAATTTCTTCAGTCTTATCCAAAAAGAGGCCCGAAAATTCACTAAGTATCGGATACGGGCGTACAGAGGAGGCTGAAGCACGGAAACGCACATGAAATTTTTGCCACCTATCACACATCCGACTGCGCCCGTTTTGGTTTGCTACGTAGTTCGCTTTTGTTGTACTCCAGCCACTAGGCGCGCTTTACAGAACGTTAACTTCAAATAAATCATAAATTGGAGCCAAAGAAGTACTAAAGTATCCATGATTTTAAATCTCAGTAGATCATAAAGCTATAACAGAAATTAATTAGGTAATTGTTTTGAATAAAGTTTTATAATTTTATCTACGATATAGTTTTTATAGATATAAAACGATAAGATAACGAGTTACCGGTATATTTAAATACACTTGACACCAAATTCAACCAACCGGTTAATGAAGTATTACGCAACGCGGACTCGGAAGGTGTTTCTAGAAATCATAAGGCACTATTTACAAATAAACGCAAAACAAGTTCGATAATCTAGGTTAAAAACATTATTTACATAGGTTATACAGATTATTTTCAATTTAAGATTATAAATAATAGCATATAGCATTTTATTTCTAAATATTTTAATAGTTATAGCTTAATCAATAACCTTTTTGTACGTTCAATACCTTCATGAAATAACAGTATTTTTAAATCGGCACTCAAAAATTATAGATCTGTAGGTGCAGTCCATCATAGACAAGAATTGAGCGTTGAAGGTTGGGTATTGTGTTATGGATGGACTGTTAGTAAATGCTTAAAATCACATGGAATACGTACAGTTCGGGTAACTTTGAACATTTTTTACATTATTTGTATTATTAAAACTGATTTCTATTTATGACACCTTTATTTTATTGAATGAATAGTGTCCTTTTGAGTTGGTTTTTCTGTCTAACAAAATAAATTTGCGGAAGAAACAAAAGAACTACCCATAATTTCCCTTAAAACTCGAATTCAAAGTTATCATGAGTTTTGGGTAACTTTGAATAAATTTTTTTAGAATGTAAAAAACCTTAATATTTTAAGGTTTAGGTAAAACAAAAAGAAGGTATTATTAAATTTAAAAACCTAATCTATAAAAATGACATCTACACTGACGTAAAAAAGTAACAAATAGCTTGGTTTTGCCATATGAATCAAAGTGGACTAGTTTACGATTCCAAATCAGAGCTCAAAAACTTCCAGCAACTTAACCACGGAAAAGGCGGGAATTTTCAGAATTGTGGCATTGACAGTTTATTTCTTTAATTTTCATTTGGGTCAAAAACATTTTGGTAATCCATTTAACACAGTTATTATATTGAAATATCAAAAAGTTTCGATGTAATAAATTGTTAAATCTTTTTTCCAACTTTGTGCAAAGTTAAAAGTCAATTCAAAGTTACCCGTAATGACTGTACCATAAGAATAAATAATACTACGTAGAACGGAAACTCCCGCTCAAAACGGGCTCAAGGTCACGATATTAGCCTACACTTTAATTTCGGCTAAACCGACTACTGAAGACGGGCTGTCTCGGACGGGCGCGTCAATTAAAATAACGGCGCCAAGTTAATGTGGTGTGTTTGGTTGTACAAACAATTCTAAAACAATGCCTAACTTAAGTTTTTTTAGTTTGCCCAAAGATGATGCGAGATAAGTAATATTTTTACCGACTTCCAAAAGAAGGAGGTACTGTATTCGGCTGTATGTATTTTTTTTTTTTTATATATGTTCACCGATTACTCCGCCGTTTGTGGACCGATTTTCAAAATTCTTTTTTTGTTCGTATGCTTATACTCCCGAGGTGGTCCCATTGTCACCAAATCAGGATCTGATGATGGGATCCCAGAGAAATCGAGGGGAACTCTCAAATTTTATAGGCACACACATTGATTTTCTTATAGTTTCTGAAGCATAACAGATATTTGTGAATTGTAATCATCATCTCATGTTGCTGAGCTGATGATGGAAGGTACTGCGACGGTGAGGAGTTGAGAGCAAATTCTTTCAATAAATGGTCTTTTGTTCGAAATCTTACATTCCTGAGGTGGTCCAACTGTCACCAAGTCAAAGTCTGATGATGGGATCCCAGAGAAATCGAAGGGAACATTCAAATTTTATAGTACAACAAATGATTCTTATATTTTTACTAAAGCAAAACAGGCATTTGTGTATAATTATCATCATATCATGTTGCTGAGCTGATGATGGAAGGTACTACGACGGTTAGGAGTTGAGAGCAAATTCTTTCAATATATATTTTTTGTTCTAAAACTTAAACTCCTAAGGTGGTTCAACTGTCACTATGTCATAATCTGATGATGTAATACTGGGCAAATCGAGGGAAACACTGAAACTTAATAAGCACAATATTATACATATGTACAGAATTATTAAAGTTACTAAAAAGAGTGAAATAAATTAAGTTTTTAAAAAAAAAAGGAACCGACTTCAAACGGTAAAAAATAAAATTGTTCAGTACCTACTTCTTCTTGCATGGTAATGACTTTTAAAACTATTTTTGGAGTCGGGCCATTAGTAAAATGTCCTGTCTTAGTAAATATAGTGTACCTTTCGTTTTGGAATGGGCACCGACTCCAATATAGTTTTAATAGCTATTAACATAAGCAAGAAGAAGTAGGTACTGTCCCACTGTCTGTACTGTCGATGCCCATTTAGAACGAATGGTACCTACGACATTTTACTAAGGGCCCGACTCCAAAAATAGTTTTAAGAGTCATTACCATGCAAGAAGAAGTAGGTACTGAACAATTTTATTTTTTACCGTTTGAAGTCGGTTCTATTTTTTTGTTAAAAACTTAATTTTTTAAATATTATTCCTTTTCCGTACCTAATTTATCAAAAGGATGTGACCAGTTCTTTTTGTGTAGCCAATTGTTTCACTTTCACTCAATTATAAAAAAAAATGTTAGATAACTACAGCATTTTAACATGTCGCCAAAATATTTTTTAATAGCCCCCGCCATCGGTCATTGAACCTTTCTCGATTGTTTTGCCTCGCGATTGCGGCGCCCGCGGCACTGGCGCACGCACGTTATACTTAATATGTAATTCGTTTATTTTAAATCTACACTACGTAAGTACTTACACCTATGTAGGTAAGTAATATTACTTAAATGGCTTCATTTGGTATGGTACTTATAACTTATTAAGTAATATTATTTATAAGTATTTATAGAGTAGGTAAGTATTTATCATTCTCATATTTTGTAATACTAAACTAAAATAATGATTTTTAAGTAAAGAAAAACTTATATTTTTGCGATATTATCTTTAGACATAAGCATTACTAACAGTTCACAGCCCTGGCAGCACGCCTGGGCGACAGAGGGGCGTAACGGGGTGAAGAGGGAAGTAGGTATATAAATTGCGGCATATCGATGGCGGTCAAAGGAGATTCCGTTCTATGTAGTATTATTTATTCTTATGACTGTACTCTTTATTTTTAAAATTTAAGCCGAAATAACCTGATTTCGTATACAATAACACTGATTTACAGAGACCGATTATCACCATGATTAACGATGATATTGACATGATCCTCCGAAACTCAATAGATTTGTTTCACGATAGAAATGCTGCAGCGGTGGTACTTTCCCGCTCGAATCATGGAGGTTCTATCAGCTGTTTCTTTATTTTATAGCTGTGCCGGGTTTCACCCGCCTGAGAAAGGATCGGTATCATGAAGTGAATATTCTCCATAGATTTCATAGGAATGAAACTGATCCCTACTTAATCTCTTTTGGTGTCCCCTACATACATCGCTTTGTACCGGCGTTACTTATTGTATATATTTTAACAAGAAAAAGTAGTTATTGTGACATAACTGTAATAGTTACACGTATGGTATCACCGACTTTTTTATATATTGATTTCTTCTATAAAACTAGTACTTATGTGCATAGCTTTGCTCTTTGTCAATAATTTCCACATCATACGGGATATGTATAAAGATTTGATTTCGGTTGGGATACATTATCGAAATTTTCATATGAATAACGTTTTTGAAAATATTCTGTAGCCTATATTCATCAGCGATAATGTAGGACTTAATAAACCTTTGTAATAAACCTTTCTTCTTTGTAATATTATAAGTATAAAATAATTAAATCCTCGTTCCAGGTAACGACAGTAGACATGCAGAAGCCGCCTCCAGACTTCCGCACCAACTTCGAGGCGACGCACCCCCCGATCCTCATAGACAACGGGCTCGCGATACTTGAAAATGAGAAAATAGAACGGCACATCATGAAATCAGTGCCCGGTGGACACAATTTATTTGTTCAGGTGAGTTTTTTTATTAATTAGCAACATTACGGAACAATGTTATGGAAGTTTCTCTTTTTAATTTAGGACTAACTTCATGCTATTGCTTATACTTACTTTTAGGTAAAATTACTTCTTCCGGTTTTAATTAAATTTTTTTTAAAACAAAGCAGAGACTGTGCGACGCCATTATTGAAGAGAAAAAAAGGCTTTTTAGAACTCATTGAAGAACAAACCAATAAAACCAATTTCCTACCTACATCTACGAAGAATGAACAACTAGAAATCATAAATCAGTAGTCCTGGTCCATTGGTGACAAAGAGCCAGAGAGATAGACAATATAATAAATAGATTAGCTGCTGATACCGACACCGACTTATAAATCCAAAGGTAGCATATGAAATATTGGGTCAACAGTTCATCAGTCAACATGGTTAGAATCTAATCCGCTTTTTACCAAATCCAGGATATCTGGAAAATACCTCTAATATAGTGCGCTAAAAATACCAACGTTACCATTCGTATTATTATACAATTATGGCAAGGAACTGATTTTATGTGAAACTCCTAAATGGATTTAAAATAGTTTCAATCACTTTCACTATCTCCATCACACAATCTCCATCACGTAATATCCTTTGTTACGAATTTCTTAATTCAGAAAACCTTTTAACAAAACTTGTATCATTCTGAACGAGTTGTCAGATGAACCTTCCAAGGCTGTTTACATATATATTTTGGGACATGTGATACATGAGAGTTCCTAAATAAATGATTCAGAGCCATAAGTCTCAGTTAATCAGCGAATACATAATGTGGTCTGGACAGAAACATAAATCTGGAGAAACATTGAAATCCGTAACGTCACCAACATAGCTCTCAAATTTGCAATGGATTGGTCATATTGCTGTATATGAAGAAGAAAGGTTCGACCAGGACTCAGCAAAAAGAGCACACTTTTTGCCGAGGCCACTCCTAACCAGGTGGCCTGACCTGAAGAATACAGCGGAAAGCTGCTGGATTCAGAAAGCGCAGGACCGGACAGAGTTAATGGAGGCTTATGTTCAGCAGTGTACCGCTAGATGGCTAGAAATTACTACAGTCCTTTAATTATTTTATGGACTTTATCAATCAATTAATCTAAGTGGCGGTCACGCCATTAGAAGACTGTTAGCTCTCGAAGTGGGAACGCTATTGTATTCATCCTCAAATGAGACTCAAGTTTGCTTGACGTTGGCTGTAGATGATGTACTGGACAAGTGGCATGTCAGAATCAATGGCCTTAATGCGGTAGCTTATTATGATTGTTTTCCGCTTAATTTTAAAATATCATACAGTACTCACAACGGGTCTTCTTTGTCTCTTGGAACTTCGTGCAGAAGCTCGCAAAACACTTTCAAGCACAAAACACAAAATAGCACATGCGTTTGTTGCACCTACGACATCAGACAGAGGGACAAAGATCCGTTGTGAGTACTGTATTTCTGTACGTTTAATATTTTGTTTCAACAATTATTAAACACTTTCATGTCTGTTTCAGGACAAAGAAGTAGCATCGCTGATAGAGAACCTGTACTCCAAACTGAAGCTGGTGTTGGTGCGCAAAGACGAGCAGAAATCGGCGGCGTTGCGCGCGCACCTCGGTCGCATCGATGTACTACTTGAACGCAGAGGCACTAGGTATGAACTCAGATAAAATAAAAAAGTAGGTATGAATTAGAAGTTGTTACTCTCGATTTATTTTTATTTACATGTGACGACCCGCGTGGCGTAATGGTATGGTCCCGGGTTCGATTCTCGGCAAAGCAGAAATTTGAATGAGTTTAAAATTTCTGTTCTCGGTTCTGGGTGTTTGTGTTTCTGTCTTTGGGTGTCCATGACACCTACGACACATACAGACATAAGTATAAAAAGAAACATTACATAATTTCTAATATTAACGTGCCATAGTATCTATATAATGTCATAATTTCGTTCGGAAATTGATTAGATTAGATATCAATATTATCGGGGTGTTTGATATCTACACAAAAAACCGATACTTGTCTCACTATTTCAAGTTTGTCCTTATCAATAACCCATTGCCGTACTTCATGTAGATTGTATGGTAGTTACGGAAATGAGAATGATAGAGAATTTAGATGTCACATTTCAAGTGACTTAGTATTTCAAGCATTGAAGTAAAGCGATGGCTACTTTACCAGAACGTGTCCGATGGAATGGCAAGCAGAAAAAACATTCCGCCAGCGCCAACTTCCCACCAAAACTCCGACATATTATTTGTTTTTCCAATTCATGCGTTATAAACAAATCAATCTGCCCACTATAACTTTGACAGCTTGCAGTATTACTAGAAATAAGCTATACTGCAAGCTGTCCCTACTAAAATTGAAATAGAAAATGGTGACCAGGTTAGAGTTCAAAAATAGTTACAATGTAATATAACCGAATATTACAGCTAGCCCACATTATTTAAAAAAAATCCAATGAAGTGACATGAAGACCACGTGGTCTTGTGCGTCTGCGGAAAATTCGTTGAGAACAATTCGCCGAATCACAATTCGTCGAATCGATATTTCCAGCTGTAGTTGAAATTTTTTATAAATATTTCCCGTTATAGTTTAATGTCCCTAAAAATATTGCCCGCTATACTTTAAAACAGTTAAAAAGTATTTGTGACGGATTTTCAGTCGATTCGACGAATTATGTTTTGACGAATTGTGTTTTCGGCGTATTGTTTTTCGGCGAATTGTTCTCGACGAATTTTTCTCGGTGAATTTTCCACATATCGGTCTTGAGTGTTACTGAACCCCATAGACATCTACGCACAACCAAGTAAGCCTGGATCTTGCTTGAGATCGTTACACTATTATTCTGGCTGGCAATCGCAGAACACAATAAAATTTCTTTATACCAGAAATGGGTGCTACAGGGGTACTTCTCTGCAGAACTATTCAATTTCCACAAGTTCTTATCACCGCAAGAAGATGGAGTTTTATAAAAAACACTAAGTAGTTAAGATTAAATTACGATGGATTAATTTGATATACATATATAAATTTTTACAGGTTCTTAACGGGCGACACAATGTGCTGCTTCGACTGTGAGCTGATGCCACGTCTGCAGCACATCCGCGTCGCCGGCAAGTACTTCGTCGACTTCGAAATACCGGTACGTTGATTATCGTTAATAAACTGTCAAACAAATAGCACTATTGTCGATAGTAAATTCATTTAAAGCACTCGAAAATTTGTAAAGGAGACGTTAGTATATGTGGGATTAACATTAACCCCTTTCCATGTCATCTAAATAATATGTTTGGAGGTTGAACGATCGTTTAAACGAATGTAGTTGTTGTCGTTTTCTGCGGCAGCCTAATGCTGTATATCTGTGCAGCGCATCCTTACCGGAATACAAATGTTTGGTTCCCTTTTTATTCTCTGTACACATTTTTGATCCTTCGAGCCGGATCATAAGTTCATTTAAGTTTGTACCCAGTTTATTCTTAGTGTAAAACATTGGCGTCATTCCATATTTTATGATAGGTGAGAGGGAAGTAAATACTCCATAAAAATATCTGACTTATGTGGATATTTCTTGAGTAATAGCCCCACACCAAGTTCCCTGTGTCGTGGATACCATGGACGTGTGTGTCTGGATGTCTGTGACACTCTGAGTGTTTGTGTTAAGTTTTATTTTTCGAAAGCTCTCAGGGATTTTTAGGCCAAGTAAATATTTCCTGACAGACTCTTGATGGGCGGTTTGAAATAATCCACACCACACATTACTTGATATATATGCAGGTACATACAAAATTACAATGACATACAAAAAAAAATTACTTGTTAAATAAATATCTTAATACCATTTAGATGTTTTCACAAGTTCCTATGTCAACGCCAAGCTACAGTACGATAAAAATGATGTGTTGTCTACAGACGAGTTTCCGCGCGCTCTGGCGCTACATGTACCACATGTACCAGCTGGACGCGTTCACGCAGAGTTGCCCAGCCGACCAAGACATAATCAACCACTACAAACTGCAACAGGTACACCACCTTCTGATACCTTGCAACACTGGGCCTTCGGATTGGTTGCTCAGCCTATTGCCCTCTTCTGCGAGGGTGGTGAATGGCCTGCGGATCACTTTTTTCGGTGGCGCCTCTCTGGCTTGCTGCCAAAGAGAAACAGTCCTTTAGAGAAAATAACTGTAGAGCGCGCATGACCCTGTGTAAGCAATCTGTGCAACAAAGGGCGCGGTCTAGTGCAACATGGCGTCAGACGTCAAACCGTTGATCCTGGTTGTTATCGATATATATTTTGAAACCTTATAAGCTACCATGTGGGTGGTTTGAAAATAAAAGATTCAGGGTTGGCCACTAACTCGCATTCGAATTGGAGCAGCGGTGGACTAAGTTCCAGGCCTTCCTAATTATGGGGAGGATGTGGAAGGGCAATCCGGGCCCAGCAATGGGACGCGAAAACAGTTGCAGCAACCCTGTGTATTTTGAGAGAAGGATCTTTTGGCGGGTGCATAAATATGAGCCGCGAGTCCAAATCTTATCCTTTGCGACATCTTGAATATGTCCGTTTTTTATCTACAACTACGCCCTTAACAGTGCGAGAACATGTTTTTTTGACTGGCTTCCAAAACTCCTTTGGATACATTCTGCTAAAGTAGCCATCCCTTTACTTGAACATCTGACTGACTAGACTGACTGATAACTGACGACTTACTGATTATTCTACGACTACTAAGTGATGCAAAAACTATAAAAACTATACGCCATACGCACAGAGTTTGCGATGCCATTATTGAATATTGAAACGAAAATATTGAAAAAACTACGCCCTTCTGTCAATTTCATTCAAGTGGGTTGGGTGGACTAAATTAGAATTAACGCGGCATCTTGAGATAAATCACTTATTACTTACGTTACGATTAACCTTTTTTGATGATGCTCATGCTTTAAAAGGTCTTTCTCGCAATTTTTAACAGAATTATTTTAATTTTATTGGTTTATAGGTTACTTATTCTAACCAGACTAGGATATAGGGGTAGAATCTGCAACACTTGTTTTTTGTTTGCTTAGCTTTTTGTATAAAAAAGACAAATAAGTTAGTAGTAAGTAATTAAAAAATGTAATAATAAAATGACTGTGTTGCTAGCTTTTTGTATAAAAAAGACAAATAAGTTAGTAAGTAATTAAAAAATGTAATAATAAACCGACTGTGTTGCAGGTTTTATCACTAGTATAAACTAACCAAACTGTAAAATCTCTATCCAAGTTATATTATTTTTATTTTTTTATGTCTCAGATTTATTTAAGTACTTTTAATATCTATTATACCCAAAACTCTATATTTCAATCTTTTTATGGCTATATTTTATGTACCTTTCCTTTTTTATGGGGAGTTATTTTCTAATTCTTCTAGTTTTAAGGCAACCATACGAACCAAAAGATTTCTAATCTATTTTAAATTATAATACATATTTGGAAATTAGAGGATATTTACAGAAAGTGTTCTTGATCTGGTTAGTAAAAGTTTTGTGGTTTATAACAATCAAATTTAAAAACTTTAATATATTTTAAAACACACACTAAGACAGATGTGTTTAAGGTGACAGAACTGTGTTGCCACCTTGAATCCTGAGTGAAAACGACGTTCTTCGATATTAATTTATTAATGATACAAGTCTTAGCGAGATTAATACATTTGTAGTGTGTGTGCGTGAAAAAGACGCGAAACACTTGTAGCGCCACATTTATATATACATACATATAACAACTATCTAAAAAGTGAAACAATAACATTGAACTTCTAATGTGTTGTGTTTTGTTTCATTTGTAGGTGTTAGAACTTTTATGATTTCCTCAGTAGCAGAAGTATCACCTCTGCACACACTTCTGTCGTGAGTCAATTTCATTGTGTTCCAGTGGAAATGTGCAGTTGTCAGCCATACGACTTACATGAGGCGACCATCAGCCTCTGGAGTAGCAGCGCAACTGCGTAAATTGAACTAGCTAGAAATGTTCCATCACTTATAAAATATTAACAAACAACAACAAGTAGATAATAAACAATGAAAGCAATAATAATACACAGTGCTATAGGATTGCCAATATCAAGAACGTGGTTATGGTGTGGGTATTTAAACGTATCTTAGTATATTGCAAATTTTTGTGATTCAATTATCTAAAAGCCGGTGTAAATTCATCTTATTAAGATACTTGTGCCCCGTTTACGCTAGTTTGTTTATTCGACGAAATCTTTTGGTTCTTGCGTGCATAGGGTTCTTCCGATACCTTCCGATCTTGCAGCTTAATATTTTGACCGCAGCTGTCGAACAAAGGTTTGTTGCCGGCGTCGCCCATCGCGCGGCTGCGCGCCGCAGACCCCGCGCCGGTACGTGCCGGAGTGCCGCTGTGCCGTCTCTGTCTCACCGTCTCTCTGTCTCTGTCCCACTCACTGTCTCACGGTTCTGTTCCTGCGCCTTGTGTGTGCTCGTGGCGGGGTGGTGTTTCGTTGATGGAATTTGCTTTTGTAGGGTGTAGTACATTTTCTGAAAATCTGGGAATCTAAAGGTTTTTATTGAAATCTGTTTTAGACCAGTGTCGATAATGTTAAAAATGGTAAAAAGTGAAAAAAATTTATAGTAGAATGAAAAGTATTGGAAAAGGTAGAGAATATAACAAAAATAAAAGGAAAAATAAATAAGAGGCGATCTGAGATCGGGAAGGGGGAGGGGGAGGGACTTTAAAGGGTAAAAAACGGTTTATCTCGATTTCCGGCAAAACTACAGATCCTATGAAAAAAGTTAAATGGCAAAGATGTAGTTAATAAAAAAGATCTACAACTTTTATATTTACACTTTTTTCACATAACCTCAAAATTTAAGTGAAATATTCAAAAAACCATGTTTTTGGTTTTTTATTTTAACCTTATACAAAAAATTTTTTTTTTCTTTTTTTCACCTAATTTTGACTTAATATCGAAAAAGCAGCCTAGTTTTCAATCGAAAATTCTCACGTCAAAATAACGGCTTTTATTTAGTTTTAGTTTTGCCGGAAATCGAGATAAACCGTTTTTTACCCTTTAAAGCCCCCCCCCCCTCCCCCTTCCCGACCTCAGATCGCCTCTAATTTATTTTTACTTTAATTTTTGTTATATTCGCTACCTTTTCCAATAGGTTTCATTCTACTATAATTTTTTTTGGTCTCAAAAATTATCGACACTGGTCTATTTAGGAGAAATGTACACATAAAAAATGTGTACTCATCGCAAGTGGGGATGTCAGTGCAAAAAAAAAAAACACCGAAATATATATTTTTTCCGTTACTTCTGAAACATAAAATTTTCTAGTACAACAGTATACACAATTCAGGAATGGAACATTCCTGAATATTTTATTTAGTTTGTATTTAGTAGTGATAACTCTTTCCGTTCATTTCTGGAAGGCATATTCATTGGGATAACTTTAATATTATATAATATGTGAAAGAATAGCTTAAACTTGTTAAAATAAAATAAAATTAAAAATAAATGTAAACTGTTATGTGATACTGTATTAGCATTGGCATTTTCTATTAGTATGCAACTCTACCTGTCTTCAACTTTGTATGCTATTGAAACTCTGTTTAAAAATGCAAATAATTTTAATTTTAAAATGGTATTGAGCAATGATGTCTTTAATGATGAGTATGAAACTACTTTATCAAACATTGTTCTGTCAACGTTACATTCTCCTAAATCAATAATATTATGCTACACCTCATTGGGCATTCACAATACTGTCTAAAAACGTTCGAAAATGCTTCACATATTCACATGACATTTATCATTAGGACATAATCACTCATCTCACATATGCATAGATGTATTCATAGACATAGACAATCACCTTCGAGACATTTTTGTATTGTTGATGAGTTTTTGTTAGATAAATGTTGTTTGTTAGATAAAACATTCAAATGTTGCTAGTTTGTGCAATGTTTTTTTCATCTAATATTATAGTAAAGGTAGTTTCATTTTGGATAAAGTTTTACTCAAAAATTGTAAAAAATAACACTAATTATTCTCACAAGTTTTAGGCGATGATAGTAAAGATATAAAATTTTGATTATCTGCATAAAAAATTTGATTAAATTTTCATTGCCAAAAAAACTTTTGAACTAATAACTATTTGAATAAAGACTCAGTTATTATTTGCTCTCTTCAATTATGCATTGTGTGATGAAGTTGATCTTTTACATCCAAAGGTTGTGGTTATCTGTTCAAAGTCCTAGAATGTTTAATTTAACTTAACTAACTTTGCTTTATAGTATTCTGTTCTTTCTAATAACTTACCTCTTGTGCCACTCCCGTTTCTGTGCCATATAAAGTAAAATCAATTTGCAATTAATAAAAAACACGATAACTTTTCCCCGTAATTTAATACCTACCAATGTTCTTTAATAAACCAAAGTTTTTCGTACATCGTTTTTTGTAATAATAATTTATTTACTAAGAAATTTGTACGTTGAAAGCATGAATCTTTTTACGTGTAATTTCATTGTTTTATGATTTTCTAAAAAAAATTACTTTAAAATATACCTATTTACTAAAAAGGTTAGGTAAAAATATAAGTCTAGTTACCGCGATTTAAAATAAAATTCTGATTTTCAGGCGCTCAAAATGAAGAAACATGAGGAACTGGAAACGCCGACGTTCACGACGTCAATCCCTGTCGACGTGAGCGATATCAACAACGCCGAATAACGCCTCTGACCACGACGTTGAACGAAACCGAGCCTTGGTACTATAGGCATTGAGCTGATAATAGACTACTCGGGAAAATGCCCCTTCACAATAAACCCGCCTAAATTTCATTACTCGAGTACCAAGGATCCTACTTCTATGTGTTAGTTCGGAACTTCTTTTCAATCCTTGCCTCTGTAGCAATGGTGAAAGTATTTTTTTAATTATTTTGTATAAATTTTATTCGTTTCCAGTTCGTAAATTGTTAGCATTAGCAGATCAATACAGTTAAAATCTTTGAGATTAAGTATGGTTAGGTGCAATAGAAATTTTTGCGTGAAACGTGTAACTTTTAATAATCTGTGGTACATTTTGTATGGTCTGGTCGAAATTGCACCTTGACTTTTAATTTAATCTTCTTTGATATAACAGGACAGGACAAGATCAATGGTTTCCTTTTTTAAGAGATGAATGTGGCCATTATTTGTTATGTTTGAGAGCCTATTTATCAGAATGACAGATAATTGTATTTCAACAGGCAGAGGTGCTGAGATTAGCACTTTCAGTAATTGCATACAAAATGCAAAAATACTTTATTTTTTTCTATGATTAGTTAGAATAAGATTAGTGTTCAAACACAACGAATGGAGATTCAAAAATATTTTTGTATTATATACACAAAAGCGTATATTTAGGATTGGTTTACAGTATTTGACTATTTTTATCTGGACTCCATTTATAATTTAGTTTTTAGGTTAGAAGTTTCAACGCCATTTTGTTTTTAATGCCTCTGCCTTCTGTGGTTCGGAAATTACATTATTGTATTTAATTTTTAATCTTTATTTAAAACTGTTTTTGAGTGCTCTTGCCTGCCTCGAAGTTACCTTTTTATTGAAGGTAGTAGTTTGTCATAAGTATTTGTACTTATAATAATATGTTAAGTGATTGAATTATTGCAATTGTTTATTTACAAACCATGATTAAAGCTCCCACGATAGGTAGTTAGGCTTTATGTTGAACCACCTATATGTTCGTTTTCATAATTAATTTGATTACCTGCCAAAATTCGATTAAGAAATATCCTTATGAAAAGTCTAGATGACCATCAGTGTATGTGTACTTAACATAATGCCACATCACTTTTTATTTCAAGTTGGACAACTGATATTCAGTTGTAAATAAGCAACTCTTTTTATTATTTTATAGATTTTTGTACCTTGGTTGACTAAATTTGATTACAAATGTGGCTCAGTGGTAATTATACATAGGTAATAATAAAGCAGACAGGGCGGGCGACAGGAAACATGTCAATTGGACAATGTATAAAAATAAATAATAATACTAGATTATAATGTTAATGTTAAGGAATAAACCTGGATAAATATTATTATTTTTTTATTTGCGTTTTATTTTTATTTCCTTCCTTTTAATTATTTTTATGCTTTGTAGCCGTTACATTTTGTAGATTCAATTTTTTAGTTTTGATCTATTCACACTTTATGCCTTGCTTTTTATAACTGAATGATATTAATGGTGCATAAGATTTTGGGATTTTTAAAATAAAATTATAAGTTTTGAGACTTTTTAACTATAAAATTTTTATACATAGGATTGTGATTTGGTGGTGGAGGAGGACTTTGGTGTGCAGCATAATTGGTAAGGTAAGCTTGAGAGTAAGCTTTGATATCGAAAATAGAAAGGTAAAATCACTTAATCTGTATAGGTTTAATGAAAATCCAATTTTATAGTTCAGATGGCTGAACTGACACTATGTTCCACATTATTTGAAGCGGTAGGTTCATTTAGTCTGAATGGTATTTGACTACCAAATCATTTGAGATACTTTTGAAGAGCTGTTGAAATGCAACATCCTGATATTTTATGTGAGAAAAACTTTGATGTCACAAACTTTATAGTCAATTGACTAAATTATTATTGATTTATAAGGCAATAAGAAAAATTTACCAAAATATATTAACAATTATACAGCTTTCGAAGTGTAGTTTAATGCAACATTTTTATAGCATATTTGAAATCTTTTTCCTGTAATGCTATTATGACACTTACCTTCCTTGGTATTAAAATAAATTTTCATCAAATGAAGTTTTGGGAGGTATTTTTTCTTGCTTAAGTATATGTTAGAAAAAGAAAGTCATTACAGGTAACTTTGAATTGACGTTTAACTGTGAACAAAGTTGGAAAAAAGATTTAACAATTTATTACATCGAAACTTTTTGATATTTCAATATAATAACTGTGTTAAATGGATTGCCAAAATGTTTTTGTACCAAATGAAAATTAAAGAAATAAACTGGCAATGCCATAATTCTGAAAATTCCAGCCTTTTCCGTGGTTAAGTTGCTGGAAGTTTTTGAGCTCTGATTTGGAATCGTAAACTAGTCCACTTTGATTCATATGGCAAAACCAAGTTATTTGTTACTGTTTACGTCAGTGTAGATGTTATTTTTATAGATAAGGTTTTAAAATTTAATAATACCTTCTTTGTGTTTTACCTAAACCTTAAAATATTAAGGTTTTTTATATTCTAAAAAAATTATTCAAAGTTACCCAAAACTCATGATAACTTTGAATTCGAGTTTTAGGGGAAATTAATGATACAAATAATGTGAAAAATGTTCAAAGTTACCCGAACTGTATGTATGCTGATTTGTTACAAGTAAGTTAAGTTCTGTAAAGTTAGAAATTGGTGATTAGGTGATTTAACCCTGTCAATATATAAAAAAACTAATGTTTAAAAAACTGCAGTTAATATTTAAGCCCAAGTATGTAAAACTGTTAGGAAATATCTAACATGCATATTGACCCGTGACCAGTCAAGCATATTATTATAAGTCATACACGAAGATGCAGTAAGGTTGTAGCTTTTGTACTTTGAATTAAAAGCTTTTTAAAGAAACAAGTATATTTTATTGTTATTTGTAATAACTTATACATCTGATGATCCGCCTAATACTTTTCTGAATTAAATACATACAAAAATATATTACATCATCATTCATGTTTAGATCGCCCCAACAGCCATAAGCAAGCAAGCCAAAGGTCAACTTTGCTAGAATTTATATCATTCCTTAATTACTATTTTCTTTTTCATCCATTCATTATTGTAGACATCCCTAGGTAGCAGGGAGCTAAGAAATACATGTGTTATGAATGCAGTAATACCCCAAATTTTATACTCCTCAGCCACAAACACTGGCAATATGAACCCATTTTTGAACTGTGTATAGAACTGGTTTTTAGGGTCACATAAAATTTCTATTGGAACAGTAAAAACTTCCATTACTTCATTGATGTTGATTTGCAAATCTTCCTCTCGTAAATCTGCAATACATCCTACCACTGGAGTGATCATAAGTTTATTGTCGCGACCAGGAATACTTGGACCTTGACCCCAAATGTCGATTTTGGATGACAACAGCCCTATTTCCTCTTCAGTTTCACGTAGAGCTGTCTGTATTGGTGTCTCGTTTTTATCAGTCTTTCCACCCGGGAAAGCAATTTGCCCACTGTTAGTACGCAGACTAGATGATCTTACGGTGTATAACAGGGAAGTAACATCGTTAACGCGACACATGGGCACGAGAACTGCAGCAGACGCCTGCGGCGTTTTGGCTGGTTTTGGTACACGAATATTTTTAAAGTTTGTCATACATCGTTCGCGGCAAGCAAGCGAAAGTAGATTTTGTAAACCGAATACTGAACTACCCATTTCACTATTTATATTTTTTATTATTTTAAATTAAACGTCATCAGTCACATAATTTTGTCACACATTAAATTTTAATGACACTGATATTTTTAACAAGCACCTGCCACTGCTGCTAGCTGCCAGCCACTGGTGTGGTGTTATCAATTTACTAGGTAAGGTAATCCAGGAATAGAAACACGAACTTTCTTTCTGTTTTAACTTTAAACTAGGTAGCCTAGGTAGGTACCTAATTAATTTCCTATCAAATTCCCCTTGAATTTGATTTGATGGTTGCTGTTTGATGTCAAGTGTCAAAATCAGTGGTTTTTTTTTTTTTTTTTTTTAATTTCATTTTACGGCATTGGATAAATATCCTTTCAGCCATTCAATATTTACTTTTCAATTTTAATAATGGCGTCGCAAACTCTGTGCATATTGCCAGCTTCAAGTAAAATTTTTGCATCACTGTAGTCGTAGAAAAAAGTCAGTTAGTCGTCAGGTATCAGTCAGTCTAGTCAGTCAAATGTTCAAGTAAAGTGATGGCTACTTTACCAGAACATGTCCGATGGAATTTTGGAGGCAAGCCGAAAAAACATGTTATCGCACTGTTATTTTATTTCACAACACTCGTGCACTATCATTAACCTATATCGAGCAAAATGCCATCAACTTTATCCGATATAACTCAAAAATACACTAAGAAAATGAAAATAAAACAAGAGCACAACTTGTTCCTTCAGACTTCCCGCCAAAACTCAAAACAAATACTAAAATCTTGTAAAGCGGGCTACTTACATGCCTGCTGCCTCAGCTGCCTGCCAAATCGAGCCCGATAAATAGGGCCGTCTAATCGCCCCTTTACCGGTTGTGTTGTTTATATTTATTTATAGGGCGTATGCAAACTTAGCCAGCTCAGCCTCGCTTCACTCGCTAGCAAGTTTGATTTTACTGAAGGAAAGGTTTTTTTTTATTTTATTGGAGTCATTAATACATTTTATCCATTTCATTTTCACAAGATTCTGTCTACCGCGACTGCGGATTGCTGTTGCTTGCTATGCTACTAAGCTTGATCCACAAGAACGGTATTGTGTTGTTTGTGTGTGTGTGTGTGTGTGTGTGTGTGTTCTAAGTAATTTCTGTCAAACTTAGTTTCTTAGTTAGATCTTTGATTTTATTATTTATGGTCACTGTTTTTGATAAAAATTATTATATTTCAATAAGATGGTTAATTTATTAGTTATACGGGCAGGATATTTTGATTCGAGATCTGACAACACAAATCAACTATATTTACGTTGAAATGAAATGAAATGAAATGAAATGAAAAACGTTTATTGATGACTGTTTACAAAAAATTTTGGTGTTTGCATCTAACAATAGTATTTAAACAGTCTACCTTATTCAGGCATCCAATAATCACTAAATTAACCTACAGTTATTTATTTACTAAATTAATTACAATTATAACTTAATTTAAATTTTAAATTTAAAGTTTATTTTAAAGTTTTAAGAATCCGTTAAATAAATTTTAACGGATCTTCGGCTTTAATGCCTACCCACCGCTGGGTCAATGAGAGAAAAAAAGCCGAAGAAAAAAAAACTCTCAGGCATTGTTACATTTATATTTTATCGCGAAAAAGCTTCCCAAACCTTTGTACTTTTATTCAATAGATGGTTTCAAAAGGTTTTAAAAGGTTTAGTAATAAGACAAAAGTGATTAAATATCTATATATAAACAATACATATTTAGTACAGCTGTGAGAATCGATTATAACACATAAATATTATAAAACAACAATGTCATGTCACCCCGACTTCCACATTTCGTCTGCCACTTATTTATAGGGCAATGTCAAAATATGTGGTTACACCGCACTGACCTCTATATATACAATTACGCTGGACTTAGGTTAGGATACTAAATCTGACGAAATGAAATGAAATAAAATGAAATGAAATGAAATGAAATGAAACGAAACGAAACGAAACGAAACGAAACGAAACGAAACGAAACGAAACGAAACGAAACGAAACGAAACGAAACGAAACGAAACGAAACGAAACGAAACGAAACGAAACGAAACGAAACGAAACGAAATGAAATGAAATGAAATATTCTTTATTCACTGTACGGTTCCTTTACAAACTCTTAGTGAACGTTATTTTTTTTTGTTCTGTCTGCTCTGGGTGCGCCGAAACAGCCTTGTGGGACTACAGCTCAATCCCAAGCTTTTTTATCAATTAAATAGTCCTTAAGATCGTAATAAGCCTTGCGGCACAGGACTTGTTTGACTTTTTTTTTAAATCTGTGAAAAGGGAGGGATTGAACATTTTTCGGGATTTTATTGTATATTCTGATCGACATCCCGATAAAAGAGTGGCTCTTTTTGCGGAGCCTACACTTGGGGAATGCAAGTTTGTGGCCATTCCTTGTCGAAACACAGTTCGAACTATGTAGATCCAAAAAGGTCATAAATTCGTGTTTGTTTTTACGAACATACATTATATTTTCATAAATATATTGCGATGCAAATGTTATATTAGTCTCCTTAAATTTTTCTCTCAGTGATTCTCTAGAATTTAATTTATATATTGCGCGAATAGCCCTCTTCTGCAAAATAAATATTGTGTCGACATTAGCTGCATTTCCCCACAGTAAAATACCATACGACATTATACTATGGAAATAACTAAAATAGACCAGTCTAGCCGTATCGACATCTGTAAGTGATCTTATTTTTTTAATTGCAAAGACGGCAGAACTTAGTCTATTCGCTAACCGAGAGATATGGGGTCCCCATTGAAGCCTAGAATCAACAGTTAATCCAAGAAATACAGCTTCATCAACAAAGCTCACTTCCTCGCCATTCAATTGTGGTTTTACAATATTTTCTTTAACATTAGGTGGTGAAAACTTAATACAATTGGTCTTTTTGTTATTGAGTAGTAGGTTATTTACATTAAACCAATTTACCACCTCAGAGAGAGCATTGTTCACATCGTCATAATTTTCAGTTTGTCTATTAGTTTTAAAAATTAAGGAAGTATCATCTGCAAACAATACTATCTCGTGATTATTCTCCACCATATATGGCAGATCGTTAATATATATTAAAAATAGGAACGGACCGAGTATTGAGCCCTGTGGGACCCCCAAATGAACTACAGACCCGTTTGACATTTTACCGTTCACTTCAACCCTCTGGATCCTATCACTCAAATAAGACTCCAGAAGCCTGAGCGCGGTTTCTTTGATGCCATAGTGATTGAGTTTCCTGATTAATGTTTCATGGTGCACACAGTCAAATGCCTTAGATAGGTCACAAAAGATACCTAAAGCATCCCGTGACCCCTCCCAAGCATCCACTATGGTCTTAAAAAGCTCTACTCCGGCATCTGTGGTTGAGCGACCCCTCGTAAAACCGAATTGATTTTTATGGATAAGTCTATTATTTGTAAAGTGTTTTAGAAGTTGTCCCAAAATTATTTTCTCAAAGATTTTACTAATTGAGGGCAGAATTGAAATTGGTCTAAAGTTGGAGGGATCTGAAGTATTGCCCGACTTAAATAAAGGTATCACTTTACTATGTTTCATTAGATCAGGAAAGTCACCACTCTTAATACAGTTATTGAATATTATAGCTAAGTGGGGTGCTATTAAGTCAATTATTGAACTAAGTATTTTTACAGAGATACCCCAAAGATCAGTAGTGTTCTTAATTTCTAAAGTCTTAAATATCTTTACAATGTGTTTAGCGTCTACGGGCCTGAATGTAAACTTACATTTGCATTCGCTTACATTTTTCTTAAGCAATGATTCGGCGGCTTCAGGGGAAGACCTAAGCGATTTAGTCGTCGAGACTGGAATGTCAGCAAAGTATTTTTCAAATGTTTTTGCTACAAGTTCGTCTGATTCAATGACGGTATCGTCCACAATAAGTTTATAGACACGATAACGGTCATTGACTCTTCCAGTCTCGGCGTTAATAATGTTCCAAGTCGTTTTAATTTTATTCTTACTAGATTTAATTTGGTTACCAATATGCAATGACTTGGCCGCGATACATACTTGCTTAAACAATTTTGAATAATTTCTAACGTGTGCACAAAAGGACTCGTCTCGATTATACGATCTCTGTTCATAGAGATCATATAATTTTTGTCTACTTTTATGTATCCCTAAAGTCGCCCAATCACTGAATGATTTACAGTTTTTAGGAGAGATTGTTTTTGATGTAAAAACAGTATTATATATTTTGTGTATATGAGAACATAATGCCCCATAATGTTTATTTACATTATTATGGGCCGGAATACGAAACCCATTTTCAATAGCACATCTAAATCTCTCCATGCGTTTTTTAGTCACTGGAACGACCACCTTGCTCTTACTAACCTGTCTGTCCATCCTGTAATTAAAGCAAACTAATTGGCCACAATGATCAGAGCCTAAGTTGTTTATTATCATAGATTGCGCTGGTGACCCATCTGTAAAAATATTATCTATACAAGTTGCTGTGGATTGTGTAATCCTAGTTGGTTGTGAAAACACGTTAGTAAGATTACAGCATTTTAAGACAGATAAAAACTTTTTGCTTAGGGCTGAATCCTCCAATATATTTATATTAAAATCACCACAAACAACTATGTCCTTCTTCTTTTTAGTATTGTTGCACAATTTATCCAGTAATTGTTCTAAAACTGACTCAAAGGTATCATACAAAGAGTTTGGAGGTCTATAAATACAAACAATAATACAATTTAATAACTCCACACAGGCTATTTCTATAGTTCGTTCAATAGAAAGGCTCACGATGTCTTGACGAACCTTAAACTTTAGGTCCTTACTTACAAAAATTAACGAGCCACCACGTAAGGCTGTCTGTCTACTGAACGAACTTGCGACTTGGTGCTTATCAAAGTTAAAAACAAGTTGGTAATCTTTCAACCAATGTTCTGTAATACACATAATATTAATATTGTATTCCTTTAAAAATAATTCTAATTCTAATTCTTTGGATAGCAGACCTTGGATATTTTGATGCAGGAATAATACATTAAATGACATCTTAAACTAAGAATAATGTACTTACGTACTATAGACATAAGAATACTGCTGACATTCCAGTCTCAACAACTAAATCGCTTAGGTCTTCCCCTGAAGCCGCCGAATCATTGCTTAAGAAAAATGTAAGCGAATGCAAATGTAAGTTTACATTCAGGCCCGTAGACGCTAAAGATATTGTAAAGATATTTAAGACTTTAGAAATTAAGAACACTACTGATCTTTGGGGTATCTCTGTAAAAATTCTTAGTTCAATAATTGACTTAATAGCACCCCACTTAGCTATAATATTCAATAACTGTATTAAAAGTGGTGACTTTCCTGATCTAATGAAACATAGTAAAGTGATACCTTTATTTAAGTCGGGCAGTACTTCAGATCCCTCCAACTTTAGACCTATTTCAATTCTGCCCTCCATTAGTAAAATCTTTGAGAAAATAATTTTAGAACAACTTCTAAAACACTTTACTAATAATAGACTTATACATAAAAATCAATTCGGTTTTACGAGGGGTCGATCAACCACAGATGCCGGTGTAGAGCTTTTTAAGACCATAGTGGATGCTTGGGAGACGTCACGGGATGCTTTGGGTGTCTTTTGTGACTTATCTAAGGCATTTGACTGTGTACACCATGAAACATTAATCAGGAAACTCAATCACTATGGCATCAAAGAAACCGCGCTCAGGCTTCTGGAGTCTTATCTGAGTGATAGGATCCAGAAGGTTGAAGTGAACGGTAAAAGGTCAAACGGGTCTGTAGTTCATTTGGGGGTCCCACAGGGCTCAATCCTCGGCCCCTTCTTATTTTTAATATATATTAACGATCTGCCATATATGGTGGAGAATAATCACGAGATAGTATTGTTTGCAGATGATACTTCCTTAATTTTCAAAACTAACAGACAAACTGATGATTATGACGATGTGAACAATGCTCTCTCTGAGGTGGTAAATTGGTTTAATGTAAATAACTTACTACTCAATAATAAAAAGACCAATTGTATTAAGTTTTCACCACCTAATGTTAAAGAAATTATTGTAAAACCACAATTGAATGGCGAGGAAATGAGCTTTGTTGATGAAGCTGTATTTCTTGGGTTAACTGTAGATTCTAGGCTTCAATGGGGACCCCATATCTCTCGGTTAGCGAATAGACTAAGTTCTGCCGTCTTTGCAATAAAAAAAATAAGATCACTTACAAATGTCGATACAGCTAGACTGGTCTATTTTAGTTATTTCCATAGTATAATGTCGTATGGTATTTTACTGTGGGGAAATGCTGCTAATATCGACACAATATTTATTTTGCAGAAGAGGACTATTCGCGCAATTTATAAATTAAATTCTAGAGAGTCTCTGAGAGAAAAATTTAAGGAAACGAATATACTAACATTTGCATCGCAATATATTTATGAAAATATAATGTATGTTCGTAAAAATAAACACGAATTTATGACTTTTTTGGATTTACATAGTTCGAACTGTGTTTCGACAAGGAATGGCCACAAACTTGCATTCCCCAAGTGTAGGCTCCGCAAAAAGAGCCACTCTTTTATCGGGATGTCGATCAGAATATATAATAAAATCCCGAAAAGTGTTCAATCCCTTCCTTTGCACAGATTTAAAAAGAAAGTCAAACAAGTCCTTTGCCGCAAGGCTTATTACGATCTTAAGGACTATTTAATTGATAAAAAAGCTTGGGATTGAGCTGTATTCCCACAAGGCTGTTTCTATAACTGATGTAATAGTTTTAAATCAATCAAACTGCCAATGTTAACAGATGGCTGTGGGACGACATTGACACATGCGGTAGCTGTCACGTATGTTCCTTATCTGCCCATAGCTACTCTGTAAGAAAGCTTATTATTGTATACCTCATATTTTAAAACAGGGCTGAAGTTTTTCTCCGTCTGCTCTTTTCTTCAGCTCAGCATTGCCTAAGCGCACCCAGAGCAGACAGAACAAAAAAAATAACGTTCACTAAGAGTTTGTAAATGAACCGTACAGTGAATAAAGAATATTTCATTTCATTTCATTTCATTTCATTCCCTTAGACTAAGAATAATGTACTTACGTACTATAGAATAGACAGAGGCCTATTTTAATTACGGCACGCTAAAGCGAGATCGAAATATACTTAATGAACTTGTTAGAAAGAGATGGGAGCGAGATTTTCTGTCCTTTTCGGTGTAACCACATATTTTGACACTGCCCTTTAAATAAGTGGCAGACGAACTGTGGAAGTCGGAGTGACATTGTTGTTTTATAATATTTATGTGTTAAAATCGATTCTCACAGCTGTAAATTGTATTGTATTAAAAGCAAATAACATTTTTCGAGTTTCATAATATGGTGAGCTGCAGTATTTTAGGTTGTAAGAGCCGCAGTGAGCGTAAACAGGAAGGCTGCCGGAAGGCATTACATTTTACGCGTAAGTTAAATACTTCTCTTTAAAAATGTACTAAATAGAATATGTATTCTTTATATATAGATATTTAATTATTTTTGTCTTATTACTAGTCATTCAACGTAAATATAGTGAAATTCGTGAAAATAAACTTATATTTGTTCATTTCAAACATTGTCAAATTCGAAATTGTGTTGTCAGATCTCGAATCAAAATATCCTGCCCGTATTACTAAAAAATTAACCATCTTATTTAAATATAATTATTTTTAACAAAAACAGTGACCATAAATAATAATATCAAAGATTATGTGTTACCTCATTAGTAGTTAGTTACATTTCAACCGATAGGCTCAAATACCACCTGTTTATATATAACTATTTAAGTGGAGACCAGTAAAATGTTATAGGCTGGGTGCACCAGGCGCGGTCGCAGCCTTCAATTTTGGGGGGAGGGTCGCCAAGAAATTTGGGGGGGTGGGGTCACTAAGAAATTTGGGGGAAGAGGTGTCTCAAATTCGCTTGTTTTACCTTCCATCTATGATGGATTTTGGGGGGGGTCATGTCCCCTGTGACCCCCCCCCCCCTGGGACCGCGCCTAGATATTATGAGCACACGCACATTATGAGCATTTTCCCGACATATTAAATTTCACTCACATAGACTATAAAAAGGTACTCCATACATTTGTATTAGACATTATGAGAAATTTACCAGACGAATTGAATCTCATGTTGCTGTCATATTTTTTTCAGTTTGCCAATTGACGCTCTAGCCGAAAATAAATGGATTCAGGCCACTGGACGTATTGACTGGTAACCATCAATATAATCCCGAATTTGTTCGGTCCATTTTGAAAGCCATTTATTGAACAAAAGGATAAAGAGAAGATAAATAATAATAATAATAAAATTTATATAAATGTACATTTTTATAAATTGCGTTATAAGTTATAACTGTTTACTTTTATCTTTGTAATATTTGCATACCTCATTAAGGTAAATATGACGTACTAAATATGTATTAACAGCTTTTGTAAACATCCATATTTGTGGCAGTAAAAATCTTTGTATTTGTCTTTTATTTTCTCTTATATGTATGTCCTGTAATTTGCTGACCCAATTAACTTTATGCCAGTCAACCAATCTAAACTCACCAACAACCAATCATAATGCACAAGCATATAAATTCTTTCACAGTTTGGTCTGCCAATGTTTATATTTTAGTTGCTTGATATTGTAGATTACCAAATTTGGGGGAAAATATGATAAGTGGGTAACACTGGCTGCGAAAAAGAGAAGCCAACATAATGGTTACACCGATCCTAAGAACAATAACTATAGGCATAGAAGGAACTTTACGACATTTGAAGCGTCCACTGTCATTGACAAAAGAATATTAGCTAGTGAAGTGACTATGCACAAAATGAATACCGATATCGATACTGATTTCTTTCTCTATGGTATCGCCCTATGAATATTTAAATTGTAAAGTGGATGAATTCTTAAAAATATTAATATAAACAAAAATAATGCAAAGCAGATTTAAGAGAAAGGGCATCAGTTAAATTTGACGTTTGAAGTATTAAGGGCGTGGCGCTCTCAAAAATAAGAATTACTGACAAACTAAACTATTTATTTATATTTATTTTTTATTCATAAAATTTTATATTTTATGTATTTATAAAATTCGCTTAAATTACGATTGAAGCTATGGTATTTTTGTCTTTCTAAATCCTAGTTTTTGCGTTATAATAGTTTTCTGTAGTTAAGGACGGCGAAAGTGTAAAAACAGTCACATTTGCTATGATACATCGGTGCACCATGTTTTATAATGTAATTTCTAAAAATACTTAAGTACCCGCTAGCTTCAATCGTATGTAAGCATATTTTTGATAACTTGTTTGTTTTATGACAAAATATTTGTTAAAACCCCCATCTTTTAACTGTACTTAGCTGTACTACCACTATTACAACAACTGCTGGACGTAGGCCTCTTTCATGTGACATGCTTGTGACAGTTTATACGTGAGAAGATTTGCCCTTAGTCACCGTGCTGGGCAGCCGGGTTGGTGACCGCAGTGTTTTGATTGAAGAGGTGATACTTTTAAATATTGGAAAAAACTGTTGAATACCTAAATCTAAATACGCTAAGGTGAAAATGAAATAATCATTTCTGGTCAACTCATTTATTTATAAATAAACACCACATAATACTATTTCACTAGTTCCTCTAATTCATTGTAGGTAAATGTTTCACCAACAAATTACAACATACAGTATTAACTATATTTCAATAATCTGAACTAGTATATTAATTGTCCTTTAAAAAAATGTAATTATTGTTAGAAACGTTCTTAGTTTTTTTACAGGGGAAGTTAATTCTTTTATGATACAATGAATTCGAATTGTTAAATATTCTTTGCCAATCAATTTAATCAATAAATTTCTATGATCATCCAATAAATCAGTGTCTGACTGAATATTCGAGTAAATCATCAAAAATTGTCGTTGGTAGCAATATTTTCGATATTTTACTTATCATTGACAAAAAACACTTGGGTTGTCCTAAAACTTTGGAACCTGCACGAATTTCGTATTCTTGCAGTATTTTTTTCTGCGATTTTATAGACTTTGCTAACCCCATCGAAGGGCTTACCTCTATCTTTCATAGAAATCAAGGAAAATGTTGATTGACTGAATTTATTTCCCAAACATTGGACACATTTTTCGCACTTTATTTCTTTTTTTATTTTCCGCACTACATAGCCTACTGCATAATGTACGACGTGATTTCTGTTGTTTTTTCCATTCCCAGTTATTACGAGTAATAGCGTTGATCTATTTTTGCCTCATATCAACATCGGTGGGAAATCTGAAAATGACAAAATAAAACATTACCGCACGCTGAATTTTACCAACTGTCATTTCAAAGGTAACTATGGCATTATTCGCTCGCAAAACTACGAGTGAAGTAAAATAATACAATAATTTATGATGCTTGTTTGATTATCGATATTGACATCATTTATTAGAATATGGCTGTCCATATCAAAAATCTTATAAAGATTGTGGCAACCTTGTACCGTAATTGATGGTACAATAATTTGATAGAAGAATTGTTGATGTCACATGGAAACCTCTTGTAAGAATTCAAAAATAACTGCTATAGGAAATAGTCTTCGTTTTCTTATCACTGTCCAATTTATAAGTAATTTGCTGCATAATACATATCCAAATTATACTTCAAACACCTAAATACAAAGAAATACTAAAACTGAAACTAAATCACAACCGCCATCTTCGAATATCACAAATCGAATTTTATCGATAGTTTATTTTTCGAAGCACTATTGCAAAAAAAATATACGCTTGTTAAAAACCTATAATTACCATATAATCTGACTATAATTGCACAAAATATTCATTTGCATAACACTACCGTGTACACTTAGCTCGATTCAACTGAAAAAATTATAAAATATACAACAAAGAGAATGCAAAACTGACAAAGTGGCCATATTTCATTACTTACCGATGAAAGCTTATGATTTCCATATAATTTTCTGTGCTGGACGGACGTGATTTGCATCCCACTACAATGCAGGACATTACTTAATATTTAAGCTTTGCTATTTACACTATAGCACTGATAATTTTGCACTTTTTTTATAAAAATACGTAAAATTACCGGAGCAACTCAACTCACAATCGCGCTTATGTATTATACGACCAAATTATGATGAACAAAGTCATAGACGATAATCTGAGACGTTTAGTAGCTTTTAAATTTGGTGTCATTAAGGTAACCGAAATATGCAAAAGGTAACCAAAATGGCGTCTGCCTTGTGGACATTTTACATTCTGAGCAACCTACATCCGTCTCGTTCTAATGCTGTTGTAAGTGCATAAGAAAACAAGTACGACTATATTGGTTGAAATTTCGGTTCCTTCTATGCTTTAGTTATTGTTCTGAGCACCGATCCGCCGTCATAAAGAATAAATAATACTAATTTGGTCTATCTATGATTATTCCATTCCTACCTCTATGTATAACGTCATGTACTCTGTGGTGGAGTTTTGGCGGGAAGTCTGAAGGAACAAGTTGTGCTCTTGTTTTATTTTCATTTTCTTAGTGTATTTTTGAGTTATATCGGATAAAGTTGATGGCATTTTGCTCGATATAGGTTAATGATAGTGCACGAGTGTTGTGAAATAAAATAACAGTGCGAAAACATGTTTTTTCGGCTTGCCTCCAAAATTCCATCGGACATGTTCTGGTAAAGTAGCAATCACTTTACTTGAACATTTGACTGACTGGACTGACTGATACCTGACGACTAACTGACTTTTTTCTACGACTACAGTAATGCAAAAAATTTACTTGAAGCTGGCAATATGCACAGACAGAGTTTGCGACGCCATTATTAAAATTGAAAAGTAAATATTGAATGGCTGAAAGGATTTTTATCCAATGCCGTAAAACGAAATAAAAAAAAAAAATAAAAAAAATGTACTCTGTGGTTGTCATGTCAATTGTCACTTGTCAGTTCAGTATTTTGTGACATTGTTTTGTTTCAAGAGATTTTATGCTAAACTGGACCACACACAGAGTACATTTTTGTATACCTATACTGAAAAACTGGACCTTGGTCCTTGAACAATGAAAAATCGGAATCGGAGCCAATAATGAAATCAAAAATTGTTTTTGTACTACAAAAAAGGAGAGATAACATGTAGATAACATGAACTTTAGTCTCTACTATTCTCTACAAATTATGTGAACAAACACATGTAGAACGATAAAACTAAGTTGAAAAGTCCTAATATGTCACTTTCACGGCTTTCACCCCAAGTTTTGCTTTCGAAAGAGTTTCGCGAGAGTTACGTTGCGAAATTAAAAGAATTGCCTAATTTTGCTTTCGCGACATCAAGTATAGATTTGCAATACGCGTCCGTGCTAATCCCTTTGTGTGTGCGCGATGGAGAAGTACAGATTTTGTACACATTACGATCTACGAACTTGAAAAGTCATAGTGGTCAAGTGTCTTTTCCAGGCGGTAAGAGTGATGGAGACGAGAGCGTAGTTAAGACTGCTCTTAGGGAAACCGAGGAAGAGATCGGCGTGCCTAGAGAATCAGTGGATGTGTGGGGAGTAATATCAAATGTTAGTGGCTTAAACAAGGATATGATTATTACTCCTGTTGTGGGAGAAATAAAAGATTTTGACTTCAGTAAGCTGTCGCCTAATGAAGACGAAGTGGAAGAAGTGTTCACAGTGCCTATTAGAAGTCTTTGTGATATCAATACTCATGCTCATTACATGTACCTGAATAATCCTATGCCCATGTATCTCTATGAAAAGCATAAGATATGGGGCATAACAGGATTTATTACACATATATTTCTGTTAAACTTTCTGCCTAGTGAACTGTATTCTTTTAATTTCAAAGGTTCTAGGTATGATTTGGAAGAATTAAGACTATCAAAGTTGTAAATTACCAAATGAAATTTTATATTTCCTTGGTAGGACAGTAATAATTGTGATATAAGAAAATTAACAGTATCCATCCATCAGTCTTTAAAAGTCCAAAACTGGACATAGGTCTCCTCTAATATTTGCCACTTTGTCTAGCAACGGGGAACGCGCGCTGCACACTCTGTATCCAGTGGCTGCTTGCTGTCTACTTTAGGCTGCAGTTCATTTGGCTGGAGGATGGCCTGTGCATCTTTTGCTAGCTAAATTCACACCACTGGAAGATTATTAGCTTGGGGCCTGCCAGTGGAGCATACTTTACTGAATTGTGTTTAGTTTCAATCAAATTCTATGCTGGGTATAATATAGCTCATAAGAACTGTTCATATTGGGTGTTTTCTTTTTCAATTTTTAGGGAGTTAGTAGTGGTGGCGGCAGTGAGTTAGCAGCAGATGTAAATTTGAAAATCATTCTGTAATATACAGCATATTTATTGTAGTATATAAAAGTGACTTTTAAATTTCAAATACTTTTAATTGAGTACAATGTTAATATGTAAAGAAAGTTTTTAATATTTTTTTATAAAAGTTAATAGTAGGAAAAAGTTTTGCTAAATGTATATTACCTACATTTAAACTTTTTATATTTCAAGTTAAATAAATTAATTACAAAAATCTTCAATGGTTTCATTTCATACAATTTTTTTTGTAAGAAATTATTATGGCATATTAATATACTTAGTGGAAGTAAAAATATAACATCTACAATTAATTTGTCTACTTCAATAACTACATTATGCAGTTAAATATAAAATGTGATTTATCTACTCTTATTATACAGAGAATAGATTTGATTGTATTGAATAGGCTCTGAAACTAATGGACTAATTAGAAAAAATCTTTTACCATTTGAATCCAACATTATCTCTGATGAACATAGGCTACTTTTTACCATGGGAAAATGCTTCATTCGTTCTTTTACGAACAAATGTAAAAAGATGATTACAAATTATCCTTTCATACTTATCTTTTATTCTATCTTTTTATACAACTTTTTTTCACATAACTACTAAATGACTGAACCGATTGGGTTGAAATAAAAATACAATGGGACCTGGTCACTGACTTCTATATATTATATAGAGGTCAGTGGACCCGGTAGTTGGCACTGATGTTGGTATGTCAAATGACTGGACCGATTGTGTTGAAATTTTGTATCTATGTGTATTTCCATGGTTTCACAGACACGAATGTATTATGCCTACGTAAACTATCTTTCTGAATATACGTACCAGCTGTGCCCCGCGGTTTTACCCGCGTTAATTTTTTTTAAAGTATCCTATTTTACTTCTGATAACTCCAAGAATATATGTACAAAGTTTGATGATGATCAGTTGAGTAGTTTTCGCGTGAAAGAGTAACAAACAAACTTACTTTAGCATTTACAATAGTAGGATAAATAAAAATGATTCGCCATAATGTATGTACTATGCGCATACAACGCTAATTCAGAACGATTGCACCAAATATCATCTTATTTTTTTAATGGGTACACCAATCGTGCGAAGCTGGGCAGTGCATTTTTCGAAAGTATCTCTGTCGGTTACACTTTCCCGCTTATACTTCTGAACCAATTATTTATTTAAAATTATTGAAATTTGGAAACCAGATATGTAGAGTGCACCTTGGGAAAGGACATAGGATGGTTTTTATCTTAGGGGAACCTATAAAACGGGTCCACGCGGGCGAAGCCGCTTGCGGAAGGCTAGTATAAAATAAAAATAATGTTCAACTCTAATTCTACCCAATAACTGAAACTTTGGAAGAGTAGGAAAGTATATTTTAATGGTGATATACCATAAAAATACATTAAGTTGTAATGTAACCTGCATTGATGAGCAGCAATGACCGAGCGGTAAAGACTGTGGTCTCCGACACGGAGATACTAAGTTCAAGTCCTCGGCGCGCACCTCTAAAAAATAAATTTGTAATGTGCATATTTATTGCTGCTCTACGGTGATGGAAAATATTGTGATATTTAATTACTTATTTCTCGAAGGCATGATGTCCACCAATCCACACTTGCCCTGTGTGGTGTACTATGACCCAAATCCCTGTCACTTGTGACAGGAGGCCTGTGCCCAGCAGTGGGACATAAAAATGGTTGAAAAGAAAACCTGTAAGTACGGGAAAATTTAATTTTACATTTTCGGAAATAAATTATACAGGTATTTAGTTGTTATGGTTATGTGTTTATAGTCTATAGCAAAAACGTCTAGGTACATCCCCTAAATTATTTCTTAAATTATCTTTATTCTTCTAGAGTATCCGGCTAAAAGGACTAGAAGACCATTAAAGTTAAAGACATAATAGTCTGCGATGCAATTATTCGGATTGGCATGTATCATCTTTGATTATGTATAATTCTGTGCCGGTCTGTTCCTTGACGTCTTTGGCTTCGCAATTGAACTCGCATTCATTGCTGTAGGTGTTCCCATCTGAACCGCAAACGGGGAAGTATATTTTGTGGCAGACGCATGCTTCGGGTTTGGCGACAACTTTTGACTGTTCGAGACCCGATAGAATCATTATAGCGACAATCGACACTGTAATAAAAATATATATCGTTAGATATTAAATATGCAGTCCCTGTAGCTTCGGGATTAAGAATAGAGCTACGGTATCCCCTGCCTGATCGTAAGAGGCTACTAAAATGGGGCTTCCAGGATTGTGGACGGTGTGAGTGGGTGCTCGATCCGCCCAGCCAGCAGCCCCGGGAAGGACGGCGCGGCGGTGAGTCCGTGGCCGCATGCCGCCGTAGGCATCGGAAGGTGCAGGAGAGCATATGTGCTCTCCCGAAGGTAGGCCCATTCTGGGCGCCACACGTGGAGGACACCGGTGCGTTCCACTGGAGATCCCGGAGTCCTCCCCAAGCGCAGAGGAAGGCCACCGAGGGGGTTTTAGGTTTTAGTGCGGTCAAATCCCACATTACCCGGTATCCTCTCCCGAGGTGCCGGGTACCTTTTGAAGGTTTTCTTCCCCCTATATACCAAAAAAAAAGATATTAGGTAAATATGCAGTAGGTAGGAAATGTATTATTCACTATATCAAAAACAAAATCCTACGGAGGAATGTTTGCTGGCTGTTGGTGAATAGTGCCAACGTACAGAGTCAAATTGAAGTTCTGATGGTTCTGGTGCGTTCCTTCGCATGTTCCCAAGTCAGTTTAAGATGAGGTGTAATTTTATTTTTCCTTACCAAGTAAACAATTCATGACAGAACGGTATTTCTGTAAGTAATTTCTTCAAACAGCGAAAGCCAACTTGTTTTTAATAGGTACTGTCACTCTGTCGCGGTTAGAGTAGGTATATAAGAAATTGTGTTTAAGAATTTCCGCTTGATAATTTAGCATGGATAATCGAAGTGAACTATGTGAAACGTGAACTACAATAAGTTTTCATGATAATAAATACACAGAAAGTAAAAAACTGTATAAGCAAAAGTCGGTAGGTATCTTAAGGCAGACAACGAGTTGGTATCCAGTTGCGCTGCTGCTGGGTGGCTGATGGTCATCTCATAGAGAAACTTTTTGTCCTCTGTTATTTTGACTGGCACCGCATTTTATCGCATTGTTAGAACCCTAAGTTTGGTATGGCTGCAACCCTTTTTGCGTCCCACTGCTGGGCACGGGTCTCTCCCCATTATTGGGGAGGCCTGGAGCTCACTCCACCACGCTGCTCCAATGCGGGTTAGTGGCCAACCCGCTGTCGGATGTTTTCAAACCACCCATAAGGCCTCCTACAAGGTTTAACGACTGTTATCTATCGACAACAACCGGGACCGATGGCTTAACGTGCCCTCCGAAGCACGGAAACGAGCATAAAATTTTTCGCCGTTAGCGGTCACCCATCTCACACCCGACCGCACCCGTTAGGCTTAGTTTCATAGATCGTTTGCGTTCAGCGTAGAACGCAAACGATCTACCGCCGGGCCATGTGCGCTTCAAGTTGGCATAAAAAACCGTTACATATTTGGTATGGTAAAAGTTCTACTTATGTCCCAAATCTAGTTTACGCTCAAGCATATCGTATGAAGCGGTTAAGAAATCTTACTTCCACTCCTTAAAAGTATTATCATTAGTAAATAAATACACCCTTTGTACAAAAAAGGATTATCTTTACTATAGCGGACGCGGTCTCAGGAGTTGGGACTTCTAGACTTAGCACCCTAGAAACCTTCACATTAAATTTCTACTTACTGTTGTTTGTTTCAGGAAAAAATAGGTACTTACACTGGAAATAATATGCTCAAACTGATTTTTCTATCCATACAGCGCATTTGGGGCCAGCAACTACAGAGTTCAACGGCTTTTTTGACGACACTAATTGAATTTGAAAATATACATAGTATAAGTATTTATATCGTGTTTTTAGTCAACACGAGGATACTAACGGAGTCCTATCTTTGAGGGCTTTCGAAAGTTGATTGACTTTATCTAGGTTATCATGCCGGACTGCCAATCAAGGGATCCTGGGTTCGAATCCCGGCGAAACAAAAATTTGAATGATGAGTTTAAATTTCTGTTCTCGGTCTGGGTGTTTCTAAGAAAGGCGCTCTTTGTATTGTAGTGTTTGAGTGTTTGTGTCCATGGTACCCATGTGGGACTATGAGTGTGTAACGTTTATTTATTTTTATTTATTGATCTATTGAATGTACTTGCTTTTTAAAACGGTCGACGGATAACACTTAGTATAAAATTGCTCATTCGAGAAAGCTTGTATGGAACCCTAGAAATTATTTTAACCATTTCTAATCGTGCATTAAATAAAATAAATATGTACCGTAATGTAATATTTAACACTCATGGTGAAAATTGCATTAGATAGGAAATAGCGAACAAAATTCAATCTTCGATATATATAAAAATTACGTGTCACAGTGTTTGTTACATACAGCCGTTTGGCTGAACCGATTTCGATGAAATTTTATATTCACACTTGGTAGGTCTGTAAGAAGCGCGCATGGCCTGGCGGCTAGCGTAGAACGCAAGCGATCTATGCAGCTGAGCCAAACGGGCGCGGTCGGGTGTGAGATGGGTGACCGCTAGTGGCAAAAAAAATTCATGCGCGTTTCCGTGCTTCGGAGGGCACGTTAAGCCGTCGGTCCCGGTTGTTGTCGGTAGATAACAGTCGTTAAACCTAGTCGGAGGCCTTATGGGCGGTTTGAAAACATCCGACAGCGGGTTGGCCACTAACCCGCATCTCCACCAACCCGCATTGGAGCAGCGTGGTGGAGTAAGCTCCAGGCCTCCCCAATAATGGGGAGAGACCCGTGCCCAGCAGTGGGACGCAAAAAGGGTTGCAGCCAGCCAGCCAGGTCTGAGAATAGGTTGTTATCTATTATTCAACCCTAAGTGATAACGTGATAAGGTTAGGCCACGCCAAACATTTAAACGCGGTACGGAGTTTGCGGGGTCAGGTACTTATTATCACACCAATTAGAGGCTTAGGGCCTCGTTCACCAACTCCAAGTAAAGTGTTGATTAGTTACGTCCCAAGTAAAGTTAATCGGCAAGTAAAAGCTTGAGTACGGGTCAGTTTATCATATGATTAGTGCTACTCGAACATCGTGAAATTGAAATTGAAGTTACGGGTGACTTTAACCGACAATTAGCGTATTTGTCACTTTACTTGAAGGTGGTAAAAGACGCCCTTATTGTGATTTCAAACTGATTATTTACTATGTAGTTCTATATAGCGTATGTTTTAAACTTGTAGGCATATATTTTTGTTTAACGTTTCACACTCATAGACCCATAGTAGGATAGATATATTCTGTGTCGTGGGTACTATGGAGACGCACAAAGACAGAAATAAAACACCCAGACCGAGAACAGAAATGTTTCGCCGGGAATCAAACCCGGGAGCCTTCGATAGGCAGTCTGGCATGGTAACCATTGCGCCACGCAGATCTTCATTGAGTTATATATTGAGCTGTATATTGAGTTATAGGCGCAGTGGTAGTAGCTATAGACTCTCCGTTTTTTTTCGTAAAGTGTTTTGACAAGCAATATTTAATTATTTATTAGATATTTTGATACATATTTATATCTATGTACATACAAATTTTAATTTTTAAGATAGTAACAAAATTTAGATAACCAGTATGCCTCGTTCGGCCACCACCATGCCACCACGCTGAGGGTATGCCTTGTAAAGTTAAAAGTTCTTGAGTTCGACTTCCAGAGATAAAAGGGGACATCTAAATGATGAATTTAGAGGTATTTTTCTGCAGCGCTGTATCTATTGGCTGGTAATAGAGGCAGTTGCCTTGCCAGGGGCGCAGGATGGAGGGTGGGGCGCATTTTGCCGTGCACCAATCCGCACTAGGCCAGCGCGGACTATGGCCTGAATCCATCTCAGTAGTTAGGAGACCTGTGCCCAGCAGTGGTACATAAAAAGGTCGCTCTCGGTCTGGGTGTGTCCATGGTACCCACGACACAGGGTATATCTACCCTACTGTGGGGCTATGAGTGTGAAACGTTATTATTATTCCTAAATTCCTTACCAATTTATGATAATGACATCATCATGACATCATCGAAGCAAAATTGTAGTTGCTCATCGTTTAAAAAACTCGACCATCTATAGAATATTTTGTGATTATTATTCTCATCGGTCTTATCGCTGATGCTCACGTAGGGACATGAGCGTCGTTAAATTAAAACGAAATCTTAACATTACATACATTCATTTATTTCTACAAAACTTTTAAGATAAACTATTTAAGAAACAACAGATCTTTAAATCGAGATATGAGCGAAATATTGTTGAATACCATAAACTGAAGTTACTGTCTTTGACGAGGACTCGCAGGAGGCGAACGAATACATTCCACTCGTTGTATTTGCGATAGGTTTCTCCGGGCTAAGTGATCGTTCCTGCATTTGAATGTGCATACATTCGTGTATCGAATATTGTTAGACCCGCACACGGGATCGTACTGATGAGTGCATGGACACTTCCTTTCCTCCCAACCGTCCCAGATCTGCTGCGGCGCTGGTGTTGCCAGATTAATAAATATGGCTAAAAAGAGAACTGCAAAAAAAAAAAAAAAAAAATCTTAAAGAACGAACACAACAACAAATTTGAAAATCTTTTAAAAAGCTTCAGTGATTTTGATTATAAGCTTTATTCAATGATGTCGTGGAAAGTAATATTGTTCCGTGCAATAATTTGATTACTTTTTGTGTTGTGCGATTGGGTGTGAATAATAAGTAAATTACATATTATATTACATATTATATCTTTCATAGGTAGGTACATAAATATAATATAATATTTTGTTTATCTTTTCATAGGGTCGATAACTTGGTCCTTCGAGCTGAATCGATTCCGTCCATCCATCCATCAGCCTTATACTGTCCATTGCTGGACATAGGCCTCCACTAACGTTCGCCAATGGTCCCGGTCCTGGGCCTTCTAAATGCAGCGACTACCCGCTGTCTTCTTCAGGTCGTCAGTCCACTTGGTTGGAGGGCGGCCTGTACTCCTTTTGCCGAGACGTGGTCTCCATTCAAGGACCTTTCTTCCCCATCGGTTGTCGGTCCTCCTAACTATATGGCCTGCCCATTGCTACTTCAGCTTGCAGATTTTGAGAGCTATGTCGGTAACCTTAGTTCTTCTACGGATTTCATCATTACGAATTCTGTCGCGTAGAGAAATACCAAGCATAGCCCTCTCCATCGCTCGCTGGGCGACCCTGAGCTTATGGAAAAGGCTAACTGTAAAAGACCACGTCTCAGCGCCGTAGGTCATCACTGGCAACGCACACTGCTCGAAAACTTTCGACTTCAGGCACTGAGGTATTCTGGACGAGAAGACACTTTGTAAAATCCCGAACGCTGCCCAACAGAGTTGGATTCTACGAGTTACCTCTCTCTCGAAGCTGGACTTACCCATACGGATCGCTTGTCCCAGGTAGATGTACTCGTCGACATCTTCGAGAGTAGCGCCATCAAGTAGCGGTGTGACATGGACATTAGACATGATCTTCGTCTTGTCCATGTTCATCTTAAGACCCACCCTTTGTGAGGCGCTATGGAGGTCACCTAGCAAAGTGCTGAGCTCTTCCAGGTTCTCCGCCAGGATTACTATGTCATCGGCAAATCGAAGGTGTGTGAGGTGTTCGCCATTGATGTTAATACCCAGCCCGTTCAACTCCATCAGCTTGAACACGTCCTCCAGTGCAGCGGTAAACAGCTTCTATATAACATCCCCTTGTCATACTCCGCGCTGCACTGGAATAGGTCCAGTGCTTCCGTCGCGGACTCGGACTGTCATAATTGCGGCTTTGTACAAACACTTCAACACCTCGATGTACCGATAGTCAATCTGGCATCGCTGGAGAGACTCTAGCACTGTCCAAGACTCGATAGAATCGAAGGCTTTCTCATAGTCCACATACGCAATACATAGCGGCAGATTATACTCCTCGGTCTTTTGTATAACCTGTCGCAGCGTGTGTATGTGGTGCATGGTACCTTTTCGGAATCCGGCTTGTTCGGTGCATGGTGTATGCCTTTTCGGAATCCGGCTTGTTCGGGAGGCTGGAAGTCGTCTAGTCTGCGCGCAATGCGATTAGTATGAACCTTTGAGAACAGCTTATAGACGTGGCTCAGAAGCGCGATGGGTCTATAGTTCTTTAAAAGGGCTTTGTCACCCTTTTTGTAGAACAGTACCCACGCTTCTGCTCCACGCGTCCGGGACTGTTCCGCTACTGATAACAGTATCGAACAGTTTTTTGAGCGCCACTAGGAGGGGTTTCCCTCCAGCTATCAGCAGCTCAGATGTGATACCGTCATCGCCCGGTGCTTTATGTTATTTTTAAGCTGATTAAGGGCCCTTCTAGTTTCGTACAGGCTGACGTCCGGGATATCTTCGGTATAGTGTCGGGTCAATTTGGCTCTTTTATCGTTCACCACATTGGTAACGGGAGCTTTTGAGGAGCTGTACAACCGTCCGTAGTACCTCTCAATTTCTCTCTGAACTTCAGGCTTAGACGAAACTATAGCGCCAGACTCCGTCTTCAATCTGGTCAACTGGCTTTGCCTAATACTCAGATCCCTTGAGAACACTCTAATCCCTTGAGAACGCTCTATAGTGTTTTTGACGCGCTTTGTGTTATGAGCACGCAGATCGCGTCGTCTGCTGCAAGAGATCTGTTTATTAAGCTGCCTGTATTTCAACATTGAAGACGGAGACCGGATGCATAGTTCTCGCCTTTCCTTTATAAGACCTAGGGTGTGAATCGATTATGATTGAATATTCATGCTTATCCATAAAGTTTATAAATATTACCTAAAATTATATTGGCAGTTGCTATTGGGTTCCTTAGCACCTGTCCTCCTTGACAACATGCAAATCAGTGCCATGTAGTTTCCTGAACTGCCGAGCTTGACAGTTGAATTCACACATGCTGTTGTAAGTATTGCCATCTGATGCACACAGAGGCAAGTAGATTTTGGGGCAGGGACATGGAGCGGGTCTGGCGACGGCTACCGGTGATGCGTAGGGCGAACTAAGGGCCGCTACGACCAGTAAAGCCAAGACCGACACTGCAAATAAAATGAAATCGTTACCTTAGTAATTCATTTTTGAACCGGCTTCTTCTATCAATACGCAATTTGTCGGGAGCTTTTATAAAAGTTCACAAAAACATATTCAGCAGATCGGCAATTTAATAGACTCAGAAGGAAATTAGATAATTGGGGTTCTTGACAGTTGAATATGGATGACGCCAAAGGTATAGTGGATTAGTGGTATAGAATCACACTTATCGAAGCATAGGATTCTTTGGTGGTTCAACCATCATCATCCACTCAATATCCTTGCAAATCCAAAAGGGATTAAAAATACTGTTTATAAGAAAAAATTTCTAGGTATCTTCTAGTCCTCTAAAACACCACTAAATGATCACTTGGGGGTAGAGTTAGACCGGTCGGTTTCTGGTCAAGCGTAGGTATTAGTAACAGCACTGACTTAGTCAACTAGACAAGAGGGAAATCCTAAGAGAGAAAACCAATCCATAGCCGTACATTGAATTGGTTCCAGCGAAGATTTTAGTAAATACTAAATACATTACTATGTCCAATTTTTCACTAGAGATCGCGTTGTGAGTTTATCACGAAATTTCTCGCCAGAACAAAATTACTCAACTGATAACTAGCACCATAAAGATATGTAAATAAAAGTAAAATAAATATCTGAAAGTGCACGTGCAATATTAACGAAAATTCATCAAGTTAAAGAAAATAGAATACAATACTCAAACCATTTCAATACAATCTTTGTAAGTGCTAAATATGTAGTTATGTTAGAATCTTAGAATAAGTAGACAGACGTAACTGGTTTTGCGGTACCTTAAGGATTTCTATTTTACATAAGTAAGTTGATTGTATCTTATCAGGCACATTCTAGAGCAAAGTATAAAAAGAGAATAAGTGAAATACATTGCAATTTCACAGTAAAGTAAATGTATTACAAATATTTACTCACCAACTTTGTAACTCATGACGGAAAACCAATTTTCTCTTAACCTGACTGACTGTAGGTTTGCGCGCCAACGGACTACTTTCGCCAACACACGGCCAGTGTTTTATACAGGTGTTAATTTCTTTATCTGAGTTTCCGTTTGATAATCCAGCAGGAATAATAAAGTAAACGATGCGACCTTATTCTTCGAGTGGTAATTCGCAATAAACGGCTTGCCAAGTACGCACTTAACATTGCCAATGTTTTTTTTATTAGGCACTCGATACAATCTTTTGTTAGCAGTACTCGGTCCTCGATACGCATACATTAATTGTCAATTCATAGCTGTGCGTTCTCCCTTGGTGCGTTATAGTCCGTAAGTAGTCTGCAGGAACTACGTATCTGTCATAAAAATACGCATGAGATTATTAAGGCGCGACGGTTCTTACCCTACATATGTGATCATACGTAAAAAGCTATACAGCATACGAATTCGACAAGGATATATTATTATGTACTAGACAGTCCCCGTGTGAAGTCTTTAAAAGTTTTTTTTATATCAGTATGAATCAGTTGGATTACTTGGATACCAAATAAGAAGTGTTTTAACAAGGTGAGCACTGAACAGATGGTTGCATCATAAACTAATTGTGTGTTTATTTATTATTACATATTTACTAAACACTACACACTAGCCGCGGCGTGCCTTTACTCACGGCACGGTACCAACTACCAACGGGGGAGCCCGACTAGTTTGGGACCTGAACAAGGTCCTTCCTCATGAGTAGTCGCGTGCGCTTTCCGGGAGCCCGCGCCAAAGACACCGAGGACTCCGGTGGTCTAAAAGTAGGTGAACTTCCCCAGAAACTATACCGTGAGTAAAGCCGTCATGTGAGCAGACTGTTTGCATGCAAATTCATCTTATCTTTAATGTCAAATTTTACGAATACCGATAAACCGATAAGGATTAAGTAATAAAAATATAAGCTATATAGATTTAATATGTAACTAGGTATAAAGGTTTCATCTTTACCAATCTGCATTGGAGCACATTGGTGGAGTAACCTCCAGCTCCAGGTCCAGCTCCCAATAATGGGGAGATACCCGTGCCTAGTAGTGCGACGCAAAAAGGGTTGCAGCCATAAGGGTTTATAGGTGCTACAACTTTATTGGTTCGACCGAGGAAGTACCTTTTTTTGTATCGGGGGGGGGGGGGGAACCTTCACAAGGTGCCCGGCACCTTGGTAGAGGATACCAGGTTATGTGGGATTTGTACCGCTTTATGAAACCCCTCGGTGGCCTACCTCTGCGCTTGGAGAGGTCTCCGGGATGTCTAGTGGGACACACCGGTGTCCTCCACGCGGGACCGTGGAAGTACCTACCACCGCAGCACAAATTACTACCGTGAATTTTGCTGTGTTTCTATGCAAAGATGAGGTTGCCGTCCAGACATGAGACGACCATCGACATAGCTTTTAGCAAGACTTAGTCCTGCTTGATGTAAAATATCAAGGCGGCTACAGCGAACACTTTACATAGTGTGGTCTACATGGTCATTTAATAATTAATTGAATTAAGGCGGGCGCCTTAGTCACTGTCGTCAAAAAAAAAAACTACCACCCGAATGAAGCGGGTCGCTAATAGATGACTATAAAGTTACAACCCAATAAGCAAAAACGTCATATAAGTCAGGACTTGTATGACATTAGTTGGATACTAGTTTTATTCTTTTTAATTTAATTTTACTTTTTAGTCGTGACGATTATATGTATACTAGGTACACTACTTTGAACCAGGCTATATTATATTGTCATCGTGTTAATAAATGACCTTAAGTTACGTATAGTCATTAGCTTTATTTTATTACTTAGCACTTCAGCGGGATAATAGATAAACCCACTGCTCTGGTGATTTTGCATTTGCTACGGATAATTAAAGATAATAATAGCATCGAACACTTTATGCTGGTACCTAGATCGTGAGTGACAAGTAAACGTTCTAAAATCAACACATAAATCTCACTGTTCAAGCTCGTACCTAACATCAGGGAAATGTAAATACTATTTATTTATTTATTTATAATTTAGAACCACCTTAAACTAGGGGTTACAAGGTAGACTTAATGCCTAATGGCATTCTCTGCCAGTCAACCCTGGGTGTTGGAGAGAACTTTAGGTAGGCGGACGGAGAACAGCGACTTTATGCACGATAACAAGTATTTTATTATATTGCCAGAGATTATTTATTACTATATAATAATATAAACAATATAATCAACAGATACATATTTATAATACATATATACATACTTACATACATATATACTACATAACACCATACATAAATACATATGTCTATACATAAATATATTATACGTGACATACATTATAATGTGAACTCAGAAGCTCGTAGGGACTCATGCATTACTTGATAACAAGTGTTTGCGTAGCAACTTCTTGAAAGCACACTTTGTTGGTGCCTTTCTAATATTTTCGGGCAGGGCGTTCCAGAGTAGTATAGCCTGAACATTATATGAGTAACGAAAGAAATCACTATTGTGAGGAGGCGTATAAAGTTTAAGATTACTAGTAGAACGGAGCCCTCTGTTATGAGATGAACAGAGGTACTGAAAGTTTTCCTTTAGATAATGTGGAGAAGTTGGATCATGTAAAATTGAATACAGGACCAAGAGAATTCTAGAGTTACGCCTCTGACGAATAGTAAGCCACTTAAGCTGACTTCGATAACTTGAGATGTGGTCATACTTACGTAGATTGAAAATAAATCGGATACAGCTATTTTGAAGGCGCTCTAGCTTATTTAGAAGTTCTTCATTCAGGTCTGGGTAGCACACGTCAGCATAGTCTATAATGGGTAGAACAAGACTGTGAATCAACATAAGCTTAGTGCTGTATGGCAAGAATTTCCTGAAACGATACAAAGACTGTAATATTCCGTTGACCTTACGGCTGATCTCAGTCACTTGCACTCGCCAATTCATACAGCTGTCAATGTGCAGACCTAAATTTATTACTAAATTATACTACTCATTTTTCAAAATTTGCACCTAATCTTGTCTACCAATCCGCAGTTGGTCGTTAGGACTCGGACTGTCGTGGTTGCGGCTTTGTATATGCACTTTAACACCTTGATTGAGTATCGGTACATCCACCACCGATACTCAATCTGGCACCGCTGGAGGGGGACTCTATCACCGCCAAGCTCTCGATAGAATCAACGTGTTTCTCAATCGAAGGCTTTGCCGTCTCCCTAAGATTTTGCAGCTGTAGACTATAGACCAGGGACGACGAACCTTTAAGTATCAACGTGCCATTTTTCTAAAGAAATGTTTATTGAGGTCACTAAATAAATATGACTTTGTGATGTGTTACTTCTGTTCATGCAGATTATATGACAAAATATGTTAGGGTTTTACAACTCTTATAACAACCCTATCTTACGATACCTTTAGCAGAATTCATGCTGAACTGGAGACCCGAACATTCCGAAAAGATGCATTTTGTGATCACTGATCAGTGACGTGCCCAAAATATTGCGTTATGCCATCAGTTCGCCATCCCTGCTATAGATTATAAGTACCTTAGTACACAACTAGCAGAGAAATCCGCCACTTAATTTAGTTATCGCGTTTAAACTGAGCAGCCAAGAGGCCACGGGTCAATATTATACAACTACTAAGAATCAAGCGCGTAAAGCCCAGCGGCTGAAGTAGAACGCAAGTTACCTACGCAGATAAGCGAAACGGGCGCAGTCGGGTGTCAGATGGGCTACCGTTAATGGTAAATTTCATGCGCGTTTCTGTGCTTTGGACTGCACGTTAATCTGTCGGTAACGGTCGTGTAGCGGCCTATCTCTAGCTCTTTGATAACATCCGAGCGAGATAACAGCGGGTTGGCCACTAATCCGCACTAACCCGTATCTCCAATAACCCGCATTAGAGCAGCGTGGTGGACTAAGCTCCAGACCTCCCCAATGTGGAGAGTCCTGTGCGCAGCACTGGTACCCAAAAAGGATGCCCAAAAGCTACGCAGATTTCTGTGTTAGCAACATGTAATCTATACATATAAAAGAGGATGTTTGTAAGTATATATGACATCGCAAAACTCAGAAACTATTCGACCGATTATTATGAAAATTGGTATGTATATGTATTTTTTCACGGAGAAGGTTTATATGCTATCCATTATTATTATTATTTAATATTTAAACGTGGTACGGAGTTCGCGGGGTCAGCTAGTTTATCAATAAGATTTCAGCTGCAAACATCGAGTCACTGTTTGTGTACCTCTCGGTTCGATTACAGGAAACCAGTATTCCTCGTGGTTTCCTTACGGAGAACATAATCATAATTAAGTATAATTTGTTTATATTGAATTAAACTATTGATTATATTTACCGTCTTCTTGTAATATTATCTTAATGTTATTCGTATATTTTTGTAGATGTGTTTTCATCAAGTAATTTGTTTTTCTTAATCAATATTAGGTTTTATATGATTGGATTTTTAATTAAAAATATTAAAAAATCACAATATGTTTGAAGAATTTGATAATGCACAGCCAATTTGTAATAATTTTCTTTTATTCTTATTTATTTGGAGGATAATAGTTACGATCCGTGTGAGCTAAAGGCTGCCATGCTAGATTCCAGGGTTCGATTCCCAGCGATTCTCCTTGTGGGTATGGGTGACACAGAAAGTCCTAGTGTGGGGCTATGAATGTGTAGCGTTATTTATTTATTTTATTTCTATTTCAATAAAAATATTAAGTTAGGATTGTTTCACAATCATCAGACATGACCCTAAAATATTTTTAAGTAAAATTGGTTGGTAAGACTAATACGTGGACAATGTCTATCTATGATAATAATATTAATTGATAGTATTGATCCCTACAACGTTATCATATTTTACTCAGAGTTTAGCTCTAATTTTACAAACCCCTTTTTACCGTTTCTTGTCTTAGTTAGAGCACGAAGGGTGTCAATACCTTTGATACTCTAAGTACCTTGGGTACAAATACAAATACAAAGAATATTTGCACTATATCGCCTAGGTACAAATACAAAGAATATTTGTATTTGTACCTTTGCGAATTGGTCCAAAAGGTATTTCACTTTATGACTGCTTGAGTAATTTGATAAAGTGCGAATATAAAAGTAACCTAAAAAAGGTAAACAGATAGGTACATAATAGGTAATCGTAAGGTATTTCAAGCAATTAAGAAAAAGAAAAGAAATAAGAATTGTATTAATAATTCTATTAAGAAAACCCTAATACAAATAAAACCACCTAAACAAGAAAATCTTATCTAAATATTAACTACATAAATATTTCTAGTGTTTGATATTTCCCTATTTTACTTGTCCATTTTAAACGAAGAACATTTTAACACATAGATGCTAATTACTGATAATATCTACTCTTAGTTATAAAGGTAGGTTATAATAATTTACTTTGGGTAGCAATAAAACGAGTGACTGTAAATTACACTTTTAAGTGTCAAAATTAATCAATTTGGGTTATAGAATTATTAAGTGAGCGACTGACTGCGAGTGACGAGAAATCAACAGAACAGCAACTTACAAACATTAATTTGAGTTACTTAAAATACAAATTGAGCAGCTTCATAATATTTGAGCGACCTAATATTTGTTTGCGATTTTTCCCATCAAAAATGGAGGTGGGAAGAAGCTCTGGCTCCGTGACTTCACCGGCGCTGCGGGAAAACCACTCCCTCCGCCCCAGCGTAAGAAAGCGCGGCACCTGCGCTCGCCTTCGCAGCTTCACCAGCCTCAGCCGCTACGGCTCTCTTGGTGCCTGCGCTTTCCTACGGCGGGCGGGGAGTGTTCTCCCTCCGCGCCTCCGGCTTTTTATATACACTCTAGGGGTAGTACAGATAATACCACGTGGATAGTGGGGTGCTCTGATTTGGTTTTGGGTATTTTTCAGACACAGAAGCAAAGGGCTTCGGAGACGCCATGGTAAAACCAATGCAGAGTGGTTTTTTTCCAGTCGCTCACTTAGTAATGTAGTCGCTCGGATAAAATTTTAATATCTGAAATGGATTAATCACAATCCACTTTTTGTAAGCTCGTTCTGGATTTTATTATTATCAATATTCGTCGTTAGTTTAGTAAATTTTTCGCTTAATCTAATTCATACCGCTCAAGTTATTAAAACTGTATGTCATCATCAGTCGCAAAGTTTTTTTTTATTCGCTCGTTTTATAATTCCCCATTTACTTTTCTGATATAAAACATATCTCATTCGTGTGCATTGCATGTAGGTACGCACAGAAATAAATGATTGATACTTTCTTCAACCTTTTTAATAGTGTGTCACTGCTAGGGAAGGCAAAGAATAGGGAAGGGAAAGAACAAATAAATTAAATAACTATGCACAAAATTTATTTTTATATATTATTTGAATGAAGTAGCAGACGAGCGTGCAGGCCACGTGGTGTTAAGTGGTGGAGCATTTTTTTTTTTTTTTTAAGTAGGGAATGCTATTACGCACCGTCTCGACCTCTGTCGAGGGGACAGAGGGAGGTGTGTGGGACTCCCCCCTGCCGTTACGAGGCAGGGGTATACCCACTAAACCCTACTGCGCTCCTCCATCGCCATCGTGACGATGTCGTGGGAAATCGGCAGAGCCTTTGCTTCCACAACATCGTCGGCGACTGCCTGCCTATCTTGGCAGGCCCTACACGCTCCCCTTATGGGGAGGCTACAGGAATGACCGGGAGCGCCGGGTCATTCCTGTCAATCAGTGATGGCCTGTGCAATGCAGGTGGAGGCACCCCCGTACCTCCATCCTGCAGGCCACCACCGGGGGGAGGGAGAGAACGGTCGTATTGCCGTCTTCTCCTTCCCCTTCTTCGTTTGCGGAGCGGGGGTTGGGACGGATCGTCCTCCCTCTCCCGCTCCGCCGCCTCCTTCTGCGAGATTACTTCCTCGCAGAAGGAGGCAACAGCTTTCCAGCCTCTTTCGCTTCCGAGCATGGCCCTAACTATGCTCGGGAGCGAAAGGTCCCGGCCGACAACAGTGCACAAGACTAAGTGGTGGAGCTCAAGCAAGCATAGGTAAGTCTTGTCTGAGGTCGTATGCAGTTGCGCTGCTACTCCGGAGACTGGTGGTCGCCTCATGTAAGTGTGACCGGCAACTGCACCTTTTCACCGAACCACAATAGAATTGGTTCACGGCAGAAGTGGGTGCAGCGGTGGTACTTCCCCGGGCGAACCATAATAGTTCTACCACCTACCAAATATACTCCAAAAATAGGATAAAAATTGACAAATCAGACCCATTTTACTTGGTATTAAAAAAATTGTCAAATTTTTATATAACTCTGGGCCGACTTATCGATCTCCGGACTTCTCGCTATTAAAAAATCGGCCCCAAGAACAATAACTAAGAATTACTACAAAAGCTTTAAGGATGATATTCCAGGCAACATGAAGATAATATTATAATCCGGCCCGTACCGTACGTATAATATTATCCCGGACACAGGTAGGGTTGCCAACCCTACTTTATAATATAGTATCCTACTATTTTAAGGGATCAAATACTATATTTCTAAAAAATATATATGTATAGTAGGCGAAACTACTATATTTTCGCTAGCTCATAAAGCTCATTAAGGCTCAGAGTACCAAAAAATATTCATTTAAAAAATAAAGTTAAATTTTAACCACATACTTTTTTTAATTTTTTTTGCCATCTACTATATTTTTATGTCAATAACTTCAAAAATACTATATTTGAAAGCTGAAAAGTTGTTAACCCTAGGTACGGGAAGGGAACGGTACGAAAGTCCTACCTAAACCACTATATATAATCGAGACAATAAAGTAAGGAACAACATAATATGTATAATGTATTATAATATAACGCTTTCTGCTTCAAAAATCTATTTACTGAGTTACTGTAATCACTGCAAAGTATCCAGTCATAAATCATAAAATATATCATAAACAATAATTTCAAAATAATAGATGTTGTAGGTATTTAATTGTGATGAAGTGAGGATAAGTATAATTGAACGTAAAATACTGTAATAAAACCGAATAAGTTCGAATAGACACTGAGCTCCGCGGGTTCCGTACCGATGGTCATAAACACCAAAAATAATCATACAAAAACAATCAATTCAATAATGAGGAAAATATTTTTTTTGAACCAGATCTAATTACGAGTTCACTATTTTCGGATGTTTCTTATTTCGTTTGTTTGTCTTTCTTTCCCCTCGCAATATATTCTAAACTCAACTTTTGAAGAGCTGCGACTCAAATATAATAGCCTATCAACCAAGCTAACAATTATTACATGTATTTTAATATTTTCCACGCTTCATGACCATGTACTGAGTACTTTGCGCTTAGAGCAAACACGCGGGTAAACAATTCCGTCAGCGAGCAACCTTCGTTAAACCCGACGTTAATTCCACTGGGTCAGCCGCTGGCCGTGAACATCGCGGAGCCTGAACGGTACTCACTCATGAACTACTTACATTGAAAAAAAAAAACCGAGAAAATAACTTTACTATATCATAATCAGCTACCTAGTTGTCTAACTCCAACATTAAAATAATTAAAGAAAACACATGATATTGATAACAAATAATAAATTCTAATGCGATCAATAAGTAATGTCTTTTAAAAATCTAGGCTCAAATCCTCCAATAATTAACTAGGTATTACTCATACTTATACGTACTTTACTAATAAGTAGATCTAAAATCTGGGTAACCAAGAAATAGTGTCAAGCGTAAGACCAAATAAAGATACCTATGTTCTGCAATTTTTTTAGTTTTCAAGTTACTATTTTTTTTCTCAAATTTTGAGAATATTCGACTGACAATTTAAAAAATTTCCAACATCAAATTAGGAGACATCTTCCAACTTTTTTTGCAATAAAATTTTCATGACTTGTTCTTTTATCCTTAAAATAATTATAATCAGCTTCGTCATCTTAACAAGAATCACGAAAATAATCACCTATTCAATGAGTTACGTACGGCTCAATTTAATTTTCGTAGGTCCACAGTAAATTTGAAAATTTTCCAAATTTTTTCAATAATCATCATCATCAAATTTAAGAGTATTTAAAGAAATTATTTAAAGAAAGAAGTAGGTTCAAGATTATAAGTTCAAAGTTATCAAGTATCCAATCATGTTTGATAGTGAGATGTAAAAAATTACGGATAAGGAAGACATTTCTTAGCATTCTGGTAAAGGATATTGCATGAGAACGATACTTGTTAAGAAATTGTTGGCGAACTGACATTGGAATAATTAGTAGAAGAAACTTGAAATAAAAAAAACAATAGATACCTATCCACTTGGTGAGATGAAAATACTATAATCTGACTTAATCACCCATACATTAGTGTGGCCCGAGTCATCAAGGAATGAAGGTTGTCTGCATGTGCTGAAAGGTATTAATAATTTATTTCAATGAGTCCAAGCCTAAAGCTTTTGACGGCCGACGCCGTTCCCCTGGTACTGGGTTCTACTCGAATGAATAATAAGTACAATTTTTGTAAATGCATTATTCTATTTTTGTGCAAATAAAATATTTTCACATCATTTTATTTAATGTTTTTTTACAAAATGAAAAATAATAAATAGTTATTTTATTATTGTTACACTACACACTCACGGGCGCACACTAGGATAAAGGGTATCCTCTCACGGTACTCCGCGTCGTCGTGGGTACCGTGAGCGGACAAAGACATGAACACAAATACCCATTATTTGAGTTGATGGGGAAGGGTACAACCCTAAGGCCACTGCGACCAGTAAATGATCTATTGTAGCCTAAATACAAATACCCATACCGAGAGGAAAAATTGAAACTCATAGGTAATTCAATTTTTGCCTCGCCAGGAATCGAATTCTATAACCCCTAGAACCCACAACCCCCTATCACTCTAAAGTCTCTAAACTCTCTCCATTTTTTCCGCCAAAGGAGCAATAGATTGCGGAAGAACGGATACGTATCGTAGCTGACCATTACATATAAATCAACTTTTAATCTACTTTTGAAGAATGTAGATGTTATCGAAATAGCAGGTCTGTACATCCAATCAAAGTCACCTTATTTAAGTCACCTTTCGCTGAGGATTGCGATAGGCCTCCGCGTTGGCGCTAAGGTGTGTGAACCCCATCAATGCTTATGTGGCAGAGATGTGAGTTACTTTGGTCGACATGGACTTTCCTGTACCAGGAGTGCTGGCCGATTATATCGCCATGGCGCTATAAACGATTTGATCCGCAGATCTCTTGTCACTGTCTCTGTACCTGCATCGTTAGAACCTGCAGGAATGTGCAGAGACGATGGCAAGAGACCTGATGGGGCTACTCTTGTGCCATGGCGACTTGGCCGGACCCTGGTATGGGATTTTACTTGTGTGGATACTTTGGCCCCATCACATATAATTGAAACATCTAAGAAGGCGGGGGCCGCAGCCGACCATGCACAGCTTCTCAAGCGCCGCAAATATTCTTCCATTTCAAAGGATTATGAATTTGCGGCGCTTGCGATGGAAACTATGGGTCCATGGTCGGCTGACATGAAAACATTCATGCAAGACATGTCGACCAGACTAATTCTAGCCTCAGGTGACCAGAGGGCTGGCAGCTATTTTTCTCAAAAAATTAGCCTGTTGGTTCAGAGGGGAAATGCTGCCAGCGTTCTGGGCACAATGCCACAAGCGCAAATTTTAGATGGGGTTTTCTTTTTATAGTTAATTGTTTTAGTTTTTAGTTGTTATTATTACTTTTATTTTATTGAAAACTGATTAATAAATTCTTGTATATACTACACCTTATTTGAATAATTATGTACATGTCCATTAAATAAAATTGTTTTACACTATTTAGACTTAGGTAAAATAGAGCATATTTCTAGAAATGCCATTGATTATGGCTAAAAACCCATGTCACATCGCATTGTTACCTATAATATTATTTGTCATGATGTCATGTAGGTTCTTTGTATATTCTAGTTTATTTTATTTTGCTCTCAGATAAACATGCAGTATTTCCACATGATTTAAAAATCGAGATTTAAACTTTCTTTGCGGAAAATGCAGTTACCGCCCTACTCTCGAGTACTTTACCTATATACTTCATGTATTAGTGGGGTGCCAGCAAACATGTTTTATGAAAAGAAAAGAAAAAAAAATATTTTATTTGCACAAATATGGGTAACAAAAAAGGTTTTACAAAAATATTAAGATCGCCATATTTACCCTTTAGGTGTACAAATTTTATTTTAAAAGTTATATAATAAAATGAATATGAATGAATAAATATACGACATATATCGCTGTAATTGGATTAACAGATGTTCTCGTTTCAAACGCCTGGACTTCATCGTAAGATAACTATATATCGTTGAGTACCTACCTATCCAAACTATCTACTTATTCGTATATCTCGAGCTACTTGTACATAACATATCTTAAATTAAAAATATTTTGTTTTAGTCTAAGACTTAGCACGAACGTCATGTGACTTCAAGTGAAATATGTACATTACAAATATTTATACTATTTTCAATTCATGTTTCTGCTAAACGAAGTCATTGTTGTGGTTTTATTCAACAATACATTTCATAGAAAACACTATCTTTATTTCGAGAAATGTATTAAAAGATTTTACTGCTTAGGTAAGCATCTTACATTCTAAGCATCTACGTATAAAGTTGACAAACAAAAGTTCATAACGATCCTTTAGCAAAGACTAAACAAGAACAGAATGAATACAGCAAAAGTTTTTGTTATAGATTAATCGTGATCTTTTAACACTTTAAATGTTCCACTGCTAATCATGGATCACTCAATGAGAGAATAATTAGACCCCAATTCAAAACTTAGGTTAATCAGGTTAAGGTTCAGGCAAATACCTACTTAAATAGGTTACTTAAATAGGGTATAAATGCTAACTAAAAAAAATATTTTTTGCATCCGTAATTCTTGCGGAGTGATCGAGGTCCCTCTCTTTAATTTCTAATTAGGTACAATCACATGGATTCTATTAATTATCATCCCCTACTTGTCACTTACTCCGAAGGTATCATTCTATACCAGACGTGTAAGAAAACAATGTCCGAACTCTGACTTATACCTAAACAGCGCCGGAGCATCACCTCAGGCTTACCTATAGAAGTTTGTTTCTTGAATCTTTATGAATTTTATCTCTTATTTTATTACAAAACATGTAAGTACCTATAGTCCCGTAGCATGGTAGAGGTGCGGTTATGTGGGATTCTCACCTCACTAAACACCCTCGCTTGATAGTCATTATCGTTCATAGTCGCTTTGAACGGCTTCGGGATCTCCAGTGGAACATACCGACCGACCCTTGCCACATTAAGCTGCTACATCCGTCATCTTTCCTGAGCTATTATGTCGGACCTATAGAAATGGGTCAGTGTTGCATTGAGGATCGAAGGATGAATGCATATCAATATCTTTGATGCTCTGAGAATCCATTATACCAGTTCGATCCCGGATGGGCCATCAAATCCGTTTCGTTGAGGAACTATTGTTAGGAATAAAATTATTGAGATTGCGTTATCGACATGCTGTGAGTCACAGGTGATGTGACGTTATTATATAATCCTGGCAAGAATATATTACTCGTACAACTTATATTGCATTGCTGAACTAGCGACCACCTAATTATTTTATTTCTTTAATGATTGTATAGCGTAAAACGTTATTTACGTAATCAGCAGACCAAAAAATGGCCAACCAGAAGATTTAATTGGTGGTAGAACTTGTATGGATCGCTCGAGGCAGTACCATCGCTGCACCCACCTCTGCCGTTAAACAATTCAATTGTGTTTCGGTGGAAAGGTGTAGATGCCGGCCAGACTTACATGAGGCGACCATCAGCCTTCAGTAGCAGCCCAACCGTATACGACCCCAGGCTAGCTTGAGGTTGTAAATGTTCATGGGCTGCAGTGACCACTTAACACCACGTGGCATGCATGCTTATCTGCTATTCCATTCAAATAAAAAAATGGACGATGAACCTATCGGAAAGCTTGGTCATCTTTTATATCAATCAAAAGATCAAAACATCGAAATTTAAAGAGAACTAAAGGAATACCCAATCTTAATATTTGCCAACGTTCAAGCGCGTACAAACTTTTGCATTTACTTACACTCTCGGCTCTCGGTTCCGATGTATTTGTCTTTGACGCACTCACGGGGGATTTACGGAGTTCCCAGCTTGTTTTATTTCCTTACTCCACGGGAAATTGTTAATTATATATAAACAGAGCCGCAGATCTGTTCCTCAGTCTGTGCCGTGTCTTGGTCTCACCCAGTGATCTGTCTCAAAACTGTGGATCTTCAGATAACCTTTGGTATTTTATCACCTCGCAAGGCCAAGAACACAACATGATTATTCAATTAGGTAAGCGTTTTTAGTGCTGTTCAAATGTTTCTTCTTGTTTTATTGTCACTATGCACTATGTGGATTTTTAGCATCTTATTAGTAAAACTATTGTTATTAATTTAATTTTAGTTACCTGATATATTTATAACATTCAGTGACCGTTGGAAATTTAAGCTTTCAATTTTAAGCTGTAGGTACTTCTTTATTTTAAATTAAATTAATATATTGTTTTAGTAAATCTATAAAATAGGACGGAAAACTTGATAAATGTTTTTTAAAGTCAAAATATTTACATGGAAATTAAATCCCAAGCTTTTAGATATGGTTAACTCTTTATGTAATTTGTATTTTGAAACATTTTTACTTCTGATTTCGTGAATACGAAGTTAAACCACAACACAAGATACTTAAATAAACGAACTTGAACTTAATCGCTCGTTGGTTGGGTCAAAATGGACCGTTAAAATGCGATTCAGCATTAATTTAAGCTCATCCTTATATGTATACTTACTCCACAATTAAATTTGTTAATTTTCTTATTATTATGTATTTTCCTATTAATTTATTTATTTTTTAGTGTACAAAATAAATAAATCAAAATTCCTGTTATTGCAGTATGACGAACATGATATTAAAAACTATTATTTAATTTTTAGGATAAACAAATGTCAATTTAGAACCTTATAATAAAACGTAAAAAATAAGTCAATTATAATTTTGTGAAATAAGAACATTAAAAATTTATTGTATTAATGCAATTTTTCTTTCTGGGTAGGTACGCATTGCCTATAGGGGACCTTGACCTATTGTAGCAGTTTTTGGATCAAAAGAATGTTTAGGAAGTTGTAGAACTTGTAGAAATAAACCTCAATTCATTTTGTTAATTAATCAATATTTATTTCCAGGTGTTTTGGTCCTTCTTGGATCAATGTCCACGACATCAGCCTTACCGCCCTGCGTATGTACGAGAAACTTGGCGCCAGTGTGCGGCTCCGACGGACGCACCTACAACAACGAGTGCCTGTTACGATGTGCCCAGGTCACCGACCAGGATCTCATCATGGAGATGAGAGGACGCTGCCCTGGTATCCCCTCTCAAGAGAACTGCATCTGCACGTTCGAGTACAAACCCGTGTGCGGCACGGACGGCATGACCTACCCTAACAAGTGCTCGTTAGGCTGCGCGCAGCGTTCCGCGCCGGTCGAGATGGCCCACGAAGGCGACTGTCGCTCCAAGCGGGAGACTGTCCAAGTCGCGGAACTACCGCTACTCTCCTGCACGTGTCCTCGCGACTACAAGCCAGTTTGCGGCACCGACGGCCAAACCTACCCTAACGAATGCGCACTAGACTGCGACCGCACCAAGAAATCGGAATTGCGTATGCTACACAAGGGCGCATGTGAGCAACAATTAGATTGCATCTGCCCGCTGCTGTACAGTCCGGTGTGCGGCACGGACGGACAAACGTACGACAACATGTGTTCGCTGGGCTGCGCGCAGCGTTCCATTGCGGTGGAAGTAGATCACATGGGCGACTGCAAGACCAAGGGAGAGACTGTCCAAGTAGCAGAGCTACCCTCCTGCACGTGTCCTCGCGACTATGAGCCAGTTTGCGGCACCGACGGCCAAACCTACTCCAACGAATGTGAATTGGACTGCAACCGCGCCAACAAATTGGACCTGCGTGTCCAACACAAAGGCGCATGCGAACAAGACTCAGGCTGCACTTGCCCGTTGCTGTACAGTCCGGTGTGCGGCACGGATGGACAAACGTATGACAACATGTGTTCGCTGGGCTGCGCGCAGCGGTTCATTGCGGTGGAAGTAGCGCACATGGGCGACTGTAAGATCAAGCGTGAGACCGTCCAAGTCGCGGATCTGCCGCTGCCCTCCTGCACGTGCCCTCGCGACTATGAGCCAGTTTGCGGCACCAACGGCCAAACGTACTCTAACGAGTGCGAACTGGACTGCCACCGCGCCGAGAAGTCAGACTTGCATGTTCAACACCAGGGCCCATGTGAGCACGACTTAGACTGCATTTGCCCGCTCCTGGACAGTCCGGTGTGCGGGTCCGATGACAACACTTACGCCAACCCGTGCGTCTTGCGATGCCAGAGCAGACACAACCCTGACCTCAAACTGAGTTACATGCGTGAGTGCAAGGAGAAAGTGAAAGTAGCGAACCCGTTCCCCGCAGCCTGCGTGTGTACGCGGGAAATGAAGCCGGTCTGCGGGACTGATGGAAATACCTACAGCAACCCTTGCCTGCTGAGGTGCGCGCGAGAGAAGGACGATAGCCTACGCGTTGATCACATGGGGCCGTGCAGCTACAAGGTGCAGATCGTGGAGCAAGCTGACAACTCCTGCACGTGCACGAGGAACTTGCAGCCCGTGTGCGCGTCCGACGGCGTCACGTACAGCAACACGTGCCTCATGCGCTGCGCCGGGGCACACCTCAGCGTCGTGAAAGACGCGCCCTGCGAGGAGGAATAAACAGATTTTTTACTTAGTACTAGCACAGGACCTCTTTGTATTGTGGTACTAGTTTAAGTTTATAAATATTAAGTTTACACTTTTGTAAGTCAGTATTTTTATAGTGTTGTTAATAAAAACCTTTCAATTTTTTTTGTTTTTTCACCGCTTTATAAACCTAAACTTTAAAAAAAACTAGGTTTCAAGCCTCATTTTTAAGTTGGCTTCAAGAAAAACTAAGAACATCACAAGTGAGTAATTTTCAAAACAGCATATTTTATTAATGCTAGAAAGATTATTAACTTTTAATAATATTTTTGAGACTTTGCCTGACTTAAAAATTCTTAGAAATTTAAAAATTCCTCTATCTCAGCGGTCATGAAACACGCGCCCTGAGAGGAGTAGACTAGATATTCATTTTAGTTTAAGTTCTTATAGATGAGATTAGTCAATACCTCAGATGCTCTAATTTTAAGTTAGTACCTACAAGTCAGTTTTTAATGTATTGTTAATAAAAATAGTATAATTATTTTGCACGCCTTTTTGAACCTTTAAAAAAAAGTATATTATATCAAGTCTCATTTTTAATTGGCCTCAACATAGCGAAGAACTTCTCAAGTATATTTTCTACTCACACGTTGCAATAATGCAAGTAAGACTTTCTCAGTACGACAGTATACATAGTGATATATTTATATACTCTTACAAATACAATACAAAAATACTATTTCATTCCTCTTATAATGCTTGAATATTAAAAATTCTATTTCCTGCCCTTTCTTGACATTCAATCAATTTAACACGCACTAAGAAATAAGTGGACAAACTACTATTATTTACTTTTTCAACTGTGTTTACCCAAACACAGAACAAAAGTTATCTCCGTAACATCATTCACACATCTTAAATAGACGTAAATTGCAAAATTACACAAAGCAATTTTATTATTCACACATTATTGTTGTATTATAATAACAAAAATGTAAGGCGTTAGATATTTAAAGCACATTGTCTAAATAAGGTATTTTTTAGAAGTAAGTACGAAATCAGGACATTGACATAGCTATGTAAAATTTAATGTAAGTAAAACAGACGCGGTCAGGAATAAGATGCTTATGTGCTACGAAGGGCATGTTGTTAAGCCGTCGGTCCCGATAGTTGTTTCTTGGTAGCAGTCGTTAAACTTTGTCGGAGGCCTCATGGGTGTTTTGAAACCGTCCACTAGAGGGCTAGCTACTAACCCGCATTTTATCTCCACTCCAAGAGCCCCAATTATAAGAAGAGTACAGTGCCCAGCAGTGGAACACTAGAAGAATTTGTAGCTGGTCTATAAGTTCTAACTTCTAAACCTTAACTAAAATAAGTCGATCACGGTCTTACTACGCAATGTAAAACAATACTACTTATTACTGAACACTTACAGTCTTGTGAAAAACAATTTTCTCATAGAATTTCCTGTACATTTGAGGAAAATCCTTCTATTAACACTTAGAATACTATCTAAGTGCATAAAATAGCTAAGAAATGAAAATTGAAACAATATAGGTAGTGATTTTAAATGCTTCTAGCTTGCTAAAAATTATAATTTGTGTTTGGTCTTCAATTTTTTAATTTATTAGCTGTACTCCGCGGTTTCACCGCTCTAGACAGGTCCCAACAAGAGCAACTCAAACTTTTATTCCTTATTTTACCTTCATGTATTTTACCCAGGAAAAATTTACATACTTTAATCTACTTCTCTAGCAAATTTCAAGATTGGGATTATCATGTCAGATAAACTTGGTAGACTTGGTAGTCTTGGTAGTCTTTCTAATCCGTTTACAAGAGCAATTCTTGTATATACCTAAATATACATTTTTTGAATCTCGAAAACGGCTCCAAAGATTTTGATGAAATTTAGTACCTTTCGGAGGTGATAAATCGATCCAGCTAGGTTTTATTTTTAGAAATTTTAAATTATAAAAAAATATTTTCAGCGATAATCGACGACTCTTCCTGACATCTACTTATTGGAGTATTAGGCGACGGCGTAGAACGCCGTCAAACGTCATCCGTCAATCCGACGTTCAAAGAGATGACAATGTCGATTTGAAATAGCTCTATAAAAAATTCGTTCATATAATTAAAGTTTCCTTGGCCGAATGGTTACGTGGGTTGAATGCTTAACTAGAGACCCGGGTTCAAACCTCAAGCAAAACCATGTAATTTTTTTATTTTTTGTGTTTTTTTTTATTGGGAGCTATTTCAGATGGCGTTATTAAGTAACACTAAGCAAATGAGTGTTTCGTTTGAAATTAAACCAAGAAAATAAATTGTTTTTATCCGAGCAACGCTCGGTCGCCCATTTACTAATCCTAATAATATTAAATAACCCTCATAACATTAATTACCATATTAAATAAATTTTGTGATAGAACTTGGCTGATGATAAATAAGAATTCGTTAGTGGAAACTATGTTTATGATGTAGACGAGAATAAAATTAAATAACTGTAAGTACATAAACAGTAGGTATAATCATCAGATTATTTCCTAAGTTGATTCCGTCGTTTGGCCAATCAATTTAAAAATTTAAGGCCGAACAAAAATTATGCTTTATCAATTGGGCAAGTTTAAACTATAGACGAATGTTAAAACAAATAATAAGATTTTCATACCTAGCAACTACCAAAATATAAATTAAATTAAAAAGGCTAATTAAATTATGATTATTATGATTATGATTCTTTATTTCGCTGCAGTGAAAAAAAAACTAAATATTGGTCAGAAAAACTGTAAAAATCTTGTTTTATTGTAAATCAAATCGGCTTCGGAAGTTGAAAAAATTACATAGTCAGTACAGCATACCTACCAATAGAGGGCATTGAGTATCAGAAACGTTGGTGGTCGTGAATGTTAATAAAAGACGAGTACTTCACTAAAAGTTCTTTTAATGACTCTTATAATTATTGTAAAAATGAACAATCAAGTAAAAGCTTTACTTATTTATTTATTTATTTATTTATTATTGCACATACCTAACACATAAAACTTACAGGTCTACATGTTACACCCTGGTTGGGCATAGCAAACTTAGCATTAATAATAGTCCGTACACACCTTACACTTTCATAATAAAGGAGAATAATTATGCAGGTACTAATAGTTAATACACATACTTCATATTGATATTGATGTATTTACTGAAATTCACTCTTTTATCGCTAATTTTATCCGAATTTTATGTAACGAAGCGCTCACTTGCGAGTTTTGTGTGGAGAACAGTGGCGCTTTGCGTCTCACGGAAACCTTCACCTTAAGTGCTCACTTTACTGTATGTCTTGCCATCCGTGCAGACCAGCGAGCCCTCTAACATCAGCCTTATGGGCAGACCGCTTTGACGGCTGTGAATCACATGTCCCTTTTCGCACCTCAGTCAGTAATGGTGCTAAAAGTTTTTGGCACCTCAACCGACACACGTTCTCATAAGTCAATCCGTCCGAGCCGCACACTGGGTCATAGGTCACCGGGCACACGCATACTGGTTCTTCTTCCGCGAATGTTGATGCCAGAAGCAACAGGACACCTAAAAATAAAATTAACTTAACTTAGCCATCACTCGCAACCTTGACCCGTAAGAAGCTGAGGAGGGAATTTAGACGATTGCATATTCTACACTCAAGGGCATAGACGAGTATTTGAAATAAAAGTTTAAAGCCTCAGGTGCTCCCGTGGTGCACGCATGTTCAAGTGACTCCCGTTGTTTCTTCTTAAGTGGGCGATAGTCGGGCGAAGACATCGATCATATACTCGTTCGTGATGTCGTCGGTGACACACGGGAAGCTGGCCCGTCCTGTATTACGATATGGTCGATGAAAGAAATATTTGTTTTATTTAGGAATAGGCAGAGCAACTGCATACAACCTTAGACAAGTTCTGGCCTGCTTGAGATTGTGTGTATATGTGCATGGGTTGCAGCGACCACTTATACCAAGTGGCCGGCGTGCGTAGGTAGTGCATACTCGCCTTTTTTTGGTATCGTTAACCTTCAAAAGGTACCCGGCACCGATGATACCGGAGATTTACGTAGGATTTGACAGCGCTAAATACCCCTGCCCCCTGCCTCTGCGCTTGGGGAGGACTCCCGGTTCTCCAATGGAACGCACGGGTGACCTCCACGCGCGGCGCCCAGAATGGACCCATCTTCGGGAGAGCAGATACCTATGCTCTCCTGCACCTTCCGATGCTTACGGCGACATGCGGTCACGCACACACCACGTCCTTCCCGGGCCTGCTGGCTGGGCGGATCAAGCTCCCACTCACACCGTCCACAACCCCGGAAGCCCCCATTTAGTCGCTTCTTACGATCAGGCGAGGGATACCGTAGCTCTATTCTTAATCCCGAACCTACAAGGACTAGTGCATACTCGCCAGCCTCTCCATTTAAATAAATAAAAAATGGTTTGTATCGAACGATTAAGTTACTACAAGTATTTAATGTTTAATTGCATGTAGTAGGTACTCACCGGATAAGAAAACAATAAAGTTGTAGTTAAAATATTAAAGCTAGGTGATAGGAGATCCACGTCAAAAATAGAGCAAAATAAGATAAAAAAGCTTACCTAACTGGAAAATCATTTTCTAGCCGTTTCAATAGTAAAGTGCTGTTAATAGAACGTTTTACCAGCGCTGGACTAGTCGATATGCGGCAATAAGGTATAATATCTCTTGTATTTAGGCGTGTTCTATTTACAACATTAAGTACGTATGAATAATGTTTAAAAGGAATATATTTTTATTTATTTATTTATTTATTTTTGCAAACACCTTAAACTAGGGGTTACAAAGGGTTTAACCTAATGCCTATAGGCATTGTCTTCCAGTCAACCCTGGGTGATGATGAAAATGTGGGGTAGGCTTCGGAACTGAAAAATTAAGTCATAAAGAAAAGCAATGAAAATTTTTATAGTGAATAGAATGAAAGGAAATTCAAAATATGAATCATAAATACATATATTTTATACATATATATACATACAAACCATACTTGTTTGTCAATATAAACATACATAATAATACATATACATATCTATAAGTTCTTAACTCATTGAATGAAAGAAAAAAAAATGCATAAAACTATTTAAAGTTATTTTAACCTTTTTGAAAAAAGTATTTAATTAATTATTGGTACTTAATTATTGGTTACTTAAGAAGAAATATAATGTTCTATTTATTAGAAGAAGTCGGACTAGCCACTTACATCGTCAATTGCAGCGAGCGTGAAAATAGATTTTCACGGCGTATAAAAGGTTTAAACTTAGATAGGTGTGCCCCGCGGTTTCTTCCGGGTTAGAAACCCATTAGCATGCAGTGAATGAAATTTGCGAGGGAACACTATTTAGGTATAACGGATCCGGTGGACGTCGCCTTAAAAGAATGAAAATAAAAATCTGAGGGCTCTGTACGCATTTGTCCCTAATTTAAACATTTTTAGTATTAGCATACCCAGATCAAAAATCAAATATAAATTAAATTAAAAATTAAATAAACTCCCCCGACCCAAAATATAAACTCTAAAAAGTAACAAATAATATTTTAAACCTATTATAATTTTATCATCGTCACATATATTATGTAAGTTCAAGTATTTTTATTTTCCAAGCGGCGTCGCGTCTGGGGACCGCTAATACTTATGAGAAAAACAGGTGTTGTCACAGATTGCAACAAAAGATATTACTCCAAAAACTCGCAAAATCGAAACAACCGTTAAAGTCGTCTGCCCTCACGTTTAGTGGTCTCCCAACGCCCAACGTAAGTAATAGATTGTTAAAAGGGTTCATTTAACTTGACTAAGTGGGTACTATTAGTTGTTGTAACTAGCATTTTACTAAGATAGGGTATTTTTACAAGCGTCGCTGCTTCTCCAGGGGGTCGACGGTAGGGTTGCCAGATACACGCTTATCATTTCCTGGACATTTCTGGGGTTACATACGGAGTTGGAATTAGAGTCCAAATCCAACTACAAATGTTTGCTTTTGGGCTATCAATAAAAAAAAATACAAAATTACTAGTTATGTAGGTGATAAAGCCCCAAAAATAAAGATAAAAAATTTGTTATGTAGGTAGGTACTTACTTATTGTAAAAGTAAAAATGCAAATGAATTTAAAAACACATTAATTTGTCAAAATATATAGATATAAATAAACACTCAGTTTGCATACCATACACAATCACATAATATTAGTCTTTTTAGTTAAAATTTTTTATTACCTAAGCACCTCATTTAAATAAAAACAACTTCAGGTAGGTATTCTCAAACATAAAAAACTGAACTTAAAACAAAATGTACCTACTTAATCATTTCTAAAATTTTGGTAGAAAATCAACATTAGGTATTATCACTTAATCATTTCTTTAAGGCTACCTAACTTACTACCTAACTTTGTGGAAAAAAACTAGTGTTCATCAATTTCGGGACAGTAAAGTGTAATTACTGGACACGGGACCACACGTGAAATTCCGGGACTTTCCCGGAATTCCCGGCCGTCTGGCAATCATAGTCGACGGTCACCTCCTTGTAAGTATGGTATCTCAATTATTTTTCACGTCGAAACGTCGAACCTCGCAAATTTTATCAACCGATACATAACAAACTGCATGCAACTTATGCAAGTTAAATTTGCATACAACAAATATTATTTATTATGTAGACTTTTTTATGAGATCAATGTGACAATTATTGTACAACGAGAAATAAAGACCGTATCAAATTGTATCGTACGATTTAACTGTGAACAAATAGCGAACAATGTGCTCTCGATACAAATAGTGTTTAATTCTATGCAACAATTCCATAATAGAATATTACAAAAGTTCACTGAACATGATCGCTCTCTGGAATCAGTATGGATAAGATTTGCGATGCCACCCTGCGTGTGCCGCAAGAACCTACTGCGACCAGATGCGGCTCGGATCGGACGGCAAGACATACAGCAACGAATGTTTACTGCAATGCGCTCGAGTTTTTAACGATGAAATTCGAAGAGGTCCATGCAGCTCTAAGGTCCCGCGGTCTTCCCGCTCGATTAGGAGTGGTATATCCGCGTGGAACTGCTTCTGCAGACCAGATTCGTTTGAAAACGTGCCGGTGTGTGGCACGACCGGAAAGATAGGCGCTACAGTCAACTATAGTGTGAGCAGCGTTCATGAAGTTAAATAGGTAATTTCTTTGCGTATGGATCATTTTCAAGTATCGATCTATTATAAAACAAAAATAGCGGATGATATAGCACGTCTTTATTCAATTTGAAATTACTTTACTTCTTTGTTATATACAGTAGGTATATAAATATACCTATAGTTGAAGTCTGTTTACATATGTTTGTTTGAATAATTCAATATTATTAGTCAAGTGGATATTTTTTAACTCACACTATAATACCTATATATATATATTAGTTGAAATTAGTTAGGTCCCATGAAATTGGCCGAATAGTAGGTATTTCCGACTTGATAATAAGAATAGTTTGTACCCCGGCTGAAACTGCGCGTCACAAATACCAACATTAAAATCGTTTAACTGAAAATGAAAAATTATATGCGCTAAAAATTAATTTTCACACTCACTGAACCTGCAAAATTCGATCTTTTTAACATAAACAAATCATAGCACTGCTTTAAATTAAACCACATAGGTAAAAGAAGACCTCTAAAATCTCGTACCATATTTGGTACGATCCCTTGGTCGAGCACTGGGAAAAGTAGTAAATAAAAACAGTAATCTTCTTACAGACATCATTCTATTAATATCATCTTGAAAGGACTAGAAAATGATATTTCAGTTAGGTAAGCCATTTTTCTTATTACTGACTCAGTAGGACTAATTTTACTGTTTTATTATTCCTTGTTAATGACAATATAAAATTACCTACTAACTTAAACGTTGGATAAAGGCTAATGCCCGTTTTCACTAACGATGAACAAGGGAACGCCTTACTAAGTAATTAATAACTCCTAGTTTAGGGCAATGCTTAGCATAAAATTTCACCAATCGATGTAGGTATAATAAGTTGGTCCTATCTTATGAGTAGCCTAATTTTTTGACAGTTGTTCATAGTTTTGTTCGTCAATGCATTTTGATTTTCTAATACATATCACCAATACTGGTACATTGCCGCATAAAGCTAGCGATGCCAGAAATCATTAGGATTCTGGCATTGGCACGGTGGCTGTGAGGGTTGAGTGTCACAAAATAAAGTCTGCTTAAAATTAAATCTGCGTAAGTCTACTATTACTGTGAAGTTTTTAGGTTCAATTAGGTCATAGAACACCATACTATCCGATTGTGGAGATCATATCATAAGTATCCATTATTATCCATCCACACTTGACCGTGGTGATTGGATTTGAGAAATTTTATATTACTTTCCCTCTAATGACAAACATGCACATAGATAGTAATTTCTTTATTTTGAGATTTTGAAACAAGCCCGGCGTGAGAGTTACCTCAGTAGTGTCTACTGTCTACTTTTCAAACTACTATAGAATTTACATATATTAAAAAGTTCCATACCATGCGTTGCATTATAAGGGCGTTGTATAATTGTGTGCAAAAACGGAAGCAATCGCCATGCAAGAGTATTTTTGCCGTGCCATAGAACTCATGAAAACAGGCGTGCTTCTATCTGTGTTGTTACCCTACAACACATCACGATCAAGAGAATAATCTTTCTAGGAGTCCTGGTGTTTCTGGCATCAACAGCCGCGTCAGCTCCCTCACCATGCGTGTGCCCGTTTCTCCTGATGCCCGTGTGCGGCTCGGACGGTCTGACGTACGACAACGAGTGTTTGTTGCAGTGCGAACAGGCTTCCAGACCATCGCTCACTATGGAGCGAAATGGGCGATGTAATACTTCAAAGCCGTTCGCCCGGACTGCCCGGAAGACAGATATTTGCATATGCACGTTGGAGAACTTGCCGGTGTGCGGCACGGATGGCAAGACATACCGCAATAAGTGCGCGCTATGCAAACAGAAACCGGCACATGTGCGTATGGCCCACAGGGGCCCGTGCTGAGCTTCTGCTAAGATACTCGTAATTTTCTTGTTTACTATGATGTGTATTATTGTAACTTATTAATAAAATATTTATTGTATTCTATCACCGACTGATACTTTATTATTACCACATATTTTACTATTATTATTCATGGTGCCACCGCTGCGCCCAGTTCTATCATGAAACAACCTATGGCACAAATAAGTACTAACAGCAAAACATGTAAACCCTACCTTATTTAGCTATAACCGATTTAGATCTGGTAGGTAATGGTATTTGGAAAACTGTTCCCCAACAGGACCTACTTACTGGTTTCAAATTGAAAATAGTATATTTCATTACAAGTGCGGAAAGGCTGTCATTGCAAGGAGTTCCGACAAATGTCTACCCGAGCCGAGGCGTAGCCGAAGGTGAGGGTTGACAGTCGGAACTCCTTCCAATGACGGTTCCGCACGTGTACTGAACAACTATTTTTAATACAGTTGCGAAAAAATGAAGCAATTTAATAAAACAATAAAAACTCGCACAGAACATTTTTGAAAATGGCGCCAACCGTAAAAGATTACCTATATGCAGAGATTATTTTTGTTTTCTTCACCCATTCTGGGTAGGCAAAGGGAACTATGCCCATACAGCCAAGTCTTCAGTAGAATTTTTTATATTGATATGAAATGAAAATTTTTATGAGATGAAATGAAATGAAACCTAACCTAACTCATTGAATCAAATCATTAAATCTGATATTGAAACAAATTAGTAGCTTCTTTTTAGAAATATTTTCATGAATCATAAAAACTTCTAAAACTTCGAGGTTGGTTTTTTTCTTTTTAATAGACATTATTTTGACAGTTGGGAAAGAGAACGCACGAGTGCGGAAAATATAAAGAAAAAGCACGAGTGTGTAATAGCCCACTTCTCGCACGCTATACGTCCCTGCAATACGTCACTTTTTGAGCAACTGTATTAAAAAATATTATTTTAGTTACTTAGAAGAAAGTAGTTACTTTACTACTAATAGGAACGCAGCATCAATATAAATAACAAGGAATAATATTAAAAGTTTGGAACCCAGCCCGGCGCTGCTGCGTGAGAGCCTACCTTAGCTGTGTCAACTTCTTTCAAGTTTTCAGTCAAGTTCTATAACGGAATGTGCATAAACGTCCACGTTAATCCTATAATATTTCCAGTTGTCCTATTGCTCCTGGCATCAATAGCCGAGTCAGCTCCCTCACTACCATGTGAGTGCCCGACGCTCCTGCTCCCCGTTTGCGGCTCGGACGGACGGACGTACGACAACGCGTGTGTGTTTAGGTGCGTAAAGGCCTTCAGACCAACACTCACTATGCAGCGAGGTGGACGATGTGATGGGCCGGTCGAGCGATCTGCCCACGCGGCGGATGTTTGCATATGCACGTTGGAGAAATTGTCGGTGTGCGGCACGGATGGCAAGACATATCCCAATAGGTGCACACTAAGGTGTGAAGCGCGCATGGCTCGGCGGCGAGCGTAGAACGCAAGCGATCTATGCAGCTAAGCCAAACGGGCGCGGTCAGATGTGAGATGGGTGACCGCTAGTGGCAAAAATTTCATGCGCGTTTCCGTGCTTCGGAGGGCACGTTAAGCCGTCGGTCCCGGTTGTTGTCGATAGATAACAGTCGTTAAACCTTGTCGGAGGCCTTATGGGCGGTTTGAAAACATCCGACAGCGGGTTGGCCACTAACCCGCATCTCCACCAACCCGCATTGGAGCAGCGTGGTGGAGTAAGCTCCAGGCCTCCCCAATATTGGGGAGAGACCCGTGCCCAGCAGTGGGATGCAAAAAGGGTTGCAGCCAAGGTGTGGTAAGAAATCGGCTCATGTTGATATGGCCCATGAGGGCCCCTGCTAGGTGTCGTGTTAGACATGAATTTTTTTTAAGTACTCTAGTGTTTTTATTGTATGACATTGTATGTTTTACTGTATGAGAATTTGTAACCCGGGTGGAACCGCGTCGCAAAGCTATCTATACTATTTATTATTTTATATCATAAAGCTGAAAAGTTTGTTTGTTTGCTGAAGAGCGATAATTATAGACACTACTGGTTAAAATTGAAAAGTTATTTTTTGTTGGATCGACCGACCATTTATCGTGGAATAGGCTGCATCACGTTACTACTAATAGAAAAAGAGCATCAATGGGAGATGTTGCGTAAAGCGTAAGAAATTGTTCCTGTTAAAAAACCGCCCAAGTGCGAGTCGGACTCGCGCACTTTTTTTTTCTTTTTGGTATCGGGGGGGAAACCTTCAAAAGGTACCCAGCACCTTGGGAGAGGACACCGGGTTATGTGGGATTTGAACCTCACTAAAACCCCTCGGTGGCCTCCTCTGCGTTTGGGGAGGACTCCGGGATCTCCGATGGAACGCACCGGTGTCCTCCATACGCGACGCCCTGGAAAGGGCCCATCTTTGGGAGAGCAGATGTGATCTCCTCCACCTTCCGATGCTTACGGCGGCATGCGGCCACACACACCGCCGTCTTTCCCGGGGCTGCTGGCTGGACGGGTCGAGCTCCCACTCTCACCGCCCGCAGCCCCGGAAGCCCCCTTTTAGTCGCCTCTTTCGATCAGGCAGGGGATACCGTAGCTCTATTCTTACTCCCGAAGCTACAGGGACTATGGACTCGCGCACCTAGGGTTCCGTACCATTATTTAAAAAAAACGTTTATTGTATTGGAGCCCCCTTAAATATTTATTTTATTTTATTTTATAGTATTTGTTGTTATAGCGGCAACAGAAACACATCACCTGTGAAAATTTCTAATATTTTCTAATGTCTAGCCATCACGGTTTATGAAATACTGAGAGGCCGACGGACAGCGGAGGCTTACCCAACCAACAATTTTGCCCTATAACAAATCCTTAGAACTCAAAAAAGCTGGCTAAGCGATGTATAAAGGTTTTAGCGGTGACCGAAGGTTGTATAATAGCGTTCGATAAAACAGTTTAGCTCTATAAGTTTATACAGCCAAAAATACCTATTATCAAGTGATGTAAAGGCTTATATCGCCACTTTATATAGCTGTTATAGGCAGATGTTATAGCAACCTCCAATGTGACCAGTATACAACGATAGAACTCTATACCAGTGTTTACTGTCGCCATAATGTGGCTGTTTTACGCTATAAAGGTTCTGAATGTACTTTAATACGTCTTTTGTTATAGTAGAGCTGAAAATTCTTCAATAGGGCGATATTGTGATATTGTGGTTTTGTAGAACGCCGTTACAACACATGGCACTATAGTGAGCACAAAAACTCTGCAACAGAGCTATTTCGTGATACAAACGAGTTTCAAATTACCCTTATGTAGCTTAAATTGTCCTTTAAAGGTTTGCTAATGCCCTTTATAGTTCCAGTGTTAAAATTGTCACAAAGACCCTTTTTTAGAACAGGATTGTTTTTTCGTTACTGTTATAGTCCTTCTTTTACACCACAGTGTTATAAAAGGAGTTCTTTCTCTTTTAAAACATAAATACGGTATATAAAGGTACGCTAATTACTTTTAAACGATAATTCAGTTTTATAAAGGCATTTCTATCACTCTTTAAAACTTAATCGCCATTTATATTTAGCGTAATTTTAACTAATGAAACACCTTTGTTTTTTATAATTGTTATATTTTTTAAATTGAATAAAAATCTTATCGCATTTATGTATGGCACTAGAACAAGCACAAACGGATCCCTAATTTCATGTAATGGTGGCTGTGGTCTGTAATGACGAGTGCTGTAGTGGACTTCAGGACGCTAAAAATATATTTATGACGTTAAATTCGTAATCTATATCTATATATCTATATACATATAATAAATCTGTAACAAGTCGGTTTCTGTACATTGAAGATATTTGAAAAAAATTGTCACTAGGGCTATTTATTAGCGTAATAGAACCCAAAACAATGATTTTTAGAATTATTGTCTGTTTGTCTGTTTATCTGTTTGTCTGTTTATCTGTTCGTTTGTGCGCGCTAATCTCAGGAACGGCTTAACGTAGAAGGATACGGTTTTCACTGATGTATTGGTATTTTTTTGGATTAACATTTAGGGTATGTTTTATTTAAATCGGTTAACAAACAAAAAAGTTACGTCAATTTCAAGAATTGAATTAAAGACTGAAGCGATCATTACCGATACAAACTAAATAGCTGCATCCTTTTAACGTCTCGCTCCTCTCCTGGGCTTCCCATTATTGGGGAGGCCTGGAGATTAGTTAACCACGCTGCTCCAATGCGGGTTTTTAAATTTAAGTGTGTAACTTTTGTAAGAGAATAAATTTAATGCGAGCGGTCTCACCACAAGTTTCGATAATTACTAACATCTCTTAATATTCTGATAGCAAGTTTTCAATCACTTATGCTAGATTTAATCTCTAAATATTTAAAAAAACCATACATATCACCACATATTCAAAGAAATCCTCAATACAAAATTAATGTACAAAACCTTAACAAAAGGAGGCTACTGCCGACATCTATGTTCATATTCAGAACTATTTAGTGATCTGTTGCAAATTCGGTATATCGACAATTTAGTTTACACGCTATACGATAGATGTCATTGTTACGCAATAACGCTATTACAAAGTGGATTGGTGGAGATTATTTCAAATAATTAATTACGAGTATATTTACTTAATAAAATATCTAATAAAAAAATTAACAACTTAGAGACCTTTGGAACTGGCGCTGACTGACAATGAGTACAATTCATTGTGGTAGAGCATTATGGAGGCGCGGCACGGTGGTTACATCCACATATTATTGGTATCGAACTTATTTAATAGACAATAATAATTATCGACTCGCGCAGGCGCGGTCCCAGTGGGGGGGTCATAGGGGACATGACCCCCCCCCCCCCAAAATCCCTCACTCATGCGTAGATGGAAGGCGAAACAAGCCAATTTGAGACACCTCTTCCCCCAAATTTCTTAGTGACCCCTCACCAAAATTTCTTGGCGAAAAATTGAAGGCTGCGACCGCGCCTGGACTCGCGTGGCGCAATGGTTACCATGCCGGACTGCCAATCGAAGGGTCTCGAGTTTGATTCCCGGCGAAGCAGAAATTTGAATGATGAGTTTAATTTTCTGTTCTCGGTTTAAGTGTTTGTATTTCTGTCTCTGTGTGTCTCATGGTACCCATTACACAGTGTATATTTTACCTTACTCTGGGGCTATCAGTGTGAAACGTAAAAAAAATCAAAGTGTTCTACCGACTTTACTATGCTGAGTGATCTTTTCAAAATGATAGCTATGTCACCATATTTATCATGAGAACACCACCAGTCGAAGGTTAAAGTTCCACAGGCCGCTTTGCACGCTCCTTTTGATGTTTGAACGGATGTTTAAGTTATGGGACAACCTTCCAGCTGAGGCATTTCCAGTGGACTTTGACATAGGGTTCTTCAAGAAAGCTGTAAAGAAAGCTCTTCTTGAAAGCCGGCAGTGCTCGGGTGGCTCCGCTGGGGTTGCCCGTTTCCATAGGCGACAGTGATCGCTTAACCACGCGGCCTTTCTGCCTCTTTGTTCGGTTTACTTATAAAAAAAGTGATTTCGAATAAACGAATAACCAATTGCCGAGGCACTAATAAAAAAAATTATTGAAATGAGCAGACGTTTTCAGTGGTTAATTTAATAAGAGCTATTACATACATACGCAGTACTGGCACTGGTGTTACACTAATATGATAAAGCGTCACGGCAGCAGCACGGCATGGTGGTCACGCCCAGATTAATATTAGTAATCGATATATTTATTTCTGATGATGTGTGAAGGGTTGTTAATAGAACTAATTGACTCTTAATCGCGTAGGGCCTGATCCACTCACGCTGCTCCAATTCAGATTGATGACGTCTTCATTGTTAGTGGCCTAACTGCTGTCGCATGTTTTATTCGCTATCGCTCGAAAGACCTCCATTAAGTATGAACGACAGTATGTTAACGACAATTGCAACCAACGTGTAAGCAACCAAGAATTTGACTCCCAACTACTAACCACGCCTGACATAGCGTAGACATTTCACCACCTTTCTGCAATATATTTAAGCTACATAATGATAATGAATCTATGCATTATTTGCAGCACAAATTATTTAATTACAATGATACTTTCCGCGGGCACAGCAGTACTATCTAAACACTTTAAAAACATGCTATTATAATACGTTTAATTTGTAAAGAGAAACTGATGATAACGACTGAAAAGTCGGTATTATAAGACGAGTACAGTAAGAATTGTAAGGACTCAGGAAGAATGTATCTACTCAACATAATAATATGAACTTTTGTATCATAAGTAATTTCATAAAAGGTAACAATAATCCAAGGGACAGTGGAGGGCAAGCGGTCACGAACGAAATTGCAACCTCATCAGCCACGACCACTCTGTCAAGAGTGAACGACTAAGGAGGAGGAGGAACAAATAATCCAAGCCTAATCAAGCCTTTTGTACAAGTCTATCTACGCGGACGACGTCGCGGGCACAGCTAGTTGTTTTAATAAAATCTCAATAATTCGAAGAGGGCATTAAAATATTCTCGTAATATCACCTATGCTTTCTCAGTAAAATAACCTTCCCACACATCATTACATACGTAAGAGTCGAATAATTTAATTACAAAATAAATTCTAACTTATCAGGATATCCTCGTATTCTTCTTTTATTATTTATTTTCTAAAAAACATTCCAGCTGTGTGAATTAACGCGTGAACGAATGAAAAACGAGTGAATGATAAATTAATGGTGTAGTAATGGAATCATAAACTCTTTTTCAGTACAAAAAGGTACTTTAGAAGCGTTGTAGTGGCTTGTATATCACCAAATGGAGATTGCGTTACTGTTACATCAACCGTATAGGCCAAAATTATAATGCTTGATGCCGCTATAGTTCCACTTTAGAGCCGAATGGAGATATAATTGCGCCACTTTCTTTGTAGGTGCACCTTCTTAGGCCCTTTATTTCACCACCCATTGGTTTTAAGGAAACGTTCTATGGTCTTTTATAGAACCACCTTTTGCTGGTTGGGTAGTAATAGGGTCCCGTTGGCACCCTCGTGTACGGCACCCAAAAAGTTCTTTAAAAAAGTCCTCGGTAGTACCTACACAAGTTTATCAATTAAGGTTTTCTCACTATAACCTTTTTTATCGTAACATAATTATTGTTGTTAAATAATGTATTATTTGCAAAGAAGTTTTATGCACATGGTATTAATCGTTATAAAATAAATACGTTATTCATAACAAGTCATTTTATTTATTAAAAAAAAGCTATAATAAAACACATAGTATACTTAAATAATAATTTATTATCCGCACACGGGTTTAAAAGCGGCCCTACGGGGACATGTGCTAATTTTTGACCACACTTTAGCGAGCATTTATTGGGCTGTATGTTGGTATTGGTATGGCCTCTCGGGCAGATCTGGCGATCGGATTAGACCCATCACATCGTCCACTCCGCTCCATCGTGAGCGTTGGTTCGGAAGCCTTCACACACCTCAACCCGCACACGTTGTCGTATGTTCGTCCATCCGAGCCGCACACGGGGCGCAGGAGCGTCGGGCACTCGCATTCTAGTGAGGGAGCTGACGCAGCTAATGATGCCAGGAGCAACAGGACACCTGGGAATATTGTAGGATTAACGTAGACCGCCTACGTTTTTGCACACTCCCTAAGTTATACAACTTGACTGAAAACTTCAAAGAAGTGACACAACTCCCTCGGTGGCCTGCCTCTGCGCGTGGGGAGGACTCCGAGATCTCCAGTGGAACACACCAATGTCCTCCAAAAGAGCAGGCGCCCCCAAAATGGGCCCATCTTCGGAGAGCAGATGTACTCTCCTGCACTGCACCTCCCAATGCTTACGTCGGCATGCGGCCACGCACACACCGCTGTCCTTCCCGGGGCTGCTGGCTGGACGGGCCGCCCGCAACCATGGAAGCTCCCTTTTAGTCACCTCTTACGATCAGGCAGGGGATACCGTAGCTCTATTAATGCCGAAGCAACGGGAACCTAACGTAACCTACCGTAAGGTGAGTTATTTTCAAAAATCACCGGGAATAATAAAATATTCAATGAGGTCTAAGAAGGCCTACGGACTAAACAATAAAAAGGCTTACCTAATTGAAAAATCATTTTCTATTCTGTTTTTCTTCTTCTGTTTTTAGTACCTACTTATCCCGCACTCGATCAGCAGATTGACAAGAGTGTAGAGAAATGTAATACAGTGAACTTTTTATTACTACAAAGCAATTTTACCTACGTTCTATTTATTAATAAGAGGTCGAATTTTCTTTTACTGTGTAATTAATTTTCATAGCATAACGTTTAAAAGTAAACGATTTTATTGTTGACTAGCTGTGCCCGTAACGTCGTCCGCGTGGATAGACTTGTGTAGTACAACAGAGCAAAGAAACAACTTTGATATCTCCTAAGGTTCTTATTCATTAAAATTACATGATGTATAGAACAAACTTATTTGTATTTGTAAATAAATAGCTATAAAACAAAAACAAAGAGGAATCTGAGCAAATACATATTATTAAGTAGATAAAATTCCTGATAACACGGAGAAATTGGGTGCACTATGGCTGCACCCAATTGCCAAAAGTAATGCCGAAGATAATGAAAGAAAAAAAAATCGTCACATGTAAATACTGCTACAATTTTGATGAACACTTAACAATTTTAATAAATATTCGTACTTACGACACATCTTGCAGTATCATGGGACGAAATATAATTTCATTTCTCGCAGATGATCTGTGTTGTGCTTCAAATGTTACTGCAACCAATGACTGCAACCGCAAAAAAAATATCTATTCATTCATACTTTGGCAAAGGGAGATCTCCCGCCGGGCGAGGTGATCATGCCCGGGGAGCGGCCGCGCTCCGACAGACTCAATTCGGAGCTTGTATATATGGTACGATATTCCGAAAACTTCGATAGCGTGATTCAGGAATACCCGTGGCACCATCTCTTGATGAGTAGCAGAAGGTCGCTACATCACCCCCTGCTCAGACCGGAGGTCGATGACTTCAGTAATCCAAGTGCAATCTTCGCTTACAAGCGCCTGGAATGCCCTCTATCTGCGATGAGTCGAGATGTGAGGGTGCAGACCTTGTGTAGCCTCCGTCCGCGGTGAGTCGGGATGTGAAGGTGAAGCGAAGAGTGGAGATGCCCTCTATCCACGGTGAGTCGGGATGTGAGGGTAGGATGTGGAGGCGAGTAATGGCTACTCAAGCCGTACATGAAGTCCTTGGAAGCAGCTGTATCAGGAACAGGAAGCGTGTACATGGTGCGCTGCGATGAACCTGACGAGCTGGTGAAGTGATGCTGCAGTCCATCCAGGCTATGAAGGTGCGACGGATGAAGGTCAGAAGGGACGTAATCTTGTCCGGGGTCACCAGTTTGGCAAAGGGAGATCTCCCGCCGGGCGAGGTGGCCATGCACGGGGAGCGGCCGCGCTCCGGTTGACTGAATTCGGAGCTTGTATATATGGTACGATATTACGATATAAACTCCGATAGCGTGATTCAGGAATACCCGTGGCACCATCTCTTGATGAGTAGCGGAAGGTCGCTACAATACCTTTAAACGAGCAATTCCTATATAACTACTAGTGGACCCCGCAGACGTTGTCCTGCCTTAAATATATTGAAAGAGGATTAGTTTCTTTATCATCTCAAAGAGTTTTTATGTTACTGCCAAATAAAAAAATATAAAACAAATAGTGACAGATGTATTGTTATTCAGACAATGTCAAACTTCTGTACGATGGCGCGAAGAATCAATGTTTGACAGTTACTAACAGAGTGAATCTGGCAGACGTTGTCCTTCCTTAAAATATGAGAAATAAATTAAAATTGCGACTATAATTTGAGATTTAAACTATCCTATCTCTCAAGTTGGATCGAACTGCACATGGTGTGCGAATTTTATTATAATCGGTTAAGTGGTTTAGGAGTCCATTGAGGACAAACATTGTGACACGAGATTTATATAGGTATATTAAGATATAATTTGAATCTCGGAAACGGTTCCAACGATTTTAATAATATTTAGTGCCCAGGGATTTGAGGGTGATAGATTGATCCAGCTAGGTTTAATTTTTAGAAATTATTATTTTATTCGTATTTTCAGCGATAGTCAACTTAAATATAAACTGAAAAATATGACTCTTACTGACATCTATTTCAAACAAATGACCATGTCGATTTGAAAGAGCTATATAAAAATTTCGTCCATTGAATTAAATATTTCTTGGTCAAATAGTAACGTAGGCTGACTGCGGAGTTAGGGACCAGGGTTCGAATGTGACAATATTTTTTTTAATTGTGAGCTCTTTCAGATGACGTTGTTAAGTAACACGCCAATGAGTGTTTTGCTTAAAATTAAATCAAGAAAATCAATTGTTTTTATACGAGCAAAGCACGGTCATACTGTTCTATTCGAACAGTCTGGTTGCAGTTGAATAATTATTTTATAATTGTTTCATTGGTTTGTGTGTTTTTCATAGTCATAATAATATTTAACCATGTAAAAATCGATTAAATACAATTCAAGACAAATAGCGTGTTTTAAGAATTGGCAATGGTGTAGGTACAAAGTTACAAACCCGTGAAAATGGCTCTAATTAAATATATATACCTACACATTTTTTATATACTTACTCTTAGTCCCACAGTAGGTACCCTGTGTATTGGGTGCCATAGAAACACAAAGACAAAGACACGATCAACCAAACTAGGAAGACCTCTAATATCATAATTTGGATATCCTCTCTGCTGGGAATTGAAACCAGGACATCTTGCATGGCACACTACGTAGTTACTAATTATTACATACGGGTCCTCAATGCGTAGGGCTGCCATCCGTCCGGAATTCCCCGGATTTGTCCTAGTTTGAAGGGCGTCCGGGGGCCGTCCGGCAGGGGATTTTGAAGTGTCCTGATTATGTTGTCAGGGGAAATCCATTTTTTTAATAGATAAGCGATAAATTGTAATAAATCTTAATTAAAAATACATCCACTATAACCCGCATTCAAGAAGGCTCGGCAAAATAGTCAACGATCGAATGGAATTAAAAAATTATAATGATGTTTTTATTTTTGTTGCAAAAGAAATAATTTTCCAGAGACGTCCGGGGAAAAAACCATATTTCGCCCAAATGTCCGGGATTTTTGCCGTGTTTATCCGGCGTCGACAATTTAGGTGATGGCAGCCCTATCAATGCTCTACGCTACGCTCAAAACAAGTACGCATTAGGCAATTTAATTCATTTTTCTGCATGACTGGTTAAAACAAATGGTTAATTTTCTTACACCATGGCTATATGAATCACACAGCTAAATTTAATAGCCTTTTAAAATTCAGTCTATGAACAAGTGGATGTTAATTTCAATATTTCACTATTGCTTATCCTTCACCTTAATATGTTTCTTCAATTGGGTAAGTTGAGGTATAAAGTCGATAGAATAAAGCTTTCAATACTCTATGTAGGTTTATTCACATTGAGGTACTACGTTAGTAAATAGTACATAACATAGACAGTTTATTCATCGCTTAACTTTCGATGCTGCAACGTTTAATCACGTCAAAATCAATGTATGTGTACAACGTGCAAACATGTCAGATAAAAATTTTTCTTTTTTGGCAATAAGGTTTATTACGTCATTGCGCCGTATCGCCATTTGTATGGAGCAGGTATATGCCATACTCAGATAAATAAATAAACAGTACATAATGCAATTAATTTTAAACAAAAATGTCCGACTTCAAAATGTGAAAAATAAAACTTTTGGTAGTCGCTGGATTCAGAAGGCCCAGGACCGGGAGGAGTGGCGAACGTTAGGGGAGGCCTATGTCCAGCAGTGGACTATGGAAGGCTGATAGATGGATCTAATCAGCACTCGCACTGTACTTTAATTATATTTCCAGGTGTTTTGTTCGTTCTGGAATCAATATGTATGACATTGGCGCTGCCACCCTGTGTGTGCCCCAAGGTCTTATGGCCAGTATGCGGCTCGGATGGAAAGACATACTCCAACGAATGTATACTGCATTGCGCACAAGTTTATAACGACGACCTCATCATGGAAAGAAGTGGCCCATGCGATGCTGAGGTCCCAGGTTCTTCCCATTCGCTTAACTGTGCTCTGACCGCTTGAAACGCCTACACTGAAGGCCTACGCCCGTAAATTTTCGATCCTTATTACAACTAACAATATTATTTATGCTGTACTACTATAATATAAAAACTCATGAAATAAAAGACTGTCTGAATATGCCAAAAATGATTCCAAAATGTTAGAACTCTACGCAACAAAGGCACGGGATACCCACACAACACGAAGTGCAGATGGAAAGATGACTCGCTCCAATGTAAACAGGGTTCCAACCAAAGACGTCGTCTTTCGATACATTCTTTTCCTTTTATTAATAAAAAAACGGGTTGCACTCCGGTAGCGCCGGCAGAAGTGAATACTTGAACATTAACGTTGTGCATTTTTGATATTTTGGAATGGTTAGGGAATAATTTCGCACGAATTGCTTTTATTATCAGTATTATTTTTCATCTAGTATTTTCAGTAGGTTTTCATCTAGTATTTTTATAAAGTACTCACTCATTTTATTTCACTATTTCTTCGACAATTTCATTAATAGGTGCACTTTGTTCAATGTCCATGTTCAAATACTTGATATAAACGAATTTTACAAGTATAGATAGTAGAACAGTCATCAGCTGTCACCCCTCCGTCTTACGAATATTTGATCAGGCCACGTGTCCTGACGCAAGTTTAACATTTTTTACCCATCCCAAAAAAAGTGCACAACGCCGCTAAAGAAGCTTTCACTGCAAGAATTGATAGGTTTTATTATGGCAAAAATTTATGCACGTTTCCATGAATCAGAGGACACGTTTCAATCATTTTAGAATGTTATGGATAGGTAACTTTTATGATAATTAAAATACATAGGTGAAATAAAACAATGACGAAGATTTTTTCCAATCGCATTTATTTAACAAAATAATAAATAAGAAAATAAATATTATTATTATTTACAGTCCCAAATAAACCATGTCATCACGTTTTAAACATCGCAAGATCGATTCATATTCTCGATCATTCAGATTATCGATCGCGTCATGGTCAACTTGCACTAACAATTCTAAAAAAGTAATAGGAATAGTAAACAATGTCCGATCACAGTAAGATGGCGCGTACAACATCTGCGAGGGTGTATTGTTCACAAATAATAATAAATATAGCTGTAATAAGTAATGTGAGACACTAACATTGTAAAAAAACAAGACCTAAACTGTAACTACATTTTAGATAATAAAGTTTCATAAAGATGCCAAGGCCGAGATGCCATTCATAAAGAAGAAAACAAGGATGCAGCGATTTAATCAAAAAAAGCGATAATTATGGCGACAAATATGGCGAAGCGTCAGGCACTTGTGATATTGTTTTTTTAATCGTACGTATTTTTACTGCCTTGGAAGATAAAATAACAGAATAAATCAGAATAGATATATAGATTATAAATCGATACTATCTATGTTAAATCACAACCATTACAAAATATGACTCGAGTAGTTAAATTTTCTAATACAATAAGTTCCTTTATCTCACGAATGTCGATTTATCTTAGTTATAGGGGTGTAAGTAGGTACATGCATTTTGTTCGTGTACGTTACCTATAAAGAGGCCATCAATGAGTCAGTGACACCTAAGCAGCCAGCCAGGAAACTTTAGTAACTCGCTGGTAACTATTATTAGTATAACTGATGACGATCGACAGTAGTTTTGGTAGAAAAGGGCATGTTCTACTCTTGTTTCATTTTCTTGGGGTATTTTTAGTTGTTTGGAATAAAGATAGCGTTTTGTTTTTATATAAGTTAATTACAATCCACGAGAGTTATGAAGTAAAAAAACTGTGCGAAACATGTTTTTTTCCGCTTGCCTTCCAAAACTCCATCGGAAACGTCATGTTAAGTAGCCGTCGCTTTACTGGGATATCCGACTCGTTTGACACTCACTGGACATTGGCAAAATGGTCAAACGACCGAGACGCCATTAATAAAAAGTAACTTATTGTTACGACTTTGAGTACCTATTGTAGTAGTATTTATACCTACCTGCGTAACATTATTATATACAAAATAAATCTTTTTTTTATATACAGAAGAAATACTGTGCATTATCATGTGCTATAAATCTAAGTTGGCTAGCAGTTCGTCACCTTCCTCATCAGCTAGAAACGACTTATCGATTTCTTCATTCCAACTTTTAGAGCATTCTCCATTCCCTGACATTTCATCATCTAGGAAGCAGTTTTCAATATCGTCTAGTTCGATAGCAGGCTTTTGAGTTACTGCATTGGAAGACGTCATTGGATTTTGTGATGTGTGTTTGTTTTCGCAGTATTTTCTAATATTTGTTCCCGGGATGTAGTCATTCTTGTTCTTAGGTATAGGCGATAGGTACTGAGTGATTCTGTTTTTGCTGTCCTAAAATTTAAAGAAGTTTGAATTATAAATAACCATAAAATGATAGGTAATTGTAAAATAAATGATAGGCGTTGTCCACGATAGTATTTGAAGCGCGTATGGCCCGGCGGCGAGCATAGAACGCAAGCGATCTATGCAGCTAAGCCAAAACGGGCGCAGTCGGGTGTGAGATGGGTGACCGCTAGTGGCAAAAATTTCATGCGCATTTCCGTGCTTCGGAGAGTACGTTGGTAAGCCGTCGGTCTAGGTTGTTGTCGATAGACAGATAAAATACTCGGAGGCCTTATGGGCGGTTTGAAAACATCCGACAGCGGTTGGCCACTAACCCGCATCTCCACCAATCCGCATTGGAGCAGCGTGGTGGAGTAAACTCCAGGGCTCCAGGCAATAATGGGGAGAGACCCGTGCCCAGCAGTGGGACGCAAAAAAAGGTTGCAGTCTCTCACGTATGCCAGCCTACGTAGTAACTATAGTAACTTCTTAAGTTACGCACATAGATAATGTGCACATGCAATTTAATAAAATAAAACCGATTCTTACCTGGTGTTTTAAAGTAGCATCTTCAAATGTGTCTTTGCTGAGTCCCACGTCGTTCAAGACCTGAAATTACCAAAGAATTTAAAATTAATATGAAACTGTTTACAATTTTTAATTGTGGATTAAAACTCTCTTAATTTTCAAGTGATGTATGCTTGCCGAATTAATAAGTCACTCTCAAAACATATCAATAAGCGTTGTTTAAGTGACCCATTAAGATTTTAGATTAGTTTACGTGATTCAAACTCCTCATGTATTTGAGATTGATTTATTACGGGCCCTACTTATGATGCCAGAATTTAAGTGATAAAGCGTTCTTGGAAAAAATTTATAGTCGTTAAGTAATTAAAATAAGAATATAAAGTTGTAAGCGTATAAGAATATAAAGCTTAACATAAGCGATCTCAATCTTGAATTAAGAGTCTTGGGTTTTATTTTTGATAAGTGTCTAAAATGTTATTTTTTTTAATTTGAATGGAGTAGCAGACGAGCATGTAGGCCACGTGGTATAAAGTGGTCACACAACCTCAAGCAAGCATAAGTCTTGTCTGAGGTCGAATGCAGTTACGCTGCTACTCCGGAGGCTGACGGTCGCCTCATGTAAGTCTGACCGGCAACAACACCTTTTCATCGAAAAACAATAAAATAAATTCACGAAAGAAGTGGGTGCAACAGTGGTTCTTCCCCGAGCATCTTTAGACTGACTCAAGTGATTTACACTCAGCAGTTATTTTGAGAGCGACATTAATACGGTCCTAAGAGTTACGATGCCAGAATTTAACTAATAAAGCGTTCTTTAAATAATTCTTTACAGTAGTTTAGTAATTGAAATAAAAATATAATGAGGTTCTTAGTAGCTATCTCACTGTTGACTCAAGAGTCTTAAGTTTAATCATTAAAATAAGAATATAAGGTTGTTCTTAATCTTTATCTTCCTCAAAGGTTTTCATTGAACTGTAAAGTAATGTACATATTTCAATTTATTAATACGGTTTTAAAATATATTCATGGTGCTATTGATACGGTATTAAAATGTATTCATGGTGCTATTGATACGGTTTTAAAATGTATTCATGGTGCTATTGATACGGTTTTAAAATGTATTCATGGTGCTATTGATACGGTATTAAAATGTATTCATGGTGCTATTGATACGGTATTAAAATGTATTCATGGTGCTATTGATACGGTATTAAAATGTATTCATGGTGCTATTGATACGGTATTAAAATGTATTCATGGTGCTATTGATACGGTTTCAAAATGTATTCATGGTGCTATTGACACGGTTTTAAAATGTATTCATGGTGCTATTGATATGGTTTCAAAATGTATTCATGGTGCTATTGACACGGTTTTAAAATGTATTCATGGTGCTATTGATACGGTTTCAAAATGTATTCATGGTGCTATTGACACGGTTTCAAAATGTATTCATGGTGCTATTGATACGGTTTCAAAATGTATTCATGGTGCTATTGACACGGTTTTAAAATGTATTCATGGTGCTATTGATACGGTTTCAAAATGTATTCATGGTGCTATTGATACGGTTTCAAAATGTATTCATGGTGCTATTGATACGGTTTCAAAATGTATTCATGGTGTTATTGATACGGTTTTAAAATGTATTCATGGTGCTATTGATACGGTTTCAAAATGTATTCATGGTGCTATTGATACGGTTTCAAAATGTATTCATGGTGTTATTGATACGGTTTTAAAATGTATTCATGGTGCTATTGATACGGTTTCAAAATGTATTCATGGTGCTATTGACACGGTTTCAAAATGTATTCATGGTGCTATTGATACGGTTTCAAAATGTATTCATGGTGTTATTGATACGGTTTCAAAGTGTATTCATGGTGCTACAGTATAGCTACGAAACTCACATGAAGCTTGTCCTGCAGCATGGGCCACATGAAGTCGTCGGCCGTGCCGCGCGCCAGCAGATAGCGCACGCACACGCCGCCGCGGCGCCCGATGCGGTGCGCGCGCGCCTCCGCTTGCGTTAGGATCTGTGCAAACAGTACCATATTAGGGTTATCTTGTTATCCGATAAGTAAATATGTACCCCACGCTTTTTTTTTACATTTTTTTCTTATAAATTACATTATTCTTAATTCAAATAGAAAAGAATTTATTCTTTACTTTTTAGTTCGATTTTTCAAATTTCTATTTCGCCGGGTATCGAACCCGTCAATCGGCAGTCCGTCATGGTAAAAATTGCGCCACGCAGGTCGAAAAAAATGGTTCTCTTAGCACTCTGGTACCTACCCCAGGATTCCAATGCAATTCAGCGAAGATGACCAGCCCGGCCGCCGTCAACGTGAGCCCCGCGCCCGCCGCCGTCACCGACAGCACGGCGCAACGACACGACGGACTCAGCTGGAACTTCTCTACCAGCTCCTGACAATAAACAAAAATATATGAATAACAGCACCAAGACCAAGCGGTACTATCTGGCACAGAAATTTGTTGAACAGCAATTTATTTTTTTCAATCTTTTTCATGTCCCACTGCTGGGTACAGGACATCTCCTCTCGGAAATGCTCTCATTTTTTTAACAAGCTTTTATTAACTTGACCTGTATCTATGTATGTATGTATGTAACGGAATCTTTTAACTTCATTTTCACTTACTTCTAGGAGTCTGATTAACTTGAAAATTTGCACAGGGGTCAAGGGCCGATGACAATACAATAATCTCATAACTTTATAAAGTCCTAACTAGGATCATCAGGATAAAAAATATATACGAGGGGCGGCTGATAAGTTCGTGGCCTAAGGTACTTAATGAAACAAATATAAAGTTTTATATTTTTGACACGTCTAAGCGTCTGATTAACTTGAAAATTTGCGCAGGGGTCAAGGGCCGATGATAATGCAATAATATGAGAATAAAAATACAACTAAAAAATTAAAAATAAATAATGTAGTTTAATATTTACTTTTTAGTTCGCTTGGTGGTGGAATATGGCCCTAATCTAGAGGGATTAAACTACGCAAAGGCTGGCCAAGTGCGAATTGGTGGTAATAAATACATGCAATAAAGACGCAACGTTAAGTATTTAATACACAAAATAGGAAGTTAGACACAGACATGAAAAATATGATGATATCTGATTTCTAAACAATCAGAGCGGTAACAAGATTGATAGCTTGTACGGTTGCAGCATGCACTTTATTCTGGTAAATTTACGACCAATGAGCTACGTTTTGCTTTTGCGCTTCTCTTTTTACGCCATTTCTAATATTAAGGATTATGATTATGACAATCTGGATAGGAAGCACCACCAGTATCTCTTCTATAAAGTGAGTAATGTTGAACAGTGACAACCTATCTGAATTGTTACTTACGGGATATATACCACGATTCGTTTTGCTTTTGAGCTCCCCATATTTCGGCGCAGTTGCATGCACCATGATCACGGATGAACTGGATATTGCGGGTGGATGTAAAAAAGTCTAAGGACATCCGTAACGGTCTACCCTCTTCCTCACTCGTTTGCTACGGCTACTACCGGTACTCGAACATAAGTCACGACAAAACACACTCACAGTATCATTGCGTATAGTTTTTTCATATTTTGGATGCATATTGTTTTTAAGACATACTAACACTGGATTCCACGCACTAGAAAGTTGGAAACCATCCTCTCGATTGAAGTTTTTACATATCAAATATCGGGAGCTCAAAAGCAAAGCGAATCGTGGTATACATCCCGTAAGTAACAATTCAGTATAGTGTGTAACAACTCACGGCTCGAATCCCGGGCGGCGTGGAGCCCTGGATGCAGATGTAGGGGACACCGGCCTCGTCCAGCGTGGCGCTCACCGCCTCCATGACCACGCGGTGGTGCGCGAACACCAGGAACTTGCCGTCGTACTCCGATAACAGCTGGCGGATGTACTTGCTGGGAAAGCAACATACATTTTTTTATGCTCATTGAAGGCTACGACTTTCTTGATTAGTACACTACATAACTCACCTATATATTGGACACTCCCTATATTGTCATACATGTCAACAGGTTACATGTTCGATGTTCCGTTATGATTATTCTTAACGGATGTTAAAACAAAACATTTTTAGTTAATTTTAATTAATAATATGGTATGCCAGAAATTGGTAGACTGTTTAAAACTTCAATAATAATTTTAAACATCTTATTCTATGTATGTAAACAGTCAACAATAAAGTGTTTTCATAGGTTTTTATAACAATTTGTTTGGTTCTCTGTTGTTACCCAGAGGTTATACAATATTTTAATAGATTCATATTTAAAGAGAAATAATATTAAAAATATTATGTAATTTGCATTCAATTTACAATATATAAATAAAAATTATTAATTATTACAAATTCATTCCCTCAAATTGCAATCAAAATTAAATGTCAAGTTACAAATAAAATTAATAAATTACAATATCAAATATTATAAGCTGTAGAGACCATTTTACAATACAGAAATAAAAATTATTAATTATTACAAATTAATTCTGTCAAATTACAATCAAATGTCAATTACAATTAAATTAGTAAATTACAATTAAAATATTATTAGATGTCTGTAAAGTCCATTTTATTATTTATAATTCCATTTACAGAATAATAACATTTTACGGTCAATATTTTTTAAAGTTTGAATTTAAAAGTGGTTAAGTAGAAATAGAAGGATCCTTGATCTTTGCAAGTTTTTACTCATAGTTTTGCATCAAACTATAAACGAAGTCTCCCTCCTCTAGGTCTATCCATAATGTTCTGGTTATCATGGATAGACGCAAGACGCAAACAGATTCGCTGAAGATGTTGAAGTGGGGCAAGTCTGTCCATGACTTGGTAGGCCTCCGCCATTTGCGACAGGCCGTTCTGTTCCTCTGTGTTAACAAAGTACAGGTTCCGTTCCGCATTATATAAATTTGCGTTGGTAGGGGTGACCCTGTGTAACACATTTTTCTACAGGGCACAGCCATAAATCGCGTTATATTCTTTTTTTATAAAATTCGAATTCGTATTATAGGAGAACGCGTTATAAGGGGTTTACTGTAATAGTAATGTCAATAGAATAGTTAATATACCATATAGCGGGAATCTTGACGCGGGCCGATTCGCTGAAGAAGGTGACCAGTGCCGCGTGCCTTTCCGCAGCCTTAGTACTGCGGTAGGCCTCCGCCATTTGCGATAGGCCGTTCTGTTCCTCTTTGGTGAACTGTAGGAGCGTATCGTCGAGGAGCACCGATTCTCTGAAACAATTTTAATTCGTTTGCGTTTGTTATGATGTTTTTAGAGTTTAAATCGATATACTGAACTAAGTATTTATTTTATAAATACTTTATTTAATTTACTAGTGGGACCCGCAGACGTTGTCCTGCCTCAAAAGTATTAAAACAGGGTTTTTTATCATCTTAAAAAGTTTTTGTGACTGTCAAACAAAAAATATAAACCAAATAATGACAGAAGTATCTACGATACGTCTGGTTATTCTGTCTCAAATTTTTTGACGATGGTGCAAAGAAAATATGTTTACAATTACGGACAGTTTATATAGGAAAATGAAATTGGTTGTTTTACTATTTATTTCGCTTTCGTTTAAACCTTTCCAGAACTTCTAATAATATTTCAAGACCAATATTAGCCACCATGCAGTTGAATCGTTCTCGATTTTTAACCAGACTAACAAACAGCAATTCATTTTTATATATAGAGATTTAATAGCATAAATAAAAGCAATTTTTTTAGGCATCTGTATTTTTCCTAATTTCTTCAAAACAAAAACAGTGCTGTGGTATTGTACACTCTAGTGAATTTTATAATATCCATCTGGCTGGAAGTACCTAGTTTAGAATAATGTTTAAATTTAAATTTTCCTGGTTGTTTTCCAGCTGTGAACACCTGCTGAGCTAGTCCTTGTAGCCAGGGAATACAACAGCACTACCGGTATCCCCTAATCGTAAGAACCGACTTTCGGGGTTGCGGTTGGCTAAAGCGAATGCTCGAACTGTTCGACGGTTCAAACTCAACGGCCTCGGGAAAAAACAGTTCGGAAGGTGCATTTCTGCAATTTCTGGGATCCTCCCCAAACGCTGAGACAGGCCACCGAGGGGATTTAATTGGTACGAATATACCCCCTAATCTCTCCCAAGGTACCTCTTAAAAGAGAAAGTTATATGAATCATCCGAAATTATAAAATCCGTTGAGAAACGAAGGTTAGCGATAAAGCTTTCAAAATCTGTAAGCTAAAGTGGCAATTGGCAGTTTATATTGTTAGAAAGGCCGACAACCGACGAGAAAGAAAGGTCCTCGAATGGCGACCACATATCGATAAAAGGAGAACAGGCTCTTCTTGCTAGGTGGACCAACAACCAGAAGAACCAGGCCGCGCCGCTGGATTTTGTGGGCGCAGGACCGGACGGAGTGGCGAACACTAGACAGGCCTAGTCCAGCAATGTAATTTTAAAGGCTGTTGGATGGATAGATGTTGGATGTTTATGATGGATAGGTAATAGTTAATTACCTAGACTTCTCCTCCAACATGGTTAATACCTGTTTCTTGGTGGGGCGGTTAAGAAAGCAACTCCGCTAGGTGCGACTGCCTCAACATATCCCAGCCGAAGTGTGTCTTATATCTCTATATCTGAGCTATATGTACCTGGTCTTCTCCTCCAGCATGGTCAACACCTGGTCCTTGGTGCGGTAGATGAGAAAGCAGCTCAGCCAGGTGTTCAGGGCCCCAACATGTCCCAGCCGAAGGGTGTCTTATATCTCTATATCTGAGCTATGTGTACCTGGTCTTTTCCTCCAGCATGGTCAACACCTGGTCCTTGGTGCGGCAGATGACGAAGCAGCTCCGCCAGGTGCTCAGGGCCCCAACATGTCCCAGCAGAAATGTGTCTTATATCTCTATATCTGAGCTATGTGTACCTGGTCTTCTCCTCCAGCATGGTCAACACCTGGTCCTTGGTGCGGCGGATGAGGAAGCAGCTCCGCCAGGTGCTCAGGGCCCCAACATGTCCCAGCAGAAGTGTATCTTATATCTCTATATTTGAGCTAGTGTACCTGGTCTTTTCCTCGCGGATGAGGAAGCAGCTCCGCCAGGTGCTCAGGGCCCCAACATGTCCCAGCAGAAGTGTGTCTTATATCTCTATATCTGAGCTAGTGTACCTGGTCTTTTCCTCCAGCATGGTCAACACCTGGTCCTTGGTGCGGCGGATGAGGAAGCGCCGCTGCAGCAGCACCTGTAGTTCCGCCAGGTGCGACTGCCCCGACATGTCCCAGCCGAAGTGGGTCTGCTTACCCGCGCAGTATCTTTTACCTGAAACAATCGTGAATTTGTTTCACACATAATGTTGTTAGATTATAGCTTTATATTGACATACTAACATGAGCTCGTTTAATCCGTTAAAAAAATTACTTGTTTGAGAGTTAAAATAAACTTAGAATGTTATGTAATCCGGAAACGTTTCACACTCATAGCCCCACAGTAGGGTAGATATACTCTGTGTCGTGGGTACCATGGATACATACAAAGACAGAAACACAAACATCCAGACTGAGAACAGAAATTTAAATTCATCATTCAAATTTCTGTTTCGCCGGGAATCCAACCCGGGACCCTCCGATTGGCAGTCCGGCATGGTAACCATTGTGCCACGCGGGTCGTCAAAGGATTACAGAATTCAATACCGAAATAAATAAATACAATGCGTTCCCGAACCAATATACGGATGGATGGATTTATGGATTTATCCCACCCATTATGAATGGATGAATGAGATGGAATGAATAGATTGATTGGATGGATGGATGGATGCATGTAAGATATGCAAACAATTAGGCATCGCTATACTCGCATCAACTTAAATGAATGGCATGGATGGATAGATAGGATGAATGGGATGCATGGGATGTATGGGATGTGATGGATAGATGGATGGATATAACCACAGAACATTATTAAGAGAGGTAGAACGGCAATAATACGCCGTTTGTATGAAGACTGGTGTCGCCGATTAAGCCTTTCACCTCCATTACTACTTAAATAAATACAAAGCTTATGCACATATTTGCAATTTTAAATCTAGTCAATCTTAGCGCCGCACAATCACGCGATTTCAAATGAACGAATCACACCCAAGCACGCATATTGTAGCACGATCGCGTGTTTCTGTAGAGATTTACCTTGGCGACGTGTGCCCCGCCCACATTTCCATTCCAACTTCTGTTAATAATGTTCTGTGGATATAACCAACTAAGATAGTCACACAATTGGACATGTCTGTTCACATAATCTATTGGCACATTTATAGCGTTATTCTAGTTGGCAAGCAAAGTGACTCACCGTACTCCGTGTAGGAAGGGAAGAGCTTGGGCTCAATGAGCGCGAGCTGCGTGTAGAGCTCGGCGGGGCGGCTCAGCGCGGGCGTGCCGCTCAGCAGTATGAGCCGCGCCGCGCCGCGCGCGATGCCGCCCAGCGCCACCGTGCACTGCGCCTTGTGCGACTTCAGGTAGTGGGACTCGTCCTGCAAGAAGCTTCTGTGAATTTCCGCTTATTAACCCCTGACGCAAAAACGACGGGGCGTTATATATTAACTATAAATTAATATTAATATTTCATTGTTCACGACTGTACTCTGTCCAGTGTGCTAAGTGCGAGTTTCAAATAACCAATCGAATTACTTTACCATCGCGTTAATCGAATAAACATCAAACGTGTCGACAATCGAAAGCATGCGAGTGTGCGAAGTGTTAAAAATTTAAACTCGCACTCGCTATAACACATAATCAACCAATCACGAGCGCTGACCTCGTCACTATCGAGTGTCGTTTGATACTCGATGCTCGAAACCGAAGACGTAAAAAACTTGCACTCGCAAAAAATGTTTCATATTACCACAGCTAGATGGCTGGCGCTGCTTCGATTCCATACAAATCGCGTAAACGCAAACGCGATCGAGTAAGTGATAAAAACTCGCACTTAGCACACAGTTGCTAATCCGTTTACCTGAGAATCTGTCCAGTTGCGAATCTGTCCACTTGCTACGGAGGGTTATAAGTTTGACGTGTCTGTGTGTGTATGTGTGTCAGTGGCTATTTGTGGCATCGTAGCTCCCGAACCTTAGAGCATTTACCCAGTGGAGATGGAGACCCAGGATGGATGGATTGATGGATGGATGACCCAGTGGTGGTGGAGCTAGGCGAGCCCTTCTGCTAAAACCGCAGCCATATGGACATGCACACATATGTCTGTGGCCATTTGCATGAGAAAAGTGAACTAAGCTAAAAGCTTGCAACAATTCATAGATTGCAACAAAATAATTTACTCCGAAAAATTCGCAAAATCGACACAACCGATAACGTCGTCTACCTACACGTTTAGGGTTTTTTTGTATATCAATGACCTTGAGTTATTAAATGGAGTTGACCTATCTTGACTAGGGCACTATTCAGCGACAGAAGGTAAAATGAACCTATACAGCGCGTATCCAGCATTATCGTCAAACGCGCGAAATTTTAAAATGTAAAGAAACGACGGACACATGCAATAAGAACTGATTCAGACCAGCTGAACAGCGTACTTTACCTCGTAAAATGCCGTAAACACAAGTCGCACAATAATTCCAGGCACAGATTAATATACTTATCAGAAGATATAAAACTTGTATAGCTCTACAAATTTAAAATTTCCACTTTCACGCATTTAGAAAAAGGCACAAACAAGGTTAAAATATACTTACAATAATAATGACACCAAACTTCTTTCTCTTTAGCAGATCTGCGTGCATGGCTGTGATCTTAAAACTGACTATCACTACTTCTGTCTGAAAATAAAATAAATAAAAATAGAAAAATGTTTTTTAATAAGATGTCAAAATTAGTTTTAAAAAAATCTTGGCAATATTTTTTTCTTGCAAATCTGTATAAAGCACTAACTGCCGAGTGAGTCGTTCAAATACTGAACTACTAAGACCCCGGGTTAAAATATCAGTACAAAGACAAACCTATGCTATGACTAAGAAATATTCTACGGAAATTGATCACATTGATCCGCAATAAAAAAACGTTGAAATTCCATTATTAGGTTTTATTTTACAGTACATTCTTAAGTGATATACAATATTTCTCAAAACTTTTCTCTTCTTAATTTTGAGAGAAGACCTGTACCCAATAATTAGACATTAAAAATGATTGAAAAATAAGTATGACTAAAAGATTTAATTATTTTTCATTTTTGCTGCCACAAACTTTTGCAACTAAAAAGCCATAAGCAACACACAATGTGTGTCACACATACTTATTTTTTTTGTAATAGTTTTTTCTCCTACAACTTCTTCATGCTATTTGATACAATATAGTATACCTGTTTGTCAGCTACAAGAGCAGCATCTTTACTAGTTGTGAGGGTGACAATATTCATAAGAGGAATTGAGGGCATCAGCTCAGTAACCTTTGTCTGCCATGTCTCTCTGTGAACGCAATAGTATTGTTTAAGTATCAAATACCAATATCAGGGCATTTGTTTACATGACCATGTGACGTCACCACAGAGTAAAACGATACCATACCTCATAGAAGATGTGGTGACAATGAGCAAAGGCCAGTTGTGCCTGTAGTAGCTCGCGATTCCTAGCGCCTGGAAGGTCTTCCCGAGACCCATGTCATCAGCGATCATACACCGACCCCTGTGTGCTATTCCAAACCTAAGGAATGGTAATAAAATGTCACTGAAACATCCTATGCTTTATTTAGTACAAGTGGTAGAATTTGTATGATCCCACTGGGGAAGTGTTTTCTACCGTGAAGCAAATCTCTTATGTTTCATTGGAAAAGTATGGCTGTTAAGAAGAATGACACGAGGCGACCTATTAAGGCTGATTTACATTGATCTGGATTGATGTAAACATGTTTTAATCCAATTCAGAGTCCAATATTAGCACTGAATCATAATAGACTATAGTACTGTTCTTTCAAATTCAGTGGCTACAGCAAGAAGTATAGAACATAGATTTTTTGATCGCTGCAAATATTACTGTAGTTTATTTTTTTTGTCCTGCACATCCTGTAAAAAACAAAAGGTACTTATGGATTACCTGACTCCTTCCTTTTGAAATGACATTAATTTCTCTCTCAGTGTTGGCTCAATTGGTGATAAATCTATTTCATTTGGATCTGGTAAGTCTTCTTTTAAAACCTGAAAACAATATTGTTGTTACAGTATCATTTTGTGTAAAAGGTGTTCAAATTAAATTTTAAACTGTATTTAATTGCATGCATTGTTTACACTGTTGCAGGTGGTGGTTTTCATGAATTAATTGGTTTTAAGCAGAGTTGGAAAAATCATGATTTTTTGAAAAAATCGAATAAAGCACGATTTTTTGAAAAAATCTTAATTAATCACGATTTTTTTTATTTTTTCTTTTTATTATTTAATTTAACTATATTTCTGCGCAAAACGGAACGCGCCCTCAAGAGATTGCGCGGACACAGCGCGGGGATTTCCTTTTCAGTTCAGTAATTCAGTAATTTATTGTCATACAACAGGTTACATGCATAGGTGTTTATAACTTTTTATTGTTCTCTGTTGTTACCCATAGGGTGTACAATATTTTGATAAAATTTATTGGTTTCGTTATGTTAATAAATTCACATTCAATTTACGAAATATAAATACAAATAATAAATTATTACAACTTCATTCGGTTAAATTACAATAAAATGTCATGTTACTTACAATTAAATTAATAAATTACAATTAAAATATAATTACATGTCTGTGGTGTCCATTTTAGAATATAGAAATTATTTATTATTACAAATAAATTATGTCAAATTATATTACAATTAAATTTATAGATTTCAATTTTTAATATTGTCAGATTTCTGTAGAGTCCATTTTATTATTTATAAATTCATTTACAGAGTAATGACATTTTTTTGTCAAAATTTTTTTGAGTTTGCGTTTAAAAGTGGTCAAATTTAGTTCCTTGAGTTTATCTGGTAAATGAGTATATAATTTCGGTCCCATACAATATAAGCTTTTCCTAAAGAAACTAGTTTTTGGAACATGGGTTGGCTGGACAATATACTTTTTCCTACTACCCATATTTCTTGGTCTTTTATTCAATTCATGTGAATGTCAAGCAAAAGGGAAATCCCCGCGCAGTGTTTTGTACATTTCGCTTGCAATTACGGTCTTACTTTCGTTCTAACAAGCATTCATTCCTTCAGTTTAGTTTACTTTTGTTATTGCTATGCTGTGGTGCATGCGAGACCAATTTATTATAAATAAAATGCCTCGCCAAAGAGATGGGATTTGGGAACATTTCAAAACAAATCAAAATCAAAACCATTAAAAAATGTGATGTTCGCAGAAGAAATAGTAAAAAATGTGACACCACTAGAGTGGTGGATGTCACAGAAAAATATATTTAGTGAAGAGGAAGTCAAAATTTTTTCCAGTGATGAAGCAATTGTTTGGGGCGGTAGCTTCTTCAGCTGCTGTGGAAAGAGTGTTTTCCACCTTTGGAATTGTTCAGAGCAAATTAAGAAACCGACTGGGAATTGAAAAGACTGGAAAACTAGTTTTTTTATTCAAATATTATAATAATGATATTGATTTATCAGATTTAAACGACCCTAGTCTTTAACTTAATTATAATTTCGAAATCTGTTTTTTTATGTTGATTTCTGTGAAAGAAAGTGAAATTAAACATTTTTGATTAAATCATTCATTTTTATTGAAAAAATCATTTGATTTAAATCGTGATTTCGATTTCGTGAACGCAAGTCGCATTTGTGCAGCAATGTCGCCATGCAGACATTGGAGTTGTCAATGCTCATGAAACGCTACTGGGATAGAAGCCTAATACTTGTGTAGTTACTTTAATGTCTTTGCACAAATTTACCTTAAAAATATAAGGTGGTAGGGGTCCCAACACCACATGAGGGGCAAGTGGAGCCACTTTTGACATCAACTCTTGGTAATGGTCAATTGAAAAATTCCATAAATTTGATTTACTATCTGGAATAAAAAAATGGTAACCATTAAATACTATACACAGGCAAATAAAGTCTTCAGTGCTTTACATTCATGTAATGAGAAGTTAAATTTTTCATCAAGAATTTGTCCACCCATGTGGCACAATGGTTTTCATGTCAGAATGCCCATTGGAGAATGCAGGATTAAATCCCTTGCAATATAAATATTTGAATGATGAGTTTAATATTGTGTTACTTTGTGGAACTTTTTTTAACTAACTTTATAGTTGTGTTTCTGTCTTTGTGTGTATCTATGGCACCCACTAAACAGTGTATGTCTACACTACAGTGGGACTATAAGTGTGGAAAGTTATTTATTTATAAGTTTTATCTGAAAAACTTACCATAACACTTAGAAGGTATAGTCTTGAATATATTGATGAGTGGTGTGCAAAACTCTGATGGATTTACTTCAAATCTGTTTTCTGAGATCAAATAAGTGGTTCCACTCACAACCTTTGTAACTGGCACTACACTTTCTGCTTTAGTATTATTTGTTGTAGTTTTTGAATAAGGATGAAATTTATGGTTAATGTTGACCTTTAAGGGACCAGCCCTAGGTGACTGCAGAGTATATTCTAAAGATTGAGTAGGTTTTAGAGGAGAACTTAACAGTTGTGAGTTTTGATTTGTTACTCTTGCTTGCTTCTTTTGTAATGCCGCTAAGCGTTTTCGCTCTATTTCTTCTTTTGTGCAAGACATAGTGTACTGTGACTTTATGATTCAATTCATTACCTAAAATCTATGCACTTTCAAAATATCTGCGGTTTTAAGTTTATTACTTATCTTTTTGGAATATTTTGAAATACTAACTACAAGGGGGATTCGTTACTCATTGCTAGCTAACTACTAACAACAAAAACAACACATGCCTGACATGACATTATCATTGTCTGTCAGTGTCAACTGTCAGTCTCAACTCAGGTACTTTTTTTCATTTTTAATAATGGCATCGTTAACTCTGTGTATATTGCCAGCGTCAAGTATAATTTTGCATCACGTAGTAGTCATAGAAAAAATAAGTAAGTTGTCAGGTATCAGTCAGTTTACTCAGTCAGATGTTCAAACCATAAGAATAAGTGATGGCTACTTTACAAGAACGTGTTCGATGTAGTTATGGAAGCAATTCGGCTTGCCTCCAAAACTCCGTGCGAAACATGTATGTTGTTAGAGGGATTTATTTTATTTTACAGCATTCGTTCGTACACTGTCATTAACCTATATCGAACAAATTTACTTTACTTCAACTTTATCCGATAAACCTCAAAAATAAACGAAAATAATGAAAATAAAACAAGAGCACAACTTTTTCCTTCAGACTTCCCGCCAAAACTCGTCAGGTACTTGCTGACTGACCAGTGGCCAGTGGCCACTGGCGCGGCGGCTGCAATGTACTCTGTGCTGACTCTATGGGAGACGCTGACTGACTGGATAAACTAACTGGCATAATAATAAATAGTAGTATTATTTATTCATATGCTAACTGGCTTTAGTTATTCTTCTCTGAGGACTGCCAGACTGCCAAGTGCCATCCTGTTAAATCCAAGTAACCACAGAGTACTTTTGCAATGAACTTACATGTATAGATAGAAGTACTCTGTGTTTTTAATGTTCAACTAACAGAAACTATTTTTTGGAGTTTTGGCGGGAAGTCGAAAAAGACATATTATTATGCTCTTGTTTTATTTTCATTTTCTTGGTGTATTTTTGAGTTATATCGGATAAAGTTGATGGCATTTTGTTTGATACAGGTTTGTTTGATACAATGTACGAGTGTTTGAAATGAAATGAAAATGAAATGAAATGAAAAACGTTTATTGATGACTGTTTACAAAAAAATTAGGTGTTTGCGTCTAACAATAGTATTTAAACAGACTACCTTTAACCTACAGTTATTTATTTACTAAACTAGCTGCGAAACCCGGCGTTGCTCGGGTTAAAATACGTCGCATGTTTAATCTAAACTTTAAAGAGATTTACCTTTTATAATCATGTTTTCTAATAGCCATCTTATAGCCTGAAAGAATACTACTGTCAGTCCACCTGAACGTATAAATTAATTAAAGAATTTGCTCTCAGCTCCTAACCGTTGAGGAGTTGCACCTTCAATCATCAGATCAGCAACATGATATGATGATATTTATACACAAATGCCTGTTTTGCTTTAGTAAAAATATGAAAATCAATTATTGTGCTATAAATTTTGTATGTTCCCTTCGATTTCTCTGGGATCCCATCATCAGACCTTGACTTGGTGACAGCTGGACCATCTCAGGAATGTAAGATTTCAAAAACAAAACCCCATTTATTGAAAGAATTTGCTCTCAACTCCTAACCGTCGCATTACTTTCCATCATCAGCTCCCCACTACCTACGTACTATCTACGTACTAAGGGGTATTTACCACCCCAACGGGAAGTTGATTGGAGTTAGTGATAATAGAGAAAACCGTGTCTTTACGTTCAAAGAAAACCCTTTACTTTTTATATATATATTAAGATTAATTACAATTATAACTTAATATAAATTTTAAATTTCAAGTTTATTTTAAAGTTTTAAGAATCCGTTAAATTAAATTTTAACGGATCTTCGGCTTTAATGCCTACCCGCCGCTGGGTCAGTGAGAGAAAAAAAGCCGGAGGAAAAAAAACTCTCAGGCATTGTTACATTTATATTTTATCGCAAAAAAGCTTCCCAAACCTTTGTACTTTTATTCTAACCATCTAGGTTTCAAAAGGTTTTGTAATCAAAGTACTCATTAATACTATAGTAAACTTTTTTAATGAGCCATATGTTTAAGTGATTTCTTGAACTTTGTATTTGGCAACACTTTTATATCTTTAGGTAATTTGTGAGTTGTAAACGTAGATAGAGAAACTAATAGATCAAGTCACACGTTCCATCTCTTTTACCCCACGGCGAAATAGCCAGATCTAAATACAGCATGTGCAAAAGAGACATGAATATAAGTTTCTTGTCCTTATCGCTGTAACCGGGTGACTCCAAAACGTAGACTCCAAAATGTCATTTCACAAGGTACTTCGAATGTCAAATGTTATTAACTAAGAAGTGCTGAAGAGTTTTTTTGTGTTTTTTCGTAATATTTCCATGTATTATTAATAAGGATGTGACTGAAAGTATATGTTGTGTATATTGGAACCTCAATAAGGTGCAGTGCTTTAATTTAAGCTCTAAAAACCGACTTAAACTAGTGTCGTGTGATGTTACATTTTATAGGTGAGTTTAACTACTTTTTACTGGTTGTTTGATAGTTAAACTAATCATTTTGTTGAGTTAATGTTGTTCTACAACTGTATCAGTACCATTTAGTGTCTTTAAACCTCGAAATTATCTAAATTAAAATGTATATTACAATTGCCAGTGTTACCATATGAAGAAAACAATTTTTCCTCAATTTGGTGTCTTATATAAGAATAATAATGATTGAGGGCGCAGATAGGTATATCCACGTGTATTTTTCCTTTTATAGCATACAATTTTAATACCTTCGTGTCACTTTTTTAGACCATTTGTGAATTGTGATATTTTTTGTGAACTTGTTTTCGTTTTGACAATAAACCATTTGATAACCTTAAAAAATAACCATATTTAATTATTACTCCTACATGTAAGCACTTTGTTTACACTTATATGTGAACCACTCATTATAAAATTACAATTTTGAAAATTTTGGTTACAGATTTCCCACATAAGAAGATTTAGAAAAGGTATTGAAACACATGCCAATAATGGAATAAAAATGCTTCGCTTACTAATATTATAATGCAAGTGAAATACATGTTACATGAATTAAGCGTTTTGTCAACATAGGTACATACCATACATGAAATAAAAAAAGCGCATTGATTCAATTCTCTATTACTGCATGAAAAAAAGAATATCTCTAAACAAATCTTATTTCGCATTCCCATATTGAAATAAAATGGAACATGTTCAGGTATAATAAACACATTTAGTGCAAGTTTTTTTTTAACTCATCCATCAATTTTAGATATTTTTTAGATATAGTGGAAGGTATAGATCATGTATATGACTGCATCAAGTTGAAGTAAACGTTAAATTTAAATTGAAATTCCACGGGCAAAGTTAATACCCAAATCTCCCAATGAAAGAAATGAAGAATGTATAAAAAATATTTTTTTTAGTTTATCATTTTTGTCAATCCCCAACGTAATTTCATATACTGTATATTATATAACATCAACATAATGTGTATTGGTATAGGTTACTGGATTATGTTGTATGTTGTTTAATATTTTAATTTAAGAATCAAAAGTAAAGATAAGCAACGATGATGGGAAATTAAAAGTGTATGAATTATTTTGTGTTTTATTATAATAATATAATATCCTTTAGTGTTATGGAACGCAGTACAATGTAAAATAAATATTCATGATTTTTTTTTACTTTGTACTGCACTATAATAATGCTAGAGGATATTACATTATTATGTAACCTAATAATAACCCTCTTATACATAAAAAAACTACGAAACGTTTTATACATGCCCTTTATAGCTAAAACATGCTTTGTCTTTTAACGCGTTTTTAAAACGTTTGATAATTTTTATGAATAAGATGGAAAATCAGTTGTTGAGTGTGCTTTACAACTAAATTGTTTTGTATTCGGAATGTTGTGTTCCCAGACCGAATTGTCCGGGTATCCACCCGAACGGCGACTCTCTGCCGCTGGACAGATAAGTTAGTGGACTGTATTACCAAACGAAAGGTGGAAAGTCGAGTGTAAGGTGTCTAACGGTCAAGCACTCACCTATGCTGCTGATGGTCGCAGCCTGGAAGCAGGGCAGCAGGCACCTTCGGCTTCACCTAAGCTCGAGCTAGCTAGTCTTACCTTGGAGTCGCCTACAGTTACCTCTCCCTGAACACGACGACTCGGAGCGATGATCGTCGAACACTTCACACTCTTATTTTTATTTCTATACTTATTGTACAACGAATTTAACATACAGTGGCTATTTTGCGAGAGAATACTTTACGATAACGAAAGATTTGCGCATACGCGACCGAAATACGAAAAGGTGGACAAAAACGAAAATTAGCGCGTGCGCGCCCGAACGAACCACCTTCAATCTCTTTTCTTTTTCGATTAAATGTCATTCATAGACAATCCTACTAGTCTATGGCTACGTACATCGTGTACCATTGCCATTACGAAAAATTAACTAATTAAAAACGACTAAAGTGAACATACCGCCCACCTAAATACTACGTATTTACGAAACAAACGAAACTAAATATCTAAGTTACTAACTTACGAAACGAAAACTAATTACATTATTATTGATAGACGGGTAGAGGACATACCTTAATAACTGGCCTCTTGTACTGACCCGACACAGTCCTAACCGTAACTACTCTACATACCCCATCAGAACCCGGATGTAAAGCCGTTATCCTACCAAGAGTCCATTTCAATGGCTCCACCTGTTCGTCTACAAGTATAACTAGAGTACCAATTTTGATATTCGAATAATTTTTATCCCATTTAACCCTTTGTTGTAGTGTATGCAAGTACTCGTTACACCATCTTCTCCAAAAATCCTGATGCATCTTTTGTATGAGCTTCCAGCGTTGGATAACAGACAAATTCTGTTCGACGAAATTCTCTTCTGGAATAAGCGATAAAGGTTCTAACGTTAAAAAATGCGCCGGTGTCAGGGCAGCGAGATCATTTGCATCCGAACTAAGAGGAGTGAGAGGACGTGAATTAAGCATCGCCTCTATCTGAGTCAAGACTGTGTAAAACTCTTCAAAGGTCAACCTTTGCAAACCAACGACACGATAGAGATGAGTTTTAACAGATTTGATGCCAGCTTCAGCAAGCCCATTGAAGTGAGGACTACCAGGTGGATTAAACGAGAATTTTATTTGCTGACTTTCAGCTGCATTTTTCATGATGGTACCAAGGTAATTACTTGCGCCTACGAAGTTTCTACCTTGATCAGAGACGATATTACTACATCGACCTCGACGAGCGACAAACCTTTTCAAGGCAGCGAGAAAAGCTTCTGTTGTAAGCTCAGACGCAAGCTCAATGTGAATAGCTTTGGTGACAGTGCAAACGAAAACGCAGATATAACCTTTATAGGTCCTAATACCACGGCCACGACTAAGAGCTATGTCAAATGGTCCACCATAGTCGACAGCAACACTAGAGAACGGTTTGATTTGGGATACACGATACGAAGGCAAATTTCCCATGAGAGGAACTGGGACTGTTTTTGGGTTAACGCGAAAGCATTTTATACACCTAGATATAACTGAGTGAATCGCACGCTTCGGCGATAGAATCCAAAAGTCTTGCGAAATCAAATTTTGAAGCGTTTGAATACCAGGATGCATAAATTTTCTATGATACTCATCGATAATTAAAACAGTTAATCTATGATTGCGAGGTAAAAGAATGGGATGCTTAACATTGTACTCTACATTTGCGTTAGCCAACCGACCGCCCACCCTGAGAACTCCCGCATCATCGACGAAAGGCGACAGTTTACGAAAATGTTTGGGTAGAGAGTTAGGTAAACCGCTACCTAGACTCTCCAATTCCCTCGAAAACGAAACAAGCTGAACATGCTTAATTATGAACATGAACGCTTTATAAAGCTCAGATACCTGAAGCGAACCAACCAATTTATTTTTGGGATATCTCATATTATGAGCCAAACGAAAACAATACGAAAGAACACGCTTAACTTTCCTAAGCGACGAAAACTTATCCAACAAATCATCTATAATATTATTAATTTTAGACGACAAAAGGCTAAGAACATTCTGTTCATCTACGATAGAGTAGGCGTCCTGAGCAACAGTGCATGACGGCGGCCAATTACTTTCTTCCTCAGAAAGCCAAGGGGGACCGTTCCACCAAATAGCACAATCCAACAAGTCAGTAGGAAGCATTCCACGAGAACCACAATCAGCAGGATTCGATGTAGAGCTCACATGACGCCAATGTTCTGGAGCTACCAAACCTTGTATGTGGCTGACTCTATTGGCAACGAAAGTTTTCCATTTAGAGGGACACGATTTAATCCATGCCAAAGCGACGGTAGAGTCAGACCAAGCTGAGAGCTCTTGGACTGCGTAGAACGGTTTTAATGCCTCTATGACCGAGCTCATTAAATTGGACAGCAAGACAGCAGCTAAAAGTTCCAATCTTGGAATCGACAACTTACGCAAAGGTGCAACCTTTGACTTTGCACAACAGAAGTGCACGGATATAGAGCCATCCGAATCAACGACACGAAAGAAAGTGACTGCACAGTAGCCACGTTCGGAGGCGTCACAAAATCCGTGTAACTGTAACGAAACGAAAGAATTTACCATACGACGAGGTAGAGCAAACGAAACTAACGACGACAACTGAGACTTAAATCGCTCCCAATCTTTAGCAATGTGAGGTGGGACATCGTCATCCCATGATACACCACAAGTCCACAAAAGTTGCATGAGATATTTTGCATAAAACGTAACTGGACCGAGAAACCCTAACGGATCATAAAGCCGGGCAATGTTCGAGAGAATTATACGTTTAGTGCATCGAAAACTATTTATCTTATTAACTCTAAAACGAAATTGATCCGAATGTGGATGCCATAAAAGTCCCAAAATTTTTAATGAGAGATCTGAAGTCTCTTCGAAATTTTTAAAGTCTTCCGAATATAAATCCGAAGGTGGAAGATTAACGAAAAAATCTTTACAATTAGATGTCCACTTCCTCAAATGGAAACCACCTGACGAGAGAATTTTTGTTAGCTCCGCGCGCAATTGTAGAGCCTGTTCTACTGTATCTGCTCCCGAAACGATGTCATCAATGTAAATGTCTCTACCAAGAACTGTAGCACCAGCAGGAAACTCTTTCAAAGACTCTAGGGCCAACTGAGCTATAGTACGGAGAGCCTGAAACGGAGCGGACGATACGCCATATGTAACTGTGCGAAGCCTGTAGTCTTGCACAGGATCGACAGGAGAGGGGCGCCAAAGAATACGCTGGTAATCTGCGTCATCTCTACAAACCAATATCTGTCTGTACATCTGCTGTACGTCGCTGGTGAAGACAATGGAATGCCAGCGAAATCTTAACAATAGATCAAAAATATTAGTTTGGAGCTTTGGCCCCGCCAATAGCATACTATTTAACGAAATTCCATTTACGTCTCTACAACTGGCATCAAAAACAGTGCGAAGCGGAGTGGTAATTGAGTCTGGACGCAATATACCATGGTGTGGAATGTAATAAAATTTACCTACTGTTGAGGAAGGGGGCTCTACTTTTTCCATATGACCATAATTTTCATACTCCTTCATAAAGTTAATATAAGCAATTTTAAAATAAGGATTGAGATTTAACTTTCTCTCCAATGACAAAAATCTCTTGTGAGCTATCTCACGAGTATTTGAAAATATGGGTTTGTTTGTGGGATCCACAAAAGGCAAAGGAACCACAAATCTACCATCAAAATTACGATAGTAATTTTTTACGAAATATTCTTCGCACATGTGCTCCTCCTTCGACAAAATACTAATAGGAGAAACCACATCTTCAATCTCCCAAAATTTTTTCAAAGAATTATCCAAATCCAAATTAGATAACTGCGAATGTGCATTTGAGACAAGGAAGCAATTCCTTGATTTGCGACAAACACCAATATCACATTCGCCCATAAGAATCCAACCAAAAATTGTATTAATAGCCTTTGGTTGTCCAGCTCTGCCGTGTCTCAGACCAGGTAAAAGGGATGCAGCAAAAATGTCTGCATTCAACAACATGTCTATAGGACCAGGACATGCAAAATCTGGATCAGCCAAATTTAATCCATTGATGTGTGACCAACCCGAAAAATCTATAAACTGTGTTGGTTGATTACCACAAATTGATAACATAACAAAAGCTTCCAATTTAAAATTAATTATGTTTGAGTTATATGATTTTATCTCACACTGCAATGATCCCCAAGACTTTGTAACTGAATCACCAATTCCGTTTATTGACTGCTTAGTGTCACTAATATTTAAACCAAGTCTTTTAGCACAAGATTCAGAAATGAAGTTACAAGCGCTGGCACAATCTAACAAAACTCGAACAGGTTGGTAATTGCCAGAACTGTCCCTTACCAAAACTTTGGCAGTAGAAAACAAAATTGTGCTTTGATTATTAACTGAAGTTAATGCTATATTATTTGATTCTTCCAATTTATTTACTGAATTTAAAACTTCCTTTTCCTGATTTAAGTCACGGCTACTGGGATCTTGTTGTGGTTTTACAAAATGCAATAAAGTATGGTGTGAGTATCCACATACACTACAACTCGTAGTCGCTCGACATCTCTTTAACATATGAGACTTTGAAAAACAACGCAAACATAATTTTTTATCTTTAACAAAATTGAACCGAGATTTGACATCAATATCCAAAAACTTATTACATGCGGAGAGACTGTGTTGGCCCGTACAAAAGTCACAAGTCATATTCGACACAACAAAAGCAGACTTGGTCCTTTTGAAGTTATTACTCGACTTTGCATTATAATTTTCAACTCTATTGCTACTGTATGTTGGTTTTGTGTTTACTACATCTAATGCTCTAACTTGCTTTCTCACAAAATTCATAACCTGATCGAATTCAGGTACTTCATCTGAATTAAACTCTAATTGGAATGCCTCCTTAGTGTTTCTATCCAATTTCGACCAAAACAAGTGAAATAACATAAAATTTTTATTAGGTAAACTATACTTTTCCAAAACAGACAAATTTTCCGAAAATGTTCTACTAATTCTGTCAAGTTCAGAGGCTGACTTCACTTTAACAGGTTCACAAAATACCAATTTATCAAAATAAGTAGTTGCTATGTGACGCTTTTTATCATAATGTTTCGAGAGAGTATTATAAGCATCCAAATAGCTTTCCTCTGTTAAAGGGAAATTCTTAATCAAATCATAGGCCTTGCCTTGAACACAAGACATCAAATAATGTAATTTTTCAACTTTTGGAATGTCTTTACTGTGAATTAATGAATTGTAAAGTTGAATAAAGGAAATCCAATTGTCTGAATTCCCATCGAAAGATTTAATATTTATTTTCGGTAACCTTGCCGAAACCAAAACCTTTTCCGTATTTTTTATGTCGGGATTCGTAGTAACACTATTATTTAACTCACGTAGCCGTAACAACATACCTTTAATTCTCTTTTCGAAAATAGCTGTAGCACTGCATTCCGACTGCCGCTCTGCAGCATTTAACGAGTGTAATAACTTCATTTGGGCAGAGTGGAACTGATTTGAGAGGTCCTTTAAATCCTCTTCGACATACCCAAGCAAATCAGTACCCTCCATAAGCTCAACACGCATCATCGCATAATCCCGCGCAATCCTATTAATGTCACCATCATTTGTATCACTTTTGCACTCAAACGACATTGTTTTACGTTAATATATTTACGATTTTAGCACCAAACAAAACAATAAGTTATTTTTAATTCAAAGTTCACGTTCAAAGTTTTAAACTATTTGTCAAACTATTGACATTTGACGTTAACAAAATGACAATACTGATAGTGACAGATTTGATAGTTTATTAGTGCTACCAACAAACGACAATTTAGCAAAGTTAAACTGCCAACCAACGAAACGAAAATAGACGCGGTAAAATTATATGGTATACCCTCAAATGTTTTCGCGAAATGAAAATTACTAACTATAATGCGAAATACGAGAACGAAACAAATAAATAATCACTGTATGCCAAATCAATTCCACAAATGTACTCCAATGACCAAAAATGTCACTAAAGGCCCAAATATCGTGCCTCGAAATGATTTTAAAATGTATTTAAGGGCCAGCAATCCAGCCGCAGTGACCAGAAAATGCCAGCAATCCGGCCGAAGTGACCAGAAAATGTTGTGTTCCCAGACCGAATTGTCCGGGTATCCACCCGAACGGCGACTCTCTGCCGCTGGACAGATAAGTTAGTGGACTGTATTACCAAACGAAAGGTGGAAAGTCGAGTGTAAGGTGTCTAACGGTCAAGCACTCACCTATGCTGCTGATGGTCGCAGCCTGGAAGCAGGGCAGCAGGCACCTTCGGCTTCACCTAAGCTCGAGCTAGCTAGTCTTACCTTGGAGTCGCCTACAGTTACCTCTCCCTGAACACGACGACTCGGAGCGATGATCGTCGAACACTTCACACTCTTATTTTTATTTCTATACTTATTGTACAACGAATTTAACATACAGTGGCTATTTTGCGAGAGAATACTTTACGATAACGAAAGATTTGCGCATACGCGACCGAAATACGAAAAGGTGGACAAAAACGAAAATTAGCGCGTGCGCGCCCGAACGAACCACCTTCAATCTCTTTTCTTTTTCGATTAAATGTCATTCATAGACAATCCTACTAGTCTATGGCTACGTACATCGTGTACCATTGCCATTACGAAAAATTAACTAATTAAAAACGACTAAAGTGAACACGGAATATGCAGCGTATTTTAAGTAACTCTAGTATTAATCTGACGAACCCGATTTCGAAACTCTTGTGTGCCAAAGTTATCTTTTGTAAATATTTAAAAACAGAAAACACATCACAGTCCATCACACCTTATATCAAATTGTTATTCCCTGAAAATTCCGGAAAATGAAAAAATGACAACACTGTGGGTAAATATATCTATCTCACACGCGGTTACGCCGTGGCTTAATCTATTGGTTTCTCTATCTACGGTTGTAAACTTTAATGGCATGGCATATAATAATATGTATGTACTCTTTTTAAAAATGTGAAATTTTATTCGAGGTAGATATAAAATATCGTGCCTTGTGGGAACATCTCTGACGCGCATGTTAGCTTTCTTTTCAAAAAGATTTTTATTATTATAAACGAAAGTGCAAATTTCTAATATATATATATATACCAAACCGTTTGTGAAATAGATAACAGTGCTAAAATATGTTTTTTCTGCTTGCCTCCAAAATTCCATTGGACACGTTCTAGTAAAGTAGCCATATCGCTTTACTTGAATTTTGGACTGACTAGACTGACTGATTACTGACGACTTACTTACTGACCATGTTATTAGTGTTATTACTTTCGTCCAGTTTCATTGAAAAAACTGACAAAAAATTGATGCAAAAATTATACTTGACGCTGGCAGTATGCACAGAGTTTGCGATGCCATAAGGGGCATAAGGCCATAATTGAAAAAAAAAACTATTTTTTGTTTCAATTAAAATTATTTATTCATTTAACTGAGATTATATCCTTAAAAGTTAAGATTCAAAATACCGTGTATTTTAAAATATTATCATAGATACGCAGATTTTAAAGGCGCGTATGATAGAAAATTAGAAAAGTTACAATTTTTTGACGCGCCTCAGATTGTCAATATGGTGGTTAAATGGACTTTGACATTTAGATAGTTTAAAAATTCGAGATTTGTACACCTCGAAGACCTTCCTTGTCCTTTCTCTTTTACAGTATTTCTTAGAGTAAGAATAATGTCGGAGAAAAGCAGCCCAATTAAATACTTCCTGAGTGGTGGTTTTGGAGGCGTGTGTACTGTTTTAGCGGGACATCCAATGGACACAATAAAAGTGAGATTACAGACTATGCCAGTGCCCCAGGCTGGCGAAACAGCATTATACGCTGGTACCTGGGACTGCTTTAAGAAGACGATCAATAGAGAAGGCTTCCGAGGACTTTACAAGGGTATGTCGGCACCACTGACAGGTGTAGCACCTATTTTTGCTATTAGTTTCTTTGGGTTTGGTTTAGGTAAAAAGTTGATAAAATCTAACGAGGACCAAGTGCTTACTAAACCAGAACTTTTCGCCGCGGGCGCATTCTCGGGGATATTCACGACGTCCATCATGGCACCTGGAGAAAGGATAAAGTGCTTGCTCCAAATCCAGCAAGGAGGTAATGCTCCACAAAAATACAGTGGCATGGTCGACTGCGCCAGGCAGTTATACGCAGAGGGCGGCATGAGAAGTATATACAAGGGCAGCGTGGCCACCATCCTCAGGGACGTACCGGCCAGTGGCATGTACTTCATGACCTATGAATGGGCCAAAGAACTCTTGGTACCAGAAAATGCTTCAGCAAAGATGAAAGTGTTTGCTACTGCTGTTGCTGGAGGCTGCGCTGGAATAGCTAACTGGCTGGTGGGCATGCCTGCTGATGTATTGAAGAGCAGGCTGCAAACAGCTCCAGAAGGTACATACCCTAATGGTATGAGGGATGTATTCAAACAGTTGATGGAAAGAGAGGGGCCTACAGCTCTATACAAGGGTGTTACACCTGTTATGATCAGAGCGTTCCCGGCCAATGCAGCCTGTTTCATGGGCTTTGAATTAGCTGTTAAGTTCCTTGACTGGGTTGCACCCAACCTTTGATCAGTTATCTCTTATTGATTAGAAAAAGAATTTATTGTCCATAGTAGATAAGTTAAAATGAAGTATAAATCTGTAATATAATTATATAAAGTAAATAATTTTCTAGAGTTCCATTTTTAGTCATAAATCTTGTTGATTCTATAAAGTTGTTGCTAATTTACATGACAATGCATATATAGCATATATGAAGCTTTAAAAATACACAAATATATTTGTATTAAATATATTTTTTGTTATTAAAAAGCTATATTTTATCAGTTTTTTATTCTCGGAGACACCTGCATAGATGAACATAATGTATACATCTTATATTTTATTTGTAATGTCAAGGTTTGCTTTTTTAAATTTTTATGATGTCATCTAACATTTGCTATTCTATTCTTTAATAAAGCTAATGTTTATGTTGACAAAACATTAGGTATTATTGGAATGCTGTCTAGAAACAAGGATTGTTTTCATAAAAAGCATATTACAGTAACCTAATAACTTCACTTATTAGGGATATTAAACAGGCAATACTTTATTTAAATATTACATTTGTGACTAGACTTTATACTTATAGTAGGACTTTGTACACCATTCTATTGAAGAGCCCAGAGTCCTCTGAGTGAGGCTTTAGGGTTTGAAGAACTGTAAAAATTCCACATAACCTGGTGCCTCTTTAAATCTTGAAAGGTACCTACCCCTAAAACAATTTAATAACAATACCATTTGTTTTTCACAACATAGGGTATGCTGTTAATATTGTGTGTTGTTTTCCGTAATGACAAGCACATTTACCTTGAGAGAGATAAGAGATTCTCTATTAATAATAAAATTGTTACTTCCCTATTGTTAACTCTTTTTACTTTAGGTAACTTTACAATAGGTATAGCTATAATATATTACTATATAACAAATTTATGTTATGTGCTCCAGGGTTTGAATTTTGTATCCGTGTCAGCAACTGCTGTCTTTACCCCTGGGCTATCTCTGCTCTAGTATAGTAATGTATAGTAAAACTTGAAAACCAGAGAGATTAAGTGCCTATTATGTACAGAAAGATGATTTTTGTCCACTGCCTACAAATAGGCATGATGACACTATTAAAGAATCAGAGAATAAACGGTTTTACAGAAAAATATATGCTAAAGAAGTTCTAAAATATGATCCCGTTTTAATATAAACATTAAGATTAATAAGATTTTCAATAAAATAAAAGTATTAAATACGGCAATCGGCCATGTTATCTGAAACGCAAATCAAAAGGAATGACGTCACGTCTCAGTTAATGTCATCGTTTTGCTTGAAGTTTGACGAGCAAGCCGACGCCATGATACCTACTAGCGTTTTCGCGCTGAATTCAAATTACATAGCAGAAAATACATTAATTTACGTTAAAAGTTCAGTTTATTGCTGAAATAAACTTTTTTTTGAAACTAGGATGTACCTACAATAAGGAAAGGTATTTAAAAATCTGTCATCATGCCCATTGCAGCTGCTTCCCAAAATCAGGATCTGATTACAAGTAAAAAGTATTTTTTTACATAATATACGGAGGAAACGTAAACTATTAATGTTATTACTTAAAACTCAAATAAAATTCTTGTTATCTAATGTACTGTGAATGAGTGTGATAAACTGAGTTGTCTGCGATAAACTGTCTTGCCACAAATACGTACATTATTAAGAAGAATAAACAGTCATAATAAAATAATTGTTGGACTTTCATACTAAACTCTTTTAATTTCTAAGTCTCTAACATTTGAAATACCTTGTGATAAGCAAGATATCAACTGCAAACAACATAATCAGTTCATAACATTAGACTGCTAGTTAAAGGTAGGTTGTACTAAGTATTTTACAGATATAAAATTATTACAGGTATAATGTGTGCTATCTCACTGTTATAATTTATACATAAGTGTACAGTTCATGTTTTGGGTACTGTGTACCTTACAGTATATGTAAGTATGAAGTAAAATAGAAACAAGAGTAGTTTAAAAGTATTATATTATACTTGATACAAAAGTTAGTAAAACTCTCGTCTGAAGTTTACTTCAAACCTTTTATTTTGGTGATAATCCTTGGCTTGTTTCTTCTTATTAACAGTCTTTATAGATTCTTTTTCCTGTAAGTTCTGTGAACATTTTTTTTCTAATCCTAGGCCTTTCCTGTCAAGCTTTTGAAATGCCTTAACTGGGTACTTCTTTCCACTACCATCTTTCCCTAATCCGGAATCCTTATCCCACCCAACCTTTAACATTATCTGATATCCTCGATTGGACTCTGGGATCATATAACTTGCTGGAATTTTTTTGCCCTTACTTGCATTAATGTTATGAACTGTAGATGACAAATGCTCTTGTTTATCTGGAAAGACTTTGTTACTACAAATTTCACAAGTATATTCCTCTTTTAGCTGTACTTTCTGTGTTTTCCTTGTTTTAGCTTCATAATTATTATTAGTATTTAGGAGTATGTCTGCTAATATGAGGTTTTTATTCTTGATTACTAATGTTCTGGCAGAATTTCCTGCCTTGTCTCTAACTGATGTATCAATGCCTTTCTTTAAGAGTTCCTTAACAGTTTCCACTGAATTTGCCTGACATGCTATCATAAGTAAACTCCAGCCAAACTCATCAACTATATTAATTTTATCAGGATATGCTTTTAATACTTTCTTCACAGTACTAACATCATTATTTTGAACTGATAAAAATAAATTCCTGTTTGAAGTGTCTATATCGTCAGATTTTCGTTTGTAATGTGTGGTTGTGTTTTCTTGGACCCTTGAAGAGGTCGCTCTGAAATCCGGTGATAGACCATTGATTTCCACATCCTTTACTTCTTCTAAATATAGTTTTTTAGCTTCTTCACCATTCAAACTAATACTACGGCTTAAATTATTTGACACCGATTGCGAAACGGATGAATTTGGCTTTACGAAATTTCTGTAGTCCTTATGGAACATGGCATCAAATACAGATATTGGCGTTCCAGACTTTTAATATTGTTGTTTAAATTAGAATGAGCGGCTAACAAATTAGTCTGTTAGTGTCTAACCTTAACATTTTCTATTTAATAAGCAATGCTATGCAAGTTGTTAATTTCACTGACACAGTCTCACTGACTTAATCCCCAGAAGGCCAGAACAACTGCAATGGAGATAGGTATATCACCTAGGTCACAGAATAATTAATTTCTTCTTTCTTTCCCAGAGTTTCTTTCACTAGGAAATAAATAAAGACATCATGATTGAATTCAGTGTTGCCAACTCAGTATTCGGTTTTGGGGCTAAATAGAGTTCAAAAAAGGGCTAGATGGGGCCCCCATCTAGCCCTAGGGGGCTAGATTTGGGCCAATAAATTTAAAATAGAGAAAATAGCATTTTTAATAAAAAAGATGTGACTTTTGTTACCAAATTATTTTCTCATTATTAATCAAATATTTAAAAAATAAACTTTAAAGTTAAAAATGCACATTAAAGTCAAAGTATTCGTCGGAGGACGATTCCTCGCCGCACATTTCACTTGCACTTTGCGAAGTTGCTGGTTGATTATGGGCCTTGTTCAACAAAAAATTGTACCTATTTTGCTTCGGATATCCAATTTTCTAAGGATATCTTTTAGAATATGAAATGTAAAGCAATTTTTATCAAATTTAATCATACCAAATCTTATTTGGAATATTGAATTAAGTGTTCTGTGTTCAAGTTTTCTTCGGCGGTTTTGGGGCCAGATTGAGGGCTAGGGGCTAAATCATTACTTTAAGGGCTGAATATGTAAAAAAAGGGCTAGATCTAGCCCCGAAAGGGCTAAATTGGCAACACTGATTGAATTTGATTGATGACTCCGATGACTCAGTCAGTCAATCCAATCAATTAGGCTTGTTCAATAAATATCGATATTTTTAATTCGATAAATCGATATTTTTGGGCGATATATTTTATAACGATATATCGATACCAAACATCAAAAATCGAATGGAAAGGATGCAAAAAAGTTTTTGCATCAATTTTTTGCCTATTCAATGAACTGGACGAAGTAATTGAAGAAAAAAAAGACCAATTTTTTCGTGTCGTACCGATATATCGATATTTTTAAATAAAAATGTCGACATCGATTTTGATATTTTTAAAAATATCGATATTTTATTTCATTTCGACATCCCTAAATCCAATGCAATCAACTCAGCTGGGCTGGCTGGCTGACATTTATTTGACACTTAAGTTTTTTATAATACTATCGCTTACTATATAGATGAATACCGCCAATCTTAAGTAACTCAATTTTACAAAAAGAAAAACGATTATTGTTGTTTTAGGCAGCAACAACATAACGTGATATGAATTCTTGGCTTGTTTCCGAAACGAAAACGTGACAGATTTATATTGATTGTATTGTAATATGTCAGCTGGCATTATGCAAAGCCGCGCTACATACCTAATGGAAAAAAATGAATGTCAGCGGGGTCAGCAGTGTGACCATTTGTGGCAGATTTCTGCCATTTTGGCAGATTTAACTCCTAAATTTTTTCTCTGGCAGATTATGGTGACGGATTATAAAAATGGCAAATTTTGAAGATTTTAGGAATCACGATATTTTGAGACATAAAATCTCATAATTAAAATGTTTAATGAGTTTTTTTTTATAAATGTAACATTTGGTATAATATAACGTAGATCTAAAATGATTTCTCCGAACTGGCAACGTAATAGGTATTTAAAACGCAAAAGTTTGGATGTTTGTTGCTCAATCCTGCAAAAACAGAAGGGTTGAGGTTTTGAGGAACATGTCATGGATGAAGGCAATATAAATTGTGCAAAATTCATTTTATGACGACCCGTGTGGCGCAATGGTTACCATGCCGGACTGCCAATCGAGGGTCCCGGGTCCGATTCCCGGAGGAACAGAAATTTGAATGATGAGTTTAAATTTCTGTTCTCGGTCTTTGTGTGTGTCCATGGTACCCACGATGCAGGGTATTAATTACCTTACTGTGGGGCTATGAGTGTGTAACGTTTATTTCAATCATATTATTATCACTGACTTTAATTGTATGCTATTGACATTTTCACTGTCATATATATTTTTTTATTGATCATAAATAGTAATTGTTTTTTTACTGAAGAAAATTTGTAACATATTAGTATTATATATTGTCAACAAACCCTTCCCTGTAATAGTCCGAAGAACTCAAGTGGCAGTGGATTTGGCAGAATTTGGCCCAGCCTGTGGCAGATTTGGCAGAATTTAGAGCCAGTCTGTGGCAGATTCGCCAATTTTGAGATGGTCACACTGGGGGTCAGGTGTCAGTGACGTCAGTGTCAACGGAGCGGAGGGCGACAAAAAAAGTTCGAAATAAAAAAAACTAGGCATGGCAAATTTTCTCAAGGTCAAGTTTATTCTGATTTTTATTTCCTCTGTTTCCTGCATCTTATTAAGAAGTTCTTAATATCTTTTCGTTTCAAGTTGCTTACTTATTCAATATTTGGTTTTCTTACAGCAGTATGTCCGCGTTGTCTTTTCTGAAGTCTACTAAGGGCCGAATCATTCTAGGAACAGTAGCGGCTTTACATCTGACTATATATTTTGCAAAACCGTCGATTTTTAAAGGAGAGGACAAAAAAACTTATGAAACACCGCCAAAATACTTACCTTAGAACCTTGGAACGAACAAGAGAATAAGGAAGTTGAAATTGGTGATAAAAACGTTAATAGATTGCATTGATTCATGATTTATAAAGGATTTGCCGTAGTGTCTAGAGTAGTTTGTAGTAAAGTGAACAGTCAAATAAGAACGATGAGCGGAAGATTTCAAGTTTATGTGACCCGATCTCATATGCCTGAGTGTGGGGTACAACTACTGAAAAAGCAGTGAGTACTTTATAGGCTTACACTGAAAACTTGTTAATGTTTTGAATGTTTCATTTCCTTTGCCATATCTTTTAGTCTTATTTACCATAAATCAGGTGATAAACAAACTTGTATCAGTGCAAGTGGCTTGTGGTGTCCAAGCCTCCAACCCCAATAATCAAGAGACCAGTGCCCAGCAGTGGGACACGAAAAGAGCTACAGCCGATTAAGTTATAAATACATGCAAAACATTTTTTCTCAGGCATTCTAGGATTTGATTCCAGGCTCCCTGTCTGAAATCTGAACTCTAAACTACTTAGCTGTTACTATACTTTGTTCTTTTTTTGGAGAGATAGTTGTGGCAAACAATTTAGACAGTGCTGTTTAATGAAATAAAAAAAATTAACACAGTAAATTCAAATTAGTTTTTCTACTAAATGACAGTTTGTCTTTTACCTATTATATTTTTCAATTAAAAAAATCCACCAAAGCTACACATAACTTTGTTCACAGTAACTATGAAATGAAACAATCTATTTTATTTTTGTAGATGTGATGTAAAATTATGGGACAAGCCATCTCCAGTCCCAAGGCCTGAATTCTTGACTGCAGTTTCTGGAGTCAACGGGATATACTGTTCTCTGACAGACAAGATTGATAAGGAATTACTTGATGCAGCAGGCTCAGAGTTGAAGGTTGTAGCTACTATCTCAGTAGGGCATGACCACATTGATGTTGCAGAGTGCCGAAAGAGGGGCATTAGGATTGGTTATACCCCAGATGTTTTGACAGATGCTACAGCAGAGCTCACTGTAAGTATGAAGTATATTTTTATGTTAATTTATGATCCTTAAGGTAAGAATGTTGTTTGAGAATGACCCAAATATATATTATCAGAAACTCAAGATTTGTTTATGTACAGCCTTTAATGCTTGCATAATACCATAGTAAAAACCCTTGTGGTTTAATTTATTAGATGCCTTAATTTACTGTGAACTGTACTGAATGTACTGTGTCCTGTAGTCTGAACTTGACCTGTTTAATTTTGAATTTTTTGTAGATGGCACTTTTACTCTCCACTTCACGACGTCTTCCAGAAGCTATTCATGAAGCCAAAACAGGTGGCTGGGTCTCTTGGGCCCCTACCTGGATGACTGGTCCAGGTCTTGCTGGAGCCACTGTAGGAATTGTTGGCTTTGGAAGAATTGGGCAAGCTGTTGCCAGAAGGGTTAAGTCTTTCAATACAGCTAAAATTCTTTATTCCAATCGTAGTGATCGTCCAGAAGCCAAAGAAACAGGCGCCATTAAAGTGAGCTTTGATGAACTTATTACTCAAAGTGACTTCATAATATGTTGTGCAGCCTTAGTCCCAGAGACCAAAGAGATATTCAACAAAAGCACTTTCGAGAAAATGAAACCTACTGCCATTTTTGTAAATACAAGTAGAGGTGGCACTGTTGACCAGGATGCTTTGATAGAAGCTTTGAAAAACAATACTATAAGAGCTGCTGGCCTTGATGTTACAACGCCTGAGCCACTGCCGCTAGATAGTCCACTGTTAAAATTAAAGAACTGTATTGTTTTGCCTCATATTGGCAGTGCCTCAATAGAAACAAGAAATACTATGAGTGAATTGACAGCTAATAACATTTTAGCTGCTCTTAATGGAGTGGCCATGCCTGCAGAGCTCAAATGACTAATCAACTGTAAATATTAAAAATAATGTAAATAATTGTACAGTACAATTCTTTGTACAAATATAATACATTTTGTAAATCCGTAAAAATGTTGATTATTTTATTGTGTCACTTAAGTAACTTCAGTTTTTGTAATTTTGCCGAAGTACCTTTTACTGCAGATTAACTACGTGGAGTATTTGCTGATCAGTCACAGCCCTAGTCGCCCTTAGTAAAACAGCGACCTCTCTTATAATCAGAGATTCAAATACTTAGGCAATTTTCTTAGATAAAGAAAGCTTAGAAATATGAGTGTATGTTTTTAAATTTGCTCTACTTTTGTACATCAAATGCCTAAAAGTCATGTATGTTGACTTCAGCGTTGCCAGATTTTCTTTTTGCAGTCAGGATTTTGGAACTTTTCGAGTGAAAAAAGCAGGATTCTTTCATCAAAAGCGGGACATAGTAAAAAACTTATATAATCAGATATTTATCATTTTATTTCAAGTTACGTGATGATAGCAAGAATAGAATAGAAAATGTATTTTGATAAAAATACAATATTTAAGTCAGATTTACCATATTGTTAAAGATATTCTTGGTATCTTTTTTCGAAACTGTTGAAAATGCTGGTACCATTTCCATGGTTGTGTTATGCCCAAAAAGCGGGACTGAGCCTGTCCCGCGCGGGACTTTTAATTTTGATTTAAAAATCAGGACGTCCCATCAAAATCGGGACATCTGGCAACGCTGGATGACTTTCACTTATTCAGTATGTTGAGAGTAACTGTGTGCAAGTGCACAAATAAAGCACAAGTGAATATTAAATTGTAGAAATTAAAGAAATTTATAACAAAACCATTTAATAAACACTTTAACTTGACCAAAATTAATTTAAAATTGCCAACTAATCATTGTGTTCATGCTGAGCTTCAGATTCCCGCCAGTTATTCTGCACCATCTCCACAATCATCTTCCACCACTTAGACTCCATAAAGTAGTACACAGCACACACTACAATGAACAACCATGACAGTATCAATAAGTAGTCCAAATCCTTCTCTGGCATACTTGGTACAGGTCCGCTAAAGTCCTTAGACAAGACTACCAAACTAACAGGATTCATTCCTGTTATTGCATGTACAAACTTACTGAATGAATGTATATTATACTCTGTTCCATTAAATTTTCCCACTGGCCGCCCACTGTGGAACATCTTTAATGTTGGAACTCCAACAATTCCATATTGGGCATTGATTCCATGATATTTTAATGCATCTAAGGCTACCATTTTTATGTTCGGGTAAGATCTTGCTAGAGCATTAAAATGAGGTGCAGCATGAGCACTGAAAGGGCAGGCTTTGGCAAAGAATAGCACTAACACACAATCTGATTCTGTATCTCTGCTTGTAACTTCATGTTTCACCTGTAACAGCTTCCCTAAACTAGTAGCATTTACAATATCAACAATTGGCTCTGCATCACCCTCAAAAATGATTTCCTTGCACTTCACTAGTTTCTTTGTTTCATTTAGTGCTGATGTTCTGTTTTCTGCTGTTACGTTTGCGGAGGTGACATGATTGTACAGGTTGGTAAGGGTTTTGTTGACATCAGACACAACATTTGAAAGAAGGGATTCTGATTCATCCACATTTGGAACATCATTGTCTTCTTCCTTCTGGGTGTCTAAGGATAGTAGTGAATCCAACACTTCTTCCACATCAACATCGAATTGTGTTGTGATAGTTGAAAAACCTTGAAAGAAAATATTACTTGAACATAAATACTTCATACATTGCACATATGAAATTCAGAGTAATAAAATAAAACAATTGCTTATTCTTTGTTATTGAGTAATCCCAGAACAGAATATTAATTCGATGTAAGTATTAGAACTAAGGATTTTCTTTCAGTTAAATATTTGCGATGTTACTCACCAATTAATATAAATAAGACGCAACATAGACTGGTATTATGACAATTCATAATAGATAAATACTCGTTTAAAATTTATTCTATAAATTTTAGATGTTCTGATTTCTTCTTTATTGTATGCTCGAAAATAAAAACAACCAACACTCGCCAGAGAGTGGATTTCGTTAATCGTAATTCGTTTCTATTTTGATATTTGAAATCAATTGCCAATTTAATGCGACATTGACAATTCATTGGGAGAGAGTTTTGGCGGGAAGTCGAAAAAGACTTATTGTGCTCTTGTTTTATTTTCATTTTCTTGGTGTATTTTTGAGTTATATCGGATAAAGTTGATGGCATTTTGTTTGATATAGGTTAATTACAGTGCACGAGTGTCTGTGAAATAGAATAACAGTGCTAAAATATGTTTTTTCTGCTTGCCTCCAAAATTCCATCGGACACGTTCTAGTGAAGTAGCCATCGCTTTACTTGAATGTTGGACTGACTGATTACTGACGACTTACTTACTACTTTGTTATTACTTCGTCCAGTTTCATGTTTCATTGAAACGCAAAAAATTGATGCAAAAATTATACTTGACGCTGGCAGTATGCACAGAGTTTGCGATGCCATAATTAAAAAAAAAAAACTTGTCAATGTCATTTTTCTTTCATCATTCATTCATTCAATTGCTTTGATAATGATACGATTCGTTCCTCATCTCATTGTTCAATTGAAACAAAAGTCATCAACAGCGACAACAGCGTCGTCAATGAGTAACGAATCTCCGTATCAAAGAACAGCGTACAATCATTTTCCTATACGAATTTAAATAAATAAAAGTAGGAAGAAATGTCTACCTCTTCAAGCGAACCTGATTCTCCGCCTGAAGCCAAAGTTTTTGCTGAAGTGCCCGTGAAAAAGAAGATAAAAAAATCAAAATCAAGTGCCGAATGCTCATGTTTCTTAGGTTGTAACAAATTAGCATACGAATTAAATCGAAAAACACTGGTGAAGGAAGAATACTTAAAGTTTAAACAAAATTATTTTAAACAAAAGTTAAAATTGTTAAAAGACCAAACTGAGGCATTGAAAACTATAGCTCAGGAACTTTCAAAATGATGAGTATTTATTAATTTAAAGGTAACTTTTTATAAGGTATCTGTTGTATATGTGAATGAAGTGGAGCTTTGCCCTCTTGTGCATACTCTGGCACAGTGGAGGAGTGGAGAGAGGGTCTCCACCTCTAGCAAGCTTAAACCATGTGATGAGAAGGACACGTGCAGTGAGTGTATGGCAGGAGCCAAGTGGTAGTGAGTGAGTACCTGTGGTATCCAAACAGGAACATACATACATACAGTAAAGTGTCATTATCAATTACAAAAACTTCTGGAGGTAGGGCTGGTGGCTGTGATTAATTTATTTAGCCAATTGAAAACAGTTTTGCAATAGTTCTCTAGAAAGGACTGTTTTACTCCTGATGTAGAACTGTAAACACGGGATTTTTTACTGTTACAAAAATCATTAGTACATACAGTAGATAATTTGTAATGTTTTTAGTAAATGCAATATGTACTTAATTTAATGTAAGCAATGTTACAGCCCACACAGTTAAATTATCACATTTAATGTTAAAAACATGTTACATTGTTTTGCACCAATGGTTTTGGTTCTTGGACTTTAATGTAAAACAAAAATATGATGGAGAACTAAGGGCAATTTAACAGTAACTTTGCATTTTATTTTGTTTTCTTAAAAATGTTATTTACAAATATCTTAAGAACAAATTCAGAACTATTGAGAGAGAGAGGCAGACTACTAATATAAAAACATTTGTAACACTTTGAATTTGAGTTTTATTATCTGTCCACTTGGCAATAAACGTGTGTCGCTTCCTTTACTACCCATCCTTTTCTCTCATATTCCGCAAGCCCTAGGTGCAAGAAGAAGAGAGGCTCATTGTGTCTAGGCAACGTGCATCGCATTGCGTATGCAGTGCCACAGCCGATACATTCAGTCTCAGTTGAGTTGTCGTCCAGACTACCTCGTCCGTACAAGCTCGACCACCGCTGTACCATGACACCACCGCATCGCCATCTTGGACGCCACACGCAAGTCTGGCCGCCGTGTGCTTCCTTCGCTCTCACTATGCCAGCACACCAGGTACTTGCTTTTCTTTACTTGTTCCTGGTCTGGTTCTTTCTTTTATTTTTCTGCCTCAGACCAGGTTTCCTGTGGGACGTGTATCAGCCAAGCTAGGAAGCACATGATTAATTTCACAAATTTCATCACCACCGCATAAAGATACAGTCCACTTAAAATATCTACAAACATCCTAGTTTATATATTTCAAAATTAGTGTTATTACTATTTCTATCTTGATTTCATAATTTTTGTTGTCAGCAAAGTAGTCCTCAGTAGATAGTGTATATTTGTGTTTTATTTCTGCTCTAGCAAGGTAACTAATATTGTCACGCTAATGAATTTTTTAAGTGTTGAAGTTAAAGTTGTTTGGTTGTGTGCTTTTACTAGTCAAAAGTTATGTGTAGTTACATTGCAACTGGACAAGTTGACGTCTGAAGTGACTCCATAAAATAGATTTGATTTTATCAAGAAAAATGCACAAAAACTTCTTTTCTGCACCCTTGTAATAAGCATAGAGCAAAAATAAAATAAAAACTGAAGTGGTTTTTTAAATGGGAAGACTTTTTGTAACTTAAACTTTGTGTATAGGTAATATAGCCTTTTGTGAAACAGTGGATTACTGCAGGAAAACAAAAAATTGGAAAAAGTAGAGTTAGTCAGATTGTAAACTATAAAAGCAGCTCATAAATTATTGTCTTAGGCAGTAAGTTTCTTATTTTAGCATTTGTTATTTAAAGTCACAAAATATAAGAATTATACCTTTTAATGATTAAATGTCTCTTAGCCCTTAGCTATTTTTTTTATTTGAGGGGATAGGTACTTAGTGGTTTATTATTAGGTCAGTCCCAGGCCTATCTTTCACTGATATTAAAAAGGGTGGGCCGTTTCTGGAGAAAATTTTTACACTTTTTTTTTATGTTTTTAGGCTTAAGTTAGATTGAATCGTGAAGATTAACCTAAAATAGGCATTTTTTTGTGATTTTAACTTTCTTTCTCAGATTAATATTTACAGAGATATTGTGGTTGTCCCAGAAACGGCAGATCACGTTGCATGGACATAGAAACTTTAGTTAAGTTTAGTTGATTGTAAATATAAAAAAAACCGGCCAAGTGCGAGTCGAACTCACGCACGAAGGGTTCCGTACCATTATCTATAAAAATTCACGTTTATTGTATGGGAGCCCACTTAAATATTTTTTTAATCTATTTTTAGTATTTGTATAACAATAGCGGCAACAGACATATATCATTGCCTTCGATTATCCATAGAATACATTGCATTAAGATTGAATGAAAGGAAAATTGTGGTTTACGATTTATGACGTATTAAAAAAAAAATTAATTACTAGATCTCGTTCAAACCAATTTTTGGTGGAAGTTTGCATCGTAATGTAGGTACATCATATATTTTTTTAGTTTTATCATTCTCTTATTTTAGAAGTTACAGGGGGGGGGGGGACCAACATTTTACCACTTTGAAAGTGTATCTCGCGCAAAGTTTGCGCCGCAAACTATTCAGTTTAGAAAAAAATGATATTAGAAACCTCAATATCACATATAGACATATAGACACCCCACACGTATAGGTTTGATGAAAAAATTTTTTTTGAGTTTCAGTTCCAAGTATGGGGAACCCTCAAAAATTGCTTTTTTCGATTTTTGTGTGAAAATCCTAATGCGGTTCACAGAATACATCTATGTACCAAGTTTCAACAGTATAGGTCTTATAGTTTCGGAAAAAAGTGGCTGTGACATACGGACGGACAGACAGGACATCACGAATCTATAAAGGTTCCGTTTTTTGCTGACATGAAAAATGTGAATATCTCTGGTATCGCTAGGCTGGCCGTTATATCCTTCCATACGTATTTAGTTAGTACTAATTATTCCTGTTTTTTGACATACTTGGTATATATAGTATAACATCACCTCCTGCGTTTTTTTAACAGTAGAGGTCTTAAAACATCAAAGGTACTGACTCACCCATTAATACTGAATCCTGTGACTGCAATGTATTGTATAGTATAGTAACATGATAGTAACGGATTGATCGCAACCGACGTTCGGCGTCGGAATTTCCGTGAGTGTAGCGCTGGCCTAAAGTATGCAATTAAATAAATAAAGTCATATCAATAACTGTAAATTTATAAAATAAAGGTCACATTAAAATAATGGTTTATTTTCCGAAATACATTTAATAAACATTTATTTAAAAGTAACGGAGACTCACGTTAAGACATTTAACAATAGATCTGTTGGAGTATCCATATCTATAGAGATTGCTAAATGATCCTAACCACAATATTTAATGCAGCAATAGTAGAAATCGATTAAATGATGCTGCATTAAATAATGTTGATCTTCTTATCAATCTTATTTTTTTCTTATCAACCTTATTTTTATAATATTCTTAACTATTATACCGTGAAACAGCTAGCTGGGCGTCATTATGCCATCTAGAATTCTCTGATGCCCTGCACTTAGTTTGGTCGTATGTTAAAAACAAAATATCCGATACCTAACGCAAAGATTAGAAAAAATCGTCGAATGAGTTTTACTCCTCATACGAGTTAAATAATATTTACAAATATCTATTGGAGTGGATATATATACAGACTTTATAACACCATTCTTATAAATAATAAGATGATTAAAAGGACATTAATTTACGAATATCATAAAATATGAAAAAAAAAAAACACCTGGTGCAAACATTATTATGAATTTAAGAAATCGAGTTACATGTCGTTTGCAACGGACCTGTTTTTTATACAAATAAATTTACTTTCATAAATTATTTAATTAGGTAAAAACATGGTCACAGCCACAGCTAATAAACTACAATATAATAAATGGCGCGTCACTGGAAAGGTGTCGTAGTCAGTCAAATTTCTACTCAGTCAAGACGATCGTATTATTATTTAGTGCTATATCCGCTTTCAACCGAAAATAAGATGCTGATATGCTGATCTTATTTGACGTGGAATGTTCGATGTCAGCGAACATTTTTTAACGTTATGGTTATGAACAACCCGCCCAGTAATAATATTTAATTACCTACATTAAAATAACCCACATACTGTATTTAATATCAAATCAAATAAAGCCTGATTGATATTTTCAATATTTAATGGATGCGACTCAATCACCCATAAGTAAGTACCTATTCATAAAAATTACAACAGTTTTATAAATAAGCCTATTTTAACTAAAATGTGGTTTCTTCTTATGTGCACGTTAAAAGACTCAAGACATTTTAGTAAAAATAGGCTGTTGTAAGAATAAGGGGGCATAATTATAACTTGTGCACAGTGTGTACAAAGTTATAAATTCCTAAAAATATATTTTTGGTAAGTAAATTAGTTAAAAAATCGAAGAATTACTCAAAATAATTAATTAATAATTTGGATAAAATACGCTTAAACGTAGATGTAGGTATATCAATTGAAAACTTTTTTATATTTATTATATTCTTCATTAACAATATTGATATATCTTCCGCATATTGCGAAGCTTCGCTTTTAATAGGCCTATGTAATAAAGATTGTGCACTTTTGCATCTTAAAACACTTTTGCAATCAACACCACAATATATATATATAAAGTGGTTGATTCCATAGGCCTCTTGAATTAAAAACTTAATCTTCGATTAAGTACATAATTTTAGAACCGCCACACTTATATTCAAATTGGAATTAGAAACCAATAATGGCACGTTTAAAAATATTACTTATTCGATTACTCTCTGTGTAATCAAGTAATCAGCTACCTACTTTTAACTTTAATTTTGCAGTGCTTCAATATAATAGGTATCAATCTAAAACATTAAAATTCTAAAGTGTACATTTAAAGTCCTTCAGATTTATGAGACCCACTTATAAAATCATGTAATTAAGAAAACATTACACATACATTACTAATAAGCCAATTATTATTTAATTATTTGTCTAGATATTGTATTACCGAGCCACATTTAAGGATTGAGAAACCCTTTCTCACAGAGGCGTGGCGTGACAATATTACACATGATAATTATAATAACATGCATAATTTAGTACGGTATTTATTCCTTGTACATTTTAAAATCCTTTTACGTTCTTTAGAATATTCAGAATTACATACTTAACTTTCATATTATTATCGGATAAAACAGCAGTTGCATAAGAAGATTTTAACACAAAAACGCGTAGGATATAGGTACATAGGTATATATTAACGCGCCAATGGGGGTAATGCTTTGCAATACCGAATCCGGAATCCGATACTTAATAAGTAGGATATACATATTTGATATCGGATTACAAAAAAGCGCATACGTTTTACACACAGATCCGCCTAAAACAAGCGTGGTTCTATGCGAAGTTCAAAACATTACTATTCGATATTATACCTAGCGTTAAGTACTACAACTAGCTACTTACAGGAGGAATACCGATAGGTACAAATGTTTCTACATATACAAATTTATACAAAAAATACTTTGGACATCACTAAAGTATATAAAAACGGTAGAACGCAATGCTGTCGGAAACGTATGTACCTATGTAACGAAGGTATGTTAAAAATATACTCTTGTGTGTGGAGGTGAATAATAAAAATATAATTCTTCTGTGGCGCCGTGTGTCTATGCTAGATATACAACATTTTCACACTTAAACAAATAAGGAAGTTACGCTGTCACACGGCAAAGCATCACAAAAGCTAGTCCGTTCACATCTCATTGGTAAGGCCGCTGGTGGCCGTGAGGGGCTCTGGCGCCGTGTCTAGACTGCCGTAGGTGTGCACGTGTCCCGACACCACTCGCCAGCGTCCCCGTCGTCGGGTTATGCCTGCACATAAGAATCATCGTGTAGTTCTTTTTAACCTTTTGAACGCCACGTCACTATAATGATGCATCATTCGACACATGATATTATAGTAGGTAATTTTAAGTGTAAGTTGTAATGCCTATTGGTGCTGCTTTTTGGTTACATGTGTCTTGAAAAAAGAAGAAGAAATGTCATCCCGACATGGCACAATTTCCCGGTGTCGGCTATAGCCGTCTTTGACGTTCAAAAGGTTAATATAAAACAGAGTAGCATACTGATGGTGACCAAGGTTAATATAAAACAGAGTAGCATACTGATAGTGACCACCAGAATCCATTTGCAGCCAACAGCAAGCGAGTAGTCTAGTCTGAAGTGTAATGAAGTTCAGCTGCTACTCCAGAGGATGAAAGAAATCTTATCCACGTGTGATCGACAATTATTTCTTTTTACCGAAACACAAAGAACTGTTTAACACCAAAAAACCACTGGAGTTTTAGTACTTACGTTATTTATAGATTGAGATTTCTTTTTTGAAACATGTAAATAAGAACTCAAAGCATTTCTTTGATTCATTGCTAATGTGTACAAATAACCCAATTTTTTCAATATATGCATATGGCTTGAATGTGTAATACAGATATCAAACTTCCAAAACAATAAACAATAACGAGGAACGTCGTGTATTCTCCAATACTCCATTTTCACCTCATCGATAGCGATAGCTGAGAAGTGCCTAGTGGGCACTTTAGATCACTAGCTTGATTACTCTATGTATAGATAAGTAAATACAAGTGCGTTTCCTTTATCAGAGAAAACATTTATTTTCCTTGTAGCATGATCAACTAAATGGAAACTTAGGTTTACACAAATCGTCAGTGTAGTGTGTAGTTTAGTTTTGTGTTAATAAAAATTTCACTTATTTACCTAATGTGCATTTAAATATTTGCACTACTAACATGCATTTGTATTATCAGTTTTTAACAGATTCAGTTCACTCCACTAACTAACTACAATATCTAATTTTGGGGGGAAATATAAGAGAAGGATAGTGCATTATTGAACAGGCTTGCTTTTCATTCCAGATATCCGGTATAAAATACTACTAACATACTGCCTATACTGTAAAAATAATTCCTCAAAAGTATTTATGTGCAGATTGGACTTGAAGTGCACTGATTGAAGTCTTCTTAACTAAAGTGTTAGCTTATTAGCTTGGATTAGTTTGGGCGAGAAAAAGATTAAGATTAGAACAAATGGAACTTTTAGTTATTAGTCACAAATTTCAAAGCGTAAATACGAAAAAACAGGATTACGTCTACTGTAGAATGGGTATTTTTAGAATTGGGTATTAGACTGACAATGAATATGTGATACTTCTTGAAATATTTATTTTGTAAGTATTTTGTATGGCAACCCAATTCAATGACGTCGCTATGTTATATTATTCTCTCTCTGTCTACAGTGCCTAACCATCTGATAAAAATGTTTCTACTGAGCTGTTGCAATCAACCAACGCCCAATTTTACAATAAGAGAATTCTTGAGTAAATTTGCACTGCACATAGTACAAGCAGTACCTATGACAAAACTCTTAAAACTGCCGCGCGGACAGTTGTCCATCGATCTATGTTTTTGCGTACCTACATCAAGTTGAAAAATAGGAGGGCAAATAACCTACATACCTAATCTTTTTAATTATGCTCACAATCACTACTCATCTTCAATTAGGTATTTCCGCAATATTTATAAGCATTGCATGTGTACAAATATATTTTTACAGCTAAATTTTGGGTTTTATTTATGGAAGCATAGTTTATAAACCCATATTATGTTTCCTTGCGATTAATTGATGTGAAATGTTCAATGGTAGTTGTACGGGAGATTATGCTCGGAAAAAGATATACAGCACATATCATTTTGACTTAATTCGCGTCTAACTCTTATGGTTTTGACTGATTTTGCGCTAATCATATATTTATACTGTGTTGCATTATCTTGCAAGCAACTTATGAAAACAGATAATTAAAAAAATATACAACACAAACTAAATATATCAAAATAATTTAGTTGTCAACGCATTTTACCACTATTTGTACCTTGATTTCAGTGTAGAAGACCTTTAATAATAGTTATGATATTAAAATTATTCACACATTATGAAAATTATTCACACACTACTCTGGTTCTATATATGCAAACCTACGAATGTACTAACCAATACGTGTCGATAACTAGGTATAGGTAATTTTTATCATCAATCAATAACTAAAGTTGGGTAAATATCTAGGTGCATTATCTGTTTTGAGTATCCTTCGAAGTATTATTACTAGTTATAAGTTGGCAGCAGTGTCACGCATGTGCTATCTATATAATAAAGTATCCTTACGTCATTTCGATTTGCACTCAGAAGCTCCTTTTCAAGCAAAAAAGAAAAGATTGTTCTTAATTAAAATGTTTGTACTTTTCATCTGTATATTGGACCATATATCTATATTATGTTTGATATAATTTCAGTGTTGTTGCTTATCATTAATTGTTTGTTTATGCAAACAACTTGCAACAATAATATTCGTAAGTTCAAAAATTAATTTTATTCTATATTGGGCGTAAATAATTATTTCTTAATGACTAATGATAAATTACAGATGTAAAACTTTGCGTTACCATTCATTTTATTACGTTTTTCTGGCTAATGTACACAATTATAAAAATGTAGCAAAATTTATAATTTTAAATGGCTATCTCAGTGCTTCGATTATTTATATTCAAAATTGTGCGACATGCAGTGATAAATTGCAAATATCGGCTATAAAAAGCAAGGCACTGGCTGGTCATATAAAAAAAGACCTATATTAAAACATGAAAATATTCAAGTGACAGCCCAGTCATGCAAATAAAATGCGTACCTGGCAACACTGAAGTGCGCTCATATCATGCACAGGTGCTCTACAACTAAAAATAAAACAAAAACAAATAATTAAAAAACGTAATTTATTTCTATTACAATATAAGCTGTGATTTGGTACATACATCTGACCCTAAACCTGAATTTAATTATAATTTCCCTCTAATTAAGTACTATTTAAGTAGGAGATTCCGGAATTTTTATTTTATTAATGTCTATTACAATTGATTAATATGAATTTTACTAACAGATTAATAACTCTATTAAAACACATTTTAATTTTAATAGGAACATAGAGGGCACCTAATAGTTTAAAAGAAATCTCTATAAATACAAGATCACATGTAAAATAATACCTAATTGCAATTCACAGAAATAATTTGTCCGAATCTATTAAAAATACTATTAATAAATAGAAAAAAATTGTTCTTAATTCCTTTGGGCTTTACAGGCGTACCTGTAAAAATATCAATCCCATAAGAAATGAATTTTTGATGTTAAAATACCAATCGGGAGATATATTTACCAACACCGAGTTAGTGGCCCAATTTCGACTCGTCCGTAGTACCCATTTTGTTAGTTAAACAAATAGTGAAGTATCATTGGAAGAACGAAACTATAAAGAAATAATAATACAAAGTGCACATCTAATCCTACACGGCATAAATATAAATAGATTTACAGCCGGAAATGCGATTATGAAACGAGAATATCAAATATCAGTCAAAGTTTGACTATAGCTCTAGTAGTCCTATTATATATATCTTTCACCGGCATTCGGCCGGTTAACTCTCGTGAGTGACTATAGTTACAAATACGTTACTATAAAGTAAAATTCTCCAAATACTTTTTAAGACCTAAAGTCTAAAATCACATTTACGGCTATGAAATCTCATAATTTGCGTGACGCTAAACAATAATAGTCACAAAGAAATTAACTTACCGGTGACCATATAGAATATTCATATAAAAAGTGGGCGGTCGACATAAAGTAATATCACACTACATTAAAAGTTTTAAATATTTCAAACATTAAATACAAATCGGCCTACAATACAAATGCTATGCTTTAAATGTAGATAACAAATCTAAATACAGTTTTTTACATAAACTCCTAAAAAATTACTTGATCCAGATTAAGCCACGTGGTAAGTCAAGTTCTTTGCTGATAAGTCAATAAGACGACATCCAGTATCCACAACTTACAACAATTATTCATTTTTACATAAAGCACGCAATAAATACACCATTATTATAATCGAAAAAAAAAAGAGTTAAATTTTAAATAAAAGATAAAAAATAATACACAAAAATCCTGCGCCAGCGCAACGTGACAGCAGTTTACATTAACGAAATTGTATTAAATTAAATATATCATTGGAATTAAAACCTTGTGCTATATGTGTTAAGGTCTTTATCACACGAACATAACATAAGTAGTGATAATGTTATACCATAGACAATTTATATATTTTCCAATAAGCACTTAGTGTTTATCACACACTGAAACACACTACCCACACAAACACTATCATATTGCGATAGGCGGTGACGTCATGCTTAATGCATGTTTGTGTTATGTGTGATTCACAGACAGCACACACTATTTATGTGTGTGTTGCAGTTGCAAATGTCAGGTTTTAGCAAACGACCTATCTCTTCGCCACATACGAACATAGGAACACAAAGTGTTTCTAAACATTTTAGTCCGTGCATTAAAGACCATAAGCGTTCATTATAAAATTGCGTTCAAACATTCTTCACCTAACGAAACCCTCTATACAATATTGCTACCCACCGCCTTAAGATTCATTAAAATAATAATTAAAAAAATATAAGTACTCGATCGTGAATTAAGTACTGGTTTTATTCACGCTAAGTACATCAATGGTAAGTGCACACACAACAAGGCAGTGTTTCCATTTACACGCGCACATAAACGCTAAGAATTATAATAGAAACAAAACAGAAAATAAACAAATTATATTTTAAATTCGAAGGAAATAGGAATGACCACAGTCAATTATACATCTATGCCAATGACCAACTAACTAAATAGAGAAGGAACTCTTTTGAACTTAAGAATATCTCGAGTAACTCGTGTCACTCCAGTTCTCTTTCGAGTTGTACGCATTAACCTTACTTCTCAAGTATTTCTACATATTTTTATTAGAGCAAAAATAACTCCTCGAAGTACAAATGGTCAAATTTAGTGACCACAAAAGTTAATTTTGCTAAATTTGCCTGTTAATGCCCCATGATTTTACAGTGAACCTTAGTTCTTTCTCTATAGTGTTAGGTGTTCGTTGAACTATTCACATGCAATGTAACAGGCTATTACAGATACTTCAACTCAGTTGTGCGCGCGGCGCTATGTGTGGGTAAACCTGTATATACACAGTGACTTTGTGTGCGTGACAAGAGGTACAGTGAAGTTGCTCGGACGATCACGGCCGCGTCACTGTCACACAAATTAAAGCTGCATAATTACTAGCCCACGCACACATAGCGCCGCGCGCACAACTGAGTTGATAATAGTGTAAGTAAGTCGCGATCGTCACTACAAGGCGTACCTTAACCGCAGTTAAAACCGAACCCTTAAAAGAGTCGTAATAAATGACGTTAAAATTAAATATACATTTTCTTTTCAATATCAAAAGTCCTTATTACAGACTCCTTTTACATTATTTGTCTTAAGGAGAACCATATTCCACATTAGACGTTATCTGCTTTTTATAATACCTAAGGCCATTTCACACATCGCTTTTTAGGTTATGATAAATTAATTACTCACACGCAAAAGCGTAGGTAGACACAATGGACTAGGCTAAGTTCAAACAGGTTATATAATAATAGGTGTTTAACGAGATATATAAAAACATTACATTAAATGTCGATGTGTGAACGACCCCCGGTAAGTTATTAGGACTTATTCAGAGCGTTACAATGTAATTACGATCTAATAGTCTAGCTTCAGTAAAAAAAGAGATGTGTGATGTCTTATTCAAAATTTGTTCTTATATTGCTAGCCTGAGATTGATCAAGTAATTGGAAAACTAAGCAGAAATTTGAATGTTTGTATTTTAATTGATTGACTTTTACACAAAGAAAATTTAACCCTTTCAGAGGTTACTATATACATATATGACTGATTATGTCTGTGTTCATTACTATTATTAAATAGCAGTGAAAAGCTTTGGCACAAACAAGCACCTTAGATTCCATGTACATCTTTCAAGTTATTCACAAAACCTCACTGGTGTTCTTATCTTTAAATAGAAATGGCATGGTAGAAATGATTAAACTGATTTAAAATTAGCCTAATTCCAAATGGGAATCGACCAGCTAGACCTTAGGTCGCATATATTTGCAAGCTCTGTTCTGTGAGGCATATAAGGTCTCTGTAGAATAGCCACTCCACAACCAGGAATACCGATTAGTAATCGAAACGAGATTGAACAATGCGTATAATAGTGTTAAAACAAAACACCGCTTGGCTCCATCAATGTAATGTCATCTGTAAGACTGAATTAAAACAAATTTTCTTTAAGGGACATTCGAATCGATAGCGACAAGCGACCGTTCGCGACAGATCGGCGACAAAACTTCAAAGAGGCAAATAATATAAAAGAAATTATTAAACAATAATGGTAATAAAACACGTATACAGCTCGAGGTGTACGCGGATGCAAAACAAAGTCCAGTCTCGCTCGGGGCAAGCTTACGCGGGGTACGAGTCAAAGTTATACTGTCGTAATATGTTTTCGTCTCTTACTCTGGTGAGGGAGGTCTCGGCCACGCCCACCTCCTTGCCGCGCAGCATGTGGTTCATCAGCTTCTGCCGGTTCATAGGCGACCCTGCAACACCAACATTCTCCTGCCTCACGGTTCCAACGCTCAAAACATTGTCAGCACAATTATCAAACATTTGCCTGTTTCTTTTAAATGTCCGCCGATATTTTCGCTGTTTTCCCCTGCACTATTATTTATTCGTATCGATAATTTGCGTTTGTAATTTTTGAAATAAATGTTGTTGGTACTAAAAGGAAGCGAAAAGTTATGGTAACATTAACAAGCATCCGAATTTCTATTTGATGAGTAGGTAATGAATATTATTTTGTAAATTCTTGAATTTAATAAAATAAAGCGTTAACCGAGTTAGAATTTTACTTATCTTTTTTTTAACAGCAAAGATATTTTATTTGAGATATAGCGTGTACAACTGCTAATATTATATTTCTTTTCTGTAGACTAAAATAATACAGTTATTTGTTTGTATTATATTGTTGTTATTGCATTGTACTATTATTGTTATATATACTTACTTTGATGATCTTTTTCTACTTATGCAACAACTCTTAAAAAATATTCTTGAAAAAAAAAACGCTTATACTCAAACAATTCGTTAGTATGCCAAAATAAAAAGACTTTGCATGATCATCAGTAGCCCATACCATTAAACATATTATTTTAGTGATTTCAAATCATTCATATATGAATCAAAATCAATCCTGTTATATTTCCCACACACGTGTTATAAAGCTATTTGTGATCATTAGTCATGTACAATCAATTAATATTAGTATAGGTATTAGTAGAAAGTTAGAAAACGAAAAGCACCATTTAATATGTAATATGTTTAAATAAAATATCACCAAAGGTTCCTCATGTCATGGTTTCTCATACAGAGATAGATAACTAACAAAACTATAGTTATCAAAAGTATACTTTCTATCATTTATACACTGATTTTATTTTTATAGTGCAATTTTCATTTGATTTATATTTTTTATTTTAAGCATATTTATATTTATCACTTTGCATGTATTATTTTGTTATATTAAAGTAGGTTTATTAGAAATAACAGAATATTAATGTACAAAAAGCTTGAGCATCAATACAAGCACATAGTTTTCTCTGTATTTTCTTTCGGAAGTATCTATTAATGCTTTATTCGTTAGAGTAGTTCTAGAAATATTAGCAGTAAATCGAAAGCAGTGTAAAAGTATAAAAAGCTATGTTGAGCTTTAAATACAAGCACATTTCTTCTATGTTTCCCTTCTAAAGAACAGGACTAATGATGCTCTTCTTATATTATAACACAGAAGCTATCTTATACAAATGTTCATGCATTATCCATAGTTTATTTTGATAGAGTCAAATAGCTATGTGCATATCTATATAAAAGCAATAAAATAAGCTTCTTACCTTTGGGAATCAGTTAATAAATCTAATTATGAGGTGTTAGTAATAAAAAAACACCCAAAAGTTAGTAAGTGTCGCAACAGAAAACATGAAAAAAAGCAAAACGTCCATAATCGGAATTTATATTCAACTATTTTTCTTTGCACTTTTTTAAAACCGAAATAAAATCATGTAATTAATGAAAAATAACTCCGATTATGATTGTTTCAAATTAAATGATGTTAACAAAAAGCTTACAAAGGAAACGTCAAATGTCGTACCGTACCATACCGTACGTATAAAACAAGTATGTATGGTAAGTATATAATATTTAATATATAATAATCATAATAAACTTAAATAAAACTAAGCTAATCGAGGATATTTTATCATAAATGGTCCAATATACATTAAGAAAAAAAATTAACGATGTGCAAAAAAAAGAAATGCAAAAAATACGGATGCATGCAATATGGTGAAATCAAATGTGTGAATAAAACAAAAAGTATCAATGTGTATGGAGAGACATGACAGAATCGAATCACCATAATGTCTACACTCAAATTGAAAAATACTCTCACCAATTTGGATGCCACTGTGAAATTCCGAAATTACAGCACACTAAGTCTGCAAGCCTAGGTTATTTTTTTATTATATGTAATTTAGAAAATTTATATAGTTCAATCGAATTACAGTTTACTAAACTTAGTGACGATACTTTTATTAATACTGATTATAATAAATCTTTATAACTGTGTAAATAGATGTATAATTTTTATATGTGTAACTTTAAACTTATAATAATATCAACAATTTTGATTACTATTGTTACAACATAAATTATGTTAAAAAATCACCATCATCCATCAGGATTCATAATAGTAAAAAAGTGAAAAAAGTTAAAGGCAGTAAGAATTCATATTTTAACTTATATATATTTATTTGCTCTAAAGACAAGCCGATAATTTTTTAAGAAAATCTCGTAACTTGTGTGGTACCGTAGCGTGTATAAATTAAGATTTGAACAGGTGAAATTGTTATCTAAACATCTACTGTAACTAGTTTGTGCCTGAACATTATCATTTCTTATTGGGCCAAAAGTTTTGATCTGAATCATCTTATAGCGGAGTATGGGAATGAAGTATTTGACCGAGGTGATTCAGGCTACACCCCTGACAATCGACACTATACTATTTTTGCTCGACCTATATGCATTTTCTTTCATAGTCTTCATTTTGTGCATCTGTGCAAAATAATTTAGATATTTCACATCTGCCAGGCCGGCGTTCCGCGACGTCTTACGTTTTGTATGTAGAGTATAAGTCAGTCTGTTAGTGTGCGTGCAACACTCACCGATATAGCTGAGCATGACGGGCAGGAAGATGAGGCCGTGCGCGGCGCCGAACAGCACGATGCCCAGGTACATGCGGAAGTAGAACACCTGAAAACGGAAACATTAGTCATCGGTTACTATAGTTAGCTAACGGGCTTCGCGATTGTCACTGAATAAACAGAAAAGGTAGCATAACTGAATATGTAGATAGAATTTCTAATTATGAACGCTTAAGAAATGTATATATTACTCGACTAAGACTTATGGTAGTAAAGGTCGTATATCGAGATTTGACGCTTGTAAGGACAGTTTACATGTACAAGAAGCGACAGTGACGTCACAACTAGATAACGTGTGTTGTATATCCCCCTTGACGTGTCCGTCAACGGCGGACCTGGCTAGATTAATGATAATAATGATTCTTGAAAACTTACAAATACATGATACAAGTACATGAACTATAGTCCCACACTACGATTCCCTGTGCTGTGAATAATCACCTTCCCATGGCACAGGTTTTTTAACATAAACACAAATTGGATGAGTACGGGCATGTGCGCGTGAGTGACTCGCGAACCCAAATTTTGTTTTAAACGTCTGATTACAGGGCGAAATATACAATTGGCCCGGGTGCGTTATAGGTGTAGACGACACACATTTGGATTCTTGAATGTTTACTCATGCCAGCTTTTATGCCTTCTTGGCCGTATCATACAGTGCACCGACTACCTGTTAAAATGACATTAATTTATTGTACACGTACCTGGAAGATCTGACTCTTAGCTGTGGCTAGTACGGCGATTCCTCCGAACTTGGTGAGGGTGATTCCGGAGAGGACGGATGGCCCTATACGCGTGAGAGCTGCCGCAGCTCTTTCCTTTCTATCTGTTCCCGGCGACACGCTGAAGCTGTGCACCAAATGCGAGCAGAACTCCACCGCTATTCCCACCGCCATCACCTGGTGGAGATAAAACGTGTTTATCAATAGCAACACACAAGATAGTTTTGATCTTTTCTTTGCTGATAAAAGAGTCAAATACAGAATTTGCTGGAAAAGTTTATCGGCCACCAAAAGGGATAAAGATAAAACCAAAAATCTATAGTATCTCACATGGTTTATCCTGTCTGATAGCTATATAGGTTTATATTAAATTCATTGAGATAATGGAGCTATATAGTGTACAATATTCCATTACCTCAGCAGAGCCTTTGAAAATTAACGAAATTACAGAGAAATTCTAATGAGAACACTCTAATGAGCGTTTGCTCACACCGTATTGAAAACAAATCTAAATATAAGTAAATGCCTCAATGAGACTGCTTAAATTTTATTTTGGTGCAACAATAGGCAGTACAGAACATATGATAAGTTGCCACTGCCTTTGGTCATCTATAGTGAACTTTAAAAAAGAACAGCTGCTACACTTTAATATCAAAAAATCGGTTGTCTGTAAAGTCGGTTTACTGACGATAGTTGAACGTGACAACGTCATAAGAAAATACTTGTTGCTATAAACAATTGACACCACATTCACTGTTCACTGCACTTCATACTTGACAAAAACATGTAAATGTATTATTGTATAGCAGCTGTCCACGCGGACGCATCGCTCACTCAAGTAGGAGAGAGACAGACAGATGTCGAACGCTGCCGAACGCGGAGGCCGATTGTGCCTCTTTGTCGCTCGTTCCGCGCTCTCGCTTGAACTTCAAGCCTTAAATGGAACGCCTCAGAGCGAGGTAACGCCGCATGAGTCATGTTTTTTCGTGCGTGCAGCCGGCTCCATCGAATTATAAGACGTTGTCACGACAAAGTAAATAATCTATGTATGATTTAGAGGATTACTTACCAAGTTCACAAGGGAAACTGCATTAAGACTGATGCCCCACCAGTACATAAGTCCACCCAGGTTGACCACAATCATTGTGATCGTTATCACTACCACCTGCGGACAATAAATTTAAATTAGAAAAGTATTACAAGACTGAGTGAAGACTGTTCCGCAAACTTTTTTTCTTCAATTATGGCATCACAAACTCTACATATTGCCAGCGTTAAATATAATTTTTGCATCACGTTTTTGCCAGTTTCGGTGGAACTGGACGAGTAATAATTCGTTAGTGATCAGTCAGTCAAGTCAGTCAGACATTCAGGTAAAGCGATGGCTTCTTTATCAGAACGTGACCAATGGAATTTTGGAGGCAAGCCGAAAAAACATATTTCCATAATGTTATTTTAATTCAAAACACTCGTGCACTTTAATTAACCTATATCGAACAAAACGCAATCAAATTTATCCGATATAAATCAAAAATACACCAAGAAAGTATAAATAAAACAAGAGCACAATATGACTTTTTCGACTTCCCGTCAAAACCTCTTCCGCAAACTTATAAAATGCGGTAACACTGTAGCATTACTACTTCACAGTTCTTAAAATTTTAAGATTATAGTAATGTGTAGGTTAGGAGTAGAGAACAGACTGAAGCCCATAAACAGAATTGTAACGATGAATATAAAGCCACTGAAATACCTATCACATTGAGCATATCCAGAGCGTATTTGAACTACTTAGAAAGGTACTGTTTGTAGAACACATAGTAGATGGAGTAGGGGAAGTTGACTGCACTGGCCTGGCTAGTTGTCTAGGATATTATCAAATATTGATTAATATAAACTCACCAGAGCGGAAAACATATCAAATTCCATAAGCAGGAACGTGACAATGAATATTGACAGCACCAAGATGCCCATAGAATTTAGCATCTCAGGCCACATATTTTACGTCACCTTGTGAGGTTCTGCTCGTAGAAGATGGAGCCTACTCGATTCCCCTAGGAAGACATTAACGGAGATGGTCTGGCCCGCCTCGTGCAGGTTGCGGATGGATATATAATAATTTTCTAGTACATTTAATGCTAAATATCAATAAACATGAACTCACCAAAGCGGAGAACAGGTCGAAGCCCATAAGCAGGAATGTCACGATGAAGATAGAAAGCACTGATATTCCCATAGACCTGAGAGTATCAGGCCACATGGTGAGGTACTGTTCGTAGAAGACGTAGAAGACGGAGTAGGGGAAGACGTTGACGGAGCTGGTCTGCCCCGCCTCGCGTAAGTTACGGTTGAGCGTCTCGGTGAGGTTGGCGGCGATGGTCCGCGCCGCTCGTAAGGCTCCATAGTAGTCGCTGCTACTCTTTAGGACCGTGTGGTAGCCTGGGGAAAAGTGTTTACTATGTTAAAGTGCAATTGAACAAGTGGACTCGAATGATTTGCTTATATTAAAATTACAACTTCAGATCCAAATTCAAGATTGTATCATTGATCTGATTTGTACAAATTTTTAACCTTTAATTGGTGCCTTTAAAGTAACAGTATTGTACGAGCCAAAAATGCTCATACAGCATTAACTTTATTCAATACATTTAGTCGTCACCTAATTACCGGCACGCGCGGACCTACTGACTCAGACGACCAAACGTAATCAGTGGTTCAATAAACAAACATAACTTAACTACGCGTCCGTGTATCTCTTCACCTCCCATAACCAACAAGTTACAACCGGGTACCGTCAACACAACACGGCGGCTCCTACATCCTCTTTTTGGTCCTTCGATCACTTGATTGGCCGAGTTTTTTAAGTGGTATTTCTCAGTTACGTGAGCAAATCGGTGCTACTGGCCTCCTACAAGCAGGTCTCCCCAGTGGTATTGAGAAGGTGCACATCACGTAAAGGAGGGAAAGCTGCGCTAACTCGCCAATTAACAACGAACCGGCAGGGATAACGTCTACTGCATCACCAAACAACAGTCGGAGATAACGTCTTCGGTTACTCAACAACAACAGCAGGAAGCCACAGTAAGGATAACGTCCACTGCGTCTTCAAACATTCGACGGAGAATTAACGTCTACGTCTACCAATAACAACAACAAGCTGAGATAACGTCTTCAGCTTCTTTTCAAGGAACTAACAGCGGGGATAACGTCCACTGCTAGATAACGATATAACTTATAACTAACAACAACTTCGTGAATTTAACGCCGGCATATTTACCTACTAATAACTATGTCGAAGCAAGAATACTTTTTGGAACTCATCAACAAACAGCAGAGCAGCTATGAAAAAATCAAAGCTATTCAAACCAACTACAAAAAGGATTCTGTGAGTAGAAAATCTTTAGATTATCTAAACAAACGGATCGAAGCCTTACGTTCCCTATGGGATGAATTTCGTGCGAACCATGAAATTTTACAGAAGTTTGAATCTACCAACAGTGACCATGATTACTTTACGCTGGAAGCATATAAAATAACACGAGATATGGTGGAAGAAACAATGCATTCTATGACTCAATTACGGAACACGATATCAGAAGAACCTGGCCCTGCGGGAACGCCTAAAACAAGATCACCAGAAGTCTATAGGATGTCGCAATCTGGAACAGAAGACATAGATCAACGCTTGTCATCACTATTACGTAACCAGATGTGCAACTTCAACGCCTTTCAACGAGCGGTTTCCAAAATTAACTTAGAAGAAGTTAAAGAGAAGTGGCAGCTACAAGACCATCTTAATACTATACAATGTAAGTGGGAATCTATTGACAAAATTCACTGGGAGATAAATTATTTACTGCAAGGCAACGATAAGGATTACGAAGCAAAATTTGATCACTGGGAACAAGTCTATGACACACTCAAGGACGAGTTGAATAGAAAAATATTCGAAACTTCTCATTATGAAAAAACAACACCGCGGATCGAGTTACCAGAGTTCAACGGTACATACAGCAACTGGATCTCGTTTAGAGACTTATTTTTTGAGATGATACACAATAATCCAACACTAAATAAATCCCAAAAAATGAAGTTCCTGAAATCCAAACTTCATGGAGAAGCGGAGAAGCTGATCAAACACCTTCCTGTGAGTGCCGAAAACTATGAATCGTGCCTGGAGATCATCAAACATCGTTATGATAATAAGAGATTACTCTTCACCTCATACATAGATACACTTCTCAATCAACCTACAATAGACACACCGAGCTCAAACAATCTGAGGAAGCTGCATGACACGACGAGAGAGTGCTTAAGTGCCCTAGAAAACATTAACATCGATATTCCTTCATGGGGACCACTTATTGTACACCTACTAGCGACGAAACTGGATGACGTCACTTACGGAGACTACATTCAAACCATGAAACATTCAAGAGAACTTCCAGACCTCAACGAGTTCATGGAGTTCCTGGAGTTGAAGTTCATGACGCTAGAAACATCTAGAAGCAAAAAGAGCGGTCAAAAACAGAGTAACTCATCAAACATTCAACATAAAAATTATAATAATTACAAGTCAACGAACTATAAAGATACAAGAAAGTGTACAAAAACCTACCATGCATCGATTCATAAATGCCCGCTCTGCAAAAATGAACATGCGCTGAGGCAGTGTCCTATATTTTTAAATATGGATGTCGCAACGCGAATCAAAACAACAAACAGTTTAAACTTATGCAAAAATTGTTTGTTTAGTCACGGAGGAGATAAATGCACCTCAACGAAAAGATGCCGCACGTGTAACCATAACCATCACTCTCTACTGCATGAGAACAAACCCAGACAACAACAAACAACTTCGTCTACCTCAACGGCAGCTGAAAGAGTATCTAATCACATCAACGGTGAGCAAGAGATACTTTTAACGACACTTCAACTTAGAGTCAAGAACAAGGAAGGGGATTACGTCATCCTTCGAGCATTGCTGGATCAAGGCTCGCAAGTAACCTTGATAACAGAAAACGCAGCCCAACGATTAAACATACCCCGAAGCAAGATGAACGCCTCGGTCACTGGCGTCGGTACCATAATGGGTACTAGCAAAGGGATGATAAAACTGGAATGTAAATCTATCCATTCAGATTACACATTCCATACGCAAGCATTGGTTATGCGTAAACTAATCAACAATCTGCCGAACTCAAACATTAACACAACCAGCTGGACACACCTAAACAACATAAAGCTAGCAGATCCAGATTTTAACATCTCGGGCCCCATTGATTTACTGCTGGGAGCAGATATTTACTCTGAGGTCATCCTAGATGGTATACTCAAGGGCAACGAGGACTCGCCAGTAGCTCAACAAACTAAGTTAGGCTGGATACTGTGCGGAGCAACGAAACAATTTAACTGCCTAGTTACCCTACGAGAACTAGATAACATCTCAAAGTTCTGGGAGACGGAAGAACTGCCTTCAGAACATGAAACAACAATATCTGACGTATACTGTGAAAAATTCTACACAGAAACGACGGAAAGAACAAACAGTGGCCAATATGTGGTGAAGATGCCCATGAAGCCTGACTACAAACAAAGCCTCGGGAGCTCGAAGCCACAAGCTACAGCACAATTTCTTCAACTAGAAAAGAAAATGGCGAGACAAGAACACTTCGCTTCCCTATACAAACAATTCATTCGAGACTACATCGAGTTAGGTCACATGAAACCAGCGACTGAACCCTATAGTCAAGGTCAAGTGTATCTACCACACCATGGCGTATTAAGGGAGAGCTCAATAACAACGAAACTGCGAGCGGTTTTTAACGCGTCTATGAAAACTGACTCAGGCTACAGCCTCAACGATCTAATGGAAAAAGGACCCAACCTTCAAAAGGACATTTTATCCCTGATCCTTAAATGGCGAAGCTATAAATATGTTCTAACGGCGGACATCGAGAAAATGTATCGTCAAATCCTCATCCATCCAGATCAACAATCTCTTCAGAAAATTGTGTGGAGAGAAACCCCTACAGAACCGCTGAGAGAAATGCAGCTATGTACGCTCACTTACGGAACCAAGGCTGCACCATTCATCGCGATACGCACGCTGCAACAACTGGCTAGTGACGAAGGCAACGCTTTCCCCCTAGCTCAAACGGCGCTACAAAACGATTTCTATATGGATGACGTCATCACAGGTCACCATACACTAGAAACAACAAAACTACTGCAGAAACAACTGTACGAACTACTACTAAAGGGTGGATTTATTTTAAGAAAATGGGCCACCAATGAACCATCTATCCTCAAAGAACTACAAGAAAAAGAGAAAAGTCAAACCAACTTATTTAACTTTAAACAAGAAGAATTTAGCAAGACGCTCGGACTCGTATGGAATAACGCAAGCGACACATTTCATTTCATTAGCGAAAAACCTAACTACAACAAAAATGAACCATACACTAAACGGAGGCTACTGTCAGAGATAAGCAAGATCTACGATCCACTTGGCTGGCTTGCCCCAATAACTATTCAAGCTAAGCTAATTTTTCAAAAATTATGGTCTGAAACCTATCAAAACATTGGATGGGATGGAAAAGTTCCGGACGCTATAGAAAGAGAATGGATTACAATTAAATCCGATCTACAAAGCATAAACAACATAATTTTACCCAGATGGATAAAAAGCGAAAACAATAAGGCGATCGAATTGCAAGCCTTCTGTGACGCGAGCGAGCAAGCCTACGCGTGCGTCATCTACAGCCGAACTACGTCACCGACCGGAGCATATGAAACTACTCTACTCGCATCAAAAACTAAAGTTGCACCCATCAAACAAAAAACAACAATACCAAGGTTGGAATTGTGTGCCGCCTTATTACTTGCTAAACTACTAGAGAAAGTTACTAAGATCCTTAAGGACTATGACCTGAAGATATCCTGCTGGACCGACTCTCAAGTAGTATTAGCATAGCTGCAGGGAAATCAAACAAAATACGATAAATATATTACTAACAGAACAACACAAATAATAAACATCGTTCCTGCAATATACTGGGGTTACGTAAAGACCAACGAAAACCCAGCGGATTGCGCTACTCGAGGACTCTTGCCATCAAAACTTGTGGACTTTTCTCTGTGGTGGGAAGGACCTCAATTGCTTAAGGAACAACAACAACGACCCCCTTCGAAGCAAACCTATACAACAAACGAGGATCTACAAACAAAATGTTATACAATTAATAGTACGGAACCAACACAAATTAATAATAAAAACGATTTAATTCATTCATTACTTGAACGGCATAGCAACATCGATCGTATTACAAGAATACTTGCCTTAGTAATACGGTTTGCTGATGCATTGAAAAATAAAAGGAGGGTCAACGAATTGAAATTGGACGAAGTAAACAACGCATTATGTAATATTATAAAAACGATTCAAGAAGAGCATTTTGAAACGGAAATTAAAACTCTTCAAAAAGGGAAAAAATTGCAACAAAGAAGCTCGATTTTAAAACTCAACCCGTTCCTGGATTCAAAGGGAATTCTACGCGTTGGAGGACGTCTAAATCACTCAAACCTACCTGAAGAAACGAAACACCCCGTCCTCTTACCACGAGGGGGAAGGCTGACCCAATTAATAATTGAACAAGCACATCAACGAACACTACATGGTGGAGCGAGATTAACGCTGGCTTACACCAGGTATAAATACTGGATCATAAGCGGCAACAGAACTGTCAAGAAAACGCTACGACAATGTATTCGCTGCCGTCGATACACAACAACACGAACTGAACAATTAATGGGCAGTCTACCCAAGGAAAGAATAACACCATCGAGACCATTTTCACACACTGGCGTTGACTTTACAGGTCATGTGGATGTGAAGATAAACAAAGGTCGTGGTATTAAAACCTGCAAAGGCTATATTGCCATATTCATATGTATGTGCACAAAAGCGGTACATATTGAGCTTGTTTCGGACTTATCAACAGAAACTTTTATTGCCGCCCTAAAAAGAATGTGTGCTAGAAGAGGTACACCTAAACACATCTACTTCGACAACGGCACAAACTTCGTAGGAGCTGCAAAGTTGTTACATGAGGAGTTTCAAGTATTTAAGACGATGCTGTCTCCAGAGTTCTTTAAAGAGATCAATAATCTACAAATTGAGTGGCATTTCAACGCCCCATCCTGGCCATCGGCAGGGGGTTTATGGGAAGCCGCCGTACGCTCAATGAAGGCACACCTCAAACGAGTAATCGGGCAACAGAAACTTACCTACGAACAATTTGCTACGCTCCTTACACAAATTGAAGCGTGCATGAACAGCAGACCTCTGAGTCCGTTATCTGAAGATGTGGAAGACCTGGACTACCTGACACCAGGACACTTTCTAACGGGGAGTCCAACGCTCGCATTACCGCTCAACGAACCTGAAACTCTGAAGGTTATGGATATCAGAAACAACTGGAAGCTCATAGAACTCATGCGACGACATTACTGGGATCGCTGGTCGAAAGAGTACCTTCATTTACTGCAAAATCGACACAAATGGCAACAAAGTAAAGAAAACATACATAAGGGACAGCTAGTTCTAGTGAAAGAAACTAATTTACCTCCTGGTAAATGGGCTATGGGACGCGTCGTGGAGTTACACCCCGGCAGCGACAACTTAGTACGAGTGGTCACATTAAAAACACAAAAAGGACTTTTTAAAAGACCCATAACAAAACTATGCCCACTACCTATTAACGAACCCTGCGTAGAATCTTCGAATACACAGAATTGTAGTTCTAATACAACTGAAAACTGCAAGAAAAACAAAAGAACAGCAAGTTTCAAAAAGAAAACTTACAACTTATTTATGATGTTACTAGTAGCGTTTACAACTCTGACTTGTGGACTGGCAGCACCCCTGGAACGTTTAAAAATAACACAACTGAACGATAACCAACTTATTTACTATGATTCCGTCGGAAACATTCAACTTATACACGATGAATGGAAACTTCTAGTATACTACAATCTATCTACATTCTGGCAGAGTACTAGAAAAGTCGAAGAATTAGTTAATCGTCTAGAACAACTATGTAACACCATGCCTGAAGAGCCATGTCACTCAACGACGCAACAACTTAAGTTCGAGATGGAGCAGTTACACGAATATAACACACTGCTACTCTCTCAACATCAACAACGTAGGCGGCGCGGCTACATCAACGGTGTAGGAAGCTTGGCTCGAACCTTGTTTGGAGTACTGGATAGCGATTTTGCAGAAAAATACGCCCAGGACATACAAAAAATCAAAACAAACGAACAATATTTACTACAGCTAGTAAAAAATCAAACACTTATCGTCGAGGCAGAAAACAACATCATAAAGAAAAATGAAGATTCAGTGAAAACGCAATTACAAGCTATTCAGCGATTTATGAACGAAACGGAAGATAAAATAACAGTCATCGATAACAGATTTCAAGTTATGAAAACTATGAACGACGTGAATTCAGGAGCATTGACTGCGAGCCTACTTATTTCTGTTTTAAGAAGAAGCCAGCAGATGCTTCTCGAAGCACTGACAGATATTTACAAAGGACATCTAGATATGAAACTTTTTACACCAGAACATCTATCACAACAACTTAACTACATCGCTGGAAAGATATCGACCAGATTAACATTACCTATTAAAAATACATATGTATCAGATGTTCGAAACATATACAAACTTATATATGTCAAGGCTCGATTGACTGAACAATACCTACTATTCGAATTACATATTCCCTTACTAAGTGATGACGAGTATACATTATATCACAATATACCTATACTAAAACAACGCTTGATCAACCAATGTGAAGCGATAGCGATAACAACGAAATACATTGGAGTTAACTTTGTGAAGAATACATATATAGAAATAGAAGAGGTCGATCTACAACAATGTAACGTAATGACGATGGATGACTACATCTGCCACGCCTACATGCCAATTAAAAACTTAAACGGAGCCACAGCCTCCTGCGAAGCAAAAATGCTGAGTAGAAATGTAAACAATATAACCTGTGATTGGATACCGAGGCAATGTACGGACCAATGGATAAAGTTACATAGATCTAACATATGGTTATGTAACTGCATCAACGAGTGTGCGATTCGTATGGTATGCGAAAATCAAATAACAACAAAAATGATAACGAAGACAGGACTCATTTCATTGGGTCAGGACTGTGTAATGCAACACGAGACGGACACTATATACTCATATAACGTCCTTAGCAGCAAAACGAATATTGGAACATCATTACAAACACCTTCCGTGGGCTCACCTAACGAATTTTGGAATACTCTCAACATTTCTAAAATTATTATTCCAAAATTGAACTTGAATAAGGACAGACAGACAGGGACTTCCTACGCAGGACACTGAGTGCTCAAACGATAGGGACTACGGGAGCGAGGAACAACCTCTTTACCCGGGCAGACTCATGAGGATCACCGCCTCATGGTGACTTCACTCCGCCGTTAGGCGGTAGGCATTTTTGCCAAGGATCGACCAACACTACGACCGTCATCCGTCCTGAATAAGGAACATGCATCCATTAACGAGCAGATAGCCATGCAGAAGGAACGAGAGAGCCTGCCGAACGACTTGAGCATTCACGACGTCAGCAACTACGCGATAAGCACTTTGCTGGTGGGAGGAATCGCCGTCTCTATTGTGATCTGGCGAGTAAGAAAATGCATGCCTGCGTGTAAGAGAAACAATACCTGCATTACAAATAAACCTGCACCTAAAATAAAAGAAGACATAGAACTACAGGAGATAACTACCTACACGGAAATGGGAGAACGAACGGCGAGGAACAAGACTCCACCGCAAACAGCTGCTCGATCAAGTTTCAAACTCTAATAACAAATATTTCATGACGTTGTATTTTTATGCTTAACTTTTTGTTTGTATTGCTTTTGTATACCTTTATTTAACTTTTACTTTTATTTACTACTTTGTAACCTTTTACATTTAAACTATAACTTTACTTTACATATGTATACAACTTTGGTTGTCTGAGTTCTTTCCTTGTCCCTCGGGAGCATGTACGAGCCAAAAATGCTCATACAGCATTAACTTTATTCAATACATTAGTCGTCACCTAATTACCGGCACGCGCGGACCTACTGACTCAGACGACCAAACGTAATCAGTGGTTCAATAAACAAACATAACTTAACTACGCGTCCGTGTATCTCTTCACCTCCCATAACCAACAAGTTACAACCGGGTACCGTCAACACAACACGGCGGCTCCTACAAGTATTGTAGATTTTTAGATCTTTAATTTTTGGTAATGTAAAATACTTGGACTGTTGACTTGCAACTTGGAAGAATCAAATGCATTTGGTCCGGATTCCAGAGGTCAAGTGTGGTTGGATTGTACTAATTGCGATTGTTTTACACTAAGCTTATTTTGATCATGTTAATCATAGTGTGAAGGCAATAAATTCATGGGGTTCCTGTAGGTCACGTGGTCAACCATGACGTGACTGAAGCGTCGAGTGCTTGACATTTTTATGAGATATTGAAAGGAGTTTTTTTGGTGGGAAGTTGAAGAAGATTTATTGTGTATTTGTTTTATTTTCATTTTCTTGGTGAATTATAAATACTAATATATAAAGCTGAAAAGTTTGCTTGAACGCGCTAATCTCAGGAACTACTGGTTCGATTATGTTATATAGCCTTCTCCAATAAATTGATTATTCAATACAAAAAGAATTTTTAATTCTAACCAGAGATTAGCGCTTTCATACAAACAAACGTCCACGCTGAAGAAGTCGCGGGCGGCCGCTAGTATCGGATAAAGTTGATGGCATTTTGTTCTATATAAGTGAATTATAGTGCAAGTTAAATAGCAGTGCAAAATTAATTATTGTTCTTTCAGCTTGCTTTCAAAACTCCATTGGACATGTTCTGGTAAAATAGCCTTCAACTTACTAGCAGATTTTGACTTGATATACTTCACTGACTGATTAGTCTAGATTAGTGACGGTTGATTTGACATGTACCATTAAATTATCGGTTTCAACAAAACGGCCATAAACCAGATACAAATTTTCACTTGACAGTGACAAACAGGTCATACGACCGAGACGTCATTCGTAAAGAAGAAGGTAATGACGATAGTAGGTACCCTGATAGTAGGAGGCGCCGACGACAGCGCGGCCGGAGGTGGCGTTGAGGCGGTAGTTGACGGCGCTCCCGTAGGCGGCGTGGCCGGCCTTGGCGCACGTCTCGGTGGGGTTGTCCTGCAGGAAGAACGGCACGTAGCGCTCGAAGTCGGCCGGCGCCGGCCGCTGCTCCGCGCCCGCCAGCGGGATGCGGCACTGCTTGCACACCGGCTCGCCATCTGTTCAAAATATATTTTTTAATACAGTTGCTCAAAAAGTGACGTATTGCAGGGACGTTTAGCGTGCGGGAAGTGGGCTATTACACACTCGTGCTTTTTCTTTACCTTTTCCGCACTCGTGCGTTCTCTTTCCCAACTGTCAAAATAATGTCTATTAAAAAGAAAAATCCAACCACGAAGTTTTAGAAGTTTTTATGATTCATGCAAATATTTCTAAAAAGAAGCTACTAATTTGTTTCAATATCAGATTTAATGATTTGATTCAATGAATTAGGTTAGGTTTCATTTCATTTCATCTCATTGACATTTTCATTTCATATCAATAAAAAAATTCTACTGAAGACTTGGCTGTATGGGCATAGTTCCCTTTGCCTACCCAGAATGAGTGAAGAAAACAAAAAAATCTCTGCTTATAAGTATTCTTCTACGGTTGGCGCCATTTTTCAAAAATGTTCTTTGCGAGTTTTTATTATTTTATTAAATTGCTTCATTTTTTCGCAACTGTATTAAAAATAGTCGTTCAGTACACGTGCGGAACCGTCATTGGAAGGAGTTCCGACTGTCAACCCTCACCTTCGGCTGCGCCTCGGCTCGGGTAGACATTTGTCGGAACTCCTTGCAATGACAGCCTTTCCACACTTGTAATGAAATATACTATTTAGGTTAATACTTACAATAAATACGTAAAGAATGAGTGTCTTCATACAAGCTCGCTGTCATAATTGAAGCACTAAATAGATTCCTACAGCTGTCACATCTGACAAACAAAATATTTTTATTTCTGACTGAGCCTGTTTAGCTTAGTTGCATAGATCGTTTGCGTTCTACACTAACCACCGAGCCATGCGCGCTTCCTGTCTGTAATACTATACTAAACTATCAGTTACTAGTTAGTATTATTACTAAATAATTCTGACTATTACTATTTATTTAGTAATAATACTTACTATTACTGACATAAAAAAAGGAAAACTCACTGGTGTTTGGACAGTAGCTGCTGTTCCCCGGGAAGTACTTGCAGCAGTCGGAGGCGCTCCAGTCCAGGTAGTCGTCCAGCCACGAGTTGGGCAGCTGCGCTATGTACGTCTCGTTGGGCACGCGGTACGCTGCAATACATGAACCTTGTCAGTTGTATCGGGAAGCAGCGAAACGTATAATAAAAATTCGTTAATTTTTCACCTTCAGCTTAAATACTAAATTTTTCATATTTATTTACATAATTATACATGACATGTGATCACTTATTCGATTCAAGGATTTCAGAAGCCTATTAAAACTTTGGGCCTGGAATACATATATTTATTATTGTTATAATTAAAACTTTATATTATATATTTTTTTCACAATCTTCCTTTACTTTAAATTCAAAACAGTTTTTTTTATTAGAAAGTAACTATGACAGATGCTTACATTGTCTTTGGCTTCAGACATGTTAATACCATATTAGTAATGAGACGAATCCACAAAAGCATGTTTACAGCTGGCATATGTTAACAGATATGAAAGAAACAAAGAAAATAAATTTTATTTCGTCTCATCTAAATATTGCTACAATTGAAATGACCTTACAATTAAATAAATATACTACACACTTAGAATAAATACGTATAGAATGAGTGTCTTCATACAAGCGCGCTGTCAAAATTGAAGCACTAAATAGATTCTTACAGCTGTCACACAAAACGACAAACCAAATATTTTTATTTTGACCAAATGAACTATAAAATACTACAAAATATTGAAAACACCGTGAAAAGTTATTTTATTAGACTTCTTTTGTTTTTAAAAAGTGTTGTGATAAAATTTAACCTTAACGGAGCGGTCTGGCGTTTGGTGCCGTTAATGGCACCAATCAACATGCTTCAATTTGGGCGCGCGAATTTGGTTTCTATAAATGTCTGTAAGGTTTGTACAAGCTATAATGTAAATAAAATAAATAAATAAATAATGTAATTGTAATTATTCTAAGACTACACATCATGATAGCAGTATCATGGGACAAAATAGGGCTATACTCAGCCAACGCCGCGGTTGCCCACTGCTACTGCTATAGATTTTCATTGCGGACTTTTTTATTTTCTCACAGTTCGTTTAGTGTGTTTCGTGCGACAAATGTTCCTGCAAACGTAAAAATTAATAATTTTTCTTCAAATTTTTACTCACCCGCATACAATTGATTAGCCAAACTGTCGTTCCTACAGAAGCGCGTGCCGCATATCATATTCTGAGTGGTGACGTTCGAGTAGTCCAGGTTCTCGGTGACCACGAAGTACACCGGCGGCCCGATGTTCAGGTACTTGTTCAGGTGCTGGAAGTACTTCAGCTGGAAGCTGTCCTGCGGCATCGACAGCTCCTGGTCCAGCCCGATGTCTATGTGTGGGGCCACCTGAAATAATAATAAAAACATCATAATACCAAACATACTTTCTTTCTTTCGTTCTTTCCATAGCTTCCGTAGCTCGTTAAGAAACATCTATTTATTTTTGTTTAGTTGAATGTAATGCATATAAAAAATGTTCGTAATACTAACTGCTAGATCACTAGCGATCCATGGAGTTAAGAGAAATTAGCTTAGTCAGATGATTAGTGATAATTTCTTGCGCGTTCACGTGTTTCGAAGGGTGTTTTAATGCTTCGATCTCGACAAAGACAAAGACTTTTATTAGCACAAATATGGGTGTTTACAAAAGGTGTTTTTATACATTTTGTTCGCCATATTTACCTACATGAGGTATGCAAATATTACAATAATTAAAAACTTAACTAATTACAAATTACAAACATAAAAATGTACATTGAAATAGTGTCATTTGTTTTATTATATGTATAGTACATTTATCTTTGTTTGTACCCATATTGCGCATTTTAGTTTATTTTATTTATTTTTCTATCTCGGTCGTTATCATCAGAAAACAATCGTTTAACCTTGTTAGAGGCTCTATGGGGGGGTTTGATAATATCCCGACAGCAGGTTGGTCACTAGCTCGCGTCTACACTAACTTGCATTGGAGTAGCGTAGTGGAGTAAGCTTCAGGGCTTGGGGAATGATCCGTGCCCAGCAGTGGGAGGCAAAAAGGGTGAGGGCCTGTTTTGTTGTTTGTTTGGGGCTAAGCGACACTCACCGCGACGGAGGAGCACAGCCACGCGAAGAAGATGATCATGACGGAGGCGCGCACCTCCCGCTTCATGAGGAAGGGAACGTACGCGCAGCGGAACACGCTGTGCAGCGCGCCCTCCGCTCCGGCGTTCTCGTCGCTCTTGGACCCCGACAGGCAGCATAGGACGTCGAATCTGTGACGATTGAATAACAAATATAAGACAAGGTTCCGGCGTGGTTCAGATTGTCTGTATATGTCCAGAGGCTGCTGTAATCACTTAACACCAGTGGCCTGTATATTCGTCTGCTGCTTTATTTCTAAAAAAATACTCAAAAAGCTGTCAGAATGTGAAAATGTATGCAAACGAGACATATAATCTATGCATTAGAGTTGAGCATAAAAGAACATGCTTAATGTGTATTGTTTTTATCATCAAAAACCTACGTCTATTTTTACCTGTTAGCATTCTGCCGATGCGTGTCGATGGCGAGTAGGGCCACGAAACACGTGACTTGCAGTAAGAAGTCCACCAGTAACGCCGCGCCCGCGTACAGAGCGAACGCGCGTACCGCCGGCATGTCACTCAAAGCTCCGAGGAAGAAGCACACCGACTCCGATACAGAGGTCAGGAACATCGATGGGCCCACTTGGCCTAGCCTGTAACAAGAAAATCAGGTTTTTAAAACTGTTCGTTACTGAGATAACACTTACTAAGGCAAACTTATGGCTAAGAAATATAATATTCAATTTGTAATGTAATAATCACTTAAGATACGTATTGGCAACCCAGTCTCGATTACTGTGATCTGGTTATTGTATTTTTCAAACAGCAACACTCTGTTTGCTGTGTCATGTATTGTACAATAATTCAATAAACTCTCGTTCGACAAAGCAAATCTTAAATTATTTACCACATCTGTTACCTGTGAAAGGTTGCCATAAGTTTTAGGCAAAACTAATATAAGGCGATATTTATGGCTAAGAAATATATTATTCAGCCATAGACTTTAGGCAAAACTAATATATATTGTTATTGAAAACAACTCATAAAATCCAAAACAATTTATTACACTGTTATATTAGGATTTTTCAAAAGTGAATCATGAGCACCAACCCATGTTCAGTCAGTTTGGTAGCCAACGCCGTAGTTAAAGTGTTGAGGGCCCCTCGGTAGGTTTTAAAATTTGCATCGCTCCCCTGTTGGTCCCCCTCATAATAATAACAAATCTCAAATGTTTTATTGCATTTTCTGCCACACACTTTTTTATATATTTCATACCGTACAGGAGAGATGGGGGAGTTAACACATCACATTTTTACACACTCCTAACTGTTATAGGTCGGTATATCTCGCACTCCTTGGAGCCAAATAGCCCTGGTATAAAATAAACAAACCACTCCCACCACCTACTTTGAAGTCAGTTAATATTTAAATAGAGATGACTAACGTCCTGCCGATGTGGTCGGCGACGGTCTCATCGGGCCGCCTTGGTTCGCGCTGGCTGGTCTGCACGAGGATGAAGATGTTGTCCACGCCCACCGCCAGCACCAGGAACGGGATCACCTCCACGATGATCAGCGTGGCCGCCACCTGCGCGTACCCGAACACGCCGATCGAACACACCACGGAAGCCAGCACTATCAGCACACCTACGAGGAAAAAAAACTTGTAGAAGTCATTACGCGTTTTTGCGTAAGGATCAATTCCCACTGAAAGAGCAGCGGCACGCAGCGGCTTTTTGAGGCAAAATATTGCAAATCATTTTGAATCTTATGTGTGTGATACATAGTTCATAGTTATTTGAATGTAAAGGAGAGAGCGAAAATTCTAGCGACTAGTCAAAAGAGGTTGCCCCTTGCGGCTCCGTGGTCCGTCACTTGCTCTTACCGCCGCTGCGTGCCACTGCTCTTTCAGTGAGAATTGACCCTAAATCGCTCACGAAAGTCGCACTATCGGCTAAACGCAGCGATTCAGCATCCAACACACACAACTCCGATCCCGCGTACAAATGGCAAAACGCGATGCGATTTGCGTGTGCATCGATGCTAATGTACACGCAAATCGACAATCGCCAATCAAAAAGTACCTAGTTGGTGCTGGCAGTATATGGGCACGGGCAAACACTCACAGGTTAGCTTAGCTTAGTCCCTGTAGCTTAGGGATTAAAAATAGAGCTACGGTATCTCCTGTCTGATCGTAAGTGGCGACTAAAAGAGCTTCCAGGGTTGAGGGCGGTGAGAGTGGGAGCTCGATCCGTCCAGCCAGCGACCCTGGGAAGGTCAGCGGTGTGTGCGTGCCGTGAGCATCTGAAGGTACAGGAGAGAACATCTGCTCTCCCGAAGATGAGCCCGTACGGGGCGCCGCGCGCGGAATACACCGGACGTTCCACTGGAGATCCTGGAGTCGTCCCCAAGCACAGAAGGAGACTACCAAGGGGGTTTTAGTGTGGTACAATTCCACATAAACCGGTATCCTCTCCCAAGGTACCAGGTACCTTTTGAAGATTTCCCCCGATACAAAAATAAAGCTTAGCTTATTCACTAAGCTTAACTTTCGCATTACTTCACGATGAAAGTTCGACTAAAATGTTGCACCATACTGCCATGAAATGTCAAAGGAAATTACTGCAACGCGCATAAAGGGCGTGCCATTTATTTCATGACCATTGATTGACGTGGCGGGTGGCGAAGACTATAATCTAAACATCTCATCTTTTTAAATCAACTACATAATATACATAAGCTTTTCTAAGCTCACACTGAATCAGATTCAGTTCCCTCTTAATTTAATTTTTAGTTGTACTTTAGGATTATTACTTCGCTTCATGCAAGATTGATCTATTTCTTCAGTGAGTGTAAAGTAGCAACTTACCACCAAGTCCAAGAGTGACTTTGCTGTCAATGAGCATTCGCGCGCAAGTTGTAAAGCGTCCGAGCGAGATAGCGATATACGCGAACATGATGAAATACGACACGAGAATGGTCGATACGTCCGACTGACTCCCCCGGTAAAGCTCATCTTCGATGGATCGTTCTGATGTGTAAGCGATGTCCATGTAAGAAGGCATTTCGTTTTCTGTGTAGTTCTTCATGAACGATATGAATTCTTCCTCCCATTCAAGTGCGGGTTTTAGCTGAAACAAAAATTAAAAAAAATATTTATTTGTTAAGATCGTTTGATATTAACTTATAGATTTTATTTACATTAGTGGAACAATGAGAGTAAAATTTAGAGAATGCTTTTACTCAACGAATAAGATGCTAGATATAGTGATAGAACTATTCTGTTTAGTACTTCTATTTTTTTAGAGAAACAGGGTCTTCTGCAATTTATGAAGCACTTCTTCACACCTTTGAAGTAGGTGGTATAAAAAGATTTTCCCTTGTGTGCTCTAAATAAGCATCTAAGATCCTGTGCATTTTTAACACCCCATTTCCATGAGTTATTTTATTTCCACTCGACTGTATCCCAGCCGCACGTGTACTGTAGGTTGGTCATTGACCTCAGGCCAGCTCCTGGCTATGTATTAGCTGGTTCGGTTAAACTAGTCGAGCAAGTACAAAGCCGATACCTTCTCCTTGTCGTGGTGGTTGTTGACGATGAAGGTGAGGATGAGCGCGGTGGCCTCGTGGAAGCGCGAGGTCTTGCTCAGCGTCTCTCCGGGAGTGAGGAAGCCGCCCAGCGCGATCGCCGGGAACATCGGCAGCCCGCTCGACGACAGGCACGAGAATGGGTTCCTGTACACAAGTAACGTAACATTAAGCACTCGTACAAAAAAAAGGAAATTTCGTCGAGATTTTGTCTGAGTGTATCTTACGTAAAATACTTTCATTTTCAATAAAATACAGGTCATTCCCAGAGTACTCACAATGTACACTTACAGAGCAACTGATTTAATATACGTAACATTTTAAGGAGAGTATATAATATGCACAATTTGCGTACTATAATGGAATATTTATGTTCAGATGCTGGTCTCGGATTTACTGTTAGACGCGAAAAAGATGTGCTGCGCTGGTCAGTTGGCTGCAACCCTTTTTGCGTCCCACTGCTGGGCACGGGTCTCTCCCTCTTAGTGGGGAGGCCTGGAGCTTACTCCACCACACTGCTCCAATGCGGGTTGGTGGCCAACTCGCTGTCGGATGTTCTCAAACCGCTCATAGGTCTCCGACAAGGTTTAACGACTGTTATCTATTGACAACAACCGGGACCGACGACTTAACGTTCCCTCCGAAGCACGGAAACGCGCATGAAATTATTTGCCACTAGCGGTCGCCCATCTCACACCCGACCGCGCCCGTTTGGCTTAGCTGCATAGACCGCTTGCGTTCTATGCTAGCCGCCGAGCCATGCGCGCTACAGTGAGTCAGTTAAATGACCAAAATAATGACGGTTACTTTAAACCGCGTTATTTGTATATTTTTTGAATTATAGTTATACCAAACAACGAGGACTGTGTTTGTGAGCGGCGAGAGTGGGAGCTCGAACCGTCCAGCCAGCGGCGCCGGGAAGGACGGTAGTTCGTGCGTACGTCGTAAGCACTTAAGGGTGGACTCATTTGGGGTACAGTATATTGAGAACACGAGTACGTTCTAGAGATTCTGGAGTCACAGAGCCCCACAGCAGGTTGTTGTGCGGTATAAATTTCCAATGACCCTGTATTTGTAGGTGGTAGAACTATTGTGGTTCGCCCGGGGAAGTATCACCGCTGCACCCACTTCTGCCGTGAACCAATTCTATATGGAAAGGTGCAGTTGCTGGCCACATTTACGTGAGGCGACCACCAGCCTCCGGAGTAGCAGCGCAACTGCATACAATCTCAGACAAGACTTACCTATGCTTGCTTGAGGTTGTATGTAGATGTCCATGGGCTGCAGCGACCACTTAACACCACGTGGCCGTGCTCGTCTGCTACTCCATTCAAATTAAAAAAAAAACCCAAGGTTTTGAGCTTTTTTTGAAGGTTTTCCCGTCGAGTTGTATAGAGGGAGTGTGGTGTAGTGGTGTAGCGGAGTAGCGGTGTAGGACTGACTTGGAGCAGGTGAGCACGTCCTGCAGGTACTCGTCGCCGTCGGCGGCTTCGTTGAAGGCGTCCTCGTCCTCCTTCCACCAGCCCAGCGCCGACTGCACGGTGCACTGCGCCGCCGTCACCGGCCCCACGAACGCCGAGTTGAGCGGCGCGTAGCAGATGTCCTCCAGGTGGGTGCCGTTGCCGCCCAGCGCTGCCGATAATCAACAGATTAGAAAGATAAAAGGAAAGAAAGAACCAAAATGATATTTATTTTATATAAGGTAGGGGCTATCCATAAATTACGTTACACGAAAATCGTAGTTTTTAGACCCCTCCCCCGTCCTTATCACAGTTGGTCACTATTGAGAAACTCCCCCTCCCAAGTGTGACATAACACATTCATTCCGTTTTACATCTAGAAATTATTAAATTAAAGAAAAATCATTTTATATCTATGGACTTTTAATAATTATCTAGATATTTGAATTTTTTTAGTGTGACGTCACAAATTTAGACCTCTTCCACCCATCAACAAGCAATGTCAATAATTCCCTCCCCCTCAACGTGTGACGTAATTTATGGACGGCCCCTTAGATGTAGCGTGTCATGTACTGAATATACCATCATGCAATTATCTATTTTAGTACAGATAGTATTGCTTATCTTAATGAATTTGCGCTCTTTTCTATCATGCCGGTATGATATTATGCCAGTTTAAAGTGGTTATGGAGATATATGCACATGCACATTGGCAATCAATGAGTCACCTCTGAGCAACAAGTGAAGTTACTATAGTTATCAGCAGGTAACAGTATTGAGTGTTCGACAGTTCCTTACACATCTTGGTGAACGTTTCAAAAAGACAATGTGCACGTGCTTACAACCTCACAACACAACAAATTAATGTCAGTATCAATGGCCAGTAATATTAATGATTTACATGACATGCTCTTAATAACAAACTATGATAAAGTATAACTGTGACAGAAAAGTATGGGAACATCTTAAGCTGTACGCTTACTCACCCATAATCCGTTTCTGAAGTCTCAGCACTTCAAGCATGAATGTATGATTGAAGACCGGCCCGAACACCCAGTTGACGTCATTGGAGTCCGTGTACTCGATGTTAGGGAGGCCTTTAGACGAGATGATGAGCATCTCGGTGCGGTAGAAGGGCTCAAAGTGAGAGTCAAAGTACTCTCGCTCCTGCCGCGAACGGGACGTGGGGGAGGCCCACAGCTCCACCGGGTTGGTGGTCACATACATCATGCTCATGCCGTACCCGAGTCCGACCACCACGCACACGCCTGCGAACAAGATTTTTTTATAAGTACAAGAAATTAAAAGAACGCCACAGAAACTAAAAGAAAACAAAGGCAAAAAGGTTTAAGAAATTTTATAAGAAAATTAACAACATAATATTTTAAGTAGATTATAATGAATCTATGATTTTTTTGAATTGGTGCAAAATCCATTCAGGTAATTTATCCAAATCATTTCAGATAAATTATCATGCTTTAGAAGTCCTGTCCTAAAAGTCCACTGCGGAGACCTATGAATACCTCCATTAACATTCGCTATTCCGTCCTGCTCTGACCCTCAGAATCCAGCGGTCTGTCTTCATTTTATCGTCAGTCCGTTTAGTTGGAGGGCGATGGGTGGGCGTCATTCGAGGACTTTTGATCCATACACTATGAGCAGCCCATTGCCACTTCAGCAACGATCATCATCATGGATAGTACCATAACCCACATAGACACAGAGGCCTAGTATGGGGCTATGAGTGTGACGGATTAATCAACACGAATAGAGACTTACCTAGAAACAGCACCAGCCAGGGCCGCGACGCCATCATGACGCCCCAGTGCTGGAAGAACTCCTCCATCTTGGTCTCGGTGGCGGCGCCCAGCTTCTCGAAGAAGGTTGCCTCGCCGACGCCGTCCGGCTGGTCCATCGACCATCCGGTGCCCGCGGCGTTCGTTGGCAACTCCGCATTCGTATCTGATGCGACACCTGGATATTAAACAATTTGTTGTAGGCTTAACGTTTACGAGTTAGACTATTTTCTGCGCATATAAGTAATAGCCAAGTATGGACGTAAAGTGCGTACACTAAATTTACTCATATTAATTATCACATGGTAAATGTAAGAATTTGTCCAAGAGATCTATGTTTATTAGCATACAAAACCAGGCGCAATATTTACCAGTCCCAATCAGAACGTTAAAAAATGTTAAGGAAGAAGAAAAAAATATTAATATGTATACGTGTATGAACACATACATTGATTTGATTGAGAGGATTTGACACAGGCCAGGTTGACCAAGTATAATAGTTGCCTAGAACATATAAAATGTAATGTATCTTCTTAGTCGTAGATAGCGACATTAGCAAAGGCTTGTACGTTATTATGTGCGCGCACTATCAGTATATTATTAAAAGAACATCAAAATACGAACTTATGAGCGCAGAAAATAAGCCTTATTTATAAAAGCTTTTATTTGCATCTTTTTAATTTACTTCAAATGTCATATACAAGATATAAATACTAAAACTGAAAATAATTTATCTCGGTGTCGTAGTAAAGTCAACTTAGTTACGTTTGCCTTGCCATAGTTCCCATATATTTTATATGCAGCTAAGATGACATTTTAAGTAAATCGAAAGACGCAAAGATATAAATTGTTTAAGCAAAAAGTTATTCTAAACACAAACAATACATAAAGCTCAACTATGATACACAGTAAAGTGTTATATGATGACGAATCGTCATTAGGTTGTTATATGGGGCAAAAACAGTACACACGATTCCTTTGTACTAACACAATCAAAAATGTCTGTATGGACATGAAACATTACAGACTACACAATGACAACGCCACATTTCTAAGAACTTTGCACTATGCTATTTTCATCTACCTAGTGATATGTCTAACTAACTGTATAATGTGGACATTACTGAACAACTTGCAAAGTTTTTTAGCAGCAAGCCAACCTATCTACACAAAACTTTTGAATGATATACCATACTATAAGGAGCACAAGTCCTTTATGAATGTATTTATAAGCATACATTACTGTTTTTAACTCTGAATTAATACTAAATGTACTTAAGTTTAATATTTATTTTTTGTCTAAAAAGAAAAAGAAAGAAAAGAAAAATAAAAAATATTCGTATAATGAATGTAATTTTTCCCGTTCATCGCTTTTAGGTGCCTGTCTAAAGTTTTATATGGGAATAGGTATAATAAAATATACAAAAATAAAAAAAAATTGTTCTTTATTAGTGTGATTTATTAGTTTATTAGTGTGATTGTAATGCATGAATTTAATATAATACATTCTAAAACATACACAAGCCATTTTGAATCAACATTCATGATTGTTAGTCACCAACATTCAAGAGTATGCTCAGAAAGAGAATAGGCGTGAATAGAAGAGTGAAGAGAATGTTGTTAGATGTGTGTCTAACTTTTGATTTATAAGTGGTTCTCATTATCATTACAAATGATCACATCTATTCTTTTTCTAAACAAAGTGTTTAAAAATTCTGAACGCTATAGCAGTATTGTAAATTAAACAGGATGCAATGCGTAGTGGCGTATGAGTTTATTGTGTAAAACGAAATCTGCAGGTAAAAAAAATATGGGAGGAATGTGATCGTTTGAAGGGCCAAAAAGTGCAAAGACTGTGGGAAGCCGAGAGTTTTGTTCTTCACTTCATTATTTTAATTGAATAAAAATAGTTTATTGCGGTTACCACAACTATAGTGGCAGGTGTCATGTTATGTATACATGCGTACTGGTGCGAGTCAGCGGGTGCATCGGGCTGATGTGGGAATTTTGGTGGAAAATAGATTAAGTGTAAATGGATGGGTGAAGTCCAAGAACAGATTTCATTGAAACTGGCAAAAAATTGATGCAAAAATTATACTTGACGCTGGCAGTATGCACAGAGTTTGCGATGCCATAATTGAAAAAAAAAAGAAAAAAAAATGGATGGGTATGTAGTAGTGGTGCGGTTACAGGCGGTGCCTACGTGGCTACGTGTGTACGTGCGATGTGGTGTGGTGTGGTGTGTGGAGCGGATACGTACTGGAGCGGTGCGAGTGCAGCGGGCTGGTCTCGGGGCCGCCGCCGCGCCGCGCCGCGCCGCGCGCCCACCCGTCTGTCCCAAGCACCGGGTTAGACACCGAGACCGAACACACCCGAACGTACCCGAACGTACCCGAACGCTCAGTGGATACTGCGTCTTAGTGCGTTGTACTACTGCTACAGCATTACCCAACCAGAATATTGGCTTTTTGAACAACAAAAGGACGTGCATTTAACTTTTTAAGGGGTTATAGATAAAGTAAAAGCTCTTTATTCGCGTTTTCATTATTCGCTGGTAAAAAAAATTGCAACCTCCTGTATTCAAAACATCACTAAATTCCTTCAATTTTTGCGTAGAATTAATAATTAATCAACAAATTAATTATATTTAGCATTAGATGGAATATATCCCCTAATATTCACATACTAATTACCATTCCATATTAGCGGTTTCCATTTTCGGGGCATATTTTATAGAGCGTATACCTACCCCTCGAATAACGAGCTTTTACTGTATAGGTTTGAAATTTACTATCGCTCTGCTTCATCAGTTTTATAATTACGACGGTACTTCAGTGTACATATTCAACAATGAAATTGTGAAAAAATATTGAGTAATAGAACAAAATACAATAAAAACGCAGTATCCACTAAACGTACATTGATAGTAAAAAAACCTTTCTAAACCATTATTATTGTCCAATATACAGATAGATAAAAACTGATCTAGAAATAGTAAATTAATATAAAAAATAAATAAATTTAGCCTACTGTTTAAACCAATATGCGTTAATGTTAATAAATGAATCCTGTTTTTGAAAAGGTAATAAACACTGAGAATGTCCAAATAATTTTGTTGGTACGCAAATTCGAAGCTAATTTAAAGGTTTTATATCCATAGCTTTAACTTGATATTTTGGTACTCATTTACTAAAAAAAACAATTGGGATTCAGAGTGATATAGATAGATAGTTATTATCTTATTAAATATTAAAAACTGCAATCAAATAATGTTCAAAAGTAACATAAGTGTGTTCCAACCACCAAGTTTTGTAAAAGTCATTCATTGAAATATTAAGAAAGATTATTTGAAAAGATGATTCACTAATAGAAGCAATATACATAATTATCGTTAAATTATACAAAAGTGAAGTATTGGATTGTGAAACATATTTATAAACATGCAGTATTCATATAAAGCTTAACATAATATGGTCAATAGTCATCTTGACAACTTATACCTTATAACAAAACCTACAGGACTTTGTACTCTTTTCTTCACTATAATTATAATAAGTAACCTAATACAACTGACTATAAAGACAATTGTATTAATATGACTTTGTACTCTTTTCTTCACTATAATTATAATAAGTAACCTAATACAACTGACTATAAAGACATTTGTATTAATATAGGGTTTAAATAAATCAATTGGCTGCAACCCTTTTTGAGTCCCACTGCTGGGCACGGGTTACTATTACTATTATTAGGGAGGCCTGAAGCTTACTCCACCACGCTGCTCCAATGCGGGTTGGTGGAGAATAAATCAATTATTGAGTACCTATCAATTCATTCTGCTTGTTTACAAATCAGAAGTGACCATAACGTTAACTTTGGATTGGATGAAGCACTTATACAAAAATTACCACAGTTTAGTAGTTATGACGTACTATACGTATTTTCTTTTTGATATGAACTAAAAGTACCTTTCTGAGGGAAACACGAGTGCGTTTTTGCTGCCAAGGATATCTACATAGCACTTCCAAGTAAGGTCAAGTAGTCTATGGTCGCATACAGATTATTAGATATGTTTTCTTAAAAAGCAGCGATGGCCTAGTGGCTGGACAGACTATGTTGGGGTCAAACATAGTGGGGGTTCAAAGCACGGCGCGCACCACTAAGAAATTTGTTATGTGTATATTTATTGGTCGTGCCCAGTTATTAACACACCGTGGTGGATTGTCATATCCATTATCTGCATATCGCCCAGGAAGTCTGTCACCATGTCTATTAACCACACCTGATTAACATGATAGAGTGTCATCATGTCCTTGAGTTGGTCCATGTAAGTGTCCGGTTACTATAGTAACTATATGGTCCACCATACTTTTTTTTTATTTGAATGAGGCCACTTCAAACAATCTCAAGGAAGCATAAGCCTGTGGTTGTAAGCTTGTTTTGTATGTTACTTTTTAAATTTTGGTGTACAATAAAACATATTATTTGTATTTGTATGCAGTTGCGCTGCCAATCCGGAGGCTGATGGTCGCCTCGCGTAAGTCTGGCCGGCAAATGCGCCTTTCTAAACACAATATTTGATCACGCAGAAATGGATGCAGCGGTGTTACTTCCACGGGCGAACCATTAAAGTACAATCACTTATTGAGTTTGACTTGAGTTGATCCATGTAAGTGTCTGGTATTGATCTGTCATCCTGTTCCATCACTAGGCCAGCGCGGTAGACTACTTCCTATATACCTGTCAATGTGCCGTGTCTCAGTCCCTATAGGGAAGCACACACTGTAGACACTCACCGACAGCGCCGTCCGGCTGGTTGCAGCAGAAGACGCCGCCCAGGAAGAGCGTGGTGAAGATGACGAAGACGATGGCCATGACGACGGCGTACCCGTCCGCGCCGCTGATGGTGAAGGGGCGCGCGGGCGGCGGCAGCGCGGGCGGCGCGGGGCACGACGCCGCGCAGTCCAGGCACGAGCACCCGGGCAGGCCCTGACACCACACACACTCACATGTTTCACTCTCGATTTTTTAAATTCAGTGGCTTAGAATAAGTACTCATAGAATGAGTGCACCCGGGCAGGCACTGACACCACACACACTCACATGTTTCACTCTGGATTTTTTAAATTCAGTGGCTTAGAATAAGTGCTCATAGAATGAGTGTCTTCATATAAGCGAGCTGTCAAAATTGAAGCACTAAATACAAACACATTATGTCACATCTGACAAACAAAATATTTAGATTTTGACCAAATTAACTATAAAATACCACAAAATATTGTAAAGTTAAGTGTGAAAAGTTATGTTATTAGACTTCTTTTGTTTTTCAAAAGTGTTGTGACACAATTTAATAGCACACCAATCTTACGGAGCGGTCCGGCGTTTGGTGCCATTAATGGCACCAATTAACATGCTTCATTTTGGGCACGCGAACTTTGTTTCTATAATGTAATTATTCTAAGTTCAGTGGTGTAACAGACGATGGATGCAGGCGTGGTATTTTGTGGATGCTGCAGCCTATAGACATCCCTACACAACTTCTCATACAAGATTAGTGTTGCCTGAGGTAATAGAAAGTTGCGCTGTTATCCCGAAGACTGACGTTGCATCCTGTCAGTCCAGTCGAGCAACCGCGTCTTTCCACTGAAAGACAATGGAATTTTGCTTCAGAGCTTTTGATCTAAAAAACGCTTGAGGACTTCAACCTCGACAGTGCGCCGTTTTAAGACATTTTACATTGTAAGCTTACATTAATTCTCACATTTGGTACAGGCCCTCGTGGGCGGGCTGTAGGGGTGAAGCCGTCAGCGTCGTCGTCGTCGAGGCACTTCTGCTTTACCGAGGCAGTTCAACCACTTACTCTTATGTACACTTACATTGATTCTCTCATTACAGGCGGTGGTGGGCGGGCTGTAGGGCGTGAAGCCGTCGGCGTTGGCGTCGTCGATGTAGTTGATCTGGAAGGGCACCTGCGGAACCTCCGCATTGCCGAGGAAGTCGAACCAGCGCTTAGGCGTGCAGCTTGTAGAGCCCCACTCGCCGCACATCATGTCTAACACCACTTGATTCGTAGACGGCATTTGAACCTGCAACGTTTAAACAGTATTCAGGTTTAAGAACTTCATTTTTCATAAAACGGATTCGTCACGTGCGCTTTTTATTTTGTACTAGTCTTCCTCCAGCGGCTTCGCCCGCATGGACCCGTTTTAAAGGTTCCTATAGGATGAAAATCATTCTGTGCTTTCCCAAGGTTCACTCTATCTGTTCCGAATTTCATTAAAATCGGTTCAGTAGTTTAAACGAGAAAGCGTAGCAGACAGACAGACAGACAGAGTTACTTACGTACAGAGTTATTAGTTTGGATAGTTGGGATATGCAATATTAGGTTTAAAGATATGATTTTCCCATTCACTAATAATGATAAATTAAAACTAAACAAAACAGAAGGTCCAAATTCACTACCAAAAAGTAAGAAAGAGTATAGCTCGTATCACTTATTTTATCGTACATTACACGAAGCGAAATTATTTAAGTAAGTTTTTTTTAGTATAACAAATTTCTGATGGCATTATTTACAATTTTTTGATAATATTTTACAATTTTAAATGAAAATACAACAATAACAATTACCTACTAAGTAAAGAGATTTGTATTTAAAAAGAGTATCTGCAGACACGATAAGAAAGTTCGTTATCACATGAAGCACATTTCATTGTACTTTTATCGCAGTACTGTGGGCATACCACGATTGGATCGCACTTCATTTACTAGGTAACTTTAGCTAGTTACCTGCTGGTAGCAGTAGTTACCTGATTCTTAGCTCAGATGTGATTTACTGATTGACAACACACAGAAACAATGTACCAGTGCATAAGTACATACACGGTCACAACCGCAGCAAACCAACATTAGTAAGATGAAAGAGCAGTACTGTAACTCTAATTAATACTGAAAATGCGTATAATATTGTTCAGATGTATACAGTTAAAAATGCACAGTACAAGTCCCTTTTTTTTGGTATCGGGGGGGAAACCTTCAAAAGGTACCCAGCACCTTGGGAGAGGACACCGGGTTATGTGGGATTTGAATCTCACTAAAATCCCCTCGGTGGCCTTCCTCTGCGTTTGGGGAGGACTCCGGGATCTCAAATGGAACGCACCGGTGTCCTCCATACGCGACGCCCTGGAACGGGCCCATCTTTGGGAGAGCAGATGTGATCTCCTGCACCTTCCGATGCTTACGGCGGCATGCAGCCACGCACACACCGCCGTCCTTCCCGGGGCTGCTGGCTGGACGGGTCGAGCTCCCACTCTCACCGCCCGCAGCCCCGGAAGCCCCCTTATAGTAGCCTCTTACGATCAGGCAGGGGATACCGTAGCTCTATTCTTAATCTCGAAGCTACAGGGACTACAGTACAAGTCCCTACCGATAACTTTAATCACGTCTTTCTATTCTGCCACTTAACCTTCTATTCATTTCATCATCGTTATCCACCACGCACAACGAAAGTTAGTAATACCAATTCAATAGTCAAAATGAAAATAGAATTACCTGTGCACACGAGTTAAATGTCGCCTCTTTGTAGTTATCACTGAGGTGGTAGTCTATCTCAGTTATCCGTTTGTGGGTGGCTGAAAGAGAACATAATTTATTAGACTGAATTTTGATAATATTTTAAAATAGATACAGGTATGTGACTGATGTGCTTAAAGAAGTTGTCGAAGCAGCTGGGACATGGCGACATAAATGCCCATAGCTTCTATTAGCGTTATAATAGAACACTCACCATTAAACTGTTCGACACCGACAGCCTTCAAGAAGTCGCTCTGCTGCGGCGAGCAGGTCATCGCGCAGATGTGCTTCAAGAAGTTGTTGAAGCAGTGTGGACACCGCGAGAGGAAGTTCCTGACGGGCGCGATGCTGGTGTCCAGGTTGTGTAGTTGATTCTCGTCGCAGCACGACACCGAGTCGGCTGCAATTTCCGGACAGTATTTCTCCAGGATCGTCTGTAACAAGATATAATACAGTTTTTAATATCAATGTTACTTGACATGACGACATGCTGCAATGGTTGAACGGAGACATAAAAATTTCAATGAGTCTAAATTTTGTTCTCAGTCTGTGTCTGTCTTTGCGTGTATCCATAGTACCCACGACACTCCCCTAGGGTGGGGGATAAGAGTGTTATTTACTTTAAACATATTATATTTCGTATTGCTGCAAAATAACGTAACGCCTTAAGTTAAACACTAAACAGTTTGAGCTACGTCATAATATGACAAGAGAAATCAGAAATATTTGAAACTAGCTGTGCCCGCGACGTCGTCCGCGTGTATAAAGACTTTTATAAAATGGATTGATTAAAAATTAAAGATTATTTATTTGCATTGAATAAGTAGTAGGTAGATTATTCTTACATTATAGTGAAATCACTTATAATACAATGTTCATATGTTCAGAAGAAACCTAATGTATTTTTTCTAAATCCTTCAAACCTAAAACAGTAAGGAATGCACTTTTCTCACGTTTCGCTTTTCTCGCGCAATCAGATTCTCTTTACAAATATGTAGGTACCTCGTTTATTAAAGTTAAGAGATACTGCTGTGCCCGTGGCTTCATCTATGTTAAAAATAGTATCTTTAGTAAATTGGGTGAATTTATACTGCAAAGAATGTATAGACTCATTCTATATACATAGCTTTAACCTACTGCAGAAAAGAGGTGCACTATACAACTACTTGTAGTTGGGAGATAAAATTTCTAAACATACACGTGCTTAGGATTAAACAATCGGAAAAATAATTGTAAGGTCAATTAATAAACTATAGGTTTAAAACTTGCGGACAGCAGTTTGGTCATAAGTCATAACTCATATAACATTGTGAAAACTAAAGCAGAAGGCAGGGTCTCTACACAGTGTGCTATCTGTATTTGGAAATAAAGAATATTTTTATAAAGAATCTTTAAATAATCCTTTAATATCTCCATCAATCAACGTGTGTGGATGAGCCCTCAGCCCATACGCAATAAAGAGACGCAAAAAATGAGTTAAGTTATCATTGGTCCAATTAACAATGTTCAGCATCGTACGTATACCTACCCAACGATGGGACAACCCGCGTGGCGCAATGTTTACCATGCCGGACTGCTAATCGAACTGTCCCGGGTTAGAATCCGGGCGAAGCAGAAATTTCAATGATGAGTTTAAACTGTTCTCGGTCTGGGTGGTTGTGTTTCTGTCTCTATGTGTGTTCATGGCACCCACGACACAGGGTATATCTACCCTAATGTGAGGTTATACGTGAGAAATGTTTTTTTTTTACACTATGTACTTACTTTTATTAGACTTAAGGCTTTTATTTGAAATTATCTCCATCGAATCACTTTGGAGAAGAAATGAATATTGCTCAATAACGCCATCTACCGTATGACATGTAAACTTTGTGGTTGATAAATCGAATGTCAAATTACCAAATAGGTAGATATTGAGATTAACAGTTGGTTCACTAAAAGTTTAACTATTCGTCACCTAGATGTCTGCAGTAGTCTCGTTTTGTTAAGGCTTTGTACATTCTGTATGAAGGTTTAGATTCCGTATCTTACAACCTTAATGCTGGATGCATTGAGATTGTAAGATTTGGATTTCGGTTCATCGGAGCTAGAGGCCTCCTCAATATTGGGAGAGCTCCATGCTCAGCAGTGGAATGCTAAAAAGGTTGCAGCTTGATATAATGTAGCGATAATAATCGTTTCAGCTGCAGCCTGTTCATAATCTTCCACCCCAAAAGAAGACTAATAAGCTGAGCAACTAACTCAATGGAGCCTGTGATGTAAGGTTCGGCGGCGGTAAGGCTCGCGATGCGCTTATTAGGTACCTATAGTCTAGCCATTCTCGGCCAACGAAAGAAAATACAGTAAGCTGATCTAAGTATATTTAATATAGTCGACAATATTAGTGAGAGTTCAAAATAATTTTAAATAACAAAATAAACTTAAATTTAAACTTTTATTTATGGTTTTGAATAGGCTGTTACCGAAACTTTCATACAAATTCCCCAAAGTGCCTTTTAAGTTTATGTCGCGTATTGTGTAAATGAACATAACTTTTTTGTTTATCACCTGATTGATATGAAATACACACTAATGTTACGGAAATTCATTCAACAATATATCAGTAAACACATCATTCAAAGAAGGGAAAAGAATTTGAGAATGAAATATTAAGTTAAGGTTAATTATTGTACGCTTGAGATACCAACTTTCGAATCTATTTTATTTGCTATTGAGGGGTAGTTTTGAAAAAAGCTTATTTAGAATTCTTACTATGTTAGTAAAGATTACAAATACAAAATTATAAGTATATTACTCTGCACAAAAATATTCTGTACATCAAGTTTCGACACTCAATTTTCAAAGAGTTTCAAAGAAAATTGACATTTAAAGGGTGAATTTCGGGAAATGCTGAAACACGTATTCTTTTATTTTGGTTAGAAAATATTTATACCAAATTTCAAGAATATTTACTGAAAAAATCCAAGTTTTGCATACAAATTTTCATCGCTCATTTCACACCCTTAAAGGGTGATTTTTAAAATTATCTATAGCCTAAATGTTAGCGAGGACCAATATATATAAAACAAAAAAAGTTTCATCAAAATCCGTCTAGTAGTTTTTGCGTGAAAAGCTAACAACAGACAGACAGACAGACAGACAGACAGACAGACAGACAATAATTTCAAAACTTATATTTTTAGCTTCTGTTACTTATAAAAAGACCCCTAGAAGTATTTTTTTAAATTTATATGCAATGTACAGAATTGACCCTGCTTACAGTTTTATTATATGTATAGATGAAAATTCTTGCACAGCACGTGCTTACACTATTTATGTATTTATGTACACTTAAAATAATTTCAATTAGTATTAAGATCAGAACACTGAATAACAACAATTAACTTATGATAGCCTAATTAAAAGGTTACGATTGAAGCAATAAAAAATGATCCCTATTGCCATCCAAACGACCCAATGACTCATGAAGTCATGAAACATCCGAGTGTTATCTCAGTGTAGCGAGATAAAAGACAACCTTTGTTTAGTCGGAAATCTTAGCGAGGTAACTCATAGGTTATCGACTTACACAATAAAGGCCTTATGCGAGATGAATCTGAATGTAACTTCTTAAAAAAATATTTATTTGTCTGTGCTTACTTTTAAAACAGTGCATGGTGTCAGTCTACATTAAGGCAGTTTTAAATTGCAAATAGCTAGATACAGTAGTGCGAATGATTTGCGCAAAATTTGTATAAACTATTTGAAAAAATTTCGCTGTCCCTATGTAAAAGGGTTCGCACCCTCGGGCGAGGTAAGAACAACAACTGCTTTTCTATCTTAGTAAAAGTTGTCCAAATCAAAACGGTAGCTAGGTTTTTGTGCGCCCCTGGGAAGATTTTAAGCCCGCTTTTGAAGATCTCCCCGTTGAAATAACTAGGTAAGTATGGCATTCCTCCCGTCCCGTAGGTCTGCACGTCTTTTTTGTATTGGGGGAGAACCTTCAAAAGGTACCCGGCACCTTGGGAGAGGATCCCTGGTTATGTTGGATTTGACCACACTAAAACCCGCTGCCCTGCCTCTGCGCTTGGGGAGGACTCCGGGATCTCCAGTGAAACGCACCGGTGTCCTACACGCGCGGCGCCCTGGAACGGGCCCATCTTTGGGAGAGCAGATATGCTCTCCTGCACCTTCCGATGCTTACGGCGGCATGCGGCCACGCACACACCAGGTCGGTACGCCTGGAGCTGGTCTGAATTCGAGGTCCAGTCCCCATCTGTTCACTTCAAAACCTTACTCAGTAATCTAAAAGGCATTTTCGCAAACTTAAAAGGCAAATTTTGTACATACAAAAATTGTAGGCTACAAAAATAAATTATCAAAAATGGAAAATAAAGAGGGACACAGATGATTCAATTATCTTTGCTTGTAGGGAAGTCCGCCCAATGTTTCGACATTTCCTCTCTAATCACGGTTATTCGAGTAAGAAGCACATGTTACCCGCATACATTGTATGTATGGATTAACGACGGTTGACCATACCCTCATGGGATTCGATTTATTCTAATCGTAATTCAGATTAATGGGTGCTTAACACGCGAACCCGCATCAAACTTTATAGTGGTCAAGGTCACACCATGCAGTAGATTAAAAAATCGGTAATCTTTGGTAGTCTTCTTTTATCGGCCGATAAAATATGTGCAGTACTAACTTTTGTAATAATAAATATGAAATTGTCGCATCAATAATAAAACCCGTAAGTAAATATTTATGTCTCAAAAGAATACAAAGAAAAGGAAAAGTAACAAATCGATCCCACCAAAACATTCTGTAAAAAACTAGCCAAGTCTCGATGGAGCTGCTTGTTTATCTCTAAAAAGTAATGAAATCTAGAGAAAGTCGTGCCAAGTCTAAGGTTCCTTACTGCGATTTCTTTATTATTATAGTTAACGTTGTGTGACTTGGCCGTTGAACATTCTTTTTGTTTACACGTAATGTTATATCTGTTTTAACTACCTATGTTCATGTACGTACCATGTATGTACCATGTTAAGCGAGATAATAGCCCATACTGGTATTGGTAATTGGACGCTAGTGTCTCATTTTAGGCTGTTGTTGATTGTGCTCACTTCTTTTTGGAGCGTCAAATCGACCACCGATCTAACATAAAATAACACTTGTGTATCCTTCAACGGCCAAGTCACACAACATTAACTATAATAATAAAGAAATCGCAGTAAGGAACCTTAGACTTGGCACGACTTTCTCTAGATTTCATTACTTTTTAGAGATAAACAAGCAGCTCCATCGAGACTTGGCTAGTTTTTTACAGAATGTTTTGGTGGGATTTCACTTCTTTTTGTAGAAACGTGGGCATATTGATTTATTTTATTAGATTTTCTTATTTGACACAGTTTTTTTCTTTTTATTCGAAGTACTGCCTAACTGTAAATTAAACCTAGAAAACTAAGAGTACTAAATAAGTAACAATTAAATAAAGCATTCAATTAAAACTTCTTTCAAATATAATAATTAAGTAATAATCAGTAATACGTCACTAATCTATACGTTATAATAACAACCTGCTAATTAAGAGCATGCATAAAAAAGGAGTAGGTATTGTAATTGAATATGTTTCATTTTGTAGAAACGACTGGAGAATAGTTTTTACATAATCTGAATTTTCATTATATTTACTAAGTTTTTATGCAACAGAAAACACGATGCCATAAAATTTTCTCGATAGATTTATTATTCAAAATTAGGACAATATTTTCAATTTTTATGTCAAAACGAGTTTGAATGTAAGTATTTATCATTATTTTTTTACAACAAGCTAATATTATTATAAAGCTTTCTATGCAAACAGTTTTCTATGTTTTGTTTTAGTTTTTTAACGAAAAATGTTTTTCGATTTGGCGCTTACGACATTCAAAATAAGATGATGCTTTCTTTTCCTCGCGAGCGCTGAAGTAACGCATGCTATCACTCTCTTCTCTTCGCCACTCCCATCCCACCATGAATCATGATACCACCCGTGACCACTGTCAACGATGGACGCGTACTTTTTACTTACTTATGCCCGAATCGCCCGCGAAATACGAAAATTTCAAATTTTATTTAATTTTGTTTAGTTTTTGAAAATATATTTTGTTTCTTAGTAAGTAAGTATTAGGTATAAGTTATTATTTTTAGTAAGAATTAGGTAATTTTAAAGTTTAGAAAATGGGAAATAAAAGTAAAAATAAATTATCAAAACGGAAATATTTACAATTCAAACGACAGCAAATAGCTTATATGAACGAAGAAAAAAGGTAAGTAGAACTCTTGCACTTGTATATTTAGTTAGAAACAATACCCGATATATTGATTACATCGATAATCGATTTACAATAATTTTATTCGTAATATATTTTATTTTAGGCTAGCTGTCTATTTATGAGCAAAGAATATTTAGGTTACTCGGTAGTCACACTTGGTCCTTATTTCACGATTTGGAAAGTAGCGTCTGTAGTCAAGTTTTTGAAGTCTTGTTTCACTCACGTTTGTAATACGACTCAGGTTCGATCCCCAGCGTAGCATATGTTTTTTATATTATATAAATTTATGCTTTTTTTTACTATTTTAAAATTACAAATAATTTTTACAATAAAAAAGCTTATAAAAAGACAGACTGAAAACATAAATATTTGAAATTCTTACGGCCAAAAAATGTCTACATGAACAAAAGAAAAGTACGTATAACGTAAGTAACCTAGGTACAAAGCTATGATTCATTATATACTTTAGGTGTTTATTTTTTTACACCGTAATCAATTTTGTTTCATAAATAAAAACCTACAATAACACTGCCCCTATATACCTATATCGACTCAGTCGATAGACTGACGACAACGAGAAATCCTTACGTAATGTGTAGCCATACTGATCCTTTATTTCACTTATTGTAAAGTAGTGAGCGTAGCTCGTAATAAAATCTCGTGCATTACGTCGGAATGTCCTGGGTTCGATTCCCACTTGTATAGTTTTTGTAAAATTAGTCCTCAACCACAAATATATTTTTTACAGTGAAAACGTTTTTCCGTTTCTGATTCATTAAATAAGTGAACAAAATTGTGAATTTATTTTAAGTATCGATTTTTTTACTCTACTTATAATTTTACATATGAGCTGCGGCCCACTGTACAATCGTAGAACAGTCGAAGCTGTACATTCGTATTTTTTGCAATGTATAAGTACTGTAGGTACTAAGTACTTATAATAAATATCAGCAAAGGTGACGAATTACTAATTTTTTTTAATTTATCTTTGTCTATCTATGTGTATATCTGTTTGCCTGTGCGCGCATCACGCAAAAGCTACTAAACCGATTTATTGAAATTTGGTGTGCAGCTTCATAATTAGCCGGGTCAACATTTAGGATTTTATTTATACCGGGAAAGTGTAAGGATAATAAAACAACTGCCACAAATCTGAAATCCACATGGACGAAATCGCGGGCAGAAGTCAAGTCTCCGCGTTGCTGATATATTATACGTATTTGTTCAAAACTTTGTTACTAAATGACATTGTTGCAAGACAGTTATTTGAGCTTCTTCGTTGTATCAGAGCTTCTTCGTTGTTCCGCTAGGTGACGCTGGCTCGTAATTTAGAAATCAACTTATTTTTACTTAAAATCACCGATAGATGGCGAATCCCCGCAAGGGGAGTATGACCCCGCCGCAGGGTAGAAAGACAGTTATTTGAGCTTCTTCGTTGTATCAGAGCTTCTTCGTTGTTCCGCTAGGTGACGCTGGCTCGTAATTTAGAAATCAACTTATTTTTACTTAAAGTCACCGATAGATGGCGAATCCCCGCAAGGGGAGCATGACCCCGCCGCAGGGTAGAGGCGTGGCTTGTGATTAGGTATTTCGCATTGATGCATGCCCTAAACCTTAGCAAACCTCACGAAATAATAAGCGAAATCAACAAAATGCAAATAATCCCTCCTAATCCATAGCAAACGTTTTCAAGCGCAGTAGAAGAATGTCGTAAACGAGTCGACTGTAACGCGGCCGCAAGCGCGTTTTAATATGCAGTCAGCGCCATCTAGCGACATCTGCGGGTATCACCGCCACTCTTAGTCCAATGCATTATATTTTGACCAAATGAGCGAAATTAAAAGTTTAGTGTAATTTGTTTATTTAATTTACCTATGTAATGTTCGAGTAGAATAAAGTTAATCGTTCGACTGTTTCTTCTTGTATACTTGTAAGTATAAGTATAAAAGCCAATCTTGTCTTATCCAGAGTTTTCCTTTAATTTTATTTATATGCGTATTAAAAGCAGAAGGGGAGGCATTCGCCTAGCATTGGGACGCAATAGGCTAGATTAAATTAGATATTAATAAAAAAAAACTCAAAGAAAATAATACTGAACCTACTCAATCTATACAAACTATAAACATACCGTTAACTCTTTATCTTTATTATTAGACAAGTGTTAATTATTAATATTAATAATTACATAATAAAATCAATGAACTTTCTACCAAAGGAATTACCTACTGTCCTGCCTCCTGGAGGACTCGAGGAGAGGGGGTTGAGGTTCGAAAAAACTTCGGGTCACTTATTCTCGGAGTCGAAGAAAGGATGTGACTTCGAGCCCCATTTATTTGCGATTGCTTTAAAAATTTTCATACACTGGGTCTTATATACAAGTTTGACAATCCACCCTTCAAACAAATAACAATGTCGATAATTATGAAAGACCTCTATAAAAATTTCGTGAATAATGTTAATGCTTTCTTGGTCGAATGGTTACGAAAGCCGACTACGGAGCTGGAGACCCGGGTTCAAATCTCAAGTAGGCAAGCTGCAATTTTAATTTTTTGTGACAATTTTTTTTTAATTGGTAGCTAGGTATTTCAAAAGGATTTGTAAAGTAACACTAAGTCAATGAATGTTTTGCTTAAAAATAAACCAAGTAAATAAATTGTATTATTCCGAGCAACGCTGGACGCCCCCAGGTACTATCTAACTAAATAAACAAAATTTTGCTTTCGCTTAACTTCGGAACTAAATGACCTACAGACTTGTAATTTTGGATTTTAAGTATGTGATTATAGCTTACTGGATGATGAAAATTTCAGCGCTCTGGTCTTATCCAGAGGTTCTCTAATAGGGGCCTGAAAATGTGGCGAAATGGTTCTAGTAAAGGATGGACCAAGAGTACTAAATAATCCTAGTTATCCTAGTTTTTATAGTTTTCCCTTTATGTGGCCATTAAACCCTAACTCTGTACCAAATTTCAGCTCTCTGAGTTTATGGGAAGTACTAGTTCTATTTTGATTTTATGAGTGAGGTGAGTGTCGTAAATGCGAACGAAAATGCGAAACTTTGCTTTCGCTTAACTTCGGAACTAAATGACCTACAGACTTGTAATTTTGGATTTTAAGTATGTGATTATAGCTTACTGGATGATGAAAATTTCAGCGCTCTGGTCTTATCCAGAGCTTCTCTAATAGGGGCCTGAAAATGTGGCGAAATGGTTCTAGTAAGGGATGGACCAAGAGTACTAAATAATCCTAGTTATCCTAGTTTTTATAGTTTTCCCTTTATGTGGCCATTAAACCCTAACTCTGTACCAAATTTCAGCTCTCTGAGTTTATGGGAAGTACTAGTTCTATTTTGATTTTATGAGTGAGGTGAGTGTCGTAAATGCGAACGAAAATGCGAAACTTTGCTTTCGCTTATCAGCGGAACTAAATGACCTACAGACTTGAAATTTTGGATTTTAAGTATGTGTTTATAGCTTACTGGATGATGAAAATTTCAGCTCTCTGGTCTTATCCAGAGGTTCTCTAATAGGGGCCTGAAAATGTGGCGAAATGGTTCCAGTAAAGGATGGACCAAGAGTACTAAATAATCCTAGTTATCCTAGTTTTTATAGTTTTCCCTTTATGTGGCCATTAAACCCTAACTCTGTACCAAATTTCAGCTCTCTGAGTTTATGGGAAGTACTAGTTCTATTTTGATGATCCATGAGTGAGTGAGTGTCGTAAATGCGAAACTTTGCGTTCGCTTAGCTTCGGAACTAAATAACCTACAGACTTGAAATTTTGTATTTTAAGTATGTGATTATAGCTTACTGGATGATGAAAATTTCAGCGCTCTAGTCTTATCCAGAGGTTCTCAAATAGGGGCCTGAAAATGCGGCGAAATGGTTCCAGTAAAGGATGGTACGGCAGTGTTTGCTTTGCGCTCGACTTGGCGGGGCACTGACGTGCCATCCCGATGGGCAAGTCGTGCAGAAAAATATCTCATAATATTTTTCTGCACGTGTTAGATTATAAATGATACTATCATTTCGTTATCATATCATACTCGTAGATTACTACGAGTGATAAATGATAATAGTTCAACAGCATAACGTAAAATCCCAAAGGTCTTTGTTTTGTACCACTTTGGCAACAGTAAATGACTATCAGTAAAAGTTACAATAAAATAATAATATGATATAGGCTAGAGCATCAAGGTATGACAGGTATGACACCCGTCAGAGAGGAGTGGCCTTTACGGGCGAACCCCTCGTCCCAACGTCCATGCACAATGTGCCTTCTAGTTATCCATACTAATATTGTAAATTCGAAAGTAACTCTGTCTGTCTGTCTGTCTGCTACTCTTTCACGCTTAAACCACTGAACCAATTTAGATTAAATTTGGCATAAACATAGAAAGGACGTTGAGAAAGAACATAGGCTACTTTTTGCCGCGGGAAAATATCTCATTCCCACGGGAAGCAAATGAAATGAATAAAATGCACCGTGTAGTGTTATAAATACACTACATATTATTACTTACTTCATTCACGTCCGTTATCATATTTTATAACTTATATTCTTTGGTTTTATTCTTATACTTTGCTTTTTCTAATTATTTCTTTACAAAATTATTTACTTTCTGTGTTTGTTTATTTACATTTTGACGAAACTATCAAAATTGTCATGTCTGTCTATGTTTCAATTTTTTTTTAAATTCATTTTACGGCAATGTATAAAAATCTTTTTAGCCATTCAATATTAAATGAAAAGAAAAAAAAATATGTGTCTTATTTAATTTTATAGATTAATAAAGTAGGTATAGTATTGTCTTTGGCTTATTCATGTTTTTTGTATTATAATTATTATAAATTGTTATTTTTAAATAATAAATGTTCTTATTGCTGTTCGTTAGTCTGGCTAAAAATCAAGAACGGCTGGACCGATGTGGAAATGAAATGAAATATGAAATGAAATGAAATATTCTTTATTCACTGTATGGTTCATTTACAAACTCTTAGTGAACGTTTTTTTTGTTCTGTCTAATTTTGGTCTTAAAATATTAGCAGAAGTCCAGGGAAGGTTTAAGTGGTGAGAAATTTTTGGGAGCATTGCGAAATTAATAGTAAAATAACTTATTTTATTTTCCTATATAAACTGTTAGTAACAGTAATTGTCAAATTGATTCTTCGCGCCATCGTCCAATAGTTTGACATAGTCTGAATAACAGTTCATCTGTCACTATTCGTTTTCAATTTTTTATTATTTGACATTATTAATTATATTATTTGGATTAGTTTCTTTATCATCACAAAGAGTAAATACTCTTTGAGATGATAAAGAAACTAATCCTCTTACAAAACTTTTGAGGCAGGACAACGTCTGCGGGGTCCACTAGTAGGTTATATATAGGTGTGTGTCGGTGTCAGTGTTGACGCTGCATAGAAAAAGAAATTGTTAAATGAAATTGACATATTTAGAAATGTATGCGTCTGTAGCGATGAAAGAATATTAATGAACGTGTGACAAAATTAAAATGTGTGCGTTCTTCCCCCGCACCAGATTTGGCACAAAAATTATGTATCGAAGCGAGGCGCTATGCCATCTCTACTGAAGGGTGAGTCAGTAACTTTGATGCTCTAAGGATATAGAATATATTTATTGCTGTTTTAGAAAGGCTATGTTATATTATGTCATACAGATTTAGAGGACTAACTAAAATTTACGGAATATCTCTGATGTCATTTATTTTGTAGGTCCTTTATGTGGAGTTGCGAAGTGTAAAGATCATGATATATTATGTAGGTTGGATTTTATATCTATGGGTGAACTGGTAATTTAGAACTCTACGGACACAATTTTTTAAGGCGGTGAATGTTGTTTTTGTACATGTAAGAAACCCTCAACTGTGTTAAAATTACATCAGTCAAGAAATAAAAAAATATTTATGGCTGAATTGATAGTAAAAAATCCTAAAAGAACTGTATTTATTTGGTGTACATATTCATAAATTACAAATTAAATTCTTTTTACACAAGAATTTTACACAGGAATCGGCGGGGATTGTAACTATAAATACCTACCTATCATAGGTTATATATTAGTTTCGAAATTCATTGTAGATGTACCCATATGCCTGTACGTTATTTCTGTAGTATTGTTTCAGAGATATTCAATAACTTGAAGTAATGAATTTCTTTAAGAAGCCGTAACAGCTAAACGTACTGAAGAAAACGTGACTGCTTAAAATAACTAGATCGATCCGATACAGTCTTACAGTGTAGCCGCTAGAGCCCCGGCCGGCGGCCTACACGTGACCAAAACTAATCAACAAACCAACTAATCAACAACAACAAAACTTATTTTGCTTATAATTTTATATGGGTGCAGGTAATATTCTAATTTATTGGTTTAAATTTCATTTTGAAGCAATGCATTGGTATTTTACCTATACACACACTCATAGCCCCACAGTAAGGTAATTAATAACCTGTGTCGTTGGTACCATGGACTCATACAAAGACAGGAACACAAACACCCAGACCGAGAACAGAATTTCTGTTTCGCCGGTAATCGAACCCGGGACCCCTCGATTGGCAGTCTTGATAACCATTGCGCCACGCGGGTCGTCAAATATCCTGTATATAGTATCCTGAAGTTTTTTAATATACTTCAATAAAGGAGTTTATTAATACAGCACTTATTTTTGCAATATTATCGGAACTGCTTTATTTTCAAAAAAACATTACATCCTTCCATCCTAACCTGCGCCCGGTCCTGCCCGTTCAGATTCCAGCGGTTTCCCCCTGCCTTCTTCAGGTCGTCAGACCAATTGGTAGGACGGTGGCCCGTGCTCCATTTGCAAAGACGTGGTCTCCATACAAGGACCTTTTTTTTCTATCAGTTGTCACTCCACCTAACTATGTACATAATATGTATATGGCTTGCCCAGTGCCACTTGCTTGCAGATTTTGAGAGCTATGTCAGTAACTTTATTTAGTTTTCGGATGTCAACGAACAATACGATTCTGTCGCGTAGACAAATACCAAGTATAGCCCAAACATAGCTCTGGCCATGAGCTTATCAGGCTAACTGTAAAAGACTGACTCAGGCCTCAGCACCGTAGCTCCTCACTGGCAACACACACTGCTCGAAAACTTTCGACTTCAGGCACTGAGGTATGCTAGACGAGAAGGCACTTTGTAATTTCCCGAATGCTGCCCAGCCGAATTGGATTCTACGAATTACCTCTCTCTCAAAATTGGACTTACTCATACGGATCGCCTGTTCCAGGTAGATAGGTAGTAATCGTCGATAACAAAGAGTCCGAAAAAAAAGTTTGTATGTTGGTACCAATGTTTGTTCACGATGAAAACGTGACCTCTTAAAATAACTAGCTCGATCCGACAAACAAAGTGTAGAGTCTAGACCCCAACTTACACGTAAGCAAAACTAATTAACAAATTCACGTGCTCATCTTATAATTTTTGGAGCATATGGGTAATATTTTCATATTTTGGGGTAAATTTGATGTGATAAAATTAAATTAGATTGATTAAAATACTTATTTTTAATCGGTTTTGCTTTGCACATCAAGTTAGTATTTTATCCACGCCGAATGCACATAGATCACATCTACCACATCTAGAAATTCAGATCCAGAAGTTACTCCTTTTATGTGATTCTTATCGCCGCACGACATGCGTTCCTGTAATTGGCAAGCATCGTTTCAACTCGTAGTTTCTGATCACACTGAAGCGTATACATAATAGGTTAATTAATTTTACATTAATACCAAATAACTTTAAGTTAAAAACAACGAAACCATGGATTAGTATTTAAATGTGTATTGCTCAACATAGGCCTTCTTCTAACGTTTGAATTCCCTGTTCTGTTAACGCAATTCATCCAGTCGTTGAGCAAAATCGATGTCCAAAATAGCAAGCAAATGTGGTTCGCTCGCAAGAGCCGGGGTAAAATAAAGCAAAAATTGCCAAAAGAGCACCGAAAAGCAAGAGAGAACATACGTAAGTGCACAAGTACGAAAACGAATGAGTCGACTTGCTGCTTGGCAAATAACTTGACATTTTGTAACGGAAAGTTTAAAAGTAGCTTCAATCATTCCCTCTAAAAGAGTTATCGAGTAGTACGGTTGCTTGTTGATCGAAAGTATTAAACCAATAATTACTGTTATGTTATTTGCTTCATCACCTGTTTACTATGTAAATATTATTTTGATATATTGCTGAATTATTCTTTGTAATAGATTATTTCTTATTAGCGATATATAGCGCACATTATAAGCGACAACCATTCGATAATATTACAATATCGATTTCTGTGTTTTAAAAAATTAACTTTTTAAGCACATTCCACAGGAACTTAGATGTTTGTTATTTAATCGGAAAAATATCTAGTATTATTTGGTATAACTATGATTTCTGTAACGAACACTTCATATTGGGCCCAATTTTGGCGATCTCCTTTCACACTCAACTAAATTTACATGCGAAAGTCTCACAAAACACCTGCAGCATTTGAATAATATTCGTGTGTTGCATTGTCCTCCGTAAGGTGTCAGCTGTCCTCGGTTGGTTGCGAAGTATTCGCGTTACGTGTCCGACCTCCGCGGGACTATATTAATCGAGGTAACGGCTGTAAGCGCTTCTTGCAATGAACGCTTCACATTTAAAATTTGCATTTAAAATGCAAAGAAAGAATTCATTTATCAGTAGCTCTTTTATTTGAAAGAAGAGCATGGAGCCACGTAGTGTTATGTGTTTGATGCAGTCTATGGACATCTATACACAGTATAAGCATGGCTGAGTCTTGCCCGAGATCGTATGCAGTTACTTACGCTGCAACTAGGGAGGTTCGTGGTCGCCTTATGGAAGCAATCGCCTTTCCACCGAAACGCAATAGGATTGTTTTGCGACAAAACTGCGTGCAGCCGTGGGTACTTCTGAACGAACCGAAATATACAAATTCTAAAACATCTAGTCACTGTTGATGTAAAAACCGGCGCGGGTAAACCGGATTGTTGGTGCTGCGACGTGGCGACGCTTGCCGTGGCGACGGGTCGCCACGCTATACTAGCGCGTTTTTAACTACAACACTGTTAGTTTATTAAACGAAAAGTCATTGAAGAAAAAGGATACAGTACTGAATACCAAGATAAAACTAAAGTAGGTCTACATGTATCAATGAAATCATTGGCATCACTAGTATCCTTAATGAATGTAGTGGTGTTGATATTTGAAGTAGCATCCTTGATGGATGCTAGTTTTAGAACTTTTCTTTTCAGTTTTTACCAATAAGCATTGGAGCAGCGTGGTGAAGTAAGGTAGGATACAAAAAGGGTTGCATCTACAGTTACGGCTATATGAGGTAATTGCTGTAATAAATATTTGCTTCTAATTTTCATTCTTCTTTGTACAAATTTCAATGTATCCTTCATGCTATGCATTGACCGAAACTTTGTAAAATATGACAAAAAAACCTACTAAATAAATAGGTATAAATCAGTCAGTAGTAAATTGCCAATGATAAGAATCTCAGTAATAATAGCCTCACGGTCACTGAAAACGAAACAAAACGTAGGATTAAAATTTGAAAAACATGGGAATGTTAGCATGAATAACAAAATGATCATACTGTACTCAGACACGAATCACGCAAAATTGAAAGCATTTTCTAAACGCACATTATTTAAAAACTATGGTCCTTAAATTAGCTTTAATTAAGTATTTATAAATTTTTGTTTCTATGATTATGACACTTGATTGTTTGGCAAGATATTAAAAATATCGACCACTCGCGTGGCACAATGGTTACCATGCCGGACTGCCAATCGAGGGGTCTCGGTTTCGTTCCCGGCGAACAAATATCTAACAATCTATTATCAGTAGAGATGGAAAGTCTCTCCGGCGCTACATTCTTTATAATACAGAAGACTAACTGAAGCTCGTTTTCTATTGGTAATGCATTTCCCAAACACCGATATATTTAAGCTGCATATATATCGGTCTTTGGAAAATGGTTGCAGTTTTTAGTCGCTCTCTTCGTGGAGTATAATGATCTTAATTGACTTACTCATTATACCAAAATTCATATTTTTTTCAAATGACAATATAAAGAAAAACTAGCGTTTTGTGTCTGTTACAATTAAAAATAAGTTACCATGAGAACTTTGGACTGTGTTGTGGTTTATGATGGATTTCCAAAAACAAGTTTAACAAGGTCATGCCGAGAATACAGGATAATGTAACTTTAAAATTGTAGAACAATGTAAATTGATGCTTGATTTTTTACGTAACATTGGTAACAAGAACTCGCTTTAAGGTTTTTGGCATTAAACATATTAGCTGGAAATTAAAGGAAAGTACATTAATACCTTTTTATTGCGGAAATACCAGTGATAGTCATAAGATACAAAGCAGCTAAAAAATAATCAAAAATCATTGAGTGGTATTTTGTAATACGTTTCATAAAAAAGGTTTATTTTTGCTGTAAACAATATTATTATTTAATTCATCACTCTCCAACTAAATATTCATTTTGTTAACACAATGGATGAATAGATTATTACATTTATTATTAGCGTCACTTTATTAAGAATTATCGCATCATTGTGAGAATATTTTATCTTCAATAAGGAAATTTACTTGTTTTTAAATAACAAAGATGATCTTTTCAACCTGTTAGCAGATTTTAGTCTATCTGCAAATAGACTTGACTTTGTCAAAGGTAAAGAAAACTGACAATTACATAAGTTAAATAAAGTAATGATATTTTAACATCTTAACTATTCTGCGTGCCACATTTATTTTAAGTGAAGAATATTCATCAAGTCATCATCAATAAACTCAATTGTTTATAATTTCTAGAAGATCTTAGAGATAAAAGGAAAATATTGAAGTTATGGCCCATTTCATTACTAAAAATTGAAGAAGCTGCTATAGACATAACTCAAGCAAACGTATAAGATGTTTTTTAGGTTTGTTTGAGTTATGTCGATAGCAGCTTCTTCAAACAAGAAACAAATATTTATATAGGTTTAAGACTTAAAAGTATATCACTAGAATTTAATACAGTAATAATACGGCAACATAAACTTAAGTATGTATAGTAAACTTAAATATGCAATACAAAGTAAATGAAAAACAATAACTGTTGGTACGTTCCCGTGATAAGCCAAATGAGGTTGCTATGTGAGAGGCCGATGCAAATATTGCCAATATCAGGTTTAAAGATATCGGCAACAAGTAATAAGTGGTCCCGCGTCAATCGTTCGATGATGGACGTAATAGATTTCAATTGGATCAATTAACTCTTGTTGCTATGTAATTTATGGTCTTACACAGTAAGGCGGTTGAACGTAGTCATGATAAATTCATTACGCGCATACTACTGACTGACGATATAAGGCATTTTGATAAAATTAACTACGATTGTTACAATACAAAGTTTAAGTCATTCATCCCAAGATACTTTCTTTGGAAGTCTTCTGTTACTGATGGATTTAAGGTTTCTTTCTGCTCTTATAAAATTATTTTAGTCTCTAAGTAGGTACTTTTCGTAAGTTTATTTCAACTGGCGGTTTCAGGAGCTATACTCGGCATGGTCTCTAAAGATCGTCATCAATGATCATGAGCAATTTTAGGAACGCTTATAATTAGTCGAATTTCATGAATCTGTCATTATAACTAAGTGAAGTGTTCGATATGTGATAACTGTTCGAGGAAGTTTGATACTTCACAACATTTTCCATGAAGTAGTATCCTCTTCCTTCCTTCCTTTTAGTCTTTGTTCATAGCATATAATATGCGTAAACACGTAAATGCTTAATAAACTAAATAGTGAAATAATATGAACCCATCTAAAACCCTATGAATGGTGTAGGTACTGTTTTATTGCCATCGTTGGCAACTAGCCCAGCCTTTCGCCAAATTCGAGATCAAAACAACAATATAAAAATACAGGGTTATCAAAAATACATTTCTATTTATTTACATTCTATCTCTAGAAGCATTTTTCGTAATTCTTGCTCTACCATTTGATTTAATGTGTGAGAAGATATTTTTTTATTTCCCTCTGCTGGGCACAAGTCTCCTTCTCACCAGTGAAAGGGATTTAGGCCATAGTCCACCACGCTGGACAAGTGCGAATTGGTGGACGTCATGCTTTCGAGAAATTTTGAAATTTGGCATACACGGTGATGGGGAACATCGTAATCAGTTAAATTTCACGGATTCACTCGGGATCGGTAGCGTCGAAGACCGCGGTTTTTTACCACTCAGCCGTCGCTGCTCAAGAAGCTGCAGAAGATAAATGTTGCAGTATTTTTTTTGCAAAGCTAACCTTGGAGCTATTTCTGGGGAATAAATGTATAGAGTTTTATGAATATTAACATAAGTTTCTATTATAGCAGAAGTATTCTTAAGACACACATTAACTACTGGATTATCGTAAATATTCATCTATTATTATAAGAGCAAGACTTTTCTGTCAGCCTTAACTGTGGAACTCAGCACAGATTTAAACTATTTTTTCAACCTATCAAATTTTGCTCTACGTTGTTTATAGGTCAGCTATTTGGAAATGCGTCCATCCATATCTATTTATCCCCGTTTCGTTAAGAATGATAACTAGATACTACGATTTAATCGTGTGGATAACTATGGGTTTAAGGAAAGCGTGCATGCATCAGATATATGCCTGAAGTTGCGTGGAATATGAAAAATCTCGAGCAATATCGAATGAGCCAACTTCACAGGAATCCAATTCAGTAAACACGTTGCGATTTGTTTACACAATGTTTCATCTGTATAGTATTAAGTAAATCGTCACGTTTGATGAGTAGGTGTGCATGCATACCAATCTAATTGATGATTGATGTTAGTCAACTTGTCTAGCACTTTATATCTATATCTTCTTATTGTGATAGACATTAAATAAATAAATAAATATCTTTGGACAATTCACACAACACCATCTGATTCCAAACTAAGCAGAGCTTGTACTATGGTTATCAGAAAGCTGATAAACATACATATATAATTCTAAATACATACTTAAATAGATAAATTAACACCCAGACACAGAACAAATAGTCATGTTCATCACACAAATATTTGTCCTGGGTGGGGATCGAACCCACGACCTCACGCTTCGCAGTCGGCTCATCACCCACTACGCCACGGAGGCTTTCAACATTATAACGACTATTTTTTTTAATAATCATAAACAATGGAATATTTCACACAAATTTAATAATTATTTAATTTAATTTTTCACTATGTTTAAAGTGTGACACATAAGATAATATAACTAGCAAAGCTTCAAACTAATTGATATAAAATGTTTATATACTGTATACTTACCTCTATCAATATCTATGAATATTTACATAAAAATATGAACAGTGTATTTTCTGCTTTGAAGAAGCTAGCTTTTTTAATAATATAAATAATAAATAATAAAGTCTGTCTTAAAGAAACTTAGTTCTGACCTTGTTAAGATCCCTCAGTCTGCAAAGTTTATAGGTCTCTGTTGATTCCTCAGAGTGAGGAGGCAGTTTAAAATCCATTCTTGCTCGGAACATATATACACATAATTATTATAATATACATACATCTGCTTGTGTCGAGTGCGCAAAAATTTTTCTAACTACACCCAGAGTACTGTAAAATTTATAGCCAGTTAAGAACAAAAACTCGTTCGTCCTCGGCCTAGTCTCTTGCTAATGGGGTTACGAAGGTCTGATGGTAATCTTATCACGGAAAACATTGAGCCCGCCAAGGCAGACTTTATGTACGTGAACTTTATAGACATCTTCGTTTTAATTTCACCTATACGCTTTGCAAAGTGTAATCTTATCACCGAAAATATTGCTTTTCAAATTGAAGTCACGTATAGGGTATCTTCAAAGATTTTCTTCAAACAAATAAAACGGCCGCTTTATGAAATATGTACTACTGTAATAAAAAAATAGCGTGACTATTATTTGAAGCGCAGAAATTAAATGGTAAGGCAAGGGGGTTTCGTTAGAATTGGTTTTGCGCGTTGGATGTAGTCAAATATGATGATATACGTTTCGAGAGAAAAGGCTTCCTTAATCGATTTAGAATTTCCTTCCAAGCCTTAACTAAAAGCCTTCACTACTAGAAGAACTCAATGTACCTTCACACTATTTGTTGTGTGATCCTTTCCTAGCCTTTTGCAGAGATTGGACAATTCACTTCGTAACAGAGAAACAATGGCATGCATATATCCTTTCCTCGATATACTTGTTGTTAAATGGCTAATCGTAGACTGCGTCACGCATTATATCATCAAAATAAATAGTAATTTTATTGAATCATCATGTAACTTGAGTCACACTGCTATGAATACGTCGGTTTATCTTTTTGTTGATTAAAAATTCCTGAATTTACCGTCTAAATAAAATTTGATAAGAGTAAAGTTTCAACATAATTTACCAAAAAAATCATGTGTTGACACATTACCTCCTTGTTAAGGAAAAAAGTCAAACTTTATATTCGATAATCGTTTGTTTCTCACAGCTGAGCACAGGTCACTTCCGTAATAGGGTCTTGGACACTAAGCACAAAAAAATTCATTCTTACCTTAAAAAGGTTGCACTAAATCACGCTTGGAAAGCAATATAATTGTTATTTATTTTTTATACATGATTTTTATTATCGCTTAAATCAATAATAATGAAGTCAATTGACTATATATAATAAGTGACGTCACTTATAATTTTCTCATACAAAATGTATGGGGATGTCACGTTTTGACAGCTCATTAAAAGTATCTCAATTGACTTGGTAGTCCAAGACCGGATTAGGCGTAAATGCTGTTTAGTCAAATTTATACAATCATATTTGGCTGCAACCCTTGTTGCGTCCCACTGCTTGGGGAGGCTTGAAGATTACCACGCGGCTCCGATACGGGTTAGTAGAGAGTAACCATACCTATATCATAGTTTCTCCGGGCTAATGACGATGGTTCCTATCACATTACAATATTATTATATCCTATCCAATCGACCTACTTTCTCATAAGTGCTCGGAATCTTTATTAGCGATCGTTCTATGCAACAGTTACTTCTATCAAGTATAAAATTATTCAGACAATTAGACAATATAGTAGATTAGTGTTTTTTTTCATCACTCTGACTAGTGTCCTAAAAATAAGGCATAGTTGGATTGTTGATTAGGCAAAGGCAATACATATTGTGTCCATGTATCACAAGTCATGATGACGCATTTCTCTAACGCGAAACTCACGATATCCGATATCAGCTGACATATTGTGCTGAACCTTTTTCTGGTATTGATAAGACCCGAATTTAACACCGTAGAGTAATCAAACAAAGGTAGAATGTAAATGATCTTATCAATAAACGTGCAAGATAAGCAAACAGCTGTACAAAAATGTATTTGTGTAGTTATCTACACAGCAGTATGTATCCTTATGGATACTTATGAGTCTTATGACTAAAAACTAAAATAATTCATTTGTTATGAATTCTCTTCTGATTCTATAAGAAATTTCTTGTGTTTTGATATCTAAATATCTATCGGCACTATAAAGATTGAGGCAACCATTGTACAAAAGTGATCGATAAGAGCAGTTAACAGCACTACATACATATTACTCGTGGATGTAATTAAAGAAGGTCTTGTATATTAAGTCCTGTTTTGTTTATTACTAAAAATATGACATTCTATAGCAATCGTTAACAATTTTTAATCGATTCACGTAACTCTATTTGAAATCCCTGCAATGGTTGACTACTAAGATATCTTTGCTTTTTGCAAATCGATATAAAAATTACGCCAAAATCGCGAAGAAACTGTGTTCTTAAATAAAATGAAACTTACCCTGGCGCTTGGAGTGATAGTCTTCGGGGCTCCATCGTAGTAACAGTTTTTGGTCTTAAAATCTGTTGCGTTTTTGCACACGCCATACCAGATACAATGGGCCTCGGCGGAAGCGACTGGAACCTGGAACGAATATAACATTAAATTAATAACATAAGTACCCGGATGACTGATCGTTGCTCGGATAAAAACAATTTATTTTCAGTCGCTGACGAAAATCGCTGGACCGTTGGACGACGTCGAATTCGACGTCAGTGGCTTAGTGTCACTATGTCACTTAAAGCGCCATCTACTGAAGTAGCTCCCAATTTAAAAAAAAAAATGTTAGCTCGCCTATCTAGGCAACACCTCTATCAGGAACATGAACAGGATGATTATCGTTGAAAATATGGATATAACGACGTTTTCTAAAAAGGAAACCTAGCTGGATCGATTTATTATGTATAAGCAAAAAAAAGTCGCATCAAAGCATTCTTTTTTGATATCCACAGTACATTTTACGCCATAATTAACAATTATTACTGACAAGAAGGATAAACATCTTGTCTAGTAGAGCAGGTTCTTGGTCGTTATACTGTACAAAAAATTACTTCTATTTACAATCTTTAAATTCTAAATACCTACTAGGGCTAGGATGTTATAATAGTGTATGGTAAAAAAAGCGATATATCGAAGACGTCACCCACCCAGTGGACAGTTAACAAGTATCTAAATAGTGTTTAAGCCACTATTTGCGAACACGAGATATTAGTAGATATTCCTAAACAAAATAATGTATTTTTCAAAGCAGAGAACGATAGTTTCCTTGATGAATTAAAGGTTGTGCAAAGGGCAATAAACATTGCCAGTGTCAAACAAAACATTTAGATAATCCCTTTAAAGTGACGGAAATAAACTTGAATCATTCATTGATATAGAATTCACGAACTAATGGTACGAGTATAAAATAAAGAAAGCTATGAAGTATTCATATTAATTAAGTAAAAAGCTTTCATTACTTATTAATGTATAATGTAATAAAGTATAGATAAAGTGTTTCAACGATACTGATTTTTGTTTTAGTAAGTGAAATTAAGTAATAAATTTATAAACAAAAGCTCAATGTTTACATAACAATAACACAATGTAGCCAGCTACTACATTAATCGTATTAAATATCAAGTAAAACGAATGATAATATAATACTATTTAAGAACAAAATATGACGCAGGTGTCCAATAATCTTTAAGTTCACTGATAACATTTATCACAGTGTTGAAATTTATTAACAAGTAGTTCATCTCAGTCACTATAAGCAGACTGATGTATCAAGGATGTTGGAAAAAAATTACAGCCGTAAATTAGACACTAGAAACGTCATAAAGGAATTCCATAAAAAACTGGGAGGTTTTCCGCCGGCTTTTTTCCTCTCAGTGTACAAAAACCCTGTGATACGGGTACCTAAAGCTGACGATTGGAACCGATCCGAAATACATATAAATAAATAAATATTTTAATTTATAAAAGGCGCAATATGAGACAAATAAAAATAATAATAAAATAAATGTTAATGTACATTTCGTAATTGTGTTATAGTTAAGTTTTTTCCTTTTATATATTTATCATTGTATATTTGCATACCTAAGGAAGGTAAATAGCGAACTAAATATATATTAATAACTTTGTAAACACCCATATTTGTTCAAATAAATGTCTTTGTCTTTTGTCTTTTGACGTTCTTATGTTGAGTCTTATTTTATGTACTTTAGGGATTTTGAAATACAGGATGTAAATACATAGGTAACACTTTTAACATCACACAACTGAGCATAGCTTTGTATTGTTATACTTTGTATTGTTGTATTGTTACTTCAGTGACGGTGCTGAACTTAGTTATAGTAGTTATAAGGCCCCCACGTCTGAGTGGGAAAACTATACCGTTTTCCACCGAGGTTAAATACTTGGGCGTAACACTCGACCAAAAACTTACGTGGAACCAACATATTGAGAATATTATCCAAAGAGCTAAAATAGCCTTAGGGATAAGCTGTCGACTTGTCGGGACCAGATGGGGCATCAGTCCCAAGGCTGTCATCTGGTTGTACACCACAATCATAAGGCCTCTTGTGACCTATGCATGTGTGGTGTGGAGCAAGAAAACCTCGCAAAAAACGACCGTTGACAGATTAAACGCGATACAGAGAACTGCCTGTGTCATCGCTACAGGAGCCATGGCGTCGTGCCCAGGAGCGGCGCTGAATGCTATGCTGGACATGCCACCACTGCACATATATATAGGAGCTCAGGCAAAGTCCAGTGTGGTTAGACTATGCTCCAGCGGGTGCAGACCCTGGCTTTCCCAATCTTTCCGAGCTCTAGTAGAGCAAGTCTTTAGGGAAGAAATATTTTCTATGGTATCTGATTTCATGATACCAGAGAGGAATTTTACCAAACTATACCAGGTAATGATGCCTACCAGGAACGAATGGCTTAATGGCCAGGTGCCAGGAGGGTTGAACGGTGTGGTTTGGTATACTGATGGATCTAAAATGGGTCATGACGTAGGATGTGGAGTTTACGGTGAAAGGCCCAAAACGAGGCTTAGCATACACCTAGGAGCCCACGCCACAGTCTTTCAGGCGGAGGTGTTCGCCATTATACAGTGCGCAGAGCTAAACCTTGAAAGACGATACGTCAACAGAAACATCTTTATCTTTTCGGACAGCCAGGCAGCACTCTTGGCCATCAGTTCGTACACTGTAAATTCGAAACTGGTCAGGAACTGCATAGAGCGACTCAACGCACTGGCTGCGAGAAACAGAGTCTTTTTGATATGGGTTCCAGGACACTCATCCATACAAGGAAACGAGGAAGCTGATGTCCTGGCACGTGAGGGTGCAAAAGGGACTCAGCTTGGTCCTGAACCATTCTGTGGTATTTCCAAAACGACCATCCGACAAAAAATTCTCACTCAGTGCAGGGAGGAGGCGATGAGGGACTGGACTGAAGGACCAGGGCACAGCCACTCCAAAGCTCTGATACGAGGATATGATCGGAGTTGTGCTGAAGAGCTATTAAAGCTCAACAGAACGAATATCCGCACGGTAACCAGAGTCCTTACTGGACACTGTAAGCTCGGAAGACATATGTCGCTTTTAGGACTAAGTCCAACCGACACGTGCAGATACTGTGGGGAGGAGAGCGAGACACCACGCCACCTCCTTTTAAATTGTGGTGCGCTAAACCACAAGCGTAGCATTCATCTTGGGAGGCACGTGTTGCTGCCAGATGAAGCCAAACAAATCACCGTCCATAAAATCCTAGCCTTTATCAAGGCTATCGGGTTGGACGGTGATCTGTAATCTGGCTACGGGTACAAACAATCTTTATAGGTTGAAGTACCCTGGGCTGATATAGCCCGAGCCCATTATTCAAATAAAAAAAAATAAAATATAGTAGTTAATGACAAAAAAAAAAATCCAATTTTTAACTAAACCCATAATCAATAACCTCATCTCAAATAAATATGCTAACTTTTTCAATACCATCTTGCAAACTATGTACCTACATAAATGTAAGAAAAAACTTGACGTCAGAATAACAAAGTTTCAAAGAATATCATTCAGTGACCTAAAATGTAATTCACGGGCGATTGTTGATAGAATAATTCATTTCGTAGAAACAAAATTTGTATACAAGTCTTGTGGACGATGTCAATATTATTTGGTGATCATGCATATGGGACAAACTAAAGAAAAGTTTAAAAACAATTTAAAAGATAAATAATTATTCTATTAAAATAAAATTCACTAGCCCGTTCTTTGTCTTTATCTTTGTTCATTTGAGAAAACAGGCGGGGCCAGTTTGTGAACCAATGCAAAGTCCATACAACACAAAAGACGATATTTCAGACAACGCCCCAGTTAAAGCCCTATTTCCTTTAACGATATTTTTATCAGACGGATAGTCCTCCCTAACCAAGATGTCTTTTAATTTGTACGAAACGCTTGTACATAAAGATAAAACTATACATAAAAACATACTCAGCTTGGTACAAATGACTTAGGACTTTGTTAAAGAACAAGTACCTTGGCTAGGAGAGACTATCAGTGTAATAAAAGCAGTAGAGACAAGCTTTGTGAATCATGAGCATCATTTTGTAAACAACTAGTTATACACACCAAAGGAAAAAAAACTATGGGAAATATATTTTAGTGACCCTAGTTACTTGTCTATTCTCTTTCTAATAAGGGTCCAATAAACTAACTAAAAATGGTTTATCTTCGTGGCATCACTTCATGGGCGACGGCGGATGTCATTCGTTCCTCTGTTGTACCAACAAACAAGGCGTGAACCCGTTACATTGACGGACGTTCGTATGTGAAATGATTTATCAATCCTGTTTTCGAAATATATGTATGTAAATGTGCGATGTGTGGTTGCTCTGAAATTCTAATTCACGAAGCTCTTAATAAAAGCTGCTAGAAACAACCGATGAAAGAGTTTATTCGATTAAAAAACACCATATGAGCAGTTTCCTTCTTTAATATTAAAATCACAAATTTATTGAGCACTTATTCTGTTCAGTTAAATGTACGACTGATTTATAGCGTTTATTGCATGTATACTTAAGTAATTTAATAATAACAAATTTCTCTGTCGCGACCTCAGGCTTTTAGACTGTTCAATAATGCATACATAAAAACTGAACTTCCTACTTTACTTATTCATGGCTACGGCTCATATTCTACTTTTGGATCTGTATATCAAGTAGCTTTTGTAACTACCGAATGTTTAATATCGAATTCAGCAGCTTTATCATCAGTAAAATACTCATAGGTAACGTTTGTCCATGCAAGTTGGACAAACATTGGCAGCCGAAAATAAAATCTATGTTTCATTTATGTGCATTATAAAAGATTTATGACAATCAACAGCATTTGGATGCCTTGTTTCATTTTCATGCTGACTTTGGATATATAAGTTTCTTATTGAAAAGTAATGTTAGGTAAGGTTATCTTTGAGCACCTAGAAACCCTACATGGGTTAGATAGAAACTTAGAGATAATTTCTGTCCTAATGCCCATCAGAAAAGCTTCAGGTTCCTCTTTAGAAAAGTTCTCAGAATCGTCAGCAAATACAGTTCCCAAGCATGCCTGTGACACCAAATACACCAAATATTTTTATAATTGAGTTTTAGTATTAAAAAGTACCTCTTACAAAGAAATTTGTAATGTGCGGATTTATCGCTGCTCCATGGTGATGGAAAATATCGTGATATTTAATTGATTACGATGTTCTGTGGACTATGGCCTAAATCCTTCTCACTCGGGAGGAGACCTGTGCCCAGCAGTGGGACATAAAAAAGGCTGAAAAAAAAGTATGCAATCCATCACGTTCCAAGCGTTCTTACATTGAATGCTATTGATCTTAAAACATATTTAAACTGCTCAGCTAAATTCGTCACCCCCAGGGACGCTGGTCACGCGAAATCCTCTTATGACGTGTCAGACGTTACAAGTACACAAGGATTATCATATAACCTTAGTTCTGCGAGAGGCGTTTACAATTACATCACTCGTTTATGTTGTGATAGTGACGTCTACAGTGCTATATGTTGGCAAAACAGCTTTATACATAACTCGGTAAGTACTGCAGAAAACTGATTATTTGGAAATTTTACATGACGACCTGTATGGCGCAATGATATACAAACTGGATTGCCGATTGACGGTATCAGATTTGATTTCCGTCGATGTATAATTTTGAATGATATAGTTTTTCTGTTCAAGCCACGAGTGAGAAGTGTTAAACAGCTATTACGGCTATTATATTTATCTAAAAAACATACGTTGCAATATTTCGATAAACTTTACTATAAATAAATATCTTAGGACAATTCACACAACACCATCTGATTCCAAACTAAGCAGAGCTTGTACTATGGTGATCAGAAAGCTGATAAACATACTTATATAATTATAAATACATACTTAAATAGATAAATTAACATCCAGACACAGAACAAATAGTCATGTTCATCACACAAATATTTGTCCTGGGTGGGAATCGAACCCACGACCTTACGCTTCGCAGTCGGCTCATCACCCACTACGCCACGGAGGCTGTTATTAAAACCTTGGTTGAGTTCACAGCCTGGCAGAAGCCTATATAAATAAAGAAAATTCGTTATATATATACAGGGATCAAGTCTTTATTTATCCTTCCCCTGGTCTAATTTTTCGTTGAGCTGTATATTGGTAGCTGTGTATTGGTTTTCAGGACATCGACCTGTGAGGCTTCCATTACTGTAATTCATGTTCCGTTCTTGCCAGGTTCGCTTTAATCCATCAAACGCCTTAAATATTATATTCATGAAGTTTATTCACCCTAAGAACTTTTTTCTTTATTCGTAACGTAATTGAAAAATATGAGAGACAAAAAATATACTTTACTTTTCATTTGAATTTTTTTATACTTTCTTTCTTAATTTTATAAAAATATGAACATAAGATCATGAGATAGAGAATTAGAGACATAATGGGCCATTTACATTTAATCAAGCAATAAACATTATAAACAAAACATTAAACGATACGATTACATAAAGTTATCAGATAATCCTTTTTGAAACATTTCATTCACATTTTACTCACACAAAAAGTTCCGCAAAGGACACTTATCAAGAATGACGAATACATGTACCTATAAAGAGAGAAATAATGGTATTTTGGCATTAGTCATAGCATGATGTTATATAGCCTTACCCAATAAATGTACTATTCAACACAAAAATAATTTTTCAATTCGAACCAGCAGTTCCTGAGATAAGCGCGTTAAAACAAACGAACAAACTCTTCAGCTTTATACATTAGTATAGATTAGGATATTTATAATTAGATTTAGAAGCAGATTTATGTGGGACTTTCTACTCGTATTGGCTTCAACTACAAGACACAATATCTTCGCCGTCAGTTTTATATCAATGGAGAATACTTTCACTTCTTTCACTTAAGGGGTCTCTGGTGACTGATGACTATACCATGACATATTGCATTGTGGATGTTTTACTTTCTAAAGTCATGACTTTAAGTCTAGGTCCAAATGGATGATTTTGATTCGTATGATTATAATGTATTCAAATTGCATTAGTACAAAGGTCCTTCAACGCGCATTGCTTGCTTGTGTGCCAATTTTGATCACGATCTGCGCACATCGCTCATTTGTATGAATTGTATTATGTTACGTGTTTTTATTGTACCAACACTACCTACCAACCTACCACGCAAATACATTACTTTTTTGCCACATTTAATATCTTTAAAATTGTCAACGTTGCAACGTTTTGTTGTTAGTCTGGTGACAATCACAATTATTACTGTCTTATGATCATTATACCTTGTATATATTTTTTAGTATCATTGTAATTTGGAAGGAGAACGAAAAAACCAAAAACAAGCTTCATAATTTATATACAGAGGTATCACGTGATGTTTTAATTCTTTACCAACTAAGCAATACATAAAAAGGGTAAAATTTATTTTAATGTATTTACAAATAAGTAGTATAATTTGTAATGTTTTTAGATAAAATAATGCAGGTGATAAAACCGCCTTTAGTTTGTCGTTTGTCCTATTCTTCATATTTCTTATGTATCACTTGTTCAGTAAAGTGCAGATGTGTTGAAGCATTTTCAAAACACTACCGAGTCAACTTGTTGATCACATCATCAGATAAGAATACTTGAAGCGTGCAGGCGAAAATCGACCAAAAGAGAATACAACATTTTTAACACCTGACTGTAAGTATGTCCCTGATCCAGATACTGGTCCTGATCTTCTCTTTATTATTATGAATATGTCAAGTTAGTTGGCGCCGCCGTAAAGATTTCCACCTAAATCTTGCTAACGATGTTACTCCTGTAAGTTGTAAACGTAGTTTTAGAAGCCATACGTATGCCATCGTCGCCTCGCCGAAAATCTGTTTGGTGCAGCAGCAGAAACATTTGGTTTCAAATCAATAATTTATAGTGACTTTTTCATTCATGTGCTGTCATAATCAATCAAATAACTTTTAGAACACACTAGTTCAGGGCGGAACAAACAGGTTAATGATCAACGAGTCACATCAACTCACATCCGAATGAATGAGTATTGCACTTTCTTAATGTAATAGTATGAACGCAACCCTTATTTTATCTGAGGTCAAAAATGTTATGTTTTTAATCTGTTGCTCCCTCTAAATCACTCTCTTTCTCTTAGCAACTCCGCGCGCTCGAACGTATGTGCTATAATTGTGATAGAAGCAATAAACCAATATTTGTGCAAAATATAGTTGTATCAATCCGTAAAATCCTTCACACTTATTTATCGGAATCGGAATTCAAATTGGAAATAAATCTATCATCAGACATAAGGCACTGTCTTAAAAAATGCTATTTTTAAATTTGAAAAAGAATTTGGGTAGTTATTAAATCAAGGAACATAAAAAAGGTTTTCTTTCTATTGTAAAATAACTTTTTAAATTAATTAAATTGCAGGTATTTATAAACTATGCAAAGAACTCCTTATCGCCATATTATCGCTGTGCATTATGCAGGCAGTGGTACAATTTGGACTCGATCCAAACTCAATATTCATATTATTTAGCTTTATAAGATTGTAAAATTATGGACACAATACAAAAAATTGTTTACTATATTTGAATGAAACGATGAATTAAATGTTATTGTTAATGAAAGATAAATTCTTAGACGTTTATTATTGATTCGTCGTCTCCAACTGCATAAATAAGTCCTTATAAATATTTCTTTAGCCCAGAATCTTCCTGTAAACGCCTTTGAACCGCAAAAATTAATTCAATTTAGACTTCAATTCAATTGTTCCGAGACGCCATGCTTGCGCCAGTGATGAAATGACGTCTCTCATATCAATTAATCCATGGAAGATCTAGTTCCTTCTGGTGGAACCAGTCTCCAGATGCTTCTACTCCCTAAACATATTGCCGATCTTTAACCAAAATAATCTATACGAACACGAAGTTTCAGTGCAACAAATTGCTAAAAATATAAATTTTATTGCATTTTAATGTTTTAACCAAGTTTATTAATGTTTAACAACCACATCATCTTTAGTGACCTTCAGAAATCTCAACTCACTGGCCAACTGCGGATTTTTTTGCTTGACTAAACCATGCTCTAAGAAAATGTATACACGTTACTTTAGGATGTTTCTGTTGTTTTAGAGCAAATTACAAATAATGTTCATTCAAGGATAACTTTCTTCTGCTTCATCAGTACGTGACGAGTAAACTGCCGGTTTTAGAGGCACTAAATAGCAAGGTTTTCAAAACTTGCATGTAAATGGTGCTAAATGAGATCGAATTCCTAGCAGATAAGATGCCTCGGTTCTCAAATACCTTGGTCCAGGAGCAATTAAAATGCTAATATAAACAATAGATGCAAATAAAATGCCGTCATTTCCACCGGCCCGGAGCGATGACGCGGCGATCACTGAACCGTGGTTAATGTGAGCAAGCTCGAATCAATGGAAAATAACAAAGGCTTACATACACTATTATCAAGACCGAAGCCACGGTAATATTATTTACTATAGATATAGCTAATATTACCGTGCCGAAGCCATAAAGGCGAAAGATTTTTAAGTCAAAAGCAAAAGGCAAAGGCAAAAGGGGCGATCATCCGCAAAAGTTAAAGTATACAAAAGCTTAAATAACCTAACGGTAAAAGACATGTTACCCACATAAACTATTCTCAAAAACATTCTGTGTCTCTAAAGCAAACATTTCGTATTTTTTTAAAACATGGCATGACTACAGTTTTTTCTTAGAATTTAACTTTCAGACAAATATCAAACATTTCCCATAAGCTATTTACCTTTGTAATCTATATCTACGATTCTTATCTGATAATTCTGTGCACTTATGACTGTAACCAAGGATTAATGAATTCTTCACGCCACCACAATCAAGCAGAATTGTTAATACATAATAGTGTTAATTGTTAAAATAGCACTACTTTTAAAAATAATTTGAGGATCTACAAGTACGAGTACAGTGACGCACAAGGTGTTAATAAGTCATAAGAATATCCTCCATATTCTCGACAATTAACCATATTGCTACTTATATTTAAATTCTGTTAATGTACCTAATATTGATCAACAAGGAATTAATGAAACATAAGTAGGTACTCGTATATGTAGGATCAACTGTCAATCATAATAGCACATGAAATAACAACGACTCATGCGGAACTGCTGATAAGTCTGATAACGCATATAAATACAATAACTTGGCGATGCAATTATTACGATGAAAGTTCATATCAGCCAATATAGATAATATAAATTCTGCGACTTTTCTGTAAAATAATCCCATGATATTAAATACCTAACTATGTATTTAAAAATAAATAACATTCAATGTTATTGAATCTCTATGTAAGATGATTTTACGAATATTGACTGGTGCCGTCAACAAGCGAACAAATGGGAACTAAATATGGATATGATATCGTATGATAGTACAACAACAACCTTTGTAAACACCCATATTCGCGCGAAAAAAAATCTTTGTGTCTTTGTCTTTAATGTAACTTGATTGAATGAGAAGGCATCCGCCTTTGTCACAGATCTTTTTGTACGATACCTATGTTTGCTTTTCTTTACCAGAACTTCTAATAACACTGTCCAGATTTAGTAAACTACAAATTGTTGCACTGTTTTGACGATATCTCATATTCGCGCCAGTTCTATATCGGGAATGTTAGCAGAATCGCGATCAGTAATGTTAAAATCAATGTCTATAGATGTTTATATTATAAAACTTTGTTCAATCGCTTAGCTTTCGATTCAGCAGGAAATAAGGTTAAATTAGATGGTGAACTTTCTTACTTCACAACAAAATGAAATAGGGATCATGCTCCAATAGGGCGTAAGACAATGGTTAAAAAAATCCAATGTTAGGAAGGAAATTTTGTAGCTATGGGCTTGCAACATAGCCACATTTTCTGAAATATATGAGAAATCCACTAATGTGCCATCTTTATCTCGATTCTGTCTCTTGTATCCATAAAAAATATCTTTGCTTGTATCAATGATATAGCTCAGCACTTTTGAATAGGAAAATTTTATTTCTTGATCCAAATATACATGAAAGTCACCAACCCACGTAATGTTCTCCTACTGCTCTTCATATTCGACAGTTTTCGTGAAACTCGTAACATTAGTATCGCAAGAAGCAGCGTGCAAACGTACTGAGGGCTGAAGCGTAATTCACTCAACATTATTTTAGTAACATTTGCGTCAACAGTTCAACACTCGCTTGTAAACAGTCTCAACCAAACGTGCTATGAGAGAACGAAAGTCTTTACATTACAGTAACCGAAGTTAGTTTTAATGATTTCAAACCAAGTTATGTAAATGTAGACAAAATAAAATCATTATTGTTTTAGGTAATTGAAACATTATTAACAAAAATGGACTTTTTGTTTGTTGCCGTAGAACAACCACTTGTTCCAAGTGGTTTATATTATAGTATCACGGCATTTTTTTTGCCCGTGGACCTACCGACTGATTGAGCCAACGACAATTATTTGTACAAAGGGCCTTTGCTCCAATCATATAAACAACTGTTCTTGTTTCGTGATAGCCGCGCTACATACCTAATTATGTTCTTCAGTCCTCTATAGTTCTGGTCCATATCTAATTTGAAATACCCAAAATATGCGTCGTACATCACATGAATCCACATGTACTTTCCAAGTTACGCCGCCCTCTATATCCTACTATAAGTCATCACATCATTCGTGTTTTTTACGATAGGAATTCGTCTTGTTTAGAATTGAGCTATGGGATATTTGACAACAAATAAAAATTACACCTAAGAAGATTATTACTTTACAGAAGTTGTAACTTGTAACACGTCCTCAGGCTTCACTTTAGTGATTTATATCACATGTCCGGTTGCCGTCACTGTTTCAAATACCTAATGAAACAATAACGATTTTTGAAAGAGTTCAAGTCTCAGACGGGAAAGCCACGATCAATCAGTATTACTAACTTGCTTACTTATAACGGGGATCAATTTCCCTCGTTTCCGTATAGGAAATTGAACCTTACAACAACAGAACGGAGTCCTAATTAGTTTGAACGTCGGCGACTTTAATATTGTTGAGTTTAAACAAAATGCACCGTAAACTGTTTAGAATAAGGTTGACTTCGAAATGGAAATGTTGTGTAGGTATTGTCTTTAGCGTTTGGCTTTGCGCGTTGGGGACTAAATCAGGTCTTTCCGGCCCTACGGATGACTCAGCATTTCTTTTTGTAGTTTCCGGTAGCAGAATTTATAAAAATCACGGAAAAGGAATAAACACTTAAATTTACATGAAATTAAGTGGATTTTTTAAACAACATATAACACAATAACAGATCCTTACACGGAAATAAAATAGGTAGGCGTTATTAATTTTTACAAAAAAATATGAAATAACTGAATGCCAGAATTATATACAAGAAGCATAAAATCAGTCTCAAATAATATTGTTGATTTGTTTCGGCCTTGAAAGCTAATTTAATTTATAGGTAACAATTTGAAAGACCTTATAAACTTAATTTCTACAGTAGCCATTAGCCACGCAAAGTTATGAGTCCGATGTGTAATGTCAATTTGTAACGAAAACAGACCGCACCAAATTGTGCTAAACGAGACTGCGGTGAAGACGCCGCGTCAAGGTCAGGGCCTGAGCCGAATACCGCAGCTTATAAATCAAAGTCAGACCATCCTGATTACAAAAACGAAACGACGGCCAAACAACACCGAGGGTAGAAAAAACCACACGAATTCGTTCATAAAACATCAAATAAAAATAGTCAGCACCAAAATATGATAGGTGGCATTGTGTCGGATGTCGAATGTCGGAAGGATGTCACACCAAGATCAGTGCTAGATGATGCATCCTGATTAGCTAAATCAAATAAAAGAAAGGCCAAATAATCTAATAGCAGTTGAGCCAAGGTTCGTAAAACGTAAACTGGTTGCACCAAAATGTGCAAGCTATTGTGGCAAGGACGTCGTAAGGTCATGATCGGGGACAATCCCTGAAGGTTATTAATCAAAGACAGACGATGTAGGTAGCTTGATTATCTGTAGGCGAACAGGTAAACAAAGATCAGGTTATAAGTAAAGGTACTTTTTGTACCCTAATAATGCAGTATAGAATAGCAGACGAAACTTAATACATTTATGAACTTTTCCGTTTCGTAGTAAAAATATTTTTGTGGTAGTTGTCAACAGATTCTCAGATAATAACTGCCTACTTCCTTAGTAGCGGAAATGACTATGCAAGGTCAACTTTATACTGGAAATGTAAAAATAACTCCAAGTAATAATCGGCGATCATCGAGGTTAGCTAGAAAAGGGATTCACGATTTACACTCTCAAGTAAGGCCGAAAATAAAAATATATTTCAATGAAGGGATGTTATAAATATCTAATTTAACAAATGAAGTTGTAGTATTCATTGCGATTATAACACGTCGTTATCGTAACAAAAAACGAACGAACGTATAAAATAAGTTAAATAAACAGAAACAGTAAAATACAAACATCTATCACTGAATTAATTAATCTTATCGGAACCTAAATAAAATTATAATGCTGATAATTGTTAGTAATCTGACTGATATGCTAACGATAATAAAATAAAATTACAGCATCTGTCTCAATGATGGAAAGGGGTACAAATACTATCAACATACATCCAAATTAGTTACATTACAAGTGTGATTTAAGAAAATATATATTTAGTATAGTGATAAAATATCGATAATTTGTTAAGAATGAGTATCAAATACAAATTAAAGTTTGTAGATTCCTAAAGCCCTAAAGGTGTATAGTTTGAGCTTTATATGATACATTCGGAACAAGAGGAAACTAATTATTACAATTTGAAACAGCTACTAATAAATAGCTAAATTGATCAATGCGAGAGGAAAATTACCGGCGAATATATAACCACTAAGTACTTCATTACACTAAGGACTTCATTTTAGGTGGTCAATGATCATAATGATGGTGATAAGTTTAAATGTATCGCTATAAATATATTTTGTATAAAAAATAACCTAACAAATAAATCAGTTCAATTCCACTGTCCCATTAAAACTACATACTTATATATTAATTGAAAGCTGAAAATACTTAAATAAGATTTGAAAATCATACTCGATTCTTATTGCTGCTGTAATATTGCATTAACATACAAGAATAACAGTCATAATATTAATGATAATGGCGTTAAATCAATTTTTGTAATTCAAAGTCGATTACCTATTTACGATTTCGATCCTCCCGTGATCCAACAGTTCCAACTTCAGTCAAAAATAGGGCTTAAGCTCTTAACCCCATCGAGACAGCCTAAGCGAACGTTGCCAAATGGAACACATAAGCTTTTTGGATCAACGATAACTTTGGCATTGCGTAAACGTTAAAACATTTACCTATGTGTGTGTACATTATCTATTCTGTACGCGTAATTTAAGCTTGTTATTAAAAGGTTACTGAGTAAAACTCTAAAAATTAAGACACTGAAATGACCAAGAAAAAAAATGCAGCATAATTTTGATTTTAAAGTTGAAACTCTTAGATGTTATCAAGCTAAGACATCCTGAACATAATGTATGTGTATAAAAACAAATCAGTTAATTAAATTGATTACGGCTACACGATAGAAAAATAGATTTTTGGGCCCATTTGACGTCCATTTCATTTATTTTTTATTTATGATTTTCGAAATGGTTCCTTGTACAGGATAGTAAAATTAGAGTTCAAAATGAGAATAAGGTGCATATCAGAACATAGATAGCATGACGCAAGTAACACATGTATAATGTATATAATATAGCAAAACAAATGCAGATTCTTAATACGAAAAAAAATTACAAAGAATATACTTCACTTCACAGCACTTAATAATAAATAAGACTAAGACGATGAGGTCGTTGATAGTCATGTTGCTATTACTGATTAGCAAACTTTATATGTATATGGAAAAACGTCAGTTTATACGTAGTTTCAATTGGACCTATTTACGCAAACCGGAACCAATCCACCCTCATGCCGAAATTGAGTTAAGTACACAAAAAAGCTTAAAATTGCACCTTCTATCGACCCTATAAACATCAAAATGATCTTTATAAATAGGTCCAATTCATAAGCCGGTCTATTCGATTGTTTACTTTCAGGAATTCATAAGCCCGTCCATTCAATTGTTTACTTTCGTTATTTATAAACGGATCTAAATATACCTAGGCAGATTATCATCCCACACATTGTTTTTCTGTGGACTACCTGATCGACTCGATATAGATACATAAGTACTTGAAAGTTCATCTTTATATACTTAGTACGCTTTTGAATTTAAATAATCTAATTTCAAAAAGGAATTACGATCAATAAAAATAAACATTTCATGGAGATTATGGCTGCAACCCTTTTTGTGTTCCACTGCTGGGCACGGGTCTCTCCCCATTATTGGAGAGGCCTGGAGCTTACTCCATCACGCTGCTCCTATGCGGGTTGGTGGAGATGGAGATTATACGAACATGAAATTTGTGATCGTTAACTATGAAGCACAAAAACTATCATAAACCACTTGATAATTTAAAAATAGGCACAATAAGAAACAACAATTTCAAAGTATCCATCATCAAAATAAATGTTGAAGTAGATGTGTTCTTTGTTTTTTCCTGTACAATATTACAACAATTATTACCAGACGCGTTTAAGAATAGATTTACAAACACAACATCCTGCATGTACATGGTTTATTCTAATTCTGTTAGATGTTATTAAGTTATTTTTCCTTAATTTATTTCGTCATAATTCCATTATTCATTTGATCGCTGTGATAAGACAAAAATTATTATGGAGAATAATTTGGAAATAAGTACAGTATCTAGGAATTTTACGATATTGATTAGATAAAAAGAAGAACTTAATGGAGAGCAGATGACGTTTTTAAAATGTGACACAAAATCAATAACATACTAATATGAAATACTTTTAGAGCCCTTGTACACAAACGTTTTTTTGGCGTAAAAATCTACGGTTTATTCGCCGTGCCTAGGCAGTAAGCACATTTTGTTAGTCTTGTATGGAACACAATGAGAGCTTACATTTATATCATTGGAGCTTACTGTGCCTGAGGCCCCACTCTTGTCTGTACGCCCGTATCCGAAACTAAGTGAATTTTCGGGCCTCATTTTTGGATAAGACTGAAGAAATTCTAGCAATATTCATTGCTGCTTAATGTAATTAATGATAACGCTTATGTTAATAATTCGTGAAAAAAAAAACGATCCGAGTATGCCAAAAATTATTCCGAAAATGTCAGAACTTACGGACGGATGCAAGACAGCCCCTCCGCGCGCCGCGTTTACACGCACGGCGAATTAATCGTATGGCGAATCGGCGAATAGATATTCCTTCTTATTTTATATAATATCATTGTTTTCATCAGTGTTGTGTGTTGTATTTTATGGCGTTCTATGAGAGCATGTAGGCGGTGCCGGATATTTTCACGTTTTCGTGGCATATTCTGTACGCTGATTTAATTTTACGAGTAAAGTAAAATGAAAATGAATCCTGAATTATAACATTCGTTCAAAAATATTTTAAACACTTTATCAAATTTCGCTTTATGCATTCTAAAATAATTGTAAAACATGACGTCGGCTTCCCTTTGTTAATTCTGGACATCACTTTTTACTGAAATTGGATCTTCTTTTTAGAGTTTTAAACTCTTTAGTGTGGGCATTGATGGCAGAATTTTAGGTTACAGATACAAGTGAAGTAATTCTACTTCATATTTTTTCATATACTTCGTATTATATTCATATTTTTTAATATATCTGAAAGACTAAGATGCTCTGAAGATACAAACATAACCTATGTTGTAAATGACTGTTATAAGAAAAAAGTGTTTTGCGGCAGTTATGACATGACTTGAGTGAGAGAAACGAAACGTCTTGGATTGCCGAACACGCAAGGACCAAGTAGACAGTCGTAGATTGCAAAATTTCAGGACTCCGATACAAATTAAGAAAAGTTTTTAGAATAATATGTAGTGATGATGTTATATATATATGAATATTGTCAATATAGCCTATTTATATAAATGACTTACAATACAATATAGCTGTTGCAATAAAAAACCAGTTTTTGCAATATTGCTGTTATGACATTGACATGACACGAGGAAAACGAAACACATTAGAATCTCGAACACGCAAGGATGACACCAAACAGACGACCCTCGGGTATTTGATGAGGTCACACTTGACAGGGAAATCACTCATTTTTCTTGGACATAGTGAAAGATAATATATAAAATGGGAGGGAGATTTGTCGATAAAAGATTTGAGCAAAAATTCGAGGACGAAAAATCTTTGAATGATGGCATCATTGTGAGAAAACATTAACTTTGTTCATCACTTTATGACTGGTATTTCTTGATAAATAAATGCTAGGTGACCTCCATAGCGCTTCCCAACGGGTGGGTCTTAAGATGAACATGGACAAGACGAAGATCATGTCTAATGTCCATGTCACACCCATACCGGTCGTTGTTGATAGAGTTTCGTCGTTTCGTGGTCGTTGGTACTCTCGAAGTTGTCGACGAGTATATTTACCTGGGTCAAGCGATCCGTATGGGTAAGTCCAACTTCGAGAGAGAGGTAACTCGTAGAATCCAACTCGGTTGGGCAGCGTTCGGGAAATTACAAAGTGTCTTCTCGTCCAGAATACCGCAGTGCCTGAAGTCGAAAGTTTTCGAGCAGTGTGTGTTGCCAGTGATGACCGACGGCGCTGAGACGTGGTCTTTTACAGTTAGCCTTTTCCACAGGCTCAAGGTCGCTCAGCGAGCGATGGAGAGGGCTATGCTTGGTATTTCTCTACGCGACAGAATCCGTAACGATGAAATCCGTAGACGAACGAAGATTACCGACATAGCTCTCAAAATTTGCAAGCTGAAGTGGCAATGGGCAGGCCACATAGTTAGGAGGACTGACAACCGGTGGGGAAGAAAGGTCCTCGAATGGCGACCACGTCTCGGCAAAAGGAGCAGAGGCCGCCCTCCAACCAGGTGGACTGACGACCTAAAGAAGATAGCGGGAAGCCGCTGGATTCAGAGGGCGCAGGACCGGACGGAGTGGCGAACATTAGGGGAGGCCTATGTCCAGCAGTGGACTTTAAAAGGCTGATGGATGGATGGATGGATTTCTTGATAGAGAACTTCCTCCTCTTTGTTGAAGTCGGAGGTTTTAAAGTAAGATACTAACTCAGTTATTTCGACAACATTTTTGTTTATCACCTTCACAAATCTATATCCTGAGGGACTAGTTACTTTGAAAACATTATTTCATATTTCCTCTAAAGTCAATGTACAAAAAGTCATTAAACTTTATTCCCTTATGTTAAAACCTTTTAGAATTTTGTGAGTTCGGTACAGGATATTAAAACGAGCAGACTATTAAAAGGGCTTTACTCCAAGTACCTGGTTATGTTAAACTGTCTTACCTTAAGCGAACAATGTTGAAAAGTCACCAACCTTTACTTTTATCAATCACAAGTTTAGGTTAATGTTCGATGAGAAATAATGAAATAATTAATATTTATTAATAAATAAGGAAATAATGGTAACCACAAAACAATTTGACACAATATACTCGTATAGAATCAAACACAACAACCTATCAAAATACAATGTATTTTCAGTAATCGTGACATAATTGGATTTTCCAAAGTGTGTATTTTCAGTAAGCGTGGCATTATTGGATTTTGCAAACTTCCTGGAACGTGTCCTACTTGGCAAATTGACATTTCGTATACTACACGAAATTAGAGGCTTTAGAATAAGTAATTACTATTGTTGTATAAACTACTGTAGCAATTTCACACACAAAAAAAAGGGCTTCGGGACATAATAATTATGGATGGAATTTGAAGGAGAATACTCGTTGCTTTTAAAAGAGTATGATGAAACATTAAACACATAACAGAAGAAAATATCTGCATTTTCTAAGTCTGCATCCAGAAGACTTTACGATGAGGATACTTTTAAAACGGCGCGAAGCCCTTAGTCTAAGTAGGAAACGTAAGAGGCTCTACGATCTACGCAACGTACCCAAACGGGCGCGGTCGGGTGTGAGTTGGGTGAATGGGTGACCGCTAGTGGCAAAAATTTCCAGCGCGTTTCCGTTCTTCGGAGGGCACGTTAAACCGTCGGTCCCGGTTGTTATCGATAGATAACAGTCGGTACAACTTGTCGTAGACATTTTCCGGGGTTTGAATTTTTGAAAACATTCGATAGCAGGTTGGCCTCCCGCATCTCCGCCAATCTGCACTGGAGTAGCGCGGTGGAATAAGTTCCAGGCTTCCTCAATAATGGGGAGAGACCCGAGAGACCCGTGCCTTGCAGTTGAAAAAAGGGTTCCATCCAGCCATCCATATCTAAAGAGTTTGATCAATAATATGTACATACAAAAACAGTCCCCCTAACTATAGTTCAAGTTTGAAAACGAGCCTTCATCACTTCATCAATTTTTAACACGTTCAAATGTCAGTTCGATATTAACGAGTAAAGTCCGGCCCTAGTATCGGGTATTGATTTTTTACAAGTTTTGTTAAGGACTAATGCTCTGCTCTGTAGGGACCAGTCGACAGCGCTGGCCAGACGCGGGTTAAAGTTGATTAGACGATTATTCTACATGCTCACATGCAACGATCGCTACGAACGATGAAATCTTGAATTTTAATGAGTTATTTATTGCAGGTGTTGGGGCATAACGTGGGCATCTAACATCTACACACACACACACACACACACACACACACACACACACACACATAACCTTTAGCAAGCATGGCCGCAACGTCCGCTCTGTGCGTCTTAACGCCGGGCACGGATCTCTCTCTATTATATTATTGGGGACCCTTAGAGCTTACTCCACCACGTTGCTCCAATGAGGGTTGGTGGATATGCGGGTTAGAAGCCAAACCGCAGTCGGATGTTTACAATCCGCCCATAAGGTCTTCGACAAGTTTAGCGACTGTTATCTATTAAAAACAAATCGGGACTCACGGCTTCACGCGCCCTCCGAAGTACGGAAACGCGCATACATTTTTTGGCACTCACGACCACGCCCATTTTGCTTCACTAGGTAGATCACTTGCATTCGTCGGAGGGAGGGTAGATGCTTCCCCTGTCGAACCATTCAGTTCTATCACTTGAAGCACGCCAGCGTTACTCGATAGCAAAGTAGCTACGGTCGCACAGGAAAAAAAAAATTGGCCCCAACCTCCTCACTTACACAACATCATTAAACATTGTGAAAAAATTGGTATTAAATTTTTCCCTATTAAAAAAAATGGAACACTGCGCCGTCAATTTTGCCCCTCATTTTGGCCGCCGAGGGTATTTGTTTGGGCTTGCCCTGCCCCTAAATCGAGCCCTGCTCAAAAATATAGTAGATGTTTACGAAGAATTAGGCTGCCCCACGGCTGCCCAGTTGTTACTATAATAGAAGAATACATACTTAAATAATATGTAAAAATGTAAAACCGGTAAAACGTAACATATTCGACTCAATATTTGCTCTGCTCTACTCTTCATTCGTGACGTTGGTGTAAAAACATTCATGATTTCACAATAAATGTGAAACTATAAACTAGTTCGGCCTGTTATGTAGTCATGACACGCAAAACGGTTAAATTCACGATTTTATTGGTATTAAGTTGGAAATAAAACACATACAAAAAAATCTTCGCAACTTTGCTCATATTTTTGTCAAATATTGATACATATAAATCTAGAAAAAAAAGGGTTGAAGCAGTGGAAGGTAGTAAGTGGAAGGTAGTAGACAACAATGAGAACTGCAATAGGAAGTGGTAGAATCATCCCTAGTACTGATACTAAGAATGTGGGTTAATCCCAATTGCGGAATAAATAATGAGAGTTTTCAAAAATCTACATACAACCTCAAGCATGTCAGTTTCTTATCGAATATGGATAAAGGATTGCTTCGAGATTGATTGTGTTCTAAAAAGTTTTTTTAGACTTCAAAGTGCTGAAAGTTTAGTGTGATGCCTACAAAAAAGGCGAAAGACTTAACAGCGTCCATTCAACTTTATTGTGTCGACCCACCAAAGCTCCTGCGCTCTTGAGTTGATTGTCAATGACCTGAACCTTTTGTATTCTAAAATATACAGAAATATTTCGTGATAGTGAATTGGTGTAGTAAAAGAGAATTGGAATAATTAGAGCAAGCAATTTATGACAAATGGGCGCTGGTGTTTAAAATTAATAGCAGGTGGTAAAGCAATTGCCGATAAAAGTATGGTGTACCAAAAGTGGCAGCGCATGATCAAAATTTTGTTTTGGTAAGGTACATTAGACGAGGCCTGAGGCGAGTAGCGATTTTAGGGGTGAGGACAATGTACATAAAAATCTAAGATAAAGAAAAATATAATTAACATGTATGTAGGTATTTAGTTAGAGTAATATCGAATAGGGTTGAGCAAGAGACCTTCCCCTTCCCCTGAATCAATTACTGGAAGCGAGTATCAACCCTACTTGTGTTCATGAGAGTCATGTTGCAACTATGTATTAGGAATCCATATCAAATGAGATTAGGTACCTGCATGCACTCTTGCCAAAATGTTTTTCCATATAAAGAATGCTTTTATGCATATTATAACTGGTTGTAAAATGCATGCAGTTCACAAGATAAAGTGATAAACCTATCTGATTATTCTGAGTTTTGGGACATATATTTGGATTTTGCTGATAATAAGTATCATTATACAAAAAAGCGCGCGCGCGCGCGCGCGTGAAGCGCGCATGGCTCGGCGGCTAGCGTAGAACGCAAACGGTCTACGCAGCTAAGCCAAACGGGCGCGGTCGAGTGTGAGATGGGTGACCGCTAGTGGCATAAAATTTCATGCGCGTTTCCGTGCTTCGGAGGGCACGTTAAGCCGTCGGTCCCGGTTGTTGTCGATAGATAACAGTCGTTAAACCTTGTCGGAGGCCTTATGGGCGGTTTGAAAACATCCGACAGCGGGTTGGCCACTACCCCGCATCTCCACCAACCCGCATTGGAGCAGCGTGGTGGAGTAAGCTCCAGGCCTCCCCAATAAGGGGGAGAGACCCGTGCCCAGCAGTGGGACGCAAAAGGGTTGCAGCCAAGCCATACAAAAAAGCAGGCTATTCTATTTATAAATCCAAATCCAGAAAAGAACTAACACTGTAGGGCATAAAAAGGCTGGACATATTAAAATAACCTTTAGAAACATTTATTTTAAATCTTAGGGTTTGTCCTCCAAAAGGTACTAATAAAGGTAAAGGTACTACTAATCCAAAAGGACATCTGACACCTATTTTCAGGAACATTTCAAAATATCATGTTGTAATTACTTATTTAGAAGGCTCATTTTTACAATCACTTAAAAATTTTAAAAGTGTTATGTTGTACTCTTAAGAGGGAACGCGCGGGTTCAGCCGATTTTGAAAATTAGGTATTTTGGAATAACTATTGCTATCGCGCTGCGCCCTGCGCTATCCGCCGCGTGCGATAGGGACAGATGCAGCTCAGACCGATTATACCTACAAACTTTCTTACTAAATCGAGGTTTCGTATTCTCCTATTTCCTCTTTCAAAATTGAGTTTAATAAATTTTTTTATTCACAAATATTAAGAAATAGAATAAGTCTATGCCCCTATTTTTTTATTTGGTCGCAAAAACCTTTCAGATTTGTTTTGCAGTTGTTGGATTAGGGCTGTATGAAAGAGGCATTTTCTACGATTTTTGACGAGTCATATTTTCTGATCTACTTAGTTGATTGAAAAAAACAAAACATAGGGGCATAGCTTTAGCAGACTTAGATATTGTCACAAAAAATCATTCCTCTAGAAGCATTATCCAGGGAGAAAATAGGAGAATACATTTGTATGGAAAAACGACGCTAGCGCTTCCTCTTAAAGGCAAGCACCATAATTAGTACAGTAATAGGATAGCACAAATAATGGTAACTGACAAATGTATGAGTCATATTTGCTTTGAGAATTCCAAAGTCTATAAAACAAATCTGAATTTTATTGATACAATGTGATGTGGCGACTTTAGTTATAATGTACTGAATTGATGAAAGACTGTGTCACAAAATTTAACCAGATATACAGAGTGATGTTTTACAACCTAAAAACTTTCTCAATAAATGGACTATACAACACAAATATAATTTTTAAATTTGAACCAGTAGTTCCTGAGATTAGTGCTTTCAAACAAATAAACTCTTTAAATTTTTAATATTAGTATAGACCACTTAATTAGTTGTAACAAAAATTTGTATACTCAATTGGTTCAATAAAGGCCCCCATACACTGCTTCCATGAGCAATTGAGCAAATACTTGTGTTTAATGAGTCAGATTAATCTTAATTGCTCCATACATCTCATAATTGACATGTATTAGGTACACAACATTTGTAGAACAATCTGGAAGCTATCTATAACTCAATGTTTATCGATTGTGAATCATCATTGTTTGATAGTTAGTAAATTAATTGTGTGGTAACTCTGTTTATAAGAAAAGTTAAACAGAAATTTCATATTTTATGTATTTCTTATAGTTTTTTTTATAACGGACAGTTTAAATTGGCAGTAGTCCCTCTCATTTTCAAGAGAAAACCTGTGCCCACCAGAAGGTCATACAAAAGGTGAAAAAAAAAAAAATTGGCCATAGTGATGTTTACAGATTCACCATACCATTTTCTGTGGAAAAATAGAGTGGCTATGCACAAATGTTGACATAATTTAAAATAAAATACCTGCAATTCCTTTCAAATTTCTCTACATGTAGGATGCCTAGCTGCCTGTGTATAAAACACAACAACTTATAAAGGGTAAACTATTATTTTATCAGATTTTGAGGAATCTGTTATAAGCTTACAAGTTTTGTCAGTAAGTTTAATCAGCAACTGCATCATTCAGCATGCAAATTCTGATACCTTTAAAATTATGTGCATTTATTTTTGTTGTTAAAACTGTAGAAAGATACAAAACAAAGGAAATTAATCTTTTCAGACCTTACTTGCTGATAATAGAACTATGTAGATAGATAAGGTTGATGTGAGAAAAACAATAGAAAAGTTATCAGTCACTTTAAAACTGTTTAAATAATATACTGCTTATCAACATTTCACAAGATTTTTTATTTCCTTTGTTGTGGGTACCATGGACACACACAAACACATGAACACAAACACCCAGATCAAGGTTGGAAATTAAAACTTATCATTTCAACTTTGCCCCGCCGGAAATCCAACCAGGGACCCTTAATTGGCAGTCTGGCATGGTAACCATTGCACACCACAAGGGTCATCTAAATGAGAAGGAACTATTTTGTCCTTAAATGTCTTGTGAGTGTCTTTATTCATCTATACTAATATTATAAAGACAAAAGATTTGTATTTTTGTATATTTGTAATGAATAAACTCAAAAACAACTATTTAGATTTCAAAAATTCTTACACTGTTAGAAAGCTAAATTCACCCTTTACTACAAAAATCAAAGCCAGTGATTTTTGTAGTAAAGATTTTCGCCAAACATATGAATAAAAAGTAAAAATTCTTTATTAATACTTCTATAAAAAAAACTACTGGCAATATTCTTTCCTATAATTATCTCCTAAACTGAGTTCACATAACTTAACTTGCAATTTGGTTCTGTACAATATTATGAACATACATTTTTGTGTAATAAATATACTTTTACTGTTTTTTTATATATTTTTTCAAATAAACTATAATCTTTGATGCAGTAGGAGTGGTGATTTTAAATTTATATAAGTATAAATACTACTGGAACTACATCTCGGCAGACGATTCGAGAACAAAAACAACATGAAGCAGTTCTTTTTCCGCCCGAGTGCGCAATCACCTTAGTAATTCATTTTGCAAGGTGAATGTGGGTAGGTTACTAAAGATGGCAAAAAGAAGAGACATTACAATTTTATTTATCCATCACATCTGCTACAAAACCCGCGAATTGGCCTAAACAACCACATTTCTGATAAAGATCTTGAGGCAAACCAATTAAATGAAATCATAGTTACTTACGTTGTCTGCTATATAAAATACAAAGAGACATCCGAGAATGGACGGTAGAAAACGCTGCAGATATCTTCCGTAAACGCGAGCCATTTTCACTAACTTCACTAAATAACAATTAATCTAAAGTTCCCGTTTTGTCATATCATAGTTAAAACACACAACAAACAACGTAATGCAAATGGAGTCGACACAAATTTTTCCAAAAAATTTCTGCGCACTATAACGCAGCTCGCCTAGTTAACTGACGCAACTAATCTAATGTCTAATTTGATTTATTTGATTGTGACTGACTGAGCGTTGACATTGACACAACTTTTTTTTTTATTCATTTTACGGCATTGGATAAAATCCTTGCAGCCATTCAATATTTTCGTTTCATTATTAAATGATGGCATCGCACTCTGTGCATATTATCAGCGTCAAGTAACTTTCTGCATCGTAGAATAAATCGGTAAGTCGTCAGGTATCAGTCAGTCTAGTCAGTCAGATGTTCAAGTAAAGCGATGGCTACTTTACGAGAACATGTCCGAAGGAGTTTTGGAGGCAAGCCGAAAAAACATGTTTTCGCACTGTTATTCTATTTCACAACACTCGTGCACTGTCATTAACCTATATCGAAGAAAACGCCATCAACTTTATCCGATATAACTCAAAAATACACCAAGAAAATGAAAATAAAACAAGAGCACAACTTGTCCCTTCAGACTTCCCGCCAAAACTCCCATTGACACAACTTATCTATCATCGACAATCGTAGAGGGAGCATGAACTCGACAATCGAACAATCGACAATTATTAAGGGCATAGTGCATACTAAAAATATCTTTGCAAACAAGTTACAGATATATGAGAACATTGAAGTCCTATACCTGGGCCCAGTAAAATGCACCGTGAAACGATCTATCACTAAAGGATTGGTCATTATCGGGCCTGATCTAGCATACACTGCTGGTTATCTGAGTACATTGTAATAATAAAATAAATACTCACGATAATAATCAGCAATGTATGCCAAGTCGGGCCCTGCATGTTATCCAATGTAATCGCCCCATAAGCATAGGCATCTTAGAGCATCACGTACGTGAGGTACGTCACGTCAGTACTGACATCTAGTTCCTTTTAAAAAACAACACTGTTTTCTTTATAAAAGCAAAAAAATGGTTGCCTGTAAAGTCGGTTTTACGGGCGAAGATTTTACGTGACAACGTCTTTTTTATTGATATGAATATAATTAAATTGCACAATAGGAACAAGGAATTGAATGAAAATAAGAATTGCACAAATTTTAACTATAGAAATATATTTTGTTTACTAAAACATTGTACATGTAAACTTCGGCGGGCCTCTCTCTCGTTCGGTGACTCATCGTTACGTTACCGAGCGTTACTCTTTTTCATAAGTGACTCCCAGCCGCAACCTAATTTAAGACGTTGTCACGTCAAAAAGAAACATTTTGTTGTTTTCATTAGGTATAGTAATAAAAATCTGTTTTGTTTTGTGCTAACTCGAACCATATCAACTATGGGATTAATTTACTATCGGTCCAGAGATAGTTTCTTTAATATTACTTTTTTCAGTAACAGTGACGCAGCGCTATTTTTATTGATTTTTAAATTAATGATAATTTTGTCAATTAACTATCATGTACCTATCTTATGTTTTGACAGCTCATTAAAAGTATAAAATACCATAATTGGTGTGGCATGGCAGTTAAATATTACTATCCTTATTTAATTAATAATTGATACCGGCAATATGCACGTATCTACGATGCCGGTAATAAACGAAAAGAAATATTAACTTGACGTTGACGTTTGACAGTTGACTTCTATTCCGGACGAACGTGACGGACGGATTAGAGTACCTGCAAGTTGTAAGGAGAGGAGTTTGTTTTCTGATGTTCATCATCAATTCATCACCAAATAATATCATAATATCTATTGTTTACTTTAAATATAGCCATCAGAAAGTTTTTGTTACAGTAATGGAGGTAAGAAAACGAAAACGGTGCATTTATGTAACGGCTCGCCAAAAGAAGAAACTAATTGAGTTAATGTCACAACATCCCGAGCTAGTATCGTGTAAAATAACTCATGACTTCAACTATAAAGACTCCCAGAGAATGTGGCAAAATATAGCTAACGAATGTAACGCTATACAAGGAGCAAGAAAAACTTGGAGACAGTGGAGAAAAGTAGGTATAAAATTACTTTAATCTCGATTAGAATTACGACTAAAACTTTATTTATACGTTCTTATTGCTGAATTTTATATAGTATAGAATGTTTTAGTAGTGTTTGTACTTAATTTAAGCTTGTCTTGCTGGTCTTATAATGCTTAAAGTTATTATATTTTATTAATAATTCCAGACATGGCATGACCTGCGTTCAAAAACAAAAAAGCGTCACGCTGAAACAAATGGTGAGTTTCCAGTGTCAGCAGTAACACTGACGCCAGCAGAACAGGAAGCTTTGGGAATAAAAAGCTTGACCAACTCTGAATACCAAGAGACCACAGAGTTTGTACCTCTAGAGGAGAACTGTCAAGATGACTTCAGTGAAGAAGTTCCTATTTGCGCAAGTCCAGAACCTCCGGAAACAAAAGTATTTGATTCCTCACGTCTTCAAGGTAATTCGAAAATCCCAAATCACAGGTCAAAACACAAGTGCTACTTAGGAGTAAATTATCTGGCTCTTCAAGAAAAAAGAAAGATAGAGATGAAAGAGGAATATTTGAATTTCAAAAAAGAGTATTTAAGACAAAAGTTAAAATTGATGAAGATACAGACTGAGGCATTAGCAAGTATAGCAAAGGAACTATCTCAGTAATGCAATAAAGTATATGTATTTAATTATATTTAATCTATTAAATACTAAAGTTTATTTAAAATCAAAGAATTTCAATGTTTCAAGGTTTATCACATGTTTCTGTTATTATGTGCTGTGATAACATGTAAATGTATATTCTCTCTCTTATGCTAAGATAATGGCTTAGAAGCATATGCAGTTTTATTTCAAAGGAATGAAATTTTGCTATAAAAATCAGAGTTTTATCTTTACTAGTATGATAAGTCATAATTAAACTGCAATGTATTTTTTGAAAGCTGCATACTACCTACTATTTATACTCGAGCCAACATAGAGGTAGACCATTTATAAACAAACCATTAAATTATTAATTTAGGGCTGTCACTGATTGAACAGTAATATTTATCATGTTTTTATATACTTTTGATGAATTTTGCTTACACAAATCAGTTAAATCAATAAAAACCTTGAAAGCATTTTTAACTATACTTTTTTTTTCTTTTTTCTTTACCTTATGCTACATAACTGTAAGTTTTTGTATCACTTTTAAACTGAATTTACCCACTACATTGCTGTTTAGTTTTTCTAATCAAAATACAAACTATATGCTTTGAATGTTTTGATGACCGTTTTGATACTGTTTTTATGAAATGTGCCAGGAAATTTAAACATTTTATACTCTCAATTCTATTTCATGTTATTGTTATTCATTGATTTGAATTTTTCCCTATCCAAAATAGTTAAATCAGTATGTAATGCAATATTTATATTGCATATTATTATAATATACACCAATGTAAATATCAATATCATATTATTATAATATACACCAAGGTCAATATTATTATGTACATCGTCTTTGACAAGTGTCAATGACAAGTGTAACCATCTATACTCCAGTTATTTTAGAGATTATATTATGTATTTTTAAATGTTAGTGATGTTAGTAATTCTTGCCTACCATCGGTTGCTAGGCAACACTTTGTCATTAAACATTCTGGAGTACACTTGTCATTGATATTTGTCAAAGATGATCAATTATTATATTGTACATTATTCTTAGTCTAAGATTATAATAGAAGTTGTTCCATTAACTCGTTGCTAACATACAAAAAAAGATGCAAGGTTGCAGATGCTAAAACAAACTTGATGTTACACTAATTATATAATAGCACCTGGACGAGTGAGTGGTGGACTAATTTCAAACTAAACACTCATTTGCTTCCATTTGAAATAGGTCCCAAAAAAAACAACAAAAAAAAACGCAATATGTTTATGATTGAGTTATGGACCCGTGTCTTTAGTTGCGCTGTTAGCCCACGTAACCATTCGACCAAGGAAGCTTTAATTGAATGAACGAAACTTTTATAGAGCACTTTCAAATCGACATTGTCATTTCTTTGAACGTCGGATTGGCGGATGGCGTTTGACAGCGTCACTTTTGACGTCGTTCTACGCCACAATATTATTAATACTCCCAATAGATGTCAGGAAGAGTCGCATTATTCAGTTTATATTAAGTTTATTATCGATAAAAAATATTTTTTTATAATTTAAAATTTCTGAAAAAAAAACCTACGTGGATCGATTTTTCACCCCCGAAACCAGGGTACTAAATTTCATTTAAATCGTTGGAGCCGTTTCCGAGATTCAAAAAATAAATAATATATTTAGGTATATATACTACAATTTCTCGTTTAAAGGTATTCGATCTGAAAATATCCGACAGCGGGTGGGCCACTAACTCGCAACTCCACCGACCCGCTTTGTAACAGCGTGGTTGAGTAAGCTCAGCCTGGAGCTTAATTAACTTACTAAGGGAGAGAACCACAGCGTCCATAGCTTTGGTTAACCTGGCTGTCCAAATGCGGACAAACCGATGAGAAACGTTGTATAACTTACTCATGCATCCACAAAAGGATAGATAAGATTTTCCTGAAATATAGCAATGATTTCACTCTCCATGAAGCATCGGGAATCCGGTCTTCCCGCACAGGAGACTGATGTGTTAGCCGTAGTTGAACGTAGCTGATAACATTTATTAGAACAAAATTGTTTAACAAACACTATTGCGGTTGTATGGGACAGGTAAATAAAAGTAATGTTGGTTTTTGAATATTTTTAATTAGAATAAATTTAACGATATTCTGTTGATGACAGAATATGTATTTTGTATAAATAGCGATATCGATTAGCGATGACTAGATACATTTTGTATGATTGAGCATAACATCAGCATTGCCCGTACATATTCCCCACTTAGTTTAAATCTCGTACACAAACAGTTCGTAAAATAATTTTTCAATTTCGTTCGTTTTATATATACAGTTATTATAATTATAATGATACCATAAATAATAGAAACGGTAAGGTGGATACAACATTCCTGTTAAAAACATTAAAAAAATCACACAATTACAATAACAAACCTTACATAATTTAAAATTAATTATAACAAAGAAAATATTCAAACAACAAACATATCGTAATTCTTAAACTTAAAGGACGGGAATCGGAAGTAGTTAAACGATTCATCTAGCAAAATCTTATAAAATAGTTCCCTAAAAATAAACACACGTTAAAAATACATTTCAAACAATTCAGAACGCATCGAAGTTATTATTGTAATATTCTATTTTCAAACGTTACTAGGTATTCGATGCGGTGATAGAATACTTGGGGCGTAATTTTTTGCGAAGTTTTTAAAGATGTTAACCTAAACATGTCAAATCGATAGTTTTCTGTGACGTTAGATAAAATTAGATAGTATCAGTTGTAAGGATGTTATTTTGTTAAATGTTCAATGAATATACACAGATAACAATAGCAGTGCTGGCTGAATTACGCGTGACAGTTGTTTAAAAACAAATTAATAGATAGGTGAATGTTTGGCCGATTTGCGTGTTTGCAAGAAGCCAGTTACAGGCGAGTGGGAATTTTCCGACGCAATAAGATTAAATAATTTAGAGAAGTTACGTACAGAGGATATGCAGCCAATTTTTTAAATCTACTTTGAACTCTTTTTAAGACAGTTATTGGTTAATTTATCATGCGACTTTGTACTGTAGTCGCATGATATAAGAACTTAAGAACACCTGTCTTCAGCATCTTTTAGGTTTTAATTTGAGTCACAATTCTAGAAGACAAAGTAAGCGGGCTAAAACGTTAATGTTGGCTATACGTAGTGTTATCGGCTAAGGTCTTGTCGTCTTAATCCCGGCCCGTTCTGGCTAAATGCTGTAGAGATTAGAGCTCTAGGGGCCCGAAGAGGTATTTGGCTGGGCAGTTTTCGCTGGTGTCACCGAGGAACTGAGCGAAGAGCTCCTGGTATCTCGACATGGTGATGCCGCCCTTTTTTCGGTCGTCATCCTGAAAAAGAAAAACAAGATATTTTTTTATTGAGAGTCGAATTATAGCGTCTGAGGTTTTCGCTTTTATATTTCTTGAAGTTTCCGTAGTGCTCTATGGAGTTTTATTTTGTGAAATGACTTTTGATCTGAAGAATCGAATACACCTGCTTATACCGTTATTCTGCGTTGCGACGTGTCTTCTCAAACTACGGCATGTTATTCTGTAGAGTAACGTCGTTAACGTGATTCAGTGCACGGTATAGGCGGTATAGCGCTATATGTTGGCAAAGAAAACACGTACAAGGGATAGCAATGATAGAATCGAAATTGGAGTGTAGGTAGGTATCCTTTTATTTATTTAACCACTTAGGCTAAGTTCGCGTTCACGCGTGGTACCGCGGACTTTTACTTTTTGTGTACTTACTCCATATGCTACTACTAAACACTACTATTTTAAAGGCTAGACTCTTTAAATTAGCAGTGAGAATGGATGGGAAAGATAGACTGGGAGTAGGCGTGGGAAGCTCGCAATTCGTTTAGAACTCGATGGCCCATCTACCTTTTAATAGCATACAAATAGGTAAAATCCCAAAAATTTGCAAGTATATATACAATTTTCTACAGAATGACTGAGCAAACTCTTAAGAATCCATTACAACTAATTGCTTTATAAAAGCTTTCAGCACTCTCAGATGTCAATTAGAATAATCTAGAAGCAAAGGTAGAGTCATAAAACACGAATAGGAGCATAAAATGATGCAACCGGCGTATAAACCGTTAACGAGCTTTCTCCTGGCGTGGCTCCAACTGGGCCTACAAACCAATTCTACGACAGCCACTACAATAATGTCCGATCTCAAAGTATTTAGAGCCATATCACACAATAATTGCCATGTTGCTACTTAGGACCTACTCGGCACGCATCCGTCAATTTCAAACTTTTTCGGAACCAATTTTGCCATATCAGATCTTTTATTTTTATTTTACGCATTTGTAAGATTAGCGAAGGCAATGATGAAGTGAAGTTAGAGAAATAATAAAATTACTAGATCAGAATAATCCTCAGAGCATCAAACTTGTGCTCTAAGGCATAATCCAAAAATAAGGCCCAAAAAATCACGAAGTTTCGGGCGGATGATTGTGACTGTGCGCCGTATTTGTTCATTCATTGTGAGTTTTATCAAGATTTTCGTTTGCATTTGGATTGAATGGCCGGATCAAGGGACAATTAAAAACACAGTAGGTAATGGGACCAGTTCTAAAACGAGTGGTGAATGCATAAAGAAGAAGTATAAAAACCAGAGGCGAATGTTCCTGTAAACCTATGTTCAGTGCGGCGACTTTTCCAAAAACCTTCGCAGTAACATCGTTAGCGTGATTCAGAGACTTGTACTTACTGTACATTTTTGAGTGTCAAATCAGAAGTTTAATTAGTACAATCTTATCTTGCTGTCAACTACTATGGATGGCATATTGATTCCGGCCGTTAGACTCGTGGAGTGCTATTGATACCAAAAATCTAGACCAGAATATCTCCGCTTGTCCTGACCACCTGCGTGACCAATGTCACTGCCACTATACCGCCCTCGTCTATTCGTTTCAAAATAACAACTGATAGGTACGTATTTTCATTCATTCTAAACGTACGAAAACGTTGATACGCCGGAAATAAATTTCTTGCAGAATTCGAACTAGATACCTGACCTATTATTACTTATTAACCACTAACGCCAAAACGACGGGGTGTTATAAGTTTCACGTGTCTGTGTGTGTGTCTGTGGCTGTTCGTGGCATCGTAGTTCCCGAACGGATGAACCGATTTTGATTTTGTTTTTTTTTGTTTAAAGGTGGAGTGTTCTTAGCTGCTTGAAAATCGGTCCAAGATGGCCGCCGCCATGAAATCGGAATATATACCTATTTTTTAACAACTCCCTCAATATGGATGTCAAATGAAAGGTCTTGAATAATAGAATAATGTACACTGTACTGAAAGGAAATGAGGTGTATTAACTATCAAAATGACGTCTAAAAACTCGAAAAATATTTTTACCGACTTCCAAAAGAAGGAGGTACTGTATTCGGCTGTATGTATTTTTTTTTTTTTTTATATATGTTCACCGATTATTCCGCCGTTTGTGGACCGATTTTCAAAATTCTTTTTTTGTTCGTATGCTTATACTCCCGAGGTGGTCCCATTGTCACCAAATCAGGATCTGATGATGGGATCCCAGGGAAATCGAGGGGAACTCTCAAATTTTATAGGCACACACATTGATTTTCTTATACTTTCTGAAGCATAAGAGATATTTGTGCATAGTAATCATCATCTCATGTTGCTGAGCTGATAATGGAAGGTACTGCAACAGTGAGGAGTTGAAAGCAAATTCTTTGAATAAATAGTTTTTTATTCCAAATCTTACATTCCTGAGGTGTTCCAACTGTCACCAAGTCAAAGTCTGATGAGGGGATCCCAGAGAAATCGAAGGGGACATTCAAATTTTATAGCACAACAAATGATTTTCATATTTTTACTAAAGCAAAACAGGCAGTTTTGTATAATTGTCATCATATCATGTTGCAGAGCTGATGATGGAAGGTACTATGACGGTTAGGAGTTGAGAGTAAATTCTTTCAATAAATGGTTTTTTGTTGGAAATCTTACATTTCTGAGGTGGTCCAACTGTCACCATGGCAAAATCTGATGATGTGATACTAGGGAAATCGAGGGAAACACTGAAGCTTAATAGGCACACACATTCTTTTAGTCATATTTTTTAACATAATACAAATATTTGTGTCCGGTAATTATCACCTCATGTTGCTAAGCTGATGATTGAAGGTACAACTCCTCAACGGTTAGGAGCTGAGAGCAAATTCTTTCATTAATTTATACGTTCAGGTGGACTTATAGTAGTATTCTATCAGGGCATAAGATGGCTATTAGATAAACATGATTATAAAAGGTTTCTCTTTAACGTTTAGAAATTAACTGAAAAAATCTAATTATGCTTATACATATGTGCAGAATTATTAAAATTACTAAAAAGAGTGAAATAAATTAAGTTTTTAACAAAAAAATAGAACCGACTTCAAACGGTAAAAAATAAAATTGTTCAGTACCTACTTCTTCTTGCTTATGGTAATGACTCTTAAAACTATTTTTGAAGTCGGGCCCTTAGTAAAATGTCCTGTCTTAGTAAATATAGTGTACCTTTCGTTCTGAATGGGCACCGACTCCAATATAGTTTTAACAGTCATTACCATAATCAAGAAGAAGTAGGTACTGTCCCACTGTCTGTACTGTCGGTGCCCATTTAGAACGAATGGTACGACATTTTAGTAAGGGCCCGACTTCAAAAATAGTTTTAAGAGTCATTACCATAAGCAAGAAGAAGTAGGTACTGAACAATTTTATTTTTTACCGTTTGAAGTCGGTTCTATTTTTTTGTTAAAAACTTAATTTATTATCTAACTAAGTTACCAACTCAACTAACTAATTACTATAAATACCTTCCTAATATTTATACCTACTTTAAAAAGGACAAAATAAAAGTAAAATAAAAAAAATTTAAAACCCCCCCGACCGGACCCAAAAAAATACACTTTAAAAACTAACAAATAATATTTTAAACCTATTATAATTATTATCGTCATATACATATATTATGTATGTAAGTTCAAATATTAATTATTTTCGGACGGGGGACCGCTAAGTGACAAAAACAGGTGTAGTCACAGATTGCAACCAAAGAATTTACCCCGAAAAATTAGCTAAATCGACACAACCATTAAAGTCGTCTGCCCTGTGTCTGCCCTCACGTTTAGCGGTCCCCCAACGCGACGAGCGACGCTTGGAAAATAAAAATATTTGAACTTACATACATAATATATGTGACGATAATAATTATAATAGGTTTAATTAAAATATTATTTGTTTTTTGGGTCGGGGGGTTTTTAATACTTAATGGCAATAGGCATTAGAAAATTGCGTATTGTAAAGTGGGTACCTACCTATATTTGTTTAAATATTTTCAAATCATTTGTAAGATGGAATGACCCACTGCCATAAATAAAATGTGGTGTTATTATTTATTCTTATGCCACTGTACTGTAACGACTACCGTAACCACAGGCCATAACTTATTCATAAATCATCAATCACAAATTTATTGATTTATAATCAAAGCTGAAGAGGTACTTAACTAGTTTACAAAATAATAACTGCTTTACATATTGACATGGTTCCCATCTTTTGACTATGGGTTCCCCAAATACCTATAAATTACGAAGATCCAACAGTTAAGATAACTATGAATAAGTGTTTCGGAAGATTCTAAATCAGTTTACGAATCTTTTTGAGTGCCATTAAATCAAATAAGATTGATACTGATTGACTGGTATAAACATCCGTAATCTAAATTTGCCATAAGCAAATAATTACAGGAGAATTAATGGATTTCTTCTCTAATAGACTACGTCTAAACAAGGCGTCTATTATCTGCTGTCTATTTGGCTTGTCATTGACTTGGATGCATTGGATTGTTTGCCAAATCGCGGGGTATTCCGAGACGTGAGCAATGATCTATTGCTGGTGTATGATCATGTCCGTGGTTTACATTGAAAGTGTTACAAAAGTTTTTCAAACATTTTTGAAATCTCTTAATGCATGAATCTTCTTAATGGGTTTTGCAGTATCAATTACATAGTTTATTTAGGTTCGGCTAAATGATTTCGTTTTCTTCAGTATAAACAATCCCATCAAAAACATTTTTATGTTAAATGTTGCTTACGCTATGAAAAGGATATCGAATCTCATGTAAAGCCAAGCTTCCGAATTTACACGCCCCTACCAGCCCTTTTTTGTATCGGGGGAAACCTTCAAAATGTACCCGGTACCTTTGGAGATGATACCGGGTTAGGTGGGATTTGTACCGCACTAAAACTCCATCGGTGACCTACCTCTGCGCTTGGGGAGGACTCCGGGATCTCCAGTGGAACGCACCGGTGTCCTTCACGCGCGGCGGCGGCGCCCAGAATGGACCCATCTTCGGGAGAGCAGATGTGCTCTTCCGGCATGCGGCCATGCACACACCGCCGTCCTTCCCGGGGCTGCTGCTGGCTGGACGGATCGAGCTCCCACTCTCACCGCCCACAACCCCGGAAGCCTATCTACACAAACTCTAAATCTCGGTCGAAATGAGTGGCTTCGGCGTTTCGCTACCGTCTTGCTGCCACGAGAATAGAAAGTAGCATACAATTGAGACGTCAAATTATTAAAGAAACCAGTCTTCGACACAGAAGTTCAAGAAATGTTTTACGTGCGTATTAACACGTTTTTTTTAAGATTAAGATTTCAAAGATTTTATTGAACATAGGTAATTAAGATATACACAACTTATTGATCGTAATCCACTACAAAAGTAAAAACTGTGTCGTAGCAGATTACGCCCTCCCCAAAACACTCGTTTGCCTGAGAATTACACAAAAATGCTAAAAGGCATGTCATGTTCATCGACCCCATTTGGCAAGCTTGGTGATTTTAGCAATTTTTCCAATCTTTGAAGCTTTAGAGGTGAGAGGGATTTAGGCCATAGGGTCAGAGGTACGCGCCGGGGGGTTCAACTCGGTATCTCCGTCTTGGAGACCGCGCTCTTTGCCGCTCAGATCGTTGCTATAGGTATATTATTTTAATTGTTATTGCCATAATCCCTCTTAATTATGAGAAACTTGTGCCCAGCTAGCAGTGGAAACTAGAAATAGAAAAATATATTCTCATTGGACTTAAAATTTTTTTGAAGACTCAGTGGCTTTTGAATTTTTTGAACATGAAAAAATAATGAAACCGTTGAAATACTAAAACTACAAACCATAGCATAGTTTTGAAGTAATAACGCAATGTTGTACTGGCATAATATCGGAACTACTCTATAAATTTTATCTGCTGAAGGAGAAGGTGTGTTACTGCCAAATTGTATTAATTTGTAAACAAGTACCGACTTCTATGCAATTTGCACACTCTCTGGGTTGACACTCGTCTTATAATAGAATATTGAATAGGCAATTAATATTTAAAATGTCATCAATCCTGTCTGGTACGGTTTAGTATTTTGATATGCATACTCGTAGTATTGTGAAACATAGAGATACTTAGTGCTTTAAAAAATAATAATGAAAAGAATAATGTCTACAAATATGTTTCGAAAGCGTTCCGGCGCATAAAAATGCAAAAGTTATTAATAAATTAAGTTGCAAAAAAGATACTCAGTTTTTTGTTAAATACTCTGAAACTATTTCTTCACTTGACTTCAATTGACACTGGCAATATGCAAAGACCGGGTATGCCATATGCCACATTATAGAGCGAAAAGAACCCTTTTATTTTTGTGCCCCACTGCTGGGCACAGGTCTCCTCTACAAAAGATTAAGGCTACAGTTAACTATACTGGGACACGTGTGGGTTGGTAGAGAAGACATGCTTTTCGTATTTTTTGGGATTAAAAATTGTGATTTAGAATTATAATAGTCTGAGGAGCACTCAGAGATTTAAACTGCGGACGTCCGGTCAGAATCCGGTGTCTTAACAAGTGTTAAGACACCGGATTCTGACCTTCTGCAAAGTTGCAATCGCTGCATATATTATTTAGACAAGACTATTAGATAAGCCCTTAACAGTAATTTGTTATATGTATATCGCGACTCTATTCTAGCGTTGTCCACCAATCCGCACTTGGGTCCACCAATCCGCACTTGGCCAGCGTGGTATACTATGGCCTAAATCCCTCTCACTTGTGAGAAGGAGACCTGTGCCCAGCAGTGGGACATAAAAAAGGTTAAAAAAAATCTAGCGTTGTCAAAAAAAAATCCGTCCAATTATTGAAAGGAACACCAGAAACGGCTACAATTTGTCACTCAAATCACCATACCATCTGTTTCTAGTCTCCATAATAATATATCGCATGTAAACAACTTATTTATGTCGATACAATTTACTCTGAGAAAACCCAGGCCCAACATATCTAACGATTAGATCTCTGATTGAAATAAAAGGTCCCCTTCAGATTGGCTTCGCTGGCCTTCGGATAATTGATTAAATTGGTTTGTTATCTAAAGCTGGAACATTTTGGTTTGAAACATCGCAGTAGATACTTGACCTAGAGTTATAGGATGAAGTTATCTAATGTACGTGAAGCCTATAATAAAATTTAATGACAGTGGAGGAAGTCCGCCATATTCGTCGGAAGCACATGAGGGATTTGACTATCTATCACGTAAATTTTGAATACAGAGTATCACAAGGATGCATCCTATGCTCTATTTATGTTGGTTACGTTTAGGGAGCCTAACAGTTTAATGAATACTTAATCGCAAAGTAATGGGAAATAAAAAAAAAACTGCGTTTCATCGACAAAATAGGTGTGAACGTTGGATATTTCGGTGGTTCGGTAATTTAATATTATAATACTTACAGTTAGTAAGGAGTTGAAGGCGTCATCCAACACTTTGATCTCCTCGATGACCATTCTCTGCACGCAATCGTATCTGTACTCTTCAACTCCCATCACACCATCATTGTTGATGTCAATCATCTTGAAGTTAGACTCGATGAAGGCTTTTAGTGCTTGAGGGAAATCGTCGTACTTCTTTCCGACACAACTGTTCTTCACTGCTGTTTTGAACTCCTCCACTGATACTGTACCGTCCTGCGGAAATCCGTTAATGTTAACAATATGGCCGAAAGCGGGATAAAACAAAATGGCGACAAGCGTGCTACAGCTGCGGCGTGCTCTTTAAGTTTTCAGCTAGCTATAACTACTTTGTTAGTTGCTCGATGATCTGCATCTATCTATTGATGAGTTAGATTGGTGTTGTATTATTGTGTTATTGTGGGTGCTTGTGTATAGTATCGAGTTTGTACGATATTGTGTGTATATTTCCTGCTTTTTAAATTTTAAAAGTTTGCTATCCTTTTTGCAAGAAAAGATGCTATTGTGTGTCCCAAGATTAATATTATATTATTTGAAATTCTTCCAAAGTAACTCAAAGTGACTCAATATTTAATTTTGATAGTTTCAAATTACTCCAAAAATAGGTAATACTTGATCTGATCCTTAGGTCAGATAACTAACTGGCCCTAAGTCATTTTATTATTATTTTTATTAGTAACTACCGAGAATTTAATTTTGTTAGCATTAGTATGCGCCTAGATTAATGTTCTATTATTTGAAAACACCTTAAAAGTAACTATAGTTGGTAATTGAATAACCATAGATAGTTTAAAGCTTTAATTCCTACTTTTAAACGCATCTTTCGTTACTGTCGCATTAGTAAAGTTACCGGGAATTTTGTTAATTTAGGCTCGTATGCTCCTAATTTAATATTCTATATTTGGAACCTCTTTAAAATTATCGTAAACTGACTTAATGGTTAATATGTAGTTGACTCACTTTATGGTCAGATAACTAATGATCCCATAATTTTTTTGCTCCTACTTTTAAGTATCGTTTGTTTTAGTGAAGCTACCGGGGATTTTAGTAATGTAGGCGTATATTTTCCCTACCGGCTACCCTAGAATTATTTATCTAAATTATACTTTCCACTACGAAGCATCTACGAAGCTTCTTGCTAAGCTGTGCGCGCGGTGCGACATTACCTGGCGTTTAGTGCGTTACGTGTTACCGTGCGTTGCGTTGCGTTTCTAGCTTGCGTGGCGTGTATGTAGTGAACATGTAACCGACATAGTCTAGAACCTTGTCGAAGTCCGCCAGTCGCGCGATCTCCTCCCAGAGGCTGAGCATGATGTGCTGGTACTTCTGCAGGCGTTCCGCGCTGCAGTCCCCTTTGCCTTCTAGGACGCAGGACCGCAGCGCCAAGCACTGGAAGTCGTGCGCGTCCAGGAAACCATTGTTGTCGATATCTGGAATCGTTATAGGTTACGGTGAATATTGTAAAATACCAATGTAACTTTAGGTTTTTTGTGGGCTGCAACCTTTTTTGTATCTTACTGCTGGGCACGGGTCTCTCCCCATTATTGGGGAGAAACGCGATTCTTTATTGATTCAAAAAGTATCTTTCGGAAATAAAAGATCATTAAAGCATGTTATCTTTTGCACACAACTGTTTAATTCGCACACACACACAGCACAATTGCTTTGTACCCCTCGCGAACTGTCGTTCTCATTCACCGATTCCTCGTACGCTTAGAGCGTTAAACGCTCTCCTGGAGACCCCTGAGTGTGATTTGTTTGCGGATGGATGGAAGGAAATATTGTCGGTATGCTCAAGTTCTGTGAGCGAGAAGTATAATTGTGATGTCTAATTAATGTAATTGGTTTGTACCGTATTAATTAAAGTACAAAAAATGTTTTAGGGTTCTGTACTCAACTACAAGTGAAAGCCTGTTACTAAGAGTCAGCTATCCAACCGTCTGTCACAAGGCTCTCTCATGAACCGTAATAGTTAAAACAGTTGAAATATTCACACATGACAGGCGCGATCCCAGAGGGGGGTCACAGGGGACATGACCCCCCCAAAATCCATCAGTAATGCGGAAGGCGTAATAAGCCAATTTGGGACACCTCTTCCCTCAAATTTCTTAGTGACCCCCCAAAATTTCTTGACGACCCAAAATTGAAGCCTGCGACCGCGCCTGACACATGATGTATTTCTGTTGTCGCTGTAATAAAAAAAATACTGAATACAGGATTAAAAATGTTTAAGGGGGGTTCCCATACAAACGTTACACACTCATAAGTCATAGCCCCACAGTAAGGTAATTAAAACTCTGTGTCGTAGGTACCATGGACACATACAAAGACAGGAACACAAACAGACCGAGAACAGAAATTTAAACTCATCATTCAAATTTCTGTTTCGCCTGGAATCGATTCCGGGACCCCTTGATTGGCAGTTCAGCATGGTAACCATTGTGCTACGCGGGTCGTCAATACAACAAACGATAACGATTATAGATAATGGTTCAGAAGCTTTTGTCCGCGAGTCCGACTCGCACTTCGGGCGATTTTTTTTAGTTTCATTGCTGTAACTTTCTTTAATATAATAGTTATTTCCATGTTGGTCGAGGGGGAGCAATTCTTGGTAAGGGGAGGAACAAATTATTGAATCCCTGCACGGGGAGGGGGGGGGGCAGCTACAGCTCCAACCTTAAAGCTATTTAAGGTCTCAATAATAATTCAAGGGTTACGTTTTTAGTTCTTGTCATGGTTCATCTATGTATAACAGACACATCAAAATACGAGTGTATTTTCATTCTAAAACTCTACGACCTTCTGAGGAATGCTACACAAAATCTATGCGTAGATGGCGTAGCGTCTACGAACTCAATCTTTCAATTTTTCGTTTCTACGGTTCTGTAGTAGTCGTTATTGAAGTATTTAGAAGAAAAATCGATTTTGTATGTAATGCATATCAATACTTCTTATACATATTATATACATATAGCTTTCAGACAACGCTCATAACTCACAGCACTTATTATACTGTTTTATAGGTATATATTTTTTGTTTTTGCATTTAATGCAGCGGCATAAGAATAATTATTCTGATGGCATCGGCTGCCTTTTCGGCGAGGGAACGTGGCCAACGTGGTGTTGGTAACTGTGCAAAATTATTTAGAATTTTTACTTCTGCTTGGCGTCCTATGAGGCCTATATGTTTTATTTCTACACTTATCGATAGTATCGATGTAGTAAATTCGTGTCCTACTTATTTTTTTAAATACCATCAAAATCAATCATCGGTGAATCACCAAGAACAAGCATCAACAATTTGGCGTACTCTTCAGCAATTAGTAATCTCGGCAATGTCGTCGAAAAATCATAGCAATGTGAGCGCCCGTGTCGCAACGGACAAATTAGATCGTTGCCACTTGGCGGTAAACAATAGACAACCCGCCAACCAAGCCCAGCCTTTCGCAAGCTAGCCCTCCGATACACAGTCCACAGATAATTAACGCGCAAACAAACGCGCAAATACTCCAACAGCGATTTTTTTTCAACCTTTTTTTATGTCCCACTGCTGGACACAGGTCTCCTTCTCACAAGTGAGAGGGATTCAACCCATAGTCCACCACGCTGGCCAAGTTCGGATTGGAGGATGTCATGCTTTCGAGAAATTATGAATTTCTCTCAGGCATGCACGGCGATGGAGAACATCGTAATCAATTAAATATCACGATTTTTCCATCACCGTGGAGCAGCGATAGATGCGCACATTACAAATTTCTTTGTCAGAGGTGCGCGCTGAGGATTTGAACCCGGGATCGGTAGCGTCGAACACCGCGGTTTTTTACCACTCGGCCATCGCTGCTCACGATTGGTCGATACCAATCGTTATAAATCCCAGTCGGAGTATTAGTAGTGGAGGCCGATGCCTCTGCCAATCAGACACGCTTCAATGTCGAGCGCCTTGTTGTCTATGACGGAACTTCTAAAATAGAACCTGCTTTAGCTTTAAACGTTTTTTTTTGTTTTCGTCCTTATTTTCTCGACTATTACTGGTCCTTTTTGCCCAATATTAGGCTCAGTCTCGTTCTATTATTGGGGAGGTCTGGACTTACACCAACCCTGCTCCAATGCGGGTTAGTTGAGCGACAATACTATCATTTTGTAAACATCTACGAAGTTTTACAAAGGACTTCATGTTATGTCTATCATGAAAAAAGTGTTGGACTCAGGATCAAAAAAATTCGAAGTCAAAGAAAAAGTCTTAAACGTTTGAAGGTACTGCTCCATGCTAAGTCGTAGACCTTTGGTTAAACTTTGAACGATGTGCTGTTGTAAATATTTTTTTTTAATATAACTCAAAGAATAAACAAATTTAAAAGTTAAACAACGGATAAATGTCATTCTATCTTAAACACACCTTTTTTCAAGGAATTAAGATTTTTCAGAGAAGAAGTTAGTAAAGGCAGCTTCCATATTTTTTTCTGTAAAAAATATTGTTTTCTGTTAATACCAAGTACTGGGATGACCGAGCTCGGATAAATACAATTGATTTTTTCAGAGACTCATTGGCTTAGTGTTACTTAACAACGCTTTCTACTGATGTAGCTACCAAGTAAAAATAGTATTATATAGGTACTTGCTAGTCTACATCTGAAAGAGTCATATTTTTCAGTTTATGTTTAAGTTTTTTTTTTTTAACAGCCAGATTAAGTAGTTTATTTCAGTTATTTCCATTATTATAATATTATTATAATTAAAACATTCATAATAATTAAATTAACATTAAATTAATTATACTAACTATTTACAATAAATATATACAAAATATAACATTATTTATTTAAAAAAAAAAAAAAAAAGTTTACAAATAAAACACTTCGTCTTAAAAACCCGTGTGAGGCATGGTACCCAAGACACTGGCGGCATTGCCACGTTGAATCGTAAGGCTTAGCTAATAACACTTTTTTTCGTGATAGACATAACATGAAGTCCTTTGTAAAACTTCGTAGATGTTTACAAAATGATAGTAAGCTAATGTTTAAGTCGCTGAAGAAACAATATTTTCTAAAGCCCCTGCATATAAAGAATTGCTCGTTTAAAGGTATACGTAAAAGTAACTTTTTATTTGCCAATAATATCAGATCTAAATACGCATTATGTTCCTGACTCGTCAACAACCCGGAAACATTATAATCCAACCAAGCATGTAACAATGTTCATCGATACGTCAAATATGTAGCCAGTCAATAAATTGCCAGTGACCAAAATTAAAAACTACAACACCTGATGGATGTAAATAAGTTAATTACGGAAGCTATTATGCCACCATGCCAAAAATGTTTGTTATTTCGTTTATTACCGTGTCTTAGTATTTATATTACTCGATAGTAGGTCTCATTAGCATCCCGAATTAACCTGAGCTGAACTGATATGAAGGGACCGATGTAAAGCCAAATTTTCATGAGAGATTGTATACAATATAAGACACGATTAGATACCGATCAGATTATATTTCCTAGTCAAAAGAAATGAGCGTTATTTAACGGCCAACATATAATCTCGAATATTTTTTGTCTATCTTAGGAGAAAAAGAACTATTTCTTATTAAAAATTACTCAACCAGTTTATAGATTAAAATTTTGTTCTTTTTGTGTTGATCAGAGCTAAATAAATACTATTTTTTATTTTCTGTTCATTTATCAGTGTCAACTAAGGAATTAGAATGCGTAGAATCAAATTGTCGTTGAACTCAAATAAATTATGCTCGCAAAGTGGTTTTGGTCGTAAGTAAACAGAAATAGCTTAGAAATAGCCAATTTATTAAACCCAAGCAGGAACTTTAGTAAAGAAAGTAAACATACTCATATCGAGCTTGCAATACAAAAACTTAAAGAAAAAAATGGTGACGCTCTGTTACAAAACAAAAATTTAGTATACGATAGTAGAATTACCACTTTCTGTAATCAGTACTACCATTATTATAGACTTCAACTGTTTTATGACAAAAATCAAAAGGAACACATTCAAAATAAATAATTACACAAAGAATTGGCGCGTATAGCGAAAAGTGCGCGAGGCAATTATAAAGTTAAATTTAGATAACGTTTAAATACGTAGTGACAATGGCCTGTGATTGATTGTAGTAATGAAGAAACTGACACGTTTCTACTAGCTGATGAAGATTTCTGGCTGTGGTTACAATAGATAAAATAAATAATTATTTACTTTACTGACTTTGTGTCAGTTAAACGTTTATCCAAAACCAGATTAAATAATCGGGAAAGAGCTGGCTATTAGGTTTTATTAAGTTTTGAAAGTATTAAAGTAAAAGGTTTTTTGTTTTTAATTTTTGAAAAGTATACTGAGCACATTCTGCGGTCTTCGATCTTGCTTACTTCTGGTATAAAAACTGTTTGATGAAATCTTTCTAAAAAATTCCAAATTTAAATATTGTTACTTTTTATTGTTTTTTAATATGACTACATAGATTATAATTATCGTAAGAATTTTCTATCGTAATCATTTGCAAATGCAACAAGCATCACTGGAAAGTATTGTTAAGCTAAGCAATCAATAAAATGTATTCGAATAACAGATCGTTACCCGCACGCAACGCTGACAGATGTATCGCTTGATTATAAATAACTGTTTGGTTCAAGTCCAATGGTGCAACAACAGACAGCAGACCTAATGCCCCAATAACCATTTAATCGCTCAAGGCACTAATAATAGTATATAGATTATAATTAGGTTTTGCGACGTCACAATCAATTGTGTTCCGGTCTCTAGATCATAAAACCCCGGCTTTAACATCATAATTGCGTTTCAAACTTTCGTGATCGCCAATTTTTTGTTGAAAACTTTAACTAAAGCATCATATTATTTGTTTATAATAATATGATGCATCATATTATTTGTTTATAATAATATGATGCTTTAGATAAAATCTCTCATGCACCGAATTTGATTTATTTCAGATTGCCAAAGCTGCCTAAGGCTATTGGAATACAAGAAACATAGTAGCTTATTTATACTTAATTCCTTTTACATATTGAAATTCTGACTGTAATACGTTAAAATAATTACAATTCCCTCAATCTCAATAACCCTGTAGTAATAAAAATAATGTAGAATCCACTTCTATTAACAACTCAAATGAAAATTTTACAGTTTTTTCATATCGTTTGTTTTTACGTCTAATTTTAGTTCTTAAAATTAAATATAAATCTCAATTATCACGTATAGGTACTAGAAATGTTGCGACTGAAATTTTTTTTGGCTCAAAATTAAAACATCCTTCCCAGGAAGCTATGCTTGGACCGCTCTTTTCCAATTTGTATTCACTAAAATTTCTTTATTATTAAATTTGTCGTCACCTAACGATGTAAAGACATTACGTTTTCTTCTTTATCTGGTATTATTTCTTAATGTTGTTCTTTTTCGAAACATCTTAATACATAAAACAATTTATGGAGCCGGTATCCGAAGTATCCAAGGGTCGATTGACATTTACCAGTAGGCCGTATTTTCTTTGATTCCCAAAACACTGTCTATCTTCAAGTGGCATAAATAAAAATGTCTCTACTATCCCTAGTGGTCTGCAAAATGTCACGACCAAGGCTACATCTAATTTTTAATTCAGTGCACTATGAGTATGAATTTTAAATTTATTTGTGTTTCGATGGCACTTGTTTGTGATACAATTAAAAACAAGTGGGTTTGAGCGCCGGAGTAATTTTGCTTGTCAAAGTAAGTATATCTAATAAAGCAAAATTGAAATGTCTAGTTTGGTCACAATTTGAGGCATGGTCTTGAGAAATCTGCTTGTAAACGTCATTATTTATGTAAAAAAACAAAATGCCACCATCTCAAGCGACTATTTATCTGAGAAAGTTTTAAACAAACAATGTTTTTGAAGCATACAGTAAATTAAAATAAAATACATCATGAAAAATAGATGAACCGCTTAAATCTTCAATGTATTCAGGATACAGCAACGAACACAACGTTATAATAAAATATCTTAATATCTTCAATTCAAAAAACTTTAAAACTGAAAATTCCTCAAAACTTTCCCAAAATCTCTAAAACTATCCATTAAGTCTCAACTAACTCGAAAACTCACCGTAAAGATATCTGACAACGAAGGCGACTCTGTTGTCCCAGGAGTAGGCCATGGTGACTCGGAGAGGAATGACAGATGGAGGCCTGGTACTAGGTAGCCTGGTGGCAACGCGGCAGCGGTCAGCCCACAACTGCCGCGCTCGGCCGCCGCGCGCGCCACTCCGCCTCGAATGCGACGACGAGAGACGACCGCGTGCCACGTCACCAATGACACTTTACCACATTTTACATTCCTAATAAATGTCCCCGAAGTAGTAGCTATAGTTGTGAGGGCGGGAGGTATGAGTTATGGCTTTCGGAGCTTCAAATTTAATGTATCAGCGATCCATCTTTTGGAAAGACAGCAGCCTTAACAGATAGACAGTTTAATAAGAGCAAAGGAAAATTGTGAACAGGGTTGCTCTATATTGAGAGCACCGAACTTCAAAATTTGATTATTTAGGATAAGGCAGTGCTGCGTACATGAGTTATTGGATATAGCAATAAGAAAGAATGATGAAAGAAAAGAAAATTTTGTAAGCGGTAAGCTGTGAATGAAAGTTTATTAGCCTGAATATCATTGCTTCAAGCTACAAGCGGCTATAAGATGGTCCAGATTTCCGTAACGATGGATGGCAGACTGGTAAGGCAAGAGTTTTAAGCGAATAGCGTAAGTAGGGACTTACCACCTTCAAGATCCAACAATTTCAATACGGTGCATTCATAACTCCTGTAATGTAACTTTCAATCAAGTAAGTTACATTACAGTAATTTATGAATGCACCGTATTTGTAATTATATTATTTACTTTCATCTTATTTTAATACCTAAATTATTTAATGTATAACCTCGAACTAGAAGGATGAAAATATACGGTTTACTTAAATCGTAATTCGTTTAATCAATTGCAAAAAATATGTTAAGAAAAAAATATTGATATATCGACTTTTAAAACCGTTTACGTTACTATTGTGTTCGGTTCAATTAGAAAAACAATTCATTGTCGAAATTAGAAAATATGTAGATACCTATGTAATGTAGGTACGATAAGGTGCGATCATAGAAATAGAAAAAGGAATATCTTTGGGTACGATTAATCATGGATTAGCTCTAAACCCCAATAAAAGTACCTAAATATATGATAGTAGGCAATAAAGACCAAGTAAGAAAAATTTGTAATTATAATAATATCAGTGAACGTAAGGGGTCAAGCAATCGAAAGAGTAACGGAAGCTCGTAATCTTGGCTTGCTTATGGATGAATCATTACGATTTGAAAATCAACGGTACGAAATTGTTTCTATCGTCTCAAAGTTTTATACCGAATACGAGAGTTTCTTAGCGTCCAAATGCGAATAAAACTTTGTGAATCCTTAGTGCTGTCGAAATTAAATTATGCTGATGTCGCAATCGGTCCTAGACTTCTTGTTCGTTCACAGAGTCTCTTACAGGGAGTGCAAAACGCTTGCGTCAGGTACTGTTAAAATATTCCACGTCGTGCGCATATAACACCTTATTTGAACAGTACTAAAACACTTAACATGAAAAATCGACAACAGCTGCATTTTGCGTCTCTCTTGTTCGGCACAATTAAAAATAAAAACCCCAAGTATCTATATGACAAATTGCAATGGAGTCGAGACCTTAAAATTAAGTCTGTTAGACAAATATCCGCTCACAGGCTCAATCTGAGTGCATTTTGTGCTCCTGCTTTTCGTGGTAGTTTTAAATATGCCGCTACCAAATGTTGGAACAATCTGCCGCCGCCTCTCCGTGACTTGCAATCGGTTAGTAGTTTTAGATATAAATTTAAAATTTATTTACTGAATACCCAAATTAAATTATAAAATACAAACCTAAAAGCAATAAAAAAAACCCTGTACCCCATAGCTAAACTGCCCTGTTTGTTTGTTTCTGTTATACATAAAATAATAAATACACATCTTTTATTTAGTCTAATAAGATATTAACTTTAAGCACATAGTAAACTGCAATTGATTTTGTATACTTAAGATAATTATTTATCACTCGCTGTTTGAACTATGCGAATACCGACAGGCTGCACTGAAAATCAGTGTTGTAGTCTTTGACTGCAAGGAGGCTGAGTGCAGTCCTTTTTCTCAAATAGACTACAACAATGCCACTTTTATACTTGTGACTCTATTGGATATTTTTAATTGTAAGCATTTTGTAGTTTTAAGAGAAATAAACATTTTTCTATTCTATTCTATTCTAATCTCTAACTCTAACAAAATAAAACATGGGTAGATTGATTAAGCTAAATTACCGGTCATTTTACACTGTGGCATCTAAAATTGCTGATCTGACGATAAAAGAATTGGCAGCGTAGCAGAAACACGGCGACTCTTACAATTCGTTTGAGAATCGTATCTTTGCCCTAATAGTCTTCATAATGGATGACAAATTTCCACTATCTGATCTGATTTTTGGAAAATGCTGTGATCTCCTTTACATTTCATACAAAAGGCGTTATTTAGATTGCGGAGTTTGAAGATGGCATGCATGAAGTTATTAAAACTTTTATTATAAAGTTAAAGAAGCATCTAAAAAGGCTGATACGGCAATAAAAGAATTGTCAGCGTACAGGAACGCGGTGAATCTTACACCTTACTTGCCTAAATAGTTTCCATAATGGACAATGGATATCTGTGATTTCTACTAGGTATCTGGTTTTAAGAAAATGCTATAAATAATGCGGAACTCTACATTCCGAACAAGGGCGTAATATTATTGTTAAGAATAGTGTTACTTAACAAAGCCATCTAGAATACAAATACAAATAGCTCCCAATTAAAAAAATATTGACACAAAAAAAAACGCATGCGCATGCGATGCTTAAGGTTGAACCCGGGTCTCTAGCTCCGTAAAATATTCGACCAAAGAAGCTATAATTCCATCGACGAAATTTTTACAGAGCTCTTTCATATATATAGTTCTTTACAAGAATTGCTCGTTTAAAGGTATAAGATTACCAACTAGAAATTTACCGTGCTTGATTCTGTGTTCTGCTAAATGTAAATTTATGAAATTAAAGATATAGATTTTTAAAAGAGCAATAGTGACACAACTACGTACGGCTTTAATTGTATTTATTGTATAAATAAATATATTAATTTGCTCGATATTTCAGGCTATTTAACAGAGACATATTAATTGTTTGGCCGATAAATCTCTGCTTTGTTGAGCCGAATTTTTTCTTATAGATAGTGGATACACTAGGCGCTGGCTAACCCGTTCCTTTGCTTGAACTTGGCTTGACACGCTGCCGCGTGTCTAGATAGGTTGTTTTTACGCATAGTAACATTTATAGATTCATCGGATTTTTGTGGTGAGTCCTTCGTCTCTTCAGATTCAGTCGAAAAGGGAGCGAAAATTCTCCGCCCAAAAAAAAAATTAAACATGAATTTGTGACGTGAAATTTTTATTTGAAGATAACGATAATAATATTTTAATCTGCTAGCCAAAAGCAAAATAAGTAAATATGACGACTCGGTTACCATTCGGATTGGCGTGGCTGGCTGCTTCTGCAGAAATACCAAATACTAAGATATTTCTGTTAAGCCTAGATTGAACGACAAGGACGCAATAATTTTAAACGCCTTAACAAAAGCATTAGCATTAGCCTCGTGGTGCTTCTTTCAGATATGGAATCTAATAAATTACAATTTTGAAGCAATTGTATTACAGCAAAAGGGTGCGATAGCCTATTTTCAAACACTCGCACTTTTCTGAGTCAACTTTCGTTGAGGACCGGACATACCGTTTCTCTAGGTTCAATCTTTGTTACGGTTGTTACGGGCGACACAACTCGCACAAATTTATTTTGTGGCGCCGACGTCACTGTTAATGCAGGTGTGAATGGTGTGATGTATAATTGTGTCATTACAATACGCGAGTATGGCCCGGCAATAGCGTAGTACTCAAGTCTACACAGTTAAGCTAAACTGGCGCGGTGGTATGTGAGATGGGTGTCCGCTACAGGCAATAAATTTCATGCGCGTTAACGTGATTCGGAGGGCTCGTTAAGCCGACGGTCGGTTTGAAATCGTTCGACAATGGGATGACCACCAATCCTCATCCAGGCGCGGTCGCAGCCTTCAATTGGGGGGGGGGGGGCACTAAGATTTTCGGGGAGAGGAGGTGTCCCAAATTGGATTGTTTCATCTTCCAGCATGACTGATGGATTTAGGGGGGGGCATATCCCCTGTGATGACCTCCCCCCTGGGACCGCGCCTGCCCTCATCTCCACCAATTCGCATAGAGTAGCCTAGTGCCTAAGGGAGCCTAGTGGAGTAATCCAGGCCTTCCAATTACAGGAAGACATTCGTGCCCAGTTGTGGGATACAAAAAAAGGTTGAAGCCAATTACAATATACATAGTTACTAGCAAATGTAAATGTGTTAATAGAGCACGTGTGGCTTCCATAGTAATCGACCTACGATAATCATGTAATTAAAAACGCCTTAACGAAAGCAATAGCAGTAGTCACGGTATGCGTCTTTCAAACATGGGATGTTATAATATACAACGTAATTCTATTGTATATTAATACAACTTATAAATACTTTCTACTGTAGCAGAATGGTACAATACGAACACGGCACCACGCATGGCGAAAACCGGGTGGCATCGATGCTATCCACTAGAGATCCTGGAGTCCTCCCCAAGCGCTGAGGCAGGCCATGTACTCAGTGGGTTTTATCGTACCGTACTGTTTGAAGATTCCCCTCCTCGCGATTTCTAAATAAGGTATTTGTCAAAGATGCTTCTTAGATCAAATGTATGTATATGTTACGGTAAATCTGATTAATTGAAAATTATTAATAATAACCACATGTTTTGGTAAATGTGAATAAACGATCGAAATTTATTACTTTTAGTAGTAATTATTAATAATTCACGACACATATTGGTAAAAGTTATAAAATAAATAGTTTAGTTATTTACAATGGTTAGTGGGTGCGAGGGGGGAGTGGGAGGGAGGTCTGGCTCCGTGATATCTCCGGCGCTGCGGGAAGACCACTCCCTCCGCCCCAGCGTAAGAAAGCGCAGGCATCAAGAGAGCCGTAGCGGCTGAGGCTGGTCGCCGAAGGTGACCAAAAAGCCAAAGCTGCGAAGGCGAGTGCAGGTGCAGTAGTACGTATGCGTACTGGCGCTATATATTATGGAACGACATAGTTTACCTACGTCACTACGAAGTTAATAATTATCTATTATTATTAATTAATAATTACCGAAAGTCGAGGTCAAACACCGCCCCGCCCCGCAACCCTTGGCCACTTATTACATTTATCACTACTAGGGTTAAATTATTAATAAAAACCGACGAATGCGATTAATTTATCACTTTAAACTCGACTTTCGGTAATTATTAATAATAATAGATAATTATTAATAATCTTCAATTATTCACTCTTACCGTAACATATACGAACCACAGTAACTGTGAACAATAACAATAAACGACCCATTAATAGAGTTACTACGTTGACTTGACAGCATTCTGCATGTTCATTAATTTTGTATAGCTGTCCGCTCGCGTGGACTACACGTTTTTTTGCATAGGAATGTGAAATATTCCTCGGGTAAAAAGTAGACTAAGTGCGTCATCTCCATCCCTCCAAATATGTATATCCAAACAAAAATCAGGGCAACCCTCGTCGCTAAATGAAAGAAAGTCAAAAAACCCACTTTAACATTTATAATATTAGTACGGATTTTATAAAAAAGACGCAATATTTAATAACTTTACGTTCCAAATAAGATAACTTCAACGTTTTCAATGTGATTTTAAATCGGGAAATTGTTCTGGGACATTGGTTTGTTACGCGTATATCTCTTTACTACGGCGCCCGCGACTTCGTCCGTTTGGACGTTTGCTATGACTAGCATGAAGTTATATAGTCTAAAGCCTTCCCCGATAAGTGGAATATCCAACACAAAAATATTTTTTCAATCAATAGTTTCTGAGATTAGCGCGTTCAAACAAAGAAACTTTTCAGCATTTTTTTTTTATTTGAATAGAGTAGCAGACGAGCATGCAGGCCACGTGCTGTTAAGTGTTGGACCCATGGACATCTACATACAACCTCAAGCAAGCATAGGTAAGTCGTCTGAGGTTGTGTATGCACTTGCGCTGCTACTCCGGAGGCTGGTGGTCGCCTCATGTAAGTGTGGCCGCAGCTTTATATATTGTTAACGAGGCTAACTCATATTATGTTATCTGTGGTGCGTGTCTGAACGCGAAGACTTGTGGCGTATTACATACTTATACACACATTACATACATATTATAAAACATATTTTCATCATATTTTCCAACAACAACGAATCTTTTTAGTTAAAAGTAATTTATTTTATAAATTAAGTTTTAACAGGATATGGCTTCCAGAACTAAAAATGCAATTATTTCGGAGCGGAGCGGAGTAGTATAGCGTAAATTACGAATTTTGTCATCTTTCTGTGATAGGCTACCACCACTGGTAGCAGAATATGTACTTAGATAATTCTCAAAGGGGTAGTACCTTTTCACTTAACTATTAAGTACCTATAAAAGTTGTCCCATTTTACTTGATATGTAAAATATGTATTTTACATCAAGCTTTTCTTGAACGCGGAGGTTGCGAATTATTTAGATTAGCATACTAACTACCTACATCAAACATGCTTTTTCAAGCCTATTTTCCTTCGTCAAGAGCAAAGTTAGTACCTATCTGGGTAAAAACAGATTAATTTTCATGTGTTATTATTTATTATGTACTTCAGTGTTGATGAAATGTTAGTTTCCTTTGTAACTGTTACTCATCTAATTACATTTATATTGACGGAGATGGTTACATAGATTTATTACCGTGTTTAACTACCTACTTCAAAAATCAGAATTTTTTCCTAATTAGCAGTCGCCTCTCGCGTACAACGTAGGCATAATAATGTGTAATTATTTTCGCCACGAAATTTTAATTAGCAAAATGTGTCGTTTGGCGGACTTTCTTCTGAAAACTAAAGTAACTCTTGTGCATCTGTCCGCCAGGAATGCAAGCGGAATTCATTAAAAGTGTGATCGGACTTTCATCTCGTTAGTGCAGTGTCTAAACGCAACTTATTATAACGTAAAACATTGCAATGCACAAAATTCACGCCGCGGCCGCTCGGAACCCGATTCGTTTGCTGAAAAAAATACGCAGACTTTCTACCGAGCAATTAGAAGATTCATACACGAAAGTGCAGTAAAGTTATTTAGCTACGCGACAAGGCGACGCGCGGGAAATGCAAGATTAATGTTCGAATAAACGCGAAGCGCAAACGGAACGCCTTAACTTTTTAATTTACACGTTTCGGCGCGGTATAGTATTTAGCCGTACAGCCTACAGTACAGTGTACATAGTATCTAATCTATGTAATAGTGAAATTGAATAATTATTAAATGGTTTCTGTTTGTTTGTTGCGCTACGTTGCTGGCTGTTAATTAAACACATATCATAAACTCGCGATTATCATCGTTTCAGTACGCGATATAAAATGCAAACGATATGTTTTTAATGAATGCGTAGAGAAAATACCGAGACATGTATCGCGGGTGGTAATTATTGCGCGCTATAATAACCGACTCAGATTAATTATGATAGGAACATCAAATGGCAATAGTAACAAGATTTCATCGGGGATATATCGTATTATTGTCCATAGAGAAATAGAGAAATTGTTCCAGTCTAAAGAAATAAGAATGTACTGCGAGCACTTGTGGTTAACAGAACTATTGTACCTTTTTCAGAAATGATAAAACATGTGTGGAGGTGGAACATTCTTCATATAAACCCCTGTTTAACTCCCTTAAGCGTGGAGTACCAAAAATCTTCTTTAATAAGTATGTACTAAAAAGATCTGCTAACAGTTACATACCTACATAATCTATACATATAATAAATCTGTAACAAGTCCGTTTCTGTACATTGAAGATATTTGAAAAAAACTGTCACTAGGGCTATTTATTAGCGTAATAGAACCCAAAACAATGATTTTTAGAATTATTGTCTGTTTGTCTGTTTGTCTGTTTGTCTGTTTGTCTGTTTGTCTGTTTATCTGTTTGTCTGTTTATCTGTTCGTTTGTGCGCGCTAATCTCAGGAACGGCTTAACGTAGAAGGATGCGGTTTTCACTGAAGTATTGGTATTTTTTTGGATTAACATTTAGGGTTTGTTTTATTTAAATCGGTTCACAAACAAAAAAGTTACGTCAATTTCAAGAATGATGAAATGGATGAACACCTGCACGCTATAATAAAGTTAATGCGAGCGGTCACACCACAAGTTTCGATAACTACTAACATCTCTTAATATTCTAATAGCAAGTTTTCAAACACTTATGCTAGATTTCATCTGTAAATATTTAAAAAACCATACATATCATATCACCACATATTCAAAGAAATCCTCAATACAAAATGTACAAAACCTTAACAAAACGAGGCTACTGCCGACATCTATGTTCACATTCAGAACTATTTAGTGATCTGTTGCAAATTCGGTATATCGACAATTTAGTTTACATGCTATACGATAGATGTCGTTGTTATTCATTTATTCATATTTAATTGCTTTTTACAGGTAGATTTACAGGTGGTGTTGCATAATCATTATTTTACCCAATAACGCTATTACAAAGTGGATAGGTGGAGATTATTTCAAATAATTAATTACGAATATATTTACTTAATAAAGTATCTAATAAAAAATTAACAACACAGAGCTTTGGAACTGGCGCTGATATTGTACTCATTGTGGTAGAGCATTATGGAGGCGCGGCGCGGTGGTTACATCCACATATTATTGGTATCGACCTTATTTAATAGACAATAATAATTATCGACTCGCGCAGGTGCGGTCCCAGGGACAGGGGACATGACCCCCCCCCCCCAAAATCCCTCACTCATGCGTAGATGGAAGGCGAATCAAGCCAATTTGAGACACCTCAACCCCCAAATTTCTTAGTGTCCCCCCACCAAAATTTCTTGGCGACTCCCCCCCCCTCCCCCCAAATTGAAGGCTGCGACCGCGCCTGGACCGCGTGGCGCAATGGTTACCATGCCGGACTGCCAATCGAAGGGTCTCGAGTTTGATTCCCGGCGAAGCAGAAATTTCAATGATGAGTTTAATTTTCTGTTCTCGGTTTAAGTGTTTGTATTTCTGTCTCTGTGTGTCGCATGGTACCCATTACACAGTGTATATTTTCCCCTACTCTGGCGCTATCAGTGTGAAACGTAAAAAAATCAAAGTGTTCTACCGACTTTACTATGCTGAGTGTTCTTTTCAAAATGATAGCTACGTCTCCATATCATGATTATACCACCAGTCGAAGGTTAAAGTTCCACAGGCCGCTTTGCACGCTCCTTTTGATATTTAAACGGATGTGTAAGTTATGGGACAACCTTCCAGCTGAGGCATTTCCAGTGGACTTTGACATAGGGTTCTTCAAGAAAGCTGTAAAGAAAGCTCTTCTTGAAAGCCGGCAGTGCTTGGGTGGCTCCGCTGGGGTTGCCCGTTTCCATAGGCGACAGTGATCGCTTAACCACGCGGCCTTTCTGCCTCTTTGTTCGGTTTATTTATAAAAAAAGTGATTTCGAATAAACGAATAAGCAATTGCCGAGGGTCTAATAAAAAAATGTTATAGAAATGAGCAGACGTTTTCAGTGGTTAATTTAATAAGAGCTATTACATACATACGCAGTACTGGCACTGGTGTTATACTAATATGCTAAAGCGTCACTGCAGCAGCACGGCATGGTGGTCACGCCCAGAATAATATTAGTAATCGATATATTTATTTCTGATGCTGTGTGAAGGGTTGTTAATAGGACCAATTGACTCTTAATCGCGTAGGGCCTGATCCTCTCACGCTGCTCCAATTCAGGTTGATGACGTCTTCATTGTTAGTGGCCTAACTGCTGTCGCAAGTTTTAAATCGCTCAAAAGACCTCCATTAAGTATGAACGACAGTATGTTAACGACAATTGCAACCAACGTGTAAGCAACCAAGAATTAAACTAACCAACTACTAACCACGCCTGACATAGCGTAGACATTTCACCACCTTTCTGCAATATATTTAAGTTACATGATGATAATGAATCTATGCATTATTTGCAGCACAAATTATTTAATTATAATGATCCTTTCCGCGGGCACAGCAGTACTATCTAAACACTTTATAAACAGGCTATTTAGTACGTTTAATTTGTAAAGAGAAACTGATGATAACGACTGAAAAGTCGATTATAAGAGGAGTACAATAAGATTGTAAGGACTCAGGAAGAATGTATCTACTCAACATAATAATATGAACTTTTGTATCATAAGTAATTTCATAAAAGGTAACAATAATCCAAGGGACAGTGGAGGGCAAGCGGTCACGAACGAAATTGCAACCTCCATCAGCAACGACCACTCTGACAAGAGTGAACGACTAAGGAGGAGGAGGAATAAATAATCCAAGCCTAATCAAGCCTTTTGTACAAGTCTTTATCTACGCGGACGACGTCGCGGGCACAGCTAGTTATACATAATAGTGTTATCAGTGTATTCTACAATATTTTGTTTATCAATTTCGACACAATAATTCTCGAGTTCTGATGAAACCTACGTCATCTAATGCCTGCCCTACACGTTGCGAGAAATCGTTCAGATTATTTCAGATTTCTCTGAAGAAACCTGTTTCTTCAGATTTCTCGCACTGTGTGGATGGAAATCGTTCCGATTCGTTTCAATTTCTCGTACGTCGTCGGCAGTATGAAATTTCATCAGAGAAATCGTTCGTCGGCGGTTCGGGCGGCTTCGGGATCGCACGGCTGAACTCGGCTCGGCACTCGACAGTTCGCCGGCTTCGTCTCGGACCCCGTTTGTTTTCGGACGTGAGTATCATGTAAAGCGTGCTTATGCAATAATATGTATGCTCCTCGATTTTTTTTTGTGCACTCTAAATAGTCACAAATTATATGTATGTACATACATGCATCGAACCAAATTATCTTTGACATCTGGAAATAGTTTTATTATGACAATCAGAATATACAACCAACTACCTGATAAATTGAAAAGTTACAATTATTTTAGACTTAAACAATAATTGTTTCAAAACATATATTTTTAACTTTTTAAAACGACTTATCAAACAGCCCTCGTATATTTTGTCGGACATTATTATAATAATAAATAATAAACATTTCACACTCAAAGCCCCACAGTAAGACAGATTTACCCTGTGTCGTGGGTGCCATGGACACACACACAGACACAAACACCCAGACCGAGGACAGAAATTTTTAAACTCGTCAAGTCGTCATTCAAATTTCTGCTTCGCCGGGAATCGAACCCGGGACCCTCTGATCGGCAGACTGGCATGATAACCATTGCGCCACAGGGGTCGTCATTATATAACAATATTATAGTTGTATTATTGACATTTAATGATAGATAAATATTAAGTTCCTCACATGATTACTGTTTTAATATTCTATTTTGTAAGTTTACAATATTATGATGTGTGAAGCCTGAAAAGGTAGCATTTATTTGAACTCGTATTATGCATTAAGACCTGCAAATATTGTACTCATGGAGTATGACAATGCTCCTTGATTGTACTAAATGCCTCACACTAATGTTTAAATGAATAAATTAATAAATAACGCAAGAGCGCCATCATCATTTTCCATCTTGATAACATGTTTATTGTGCGAACTTCTGCGGAAAACTGACGATCGAATCAGATATCGGTGACGTGTGGAGGCACTATGGGGCTTCCGATTTCTCTGTTCAGAGAAAAATCGGCCGATCTCTGAACGATTTCTCGCAACGTGTAGGGCAGGTATAAATAAACTCCTAAAAGCATAAACCTTCTCTTTCTTTGCTTTTGACGGGTAATAAAATCTACAATAGATAAGTAGGTATCAAATTTAATTAAAAAAAGGTATAAGGTAATTGTAATAAGTATAAATAACGTAAGAATAATAAGATGTTCATTTCAAAACCTTAATTTATATTGATATAAGGTATAGGTATAAGTGTGAAATTTTGAACTTAAAACTCTGATTGATCTTGATAACCCACTAAACTAGTTCCAAGTCGGATAAAAAATGAAGGTGTGTCTGATGTAATTGTGGCATTAAATACCTAAGTGAAGTGTTTTATCACTTATTTTATTATGAGTATTATGTTACGCTTATTAAAGTAGGTATTATATTTTTAATATTACAATAGAATTTTCTAGAGCGATGTTCTGGCAGCGTTGATAGAGCTCGTTTGTTATCAGTTGCTTAAAGTGAGTCATTGACTGCGAGCTCTTCCATCAAAAAATATAGGCACCGATCTGGATCCCGCCACTTTTCGTATCGTAGTAGGGTTCCGGCTCAGTGCTGAAATATGCGAGCCTCATTTATGTCCGTGTGGGCAGCAGGTGGACATGTTTGGTCGACATAGCTTGCCCTGCACCAGGAGCGCGGGCTGATTATATCATCATTCTGATGGAATAACTCTAATACCGTGCAAAAAAAATGGCATCAATCTGGGGCTAAAAATTCTAAAATTATAATTTATTCGAAAGTAACTCTGCACAGAGGTGTGTTTCTTACGTTCTCGCCTAAAATACTGAGCCAATTTTAATTATTAAGTAGACAGATAGAGTGGACCTTGGCAAATGACATAGGATAGTTTGGATCTCGGAAAAAAATACTTTTACCGTCTGAGAGGTAGTAGTTATTACGTAGTAGTACGTAATGCCACCAACCCGCCCAACCAACCCGCATTGGAGCAGCGTGGTGGAGTAAGCTCCAGGCCTCCCCAATAATGGGGAGAGACCCGTGCCCAGCAGTGGGACGCAAAAAGGGTTGCCAGCCAGTACGTAATTACTTTAGATTAAAAAAATATAAAGTCGATTTTGAGTTGTATTTGTATTTTTTAGTTAGTAGTAGTAGTTAGTTTGTAGTAGTAGGTAGTTATTTAGTTTTTCTGTATTGTATTTGATTTATAATGCCTCGCAAACGTAAGTCCAGCCTTCAAAGAGTGTCATCTGAAGCACGGGTGAAGCGTAGCTCGATTGCTTAAACCTCTTGAAGATGTTGAATTAAGGAGGCAAGAACAGGCAGAACGTCAAGCTGCTTTAAGAGCTGCGGAAACACCTGCTTAAACTCAGTAAAGGCTACTCGAACAAGCAGAACGTCAAGAGCTGTGGAAACACCTATTCAAACTCAGAAAAGGCTACTACTACTACCAACAAGCAGAACATCAGGCTGCCTCAAGAGCCACGGAAACACCTGCTGAAACTCAGCAAAGAATCGATGAACAAGCAAAAGGAAAATCTGCTTTGAGGGCATCCGATGCACCTGAACAAGCACAGGCGTTCGCGTGTGTCCAATGCCCAGATCTTTACATTCTATCCCCAAATGGAAAGACATATAATATCGTCTACAGTAGCGTATTAAAATAATGCTATGTTTTGTGTCCCATCCAAGAGAAGTCGGGCCAAATTACTTAATAGGAATGTAGGAATATATGTATAGGAATATGATATATTTTAAAAAAAGGTAACTTGATCGTAATCGTAGAGTCTATAATTGTAGGTCTTGCAGCTGAGCTGCTGAAAGTATCAATTATATATAAAAAATACCGGTTTACCGAATCAACATACGAAAGTAAATGCACAAATAATTTTTATTCTTGCCCGATTCCCACGTTCCGCAGCCCCGGTCCGATTCACACCGTATAAAGCTAGAAGCGAAACTGTTCACGATGTAGTCACGTCGCACTAACTGTTTATAGTACACCTACTGCTACACTTTTTTTCTTTCAGTAATGGTATCGCACGATCTGTGTATCTTGCCAGTGTAAGTAAAAACATTAAATGTTTTTTGAGTTTTTTTTGTTTTATTGAACTCAAATTTTGAGTTCAATATTTGTTTTTTTTTGTCAAAACCAGGGATCATAATATTAGTCAGTATCAGTGAGTCGTCAGCCAGTCAGTCAAGTCAAATAGATATTCAAGTATAGCTATAACTACTTTATTAGAATGTGACTGACGGAGTTTTGGAGGCAACCCAAAGAGCTGTGTTTTCGTACTGTTTTTTTTTTAATTTAATTTAATTCTACAGCACCCGGGCTGAAAAATTGCCGTTTTCTTTATTTTTTTATATTTTATTAAAACAACAACTACAACATTCCTTTTTCATGTTACCGCCTAAATTCCGCTTCACTTGCACAACACAGTGAGCAAGTTGTAGACTCACACTAGCGATCCGTTTTATGCACTGCCATGATATGGGTAAGAAGTAAAAGAAGCTTAGAAGAATAAGAAAAATAAAATTACGTCATTCCAAATGCAATATGGCGAAACGTACAAATTCCTTGGCAGATAATAATATGTTAATCGCAGATACATATTACCGACATTATAACTTGTTTGTAGTTGCTTCGGGATTAAGAATAGAGCTACGGTATCCCCTGCCTGATCGTAAGAGGTGACTAAAAAGGGGCTTCCGGGGCTGTGGGCGGTGCGAGGGGATCCACTTCTGCCTTGAAGCAATTCTATTGTGTTCGCTGGAAAGGTGCAGTAGCAGACCAAACCGACAAAACTACTTAAGACCACACGCAAGACTTAGGCTTACATGAAGTTGTGTTTAGATGTCCATGGGCTACATCGACCACTTAAAACCGCGTGGCCTGGACGCTCGACAGCTACTCTATTGAAATAAAATAAACAAAGGATTATGTCCTCACAAAATTCCCTCAAAGTGAAATTATGTGTCATTTATTTGTTTTCTTGTGCAAAGGCAAACCAAAAAAACACCTATTTCCTCGAGATAAAGCGCACGCGTATCGCATTTGTATAGTTGCGTGAGTGCACCGAGGCGTGTTTCCCTGCCAGAAGGTCTATACCAAGGTTGTTCATTGTACATTGCATGAAGGTTGCAGGTTCCCTGTAACTACCTGTATTGTATCAGTTTCAACTGCCAGATCACCAGCATGATGGATTTTTAAAATTTAAATAGAGTTCCGAATGGTCACGAGCATGCCCGGCGGTTAGTGTTGAACACAAGTGATCTATACAGCTAAGCCAAACCGGCGCTGTCGGGTGATAGCTAGCAGCAAAAATTTCATGTGCGTTTCCGTGTTTCGAAGGGCACGTTAAGCCGTCGGTCCCGGTTGTTATCGATAGATATCCGTCGTTAAACGGTACCGACAAGACGAGTTGGCCACTAACCCGCACTCCATTAACCCGCAGTGGAGTAAGCTCCAGGCCTCCCCAATTATGGTGAGACCCGTTCCCAGCAGTGGGACGCAATAAGCGTTGCAGTCAACGAGCATGCAGGCCACATGGTGTTCACTACTGTCCATGGACACGCCACAGAACCAAGAACAAGTTATTCTTCTTCTTCTTTCAACCTTTTTTTTATGTCCCACTTCTGGGCACAGGTCTCCTCACAAGTGAGAGGGATTTAGGCCATAGTCCACCACGCTGGCCAAGTGCGGATTGGTGGACGTCATGCTTTCGAGAAATTATGAATTTCTCTCAGGCATGCACGGCGATGGAGAACATCGTAATCAATGAAATATCACGATATTTACCATCACCGTGGAGCAGCGATAAATTCGCACATTACAAATTTCTTTGTCAGAGGTGCGAGCCGAGGATTTGAACCTGGGATCGGTCGCGTCGAAGACCGCGGTTTTTTACCACTCGGCCATCGCTGCTTGTTAACAAGTTATTATTTTTATCAAATTCATTACACAAATTAAATTTCAACTACCTATTTTACTGCCGATCCACTTTAAAATACTTAGTTATTAGTTTAAATGTATGCATAACATGAGCGATTTGCATAGAAAGATAGCAGCGTATTAAATGAAAAGTTAAAATTATGTATGCTGTTAGATAACAGAATATGGAGCACTTTTATAAATTTATAGCGAAGAAAGTTGTCCTATTGATCAAGTGAGTACCTAATGGATGCGCACGAGAAATCGCATTAACGACTAACGATACATGTGCCACAGACGCAAGTGTCTGTCACCGATCTGTTAAGTTTTTCTGATGTTATAAACATCGCTATGGGCATGATGACAGATTTTTAAATACCTTTCCTTATTGTAGGTACACGTCTCCTAGTTTCGAAAAAAAGTTTATTTCAGCAATAAACTGAACTTTTAACGTAAATTAATGTATTTTCTGATATGTGATTTGCATTAAGCGCGAAAACGCTAGTAGGTGTCATGGCGTCGGCTTGCTCGTCAAACTTCAAGCAACACGATGACATTAACTGAGACGTGACGTCATTCCTTTTGATTGGCGTTTCAGATAACATGGCCGATTGCTGTATTTAATACTTTTATTTTATTGAAAATCTTATTAATCTTAATGTTTATATTAAAACGGGATCATATTTTAGAACTTTTTTAGCATATATTTTTCTGTAAAACCGTTTATTCTCTAATTCTTTAATAGTGTCATCATGCCTATTACTACAAGAGTTGTCCTAACTTGTGAGGCGAAGCAATATTAGTAATATAGGAGCCCTGAGTGTAAGTTTGTAAACGCGCAAACGTTACTACTGCGTCGGAGTTAAAATTTGACAGATAGATCTTAACGTGAAAGGAATAAGGTCGATATAATTAAATTCTTAACGCAAACGCGTTAGTAACGTTTTCATGAGTGCAAACTTACCCTAAGGGGTCAGATATCTTATAGATACTGATTCTTGATAAGTGTCCGAAGTTTGAATTAAATCTGTCTGTTGACAGATTTAAATGAACAATCAATGCTTCCAAACTTCCAAGCCTACTTAGAGCATCAAGGTATGACAGTGACAGGTATGACACCCGTCAGTCCCTGTAGCTTCGGGATTAAGAATAGAGCTACGGTATCCCCTGCCTGATCGTAAGAGGCGACTAAAAGGGGACTTCCGGGGTTGCGGACGGGGAGAATCGGAGCTCGATCCGTCCAGCCAGCAGCCCCGGGAAGGACGGCGGTGTGTGGTGTGCGTGTGGCCGCATGCCGCCGTAAACATCGGAAGGTGCAGAAGAGCACATCTAACTTCCGAAGATGGTCCCATTCTGGACTCCGCGCGTGGAGAACACCGGTGCGTTCCTTAGGAGATCCCGGAGTCCTCCCCAAGCGCAGAGGCAGGCCACCGAGGGGGTTTTAGTGCGGTCAAATCCCACATAACCCGGTATCCTCTCCCTAGGTGCCGGGTACCTTTTGAAAGTTTCCCCCCCCCCCCGACACCAAAAAAAAGAAAGGTATGACACCCGTCAGAGGAGTCTTTACGGGCGAACCCCTCGTCCCAACGTCAATCGCACAATGTGCCTTCTAGTTATACAACTAGTGTGTCTGTGTGTGTCGGTGTCAGTGTTGATGTTGCATAGACAATGACGTTGTTAATTGAAAATGACATATTTAGAAATGTATGCGTCTGTAGCGATGAAAGAATATTTGTGAATGTGTGTGGAGGAAATCCGGACCGACAAGGACCAGATATTGTTGGAGAAAGGGGGGGAATGAGGACCAGAAATTATAGGGTAGAGGGGGGACCTCCGGTTCGATATGACCAAAAATGGTGGTGGAATAAAGGGTGGAAAGGAGAGTGGTCCCCCGTTGCGGGTGTAGGAATTGTGGACTGTAAGTTGCGGTTTGAATTAATGGTGGAAAACGAGAAGGATTGATAAAGGGAGCAAACGCACTGACCTGGCTTCTCTCTTCTTCTCTTGCCCGGGAACTGGTGTTGTCCTTCACACTGCACTATTATAGGTACCTATTCTTCACTATAAGTCAGTTAAATCACAACTATTGACAGCGGTGATGGCGGCGATGCGGACGAGTCTGATGACCACGTGTTAGGTGGCTTGCGGTGCGGTTGTCACTTGTCACGAGAGGACTTGCATACGCGTAGGCGGCGTGCGCGTCGGCGGCGGGACGAAGGCAGACTGAGTTGACAGATCTTCCTGATCCATATTATGTAATAGTGCGCTTGCGGGAAAGAGAGGGAGGGTGAAGGGGAGGGAGGTGAAATGACTTAATTGGCGCGAACATCCCCCCGGCCTTGAGGTCTCCTCAAATAGCGAATTAAAATAAAATAAAAAATAAACATAAATATATACAGCGGAGTTAATATCATGTAGAAAAAACTATATATGCGGTGAACAGAGGCGATGCGATGAATATAATTAGTAAATTAATAAAAATATTATAATAGCGGGATGAGAATTTATACTTAAACTATAACTTATAAAATATAAACTACATAGGCATATAGAAATATTATTGTGTTGGTAGAGGGCAAAGTCTAACAATGGGCCGCTGCAAAGTGGAGCTCTTAGTCTTCACTTGTGCAACGCGCACCACACCATCCCTACCAGGAAACAGTTCAGTGACGACGCCTAGCGGCCACTGAAGAGGCGGAGCGTTATCCATATCGATAAGAACAACGGTTCCTACAGAAATGGAATTAATAGAATGTTTATTCCACTTTTCTTGCTTGTAGTGTATGTAAGTATTCTGATCTGAAGCGCTTCCAGAATGACTGAACTATCGAATCAAGTAATGAAAAACGTGATAAAAGATTAATGCGTTCCTTACTAAGATCAGCGGCGGGTAAACATCCAAGTGGATTAACAGCGAGGAAATGCGCGGGCGTAAGTGCAGTAGGTTCCGCCGGATCGCTACTTAACACGTAAAGCGGTCGTGAATTTAATATGCGTTCGACCTGAGTGAGGACAGTAAGCAATTCCTCATACGTGAGGATTTGCTTACCTATGACGCGGAATAAATGATACTTTACTATCTTTATATTTGACTCCCAAAGCCCACCAAAATGTGGAGCGTTTGGAGGGTTAAGTTTCCATGTGATGCGGTTATCAGAAAGGATCTGATTAAATACTTTATAATATTCGTCTGAACGTAAAAAGGAATGAAGTTCCATTCAAGTATGAACGCGAAGCAATAAAATTAGTTGCGTTATCACTAGTGAGTCATCATCATTAACGATGTGCGAATAAATCACGCAGCCATACGCCTTTTCACTGGCGTCGGCGAACGCGACTAGCGAGACTTGCGAATTTTTATTTATACCCATATGGCGAGGAAACTTTAATTTCGATATCAAAGGTAACTCTGAAATATATTGTTGCCATGCAGTGACAACGTGAGCGGGCGGAGCCTGGTCCCAGTCAAGTTTGAGAACCCATAAGGTTTTAATGAGAAGCTTACAGAAAAGAATTACTGGACCCACGAGCCCCAGAACATCATACAAGCGAGCGGTTGCGGATAAAATAGAACGCTTGGTACAAGCGAGCGGCGGTGGTGAAACTAGAAAAGAAAAACAATCAGTTGCGGGGTGCCAACGAAGACCCAATACCTTAAAAATACTTTGGTCGTCGAACGAGACCTCGTCAAGCTGACGGTGCGTTGCGGGGATGTGCTGTAAAAGCTCTGAACTGTTACTAGTCCACTTAACCAATTTAAATCCTCCACGCGGAAACATTTGAATTAGTTCAGTGGCTACGTCAACGGCGCTGTTGACGCAGGGCGCGCAGGACGCGATATCGTCCATATAAATATCTCGTTCGACCACCGAAGCAGCCAGAGGATAGGACTCCTTCTCCTCGGAAGCCAACTGACGTAGTGTGCGTAGCGCCAGAAAAGGAGAAGAGCGTAAACCAAAAGTCACACGATTAAATTCGTATGTTTGTATGTCTTCCTCATTAGAAAAGCGATAAAGAATGCGTTGAAACGCGCGGTGCGATTTTTGTACTTCAATGTATAAATACATTTGCATAGCGTCGGCAAAAAATGCGATGCGATAAACTCGTACGTTTATTAAAATATTAAAAATATCAGACTGTAAATTTTGCCCACTATGTAAAATATCATTTAATGAAATATCATTATCTGACTTAGCGCTTGCGTCGAGTACTATTCGCAATTTAGTTGTACTTTTATCATTACGTATGACAGGGTGGTGCGGGAGATAAAAGCAAGGTTCCGTAAAATTATTTGAAACAACCAATGATAAAAAACCCTTGTTGATGTATTCTTGAATTACGTCATTGTAGCGGGTGTTGTAAGCGTCATAGGAGCGAGAAGCGTTTTTTTAGCGGTTATAAAAGAATCTCTTATCAGGCGTGTCCTTGAAGGGCAGGGCGACAACATATCGTCCGTTCAAATTGCGACGAGTAGTGGAAGTATAAATATTCTCACATTCCTGTTCATCAGGACTCAAATAAGTTTTTTGCGGCAGCTCCTCTAACTTTAGCGACGTTTGACTTTTATCAATACGAGTAGGATAAGAAACTAAAGAACGCGGAATGCAAGTAGGATAGTCGATCTCTGCGTCTCCCATTATTATGTATCCTAGTGACGTTTCTATGGCACTCGGCGATTGCGAATTAATTATTTTATTAGTTAACAAAATTTGTAAATAAGTGTTAACCCCTAATAAAACGTCAATGTCACCTGGTTTATGGAATTGATCGTCAGCTAAACGTAAATTATTTATATAATCAATTTTCGAAACGTCTATTAACGACTCGGGTAATTGTCCAGTTATAGTGGGAACGACTAACGGTTCAATATGATAAAGTTTATTTTCATCAAAGCGGGAGCTAAACTGCAAAGAAGTAACACCTAAAATCTTCTGCGATATTCCACCGATTCCTTGCGCCTCTTTAACTGGTGTTTTATTTGAGATCGGTAGGTATAAACGTTTGCAACACTGTTTCGTGATGTAATCACATTGCGAGCCAGGGTCCACTAAACAACGCAACAAATATTGGTGTCCGTATTTAGTACAAACTTTAATCTTCGCAGTTCCCAATAATGTAGTGCGGTGCGGCGCATTACCACAATCGCGCGAAACGTTACATGACGTGGATGCATTTTTTTCTCCTGGACCTTGTTCTACCGAAGGCTGATCGACCCTACTATTAACAAAATGAAGTAGCGTATGGTGCGAGCGGGAGCAATACCTACATCTACGCTGTGACTTACAAAAAGGAGTGGCGTGTTTATTACTTAAACAATTAATACAACATTTATTTCGTTTTACAAAATTGTACCTGTCCTGTGCATTTATTTTTAAAAAATGCGGACAGACAAATAGGTGTTCGTGATCACCCGATTTACAGAAAATACATGACCGAGACGAATCTGTATTAATAAAAGTTTTACTTATATTTTTAGCGGGAGCGGGAACAAAATTACCTTTAATTTTATGGTTGTTAGACGTATGCGAAGTATTTATTGTATGGCACAAAGCCCTATTCTGGTCATGTAAAAACTGAACCAAAGCGGAATATTTAGGTATATTTACGTTGCGACATGACATTTCAAACGACTTTACGGTATCGTTATCTAATTTTCTAAGCGCGATATTTAGAAATAGAAAATCAGATATGTCATCAATATTAAGTTGCTTAAGAGCGTTAATAGAAGCATCAAATTTATCCATAAATATTTGATAACCAGCGGATGTGTTAGCGTTAACGTTCGTCAGTTCTAACAGCTGACTGACGTAGGTAGTCGCGAGCGCACGCTCGTCGTTATATCTACGTATGAGCGCGTTCCATATCACAGAATAGTTTTCCGCTGTAGGCATTAAGCCTGAGCAGATTGATAATGCCTTATCACTAAGTTTACTAACAAGATAATAAACGCGTTCAGCATCTGTTAATTGCTGATTATCATGAACTAATGTTTTAAATTGTTGGTAGAACATAGACCAGTGTCGTATGTCACCATTAAAAGAAAGTAATTCTATGGGCGGAAGCGATGGTATAATTTTTGTAGGTAAACTATTCTGTAATTTACTTGAAGATGAATATGGAGCGTTTAATTTGGACACTTGACTTTTAATACGACTATATAGATCATGAAAAGATTTCCACGATCCGAAATCTACTTGCGCGTTCGGATTTAATTTTAAATTTGTAACATTATAAGATTCTAACGTGTCCTTGAACTCGGTACGCAAGTATTCAAGGTCAGATGCCGTGTCAAGGAATGTGTTCTGTGCGTCTGACGAACTTAATGCACTTATAGATAAATCATAAATTTGTTGTAAACGTTCGTAAATAGAATCACGTTTTGCAATTAATATTTTCAAACTAATTTCGTCATTTGAAATCGTTTCAGATACAATTTTACCTTTAGTAGACATTTTGTCGTGAACAAGATAAATCAGTTAAAACAATTAAGATTATAAAAATTATGTATGGCGTAATGAATGAATACGTAGGTAGTTACTAGCGAAACAACGATCGCCGGTCGCGTCGGCTCCGGCAACCACAAATATGGCGGACTTCAATTAATGAAAAATAGAATGCGTACCTATGAGGTGTAATTTCGATTACAAATATAGGTAAATAATGGTGCGAATGGTGCGAATGCGCTTTGCAAAAATAATAATATACCTACGTGAGCGGTGCGTTATTAATATGCGGGATATAAAATAATCGTAGATATAATACTTATTTGCAAAAATAAATAGCGGATGGTGCGGTGTGTTTTGCAATTAATATTCTCAAACTAATTTCGTCATTTGAAATCGCTTCAGATACAATTTTACCTTTAGTAGACATTTTGTCGTGAACAAGATAAATCAGTTAAAACAGTTAAGATTATAAAAATTATGTATGGCGTAATGAATGAATACGTAGGTAGTTCCTAGCGAAACAACGATCGCCGGTCGCGTCGGCTCCGGCAACCACAAATATGGCGGACTTCAATTAATGAAAAATAGAATGCGTACCTATGAGGTGTAATTTCGATTACAAATATAGGTAAATAATGGTGCGAATGGTGCGAATGCGCTTTGCAAAAATAATAATATACCTACGTGAGCGGTGCGTTATTAATATGCGGGATATAAAATAATCGTAGATATAATACTTATTTGCAAAAATAAATAGCGGATGGTGCGGTGTGTTTTGCAAAAAGAATATTAAACCTACGTGAGCGGTGCGTTATTAATATGCGGGATATAAAATAATCGTAGATATAATACTTATTTGCAAAAATAAATATGAATAGGCACTTATAATATATTACATGAAATACATAAATATGCGTATTTATGAGATTAAATAATTAACCCGGGTGAAGTTACTAAACTATTGGCTCGAAATCCGGCTCGAAGGACCAAATTTTGGAGGAAATCCGGACCGACAAGGACCAGATATTGTTGGAGAAAGGGGGGGAATGAGGACCAGAAATTATAGGGTAGAGGGGGGACCTCCGGTTCGATATGACCAAAAATGGTGGTGGAATAAAGGGTGGAAAGGAGAGTGGTCCCCCGTTGCGGGTGTAGGAATTGTGGACTGTAAGTTGCGGTTTGAATTAATGGTGGAAAACGAGAAGGATTGATAAAGGGAGCAAACGCACTGACCTGGCTTCTCTCTTCTTCTCTTGCCCGGGAACTGGTGTTGTCCTTCACACTGCACTATTATAGGTACCTATTCTTCACTATAAGTCAGTTAAATCACAACTATTGACAGCGGTGATGGCGGCGATGCGGACGAGTCTGATGACCACGTGTTAGGTGGCTTGCGGTGCGGTTGTCACTTGTCACGAGAGGACTTGCATACGCGTAGGCGGCGTGCGCGTCGGCGGCGGGACGAAGGCAGACTGAGTTGACAGATCTTCCTGATCCATATTATGTAATAGTGCGCTTGCGGGAAAGAGAGGGAGGGTGAAGGGGAGGGAGGTGAAATGACTTAATTGGCGCGAACAGTGTGACAAAATTAAAATGTGTGCGTTCTTCCCCCGCACCAGATTTGACACAAAAATTATGTATCGAAGCGAGGCGCTATGGCGCCTCTACTGAAGGGTGAGTCAGTAACTTTGATGCTCTAAGCAAACCTGTAAGAGCACGTGTTTCTTATACTCAACCTTAGCATGAATCCTATTTACGATAGATAACATTCTATTCGAGTAAATGGGCTGTACCTTGTACGCGATGCCACGTTATCACAGATAAAGGCATTTTATCTCTGCAAATCTTGTCAAGATCACTTTTCTTTCATGTAAGAGGTTACATGTTCATCATTTATGAAGCTTGATGAGATCACCAAAAGTGAATGTAGCGTTTGGAGATTATTAGGCAAATCTATACGAATATTATGAATGAGAAAGTTTGGATGCATGGGATGGATGTTGCTCAATGACATAGAAACGGCTAAAGTCGGGATGAAATTTGGCACCGAGATAGATTTTATAGTCTGGAATAGCACATTTTTAATCCCGGCAAAATGTATTGTTCACGTGGGTTAGGTTAGTACAATATACACTTGAATTTCCCGAGCGAAGCGGATTTCTCGTAGACTAATAAATGTAATAAACAATAACTTTAAATTTAACTTTAATACATTGCAAACAAGTGTTTACTCACTCAATTTAAGGGAACAAAAGGCCTGTGATCTAAATGTCGAAGCTAAGGTTGATCTGAGAAGTAAACTTAATACCTACTCGTATGCGAAAAAATCGTTTGATTTTTTAAGGCTTTTCGCTACAATTTTGTTTTTAATATTTCACAACGTTACCGGATGGGTACTCCATGTGTGACTTACAGCTGCAATATTCGAGTATTTTTATTTAAAGATCTCCTCGACTTTGACCTAACATTGCAAATACTCAGTTGACGCTCTATGTTTTGAAGACGGCAAAACGATTGAAACTTACCACGAAGAAGCCGCTGAAGCCATGATATTATCTCAAAAATAAACAACAAAGCTCTACCAGGTTTATGACTTTACAGTCCGGAAGCGCCGAGATTGATGAGCTATGGAGTAATGATCGGACTGAGAACTGAACCAGTCCGTTCCGGTCGCTGTGAACATCAGATTTTGGCGCGAAACATGACGTAATGCGCGGATCAACTACATTTAGATTACAGGGTTGCTGTAAACGAAAAAATCACTTCAAATTGGTTAGTTGACTTATATTGAGTATGTAGTTTATAAATAAAATAAGAATATCTAATACCTTTAACCGAGCATATTTCTTGTATTTTTTGAATCTCGGATACAGCTCCAACGATTTTGATGAAATTTATTTACCTGTTTTCGGGGGTGATAAATCGAACCAGCTAGGTTTTATTTTTAGAAATTTTAAGTTATAAAAAATATTTTTAACGATAATCAACTTAAATATAAACTGAAAAATACGACTCTTCCTGACATCTATTGGAGAGTATTAATTATATTGTGGCGTAGAACGACGTCAAACGCCATCCGTCAATCCGACGCGGCGACGTTCAAAAAATTACAATGTCGATTTGAAAGAGCTCTATAAAAATGTTGTTCCTTCCTTCCTTGTCCGAATGGTTAGCGGGCTGACTGCGGAACTAGAGGACTGAAATTTTAGTAAAAAAATCTTATATAACTACTCTGAAAACATTGTTTAGGATTAAGTTCAGTAAGTATATAAAAATTAGGAGAGCCAGTTTTGATAAAAAAAATTGTTAGTGATTTACGCCATGTTACTGAACGAACGGGATATAAAAAACGTAACGTATCTATGACCATATTTTATGAGTTTACAAGTTACAAGCTATAACATTTGCCAATTCAACTGTTTTTGCGTGATTATGAGTAATTCATCCACAAATAGAATAAGGAATAATGGTACAAAAAACCAAAACAATTTAGGTTATTGGTAGAGAAGAAAAACACCCGATTCAGTACGGCCTTCCTTTACTCTTCTTGAAGTTAATTAATCCTCTTATGATAAGTATATTATTGTAATGCATTTATGTATTCTTCTAACGAGCCGCCGCGTAATAAAAAAAGACCGTCATAATCAGCAACGGTTAATATGCAAATACACTAAACGAAATTCAAAACAAGATTATGAATTCTGCATCTGAGAGCATTTCTCTCATTTGTGCATAAAACTACTAATTGATGTGGATATAAGAATAATAATTGTTTAAAATACAACGTGAAATAAAAGTAAATATAAAACTTTTCATTTCATGGAACAAGAGTAATAATTTTATACTTAGACTAAAATAAATGTTCTACTAACAAAACAAAAAAGACTGCAAATTTTGTAAATTTCAGCCAATTTGAATTCAGTCAGGTACCTATATAATATTTATCATAATTTGATTCTAAGACTCCTTTAAAATTTTCTAAAGTAATGTTTTGTGCAAGTAACAAAATTTTATTATGGTGTAGACTTTGTGAAGATAGAACATGTAGGGTTATGAACTTGTTTACAGTGCGAACAATGTTTATTTTGTTGTTTGATATCTAGCTTACATATCTTTGATCTGGTACAATCCAAATCCAAGTTACGAGAACAGAAAAAAACGTCGAAGTGCTTCGCAGTAAGGTCAAAGGTGCGCGTAAAGCGTAAAGTCCCATGCGCTTAGTACCTATACATATTGCCAATCTTGTACTCCCTCCATCTCACCAACATTGCAGTGGCCCCCAGTAAACTAAGTGAAGTAAGTAAGTGACGAAATATTATTTAAATTTTAATTGTAATAATTTGATGATTTTATATTATATTATTTTAAAATAAATATTATGTGATACAACGTTAGTTGTCTAGGCAACTATTTAAGGTATATGAATTTAATTCTGGTTGTATAATATAATGTATTCTTTAACATTTTAATGCGATTACGATTCGCGTGCTACTACGGCTATCATGCCGGACTGCCAATCGGGGTTCCGGGTTCGATTTTCGGCGAAGAAGAAATCGAAATGAATAATTTCAGTTTCTGTTCTCGGTCTGGGTGTTTGTGTTCATGTCTGTGTGTGTATCCATCCATGGTACCCACGATACAGGGGAGTACCCTATCCCCTACTGTGGGGCTATGAGTGCGAAACATTACATAGAGAGTGTAACGACTGTAATTGACACTGTCTGAATTAAATGAATAAATAAAAATAAATAAACAATTCTGCCAACCCTATGCAGATTGGTGCAGTGAGGCATGCACACGGGTTAATTGTACTCTCGGATTTTATATTATTATGTTTCAGCATTATTAACTTGTTACCACGCGCTCGCTTCCGGTCGCCTATGACAGATCGCGCCATATTTGATTTTTAATCTGTGCTCCCATTATTTATCTCTGCAATTTATTTGTTCGTTGAACATTATGTCATTGATGTTACTGGCGTAATTTATGTTCTTTGTGTTGTGCTGTTGGTACCTAATCAAAATGTTATACTTACGAGTTCCCCTTTTAGATATTTTCACACGATAATTTTTGTCTGTCTCTGAACTTTTACTCTTTAATCTAAAACAATTCCTATCTCTTTTATCGATTGATAATCGTATTGTCAAACGACATAATATAAGATTTTTGGTTTACTTTGGCGGGAATTTCAGAATATGTTGTACTCTTGTTTTATTTTCATTTAAGTACTTGGTGTATTTTTGAGTTATAACGGTTAAAGGTAATTCGTTCGATATATGTTAATTTACATATCCGAGTTGTAAAATAAAATGGTAGTGAGAAAACTTTTTCGAGCTGCTTTCAAAACTACATTCAACACGTTCTGGCGAAGAAGCCATCTCTTTACTCGAATATCGGACGGACTTTACTTACTGATTATTACAGACGTCAATGTCTTTCTTCTATTCCCTTTTATTGTAATGAGTAAGTAATGAGTAATCGGTGAACATGGATAAAAAATACATACAGCCGAATACAGTACCTTCTCTTTTTGGAAGTCGGTAAAAAAAATGGATTTTAGCTATAGGTAATAATTTCTATTTTGTCAGTATGAAACCTTTCGATTGTCGATCCTTGCTGTCAACAGAATATTTGAATATTATTTAGTAGCATTGGCTTAAAGTAAAATCTAATATTTGGCAACAACCATTGCCCATAGTATTAGATATTGAAAGATGCTAGGTAATGAACGTAATTTTATAACAATTTATTGATTTGTTTATTCTGGACACAGTGCTGCAGCGCCACCATCGGTATAACAATTTATTGATTTGTTTATTCTGGACACAGCGCGGCAGCGCCACCATCGGTATAACAATTTATTGATTTGTTTATTCTGGACACAGCGCGGCAGCGCCACTATCGGTATAACAATTTACTGATTTGTTTATTCTCGACACAGCGCGGCAGCGCCACCATCGGTATAACAATTTATTGATTTGTTTATTCTGGACACAGCGCGGCAGCGCCACCATCGGTATAACAATTTATTGATTTGTTTATTCTGGACACAGCGCTGCAGCGCCACCATCGGTATAACAATTTATTGATTTGTTTATTCTGGACACAGCGCGGCAGCGCCACCATCGGTATAACAATTTATTGATTTGTTTATTCTGGACACAGCGCTGCAGCGCCACCATCGGTATAACAATTTATTGATTTGTTTATTCTGGACACAGCGCGGCAGCGCCACCATCGGTATAACAATTTATTGATTTGTTTATTCTGGACACAGCGCGGCAGCGCCACTATCGGTATAACAATTTATTGATTTGTTTATTCTGGACACAGCGCGGCAGCGCCACTATCGGTATAACAATTTATTGATTTGTTTATTCTGGACACAGCGCGACAGCGCCACTATCGGTATAACAATTTATTGATTTGTTTATTCTGGACACAGCGCTGCAGCGCCACCATCGGTATAACAATTTATTGATTTGTTTATTCTGGACACAGCGCGGCAGCGCCACCATCGGTATAACAATTTATTGATTTGTTTATTCTGGACACAGCGCTGCAGCGCCACCATCGGTATAACAATTTATTGATTTGTTTATTCTGGACACAGCGCTGCAGCGCCACCATCGGTATAACAATTTATTGATTTGTTTATTCTCGACACAGCGCGGCAGCGCCATCATCGGTATAACAATTTATTGATTTGTTTATTCTCGACACAGCGCCACCATCGGGAATTATATTTATTCACGAGTATAACACATAGATAATTGACATAACATAACCAATTACTTTGATAACATCTCTTTCTCGGCTTAAAACGCAATAAGTAGTCTCAGCGTGTGTTGTAATGTAAAGTGGTAGCGGTAAGTAATAGCGGCGGTAGAGTTATTTAAAATAATATTGCAACTTAATATTAAAATAACGTCGACATCAGCGATTTGCAGAGATCTTTTTGTTTTCTAGTACCCGGATGACCGAGCCACAATACAAAGAACGCCATGAAGTCGCTAGTCTTTATTTATTTGTGCTTATGTACAACAGTGTAAGTATAAGTATATTGTGGGAGATTGGGAGTGTAAGTGTACTGTGGGAGACTGGTTCCTAAACTAAGCTTTGGGGCCTACATTTCAGGATACCAGGTCTCCACCCCTCTTCAGCTGCAGCATTTATTTAGAGTATAGTTATTTAGCTCGCTTGAAGTACCACTGCTGCACTCACGTTACTGTGAAGCAATTCTAGTGTGTTTCGGTAGAAAAGTGCAACTGCCAACCGTACATAAGGCTACGGTCGGCCTTTTGAGTAGCAGCGCAACTGCATACGGCCACAGACAAGATATCGAAACTTGACTTGCTTGAGGTTGTGTGGATGGGCTGCAGCGAATACCTAACACCACGTGGTGACGTGGCCGTTCTTTTTTGCTATTACATTCAAACCCAAATGTCCCAAATTGCTTGCTTGAGAGCATTCCTAATTTCCAACGGGAAGAGATATCTTCCCGATGGGAATTGGGAAAGATATCTTCGGAATGGTTCTTGTCTTTGTGTGTTTCCATAGCATACTTCCAATTTACATTCCAAAACAGTTTTATATCCGCCATACGTACCACGACGGATCGTTTTAATTGTTAACTAGTGGTTGCCCGCGACTTCGTTCGCGTGGACTTCGGTATTAGTCATAGCATGATGTTATATAGCCTAAAGCCCTCGGGTGGCTCCCCTGGGGTTGCCCATGTCCATAGACGACGGTGATCGCTTAACACCACGCGGCCTGTCTGCCTTTTTCTTCGGTTTATTTATAAAAAAGCCATCCCCGATAAATTTGACTATCCAACACAAAAAATATTTTTTCAATTGGAACCAGTAGTTCCTGAGATAAGTGCGTTCAAACAAACTTACAAACGAACGAACGAACAAACTCTTCGGCTTTATGTATAGATTAAAATTGATTAATATTTGTATCAATATAATCAATAATCAATATTGATTAATTATTGTCGACGTGTGGGAACTGTACGAAAAACGCTATTTCGTAAATTAATAATATGGTAAATTATTGCCAGCTCATCTTATGTTGGTTATTTTTTTCTATGAATTATCTATTTTTACACGCTTTATATTAGCTTCACCTGTATGTTTGTAACCGACTTCTTTGGGCGCGATTTTGACCCACTTTAAACGGCCAGATTTCGTTCAAACTTTGTAGATTTATTGAGGACCGATGACAATACAATAATCTCATAACTTTAATAAAGTCGTAACTAGGATCATCAGGATAAAATAAAATATACGAGGGGCGGCTGATAAGTTCGTGGCCTAAGGTACTTTAACACGTCTAAGCGTCTGGTTAACTTGAAAATTTGCATAGAGGTCAAGGGCCGATGATAATGCAATAATTTGAGAATAAAAATCCAACTAAAAAATTAAAAATAAATAATGTAGTTTAAAAAACTAAAAACACGCTTTTGTGAAAATACGAACTAAAAAGTAAAAAAATAAGAAGAAAATGTATTTTACTGTAAAAAAAAGCGGGGGGTGGTTTTTACCACTGTTACTGTTGACACCATGCACCCCACGCTTTTTTTTACAGTAAAATACATTTTCTTCTTATTTTTTTACTTTTTAGTTCGTATTTTCACAAAAGCGTGTTTTTAGTTTTTTAAACTACATTATTTATTCTTTTCATTTATAGGTTTCATGTTATCATTTAAGGGACTGTAAATTATACTGTAACTTTTTTATTTCTGAACCGATTTCAATAAAATAAACACTAAATGTTAATCCAAAAAAATACCAATCCATCAGTGAAAACCGCATCCTTCTACGTTAAGTTTTTCCTGAGATTAGCGCGCACAAACGAACAGACAAACGGTAAACAGGTAAACAGACAATAATTCAAAAAATCATTGTTTTGGGTTCTATTACGCTAATAAATAGCCCTTTTTTTGTTTTCGGGGGGGAAACCTTCAAAAGGTACCCGGCACCTTGGGAGAAGGTACCGGGTTATGTGGGATTTGACCGCACTAAAACCCCCTCGGTGGCTGCTACTGCGCTTGGGGAGGACTCCGGGATCTCCGGCGGAACGCACCGGTGTCCTCCACGCGCGACGCCCCAGAACGGGCCCATCTTCGGGAGAGCATATCGTCCCCGTATTTGGAAAATTAAATAAGTCCGATTTTGGCGATATTGACTTTTCCTTCAATAACTGCATTTATTTCACCAAATTTTACTCTACCAAATGTATTTAGCTTGTAGGAAAACTAAATAAATAGCCGAAATAAGTAGATAATTGTAGTACGTTATAAATAACAGTTGTGGCAAAATTAAACAACTTGATTTTTTATGTGTTATTTAGTTATAGTTAAAGATTGAGTTCAGTTTGTTAAAGCATAATGTAAAAGGTAATCAGGTCCACAAAATATCAAATTACCGACTGTAAAATTGTCTCACATTTTTTAACAAATGTTCATTAACTGAAAAAAAAAACACTAAATCGCGTTTATCTCAGAACTACAAAATCAGAGTTATTTAATTTTCCAACTACGGGGACGATATGTGCTCTCCTGTAATAAATAGCCCTAGTGACAGTTTTTCTCAAATATCTTCAATGTAGAGAAACCGACTTGTTACAGATTTATTATATATATATATATATATATATATAGAATAGATAGACTTCCGAATTCCTACAAGTACAGAACTGAATTAATAAATAAAATTATTAATAAGCATCCCATTGTGAGATTGGACCAGTCACGGACCAGTAATAAGGTAATTTATAATCTGTCGTTAACCTACGCGATATCCGGAAAGAATTGTATGTAAATGAGTCTTCCATGTTTCGTAATTGATATGATACGTTCATTCAAAAGAGGACTCTTTTTATTTTTGTACATAAACCCAGTACCCACCAGCGGATCTATTCGGGGTTCACCCTTGACAAACGTCAAATTATATTTCAAACCGCACCTGCTGAAACTAAAATCAAGCCCGGCCCAAACTGAAATCCTAGATCCGCTACTGCCAGTACTACAGAACATATAACACGATAATATTACAACAAAATACGTACACGAAACGTTATTGTAAATGTAAATAAAAAAACAACAGGTTGCACTCCGGTAGTGCCGGCAGAAGTGAAAACTTGAACATTAACGTTGTGCATTTTTGATATTTTGGAATGCTTTTTTACCGACTTCCAAAAGGAGGAGGTACTGTATTCGGCTGTATGTATTTTTTTTTATATATGTTCACCGATTACTCCGCCGTTTGTGGACCGATTTTCAAAATTCTTTTTTTGTTCGTCTGCTTATACTCCCGAGGTGGTCCCATTGTCACCAAATCAGGATCTGATGATGGGATCCCAGGGAAATCGAGGGGAACTCTCAAATTTTATAGGCACACACATTGATTTTCTTATAGTTTCTGAAGCATAAGAGATATTTACGCATAGAAATCATCATCTCATGTTGCTGAGCTGATGATGGAAGGTACTGCGACAGTGAGGAGTTGAGAGCAAATTCTTTCAATAAATAGTTTTTTATTCGAAATCTTACATTCCCGAGGTGGTCCAACTGTCACCAAGTCAAAGTCTGATAAGGGGATCATAAAATCGAAGGGAACATTCAAATTTTATAGCACAACAAATGATTTTCATATTTTTAGAAAGCAAAACAGACATTTGTGTATAATTATCGTCATATCATGTTGCTGAACTGATGATGGAAGGTACTACGACGGTTAGGAGTTGAGAGCAAATTCTTTCAATAAATGGTTTTTTGTTCGAAATCTTACATTCCTGAGGTGGTCCAACTGTCACCATGTCAAAATCTGATGATGTGATACAAGGGAAATCGAGGGAAACACTGAAACTTAATAGGCACACACATGCTTTTAGTCATATTTTTAACATAATACAAATATTTATGTCTGGTAATTATCACCTGCCGTTGCTTAACTGATGATTGAAGGTACAACTCCTCAACGGTTAGGAGCTGAGAGCAAATTCTTTCTTTAATTTATACGTTCAGGTGGACTGATAGTATGTCTTTCAGACTTTTAGATGGCTATTAGATAAACATGATTATAAAAGGTAAATCTGTTTAAAGTTTAGAAGTTAAGTGAAAATTTTTCCAATTATGCTAATACATACAGAATTATAAAAATTACTAAAAAGAGTGAAATAAATTAAGTTTTTAACAAAAAAATAGAACCGACTTCAAACGGTAAAAAATAAAATTGTTCAGTACCTACTTCTTCTTGCTTATGGTAATGATTCTTAAAACTATTTTTGAAGTCGGGCCCTTAGTGAAATGTCCTGTCTTAGTAAATATAGTGTACCTTTCGTTCTGAATGGCCACCGACTCCAATATAGTTTTAACAGTCATTATCATAAGCAAGAAGAAGTAGGTACTGTCCCACTGTCTGTACTGTCGGTACCAATTCAGAACGAATGGTATGACATTTACTAAGGGCCCGACTCCAGAAATAGTTTTAAGAGTCATTACCATAAGCAAGAAGAAGTAGGTACTGAACAATTTTATTTTTTACCGTTTGAAGTCGGTTCTATTTTTTTGTTAAAAACTTAATAATATAAATAATTTATTTTTCATCTAGTATTTTCAATAGGTTTTCATCTAGTATTTTTATAAAGTACTCACTCATTTTCTTTCACTATTTCTTCGTCACTTTTTTCATTAATAGATGCACTTTGTTCAATGTCCATATTTTAAATACTTGATATAAACGAATTTTACAAGTATAGACAGTCGAGCCGTCATCAGCTGTCACCCCTCCGTCTTGGTCTAAGAGCCGTTATCATAGGCATGTATGTTTATAAATATTTGATAAAAAATATGTCTCATCGCATTTTCTTATTTTATTTTTCTTTCTCTCTAGATAATCATTAATAACTCTCCACAGAATCTAACAAAGAAATCTGTTGTAAATCAAATAATTTCCAGCGAATATATAAGCACAAAAAACATACCTATCCATCGTTATTACATTATTTATCTACTAGTCTTCATTGGATAGCTATCTCGTTTTTAATGAGTTTTACGCGCAAAGGAACAATTTCTCATTTCGTTGATACTCGTGATGTATCGGATCTTTGACAGACAACGAATATGCGCAGATATGGATCCGGATACTGATTTTCCATATAAAACAACTTCTGCTGATCAATCATTTGAATAGGACCGATTTATTTTTACATTTCGACGTTTACCAGCACAAAAGTTGATTTTTATAGTGTTACTAACTCGTACTTAAGAATTTTTCGGTGAATGTAAAATGTGGCCTATATAGAATTTTATCTCTGTATTGAAAATTAATTCGGAAAAATATCCGCAAAATAACCGTTAAAAAGGTTACGGATACGGATACGGATCTTTCTTTTGCCTCGGACATCAGCGGATACGGATTTCCGGCACATCACTAGTTGATACTATTTAATTATGTACGCTAGTAATGTACCTAATTAGCTCCGTGTTTGAGATAATTTTCCTTATTCTGACTTTTTAACAATCTCACTAAGCCTGTTACGTTCGAGCACATTTCGCTTTATTACGTAATTAATGATCTTCAGGTTCAATGTACTTACTAAATATTTGTGAAAAAGATGTTGAGCTTGAGCTAACAGATATTGATGTTTGAGCTAACTGATAGTAAAATGTGTAAAGGGTATCAAATTGTAGTAGATAAAGGGTTGCAGATTGCAAATTATTCTGGGTAATTAGATAGATGTCAAAGCAGCGGTCAACCAATTATAATTGGCATGAACGTAAAGAGATACAATACCCACCTTTGTATGGATATATCTACGAGTATTTTCAATTTATAGATAGGATATTGGATGCCTTTAATTATGAAGCGGATTGATTTTTTGTATCAGTGATGGATAAAAAACGGATACGGAGTTTTGGTTTCAGCCGTAAGTTAGAAGTAAGAAAACAAGAAGAGGGGATACAAACACCTATGCATTAAAATGGTTTTCAGCTACAAAATCCTCTACGAAACTACGAATGTCAAGAGCAACACATCACATTGTTGTTTCATATCGATGAAACAATTCTCTCTGTCAACAGCCAATGAGAGAATTAAAGTAATGACGGCGATCCCGTGATAGCAATTGTGATCATATGACTCGTCGACTTCCCGCAACTAGGGGAATGAGTGGAATTGGCCGCGAATGATCATATTTTTAATATTATTCGCTCAGATGCTCTTGTGCTATAATGTAATGACTGAGTAGGATTTTTAAAACGATGCTGGACGAGCATCTAGTCTCGTTGACTTAATAGGTTGATGTAGCCCATGGATATATTAATGATTTACAGCTTGTCTTGTCTTTGTAGTTGTGATGCTACTCTGAAGGCCCATTTACATGTAATAAACAGGCTTAACCTAACACATCATATGTAACTTAAAAACTGTTTACATATATTTATAAATTTACAAAATTTATCATAAAATAGATCTGTTTCAGGTCTCTGAGAAAGCAGCTCATTAATAAGAATGGGGGCTGCACAATGAGGGGCAGCAGCGGTGCGGCGCGCGTGCACCACAGCTTCTGCAAACAGTCGTGCAGGCCTCCTACCACCATACCCACCACGCATATGGTACATTGGTATCTCAAAATCAATTTGGGAGAGAAAACTCGGATTGTCTATTTTATTATTTAATAACTGGTAATAATGAACCATAAGAGACAATTTCCGTCTTAACTCTAGGGTGTCGAGACCAACCATACCAGTCACAAATAATGACGGATATTGGAAGGGATAATACCCATATCTACACTTATATACGAAGCGACAGAATTTTCTTTGTACTCTTTCCATCATGAGAGAATATTTCTTCTCATGTGGATCGAAGACGACTGCGTTATATTCTAACCTCATGTAAATTTGGTCTTTTTTTACCGGGCTATGTGGGATTTGACCGCACTAAAACCCCCTCGGTGGCCTGCCTTTGCGCTTGGGGAGGACTCTGGGGTCTCCAGTGGAACTTACCGGTGTACTCCATGCGCGGCGCCCATAATAGGCCCATCTTCGAAAGAGCAGACGTGCTCTCCTGCACCTTCAGATGTTTATGACGGCATGCGGCCACGCACACACTGCTGCTGGTTGAAAGGATCGAGCTCCCATTCACGGCTGCATATCTCTACCAAAATGCAATAAAATTGTTTCATGCACAGCTAAAACAATACTTAATTTTTAATTGCCATCTACTTCTAAACTAACAACGAAACTTCGAAATCTTGTTCTGTAATAACACCGGCCAAGTGTGAATCGGATTTGCACACGAAGGGTTCCGTAACCATCTAAAAAAACGGCAAAAAACACGTTTCTTTAAAATATTTATTTTATTCTGTTTTTAGTATTTGTTGTTTTAGTAACAATAGAAATACATCATTTGTGAGATCATCTGTTAAAATTTCAACTACGTACCTGTCACGTTTCCTGAGATACAGTCTGGATATGATGGGAATAATGGGGGAATAATGGTTCCGTTTTTACCCATTGGGTAGGTAACCCTAAATGTATTAACTATTAAGAGCAAGTCGTAATGCCTACAAGGCAGCAATAAATGAGAGTAATTAGTGTAGTGACGCAACGTACTTTCACTGCGTGCGTACGATGCACTTCATGCACTTTTTGTGCGCAGCTTTGGGCTTTCGATTTGTTCGCAGCTCGTTGGATCACAGCTATTTCACAGTCACATAGGTTTTCCTAACGTGCGTGACCCTGCGCCTGGCACAGAAGTAGAATGCATGCGATCTACGTAACTAAGCACGGCGGCCATGCACGTTTCCGTGCTTCAGAGGGCACATTAAGCTCGGTTATATATTATATGCACAGCTAAATGTAGCGTATAAAAACCCAGTGAATTGGGTGCCCAAAGCCAGTGACGTGGGAAAATCTTAATATATATAATTCTTCTGTGAGTGTGTATGTCACTGAACTCCTCCTTAACGGCTGGACAGATTTTAATGAATTTTTTTGTGTGTATTCAAATGGATTCGAGGATGGTTTATATTCACAATTTGGGCCACTGGAAATGTTTTTTAATTATTTTTTTATTTATAAGTAGTTTTCCCATATAAATTGTTCGTATCTGTCAAACGGTTGTATTTCGTGCCGTGCCGTTCTAAACTTTGACACATTCAGAATAACAGGACAGTTCGTATGTCATTATTTGTTTTATATTTTTGTTTGATAGTAACTCTTTGAACAACGTCTGCACCCGGGCGGAGCTGGGTGGGACCACTAGTATCGTATAAATCAATTCATAACTACAAAATAAGTAAAGCAAAATATGGGATAAATAAATAAATAGCAAGGTTCGTAAACTTATTCAAGTCAATAATTTTATTTCTTTTAACAATATTTGCATCTCTTATCGAGGTAAATATGGCGGACTGTTAAATGTATAAAACAACTTTTGTAATACCCATATTAGCGCAAATAAATCATTTTTCTTTTCTTTTCATACATTACTGTTGTTGTCGATTTATTACACTCGTGAAACCTTGTCGGCGGTTTGAAAACGTTCGACAGCGGACCACTTGCATCTCCACTAACCCGAGTTGGAGAAGCGTATCCACAAATACGGCGAAACTCGGGGCGCAAAAAGGGCAAAAAAAAAAAACGAAAATTGATTAAAATTAATTATATTAGAAGAATACTTTTCTATAGGCAAGTTATCATAGGCATGTATGTTTATAAATTATATTTGATAAAAAATATGTCTCATCGAACTATCAGATCGGTGAAGGTCGATTTTCACCGGCTCTTAGACCAAGACGGAGGGGTGACAGATGATGACGGCTCGACTGTCTATACTTGTAAAATTCGTATATATGTATCAAGTATTTAAAATATGGACATTGAACAAAGTGCATCTATTAATGGAAAAAGTGACGAAGAAATAGTGAACGAAAATAAGTGAGTACTTTATAAAAATACTAGATGAAAACCTACTGAAAATACTAGATGATAAATAATACTGATATTAAAAGCAATTCGTGCGAAATTATTCCCTAAGCATTCCAAAATATAAAAAATGCACAACGTTAATGTTCAAGTTTTCTGCCGGCACTACCGGAGTGCAACCCGTTGTTTAACCATGTACTATTTTTTGTGCCTGCCATGAAGCACAGCCGGTATTTAAATTCGTTTAAGATTTTTGGAATTTCGTTGTAAGTTTGAAAGTACAAGCTAATTAAAAATAAGTAGTTCTGTTTTAGCGGTAAAGCGCGAATGCAAGCAAACTCACATAATTACATTTTTTTGTATTTAAGATCATTTCAGTTCTGAAACTGAAAGTAGCGATGACGAATTTCAGCGGGAATGTGAAAGTATGTACACTCTTCATTTATTTTTATTATTTTGCTGTAAGACAACAATGTCGTGGATTCCTTTTTTTCTTGTTTCATACTTTTTAGATCGTTATGTTTCAGTTGGATTTCATTTTGATTGTTGCAGTAGTAAACAACTTTTCAGTAATTATTTCAGCGATGTTCTTGTGCTATTACGAAATATGTTACAAATGTTCTCGCAAAAATAATGAGTGTTAAGCAATTATTCGAGAAACTTTTATCAACTTTACCTAACCGGTGCACTGAGATAGCAATTGGATGCATCCAAGTATACATATATACTCGTATATTGCGTCCCACTCCTGGGCACGGGTCTCTCACGATCCACTATTGGAGAGACCAGGAGCTTACTCCACCACGCTGCTCTAATGCGGGTCGTGGAGATGCGGGTTAGTGGCCAACCCGCTGTCGATGTTTTCAAACCGACCATAAGGCCTCCGACAAGGTTCACTGTTATCTCTCAACAATACGTGCCCTCCGAAGCACAGAAACGGACATGATTTTTTTATTGCCACTACCGGTCACCCATCTCACACGCGACCGCACCCATTTGGCTTAGCTGCATAGATCGCTTGCGTTCTACGCTAGCCGCCGGGCCATGTGCGCTTCTTTAAATTACTATTACCACAGAAGAAGGCGTAAATAAAGATCAGAAAAACATTACCTAAATGACATTCAGTTTTGTAACGTTTCGTAATAGTACATTTGTTTCGAACACGTATCGTAATAGAAAGTGACCAAAAGTCAAAACGTGTGGTGACCTCGCATCATCGATCATAGTGGGTATGCGGCCACGCAGACAGCGGATGGTGTTCGGATACCTTCTACTTATGTCAATTTGTTTTGTATATTGTCTTAAAATTGTAAAGGGTTGTACAAAGTGAGTAGAAAGGGTCCTTGAGAGCTGAATACATTATTTTATTCTTTACTTTGGAGACAGGGAAGCACTACCCTCGATCCCCTTAGGGACGAAAACTCTGAAATATTTTATACGAGAAAATTCATATTTTGAGTAGGTACAGTTAAAAAAACCCTACATTGGGCGCAAAATATTTTTTAGGATTTAGACGAGGTAAACCGACAAGGAGTTACCGAGTTCCAATCCCCGGCGCGCACCACTGACAAAGAAAGCTCCACCGTGTGTGAAAATATTGTGATATTTAATTAATTACGATGTTTTTCAGCACCCTATATTACTAAGCCTGCAAATTCACTGGGTACACTGAGAGGAAAAAAACCTGAATGAAATAAATGTTCTCCCGGATCCGCAGTTTGTATTAACTAACCCACCTGTCTTCAGACTGCACCTGATACTGCTGCACTTTGCCCATTGATATTCAAACATTGTTAACAGAAGACCACGATATCAATTTCTATAAACATGACTTTTGCAACCTTTTGTAACTGTAACATGACCTGCTGCAATAAGTTCTCATAACTCATACATGAATCACGGAATGTGTGAAGAAATGCCGTTTGAGTTTTACTTTGGTATGAGAGGATGAGTTATTTTTGCTTTAAAAAATATTACCGATTTTTTTTTACTTTTTCGTTGTGTCAATTCTTAATAAGTTTTGAGAGTAAATTCTACTTTTTTAAAAGTTTAAAGATGCATCCTCTTATCGGTCGAAGAGTTGATTCTGAAAGAAAAAATGTATTTAAAAAAGAAAGTTTTGTTTTTCATTACTTTAAAAAATTTACAAGTTTTTTCGTCTGCAGAAAGAAGTATATTTTTTGACATTGGATTAAAAAAAAACATGTACCTAATACACATTTTTGTGATGTCATTAAACATATATGTTTTTGTAAGAAGTTATTTATACTATAATATAAAGAAAATGAAATAAATAATATCATGGGTTAATAGGAACTTGTTAAATGTATCAAATATGTGGCAGAACGAACCCGTAGTTTTTAATAGCTTTGACTTAAAAGTATATTTTTTTAACTCTAGATTTAAGGATTTAACAGTTCTGAATGTTTCACATTAACTGGAACGCGTTCCTATGAAAATTGATTTTGACAGACAGACAGACAAAAACTTTTACTGTATCCTGCTAAGGGTCTGTATATTTTGGGGGCCAGAATCCTAACTAAAATAAAAGTTAACACATGTGTCATCATGAAATATAATTCGAGGTCATTCGTGCGGCGGATCCGTCAACGTCGGCGACGACCCAGTTTATGATCAATTACTTACTACCATCAGCAAAACAATCGTGTAACGGAATTAGAGTAAGTACTCATACTTACATAGGGTAAATTGTAAACTGACACTTTTAGAAACTGATACGTCTGAAATGAAATGAAATGAAATATTCTTTATTCACTGTACGGTTCCTTTACAAACTCTTAGTGAACGTTATTTTTTTTTTGTTCTGTCTGCTCTGGGTGCGCTTAGGCAATGCTGAGCTGAAGAAAAGAGCAGACGGAGAAAAACTTCAGCCCTGTTTTAAAATATGGGGTATACAATAGCTAACTTTCTTACAGAGTAGCTATGGGCCGATAAGGAACATACGTGACAGCTACCGCATGTGTCAATGTCGTCCCACAGCCACCTGCTAACATAGGCAGTTTAATTCATTTAAGTCTATTACATCAGTTATAGAAACAGCCTTGTGGGACTACAGCTCAATCCCAAGCTTTTTTATCAATTAAATAGTCCTTAAGATCGTAATAAGCCTTGCGGCACAGGACTTGTTTGACTTTTTTTTTAAATCTGTGAAAAGGGAGGGATTGAACATTTTTCGGGATTTTATTGTATATTCTGATCGACATCCCGATAAAAGAGTGGCTCTTTTTGCGGAGCCTACACTTGGGGAATGCAAGTTTGTGGCCATTCCTTGTCGAAACACAGTTCGAACTATGTAGATCCAAAAAGGTCATAAATTCGTGTTTGTTTTTACGAACATACATTATATTTTCATAAATATATTGCGATGCAAATGTTAGTATATTAGTCTCCTTAAATTTTTCTCTCAGTGATTCTCTAGAATTTAATTTATATATTGCGCGAATAGCCCTCTTCTGCAAAATAAATATTGTGTCGACATTAGCTGCATTTCCCCACAGTAAAATACCATACGACATTATACTATGGAAATAACTAAAATAGACCAGTCTAGCTGTATCGACATCTGTAAGTGATCTTATTTTTTTAATTGCAAAGACGGCAGAACTTAGTCTATTCGGTAACCGAGAGATATGGGGTCCCCATTGAAGCCTAGAATCAACAGTTAATCCAAGAAATACAGCTTCATCAACAAAGCTCACTTCCTCGCCATTCAATTGTGGTTTTACAATATTTTCTTTAACATTAGGTGGTGAAAACTTAATACAATTGGTCTTTTTGTTATTGAGTAGTAGGTTATTTACATTAAACCAATTTACCACCTCAGAGAGAGCATTGTTCACATCGTCATAATTTTCAGTTTGTCTATTAGTTTTAAAAATTAAGGAAGTATCATCTGCAAACAATACTATCTCGTGATTATTCTCCACCATATATGGCAGATCATTAATATATATTAAAAATAGGAACGGACCGAGTACTGAGCCCTGTGGGACCCCCAAATGAACTACAGACCCGTTTGACATTTTACCGTTCACTTCAACCCTCTGGATCCTATCACTCAAATAAGACTCCAGAAGCCTGAGCGCGGTTTCTTTGATGCCATAGTGATTGAGTTTCCTGATTAATGTTTCATGGTGCACACAGTCAAATGCCTTAGATAGGTCACAAAAGATACCTAAAGCATCCCGTGACCCCTCCCAAGCATCCACTATGGTCTTAAAAAGCTCTACTCCGGCATCTGTGGTTGAGCGACCCCTCGTAAAACCGAATTGATTTTTATGGATAAGTCTATTATTTGTAAAGTGTTTTAGAAGTTGTTCCAAAATTATTTTCTCAAAGATTTTACTAATTGAGGGCAGAATTGAAATTGGTCTAAAGTTGGAAGGATCTGAAGTATTGCCCGACTTAAATAAAGGTATCACTTTACTATGTTTCATTAGATCAGGAAAGTCACCACTCTTAATACAGTTATTGAATATTATAGCTAAGTGGGGTGCTATTAAGTCAATTATTGAACTAAGTATTTTTACAGAGATACCCCAAAGATCAGTAGTGTTCTTAATTTCTAAAGTCTTAAATATCTTTACAATGTGTTTAGCGTCTACGGGCCTGAATGTAAACTTACATTTGCATTCGCTTACATTTTTCTTAAGCAATGATTCGGCGGCTTCAGGGGAAGACCTAAGCGATTTAGTCGTCGAGACTGGAATGTCAGCAAAGTATTTTTCAAATGTTTTTGCTACAAGTTCGTCTGATTCAATGACGGTATCGTCCACAATAAGTTTATAGACACGATAACGGTCATTGACTCTTCCAGTCTCGGCGTTAATAATGTTCCAAGTCGTTTTAATTTTATTCTTACTAGATTTAATTTGGTTACCAATATGCAATGACTTGGCCGCGATACATACTTGCTTAAACAATTTTGAATAATTTCTAACGTGTGCACAAAAGGACTCGTCTCGATTATACGATCTCTCTTCATAGAGATCATATAATTTTTGTCTACTTTTATGTATCCCTAAAGTCGCCCAATCACTGAATGATTTACAGTTTTTAGGAGAGATTGTTTTTGATGTAAAAACAGTATTATATATTTTGTGTATATGAGAACATAATGCCCCATAATGTTTATTTACATTATTATGGGCCGGAATACGAAACCCATTTTCAATAGCACATCTAAATCTCTCCATGCGTTTTTTAGTCACTGGAACGAACACCTTGCTCTTACTAACTTGTCTGTCCATCCTGTAATTAAAGCAAACTAATTGGCCACAATGATCAGAGCCTAAGTTGTTTATTATCATAGATTGCGCTGGTGACCCATCTGTAAAAATATTATCTATACAAGTTGCTGTGGATTGTGTAATCCTAGTTGGTTGTGAAAACACGTTAGTAAGATTACAGCATTTTAAGACAGATAAAAACTTTTTGCTTAGGGCTGAATCCTCCAATATATTTATATTAAAATCACCACAAACAACTATGTCCTTCTTCTTTTTAGTATTGTTGCACAATTTATCCAGTTATTGTTCTAAAACTGACTCAAAGGTATCATACAAAGAGTTTGGAGGTCTATAAATACAAACAATAATACAATTTAATAACTCCACACAGGCTATTTCTATAGTTCGTTCAATAGAAAGGCTCACGATGTCTTGACGAACCTTAAACTTTAGGTCCTTACTTACAAAAATTAACGAGCCACCACGTAAGGCTGTCTGCCTACTGAACGAACTTGCGACTTGGTGCTTATCAAAGTTAAAAACAAGTTGGTAATCTTTCAACCAATGTTCTGTTATACACATAATATTAATATTGTATTCCTTTAAAAATAATTCTAATTCTAATTCTTTGGATAGCAGACCTTGGATATTTTGATGCACCAAGTTTAGACATTTATTATTTCTTATTATATTACTTGACAAAGGGCATATACACGTATTTATACAGTTGCTAGAGATTGATGTCTCTGTTGTCTCATCATTTAATTTAAATGATTTTGATAATGATTTAAACTTTTCAATGCAGTAGTACTACAAGTATTACTACATGTCGATACATTAATCTGCTCAATAGAAGCAGAAGTTTTTATAGCTAAGTTTATAGCCGAGTCTAGGTTTAAATAATATGATAGCAGGGCAGCTATCTGTTTATAAATAAAATTTGATAGATGAAATCTATCCAATGTCAAAAACAAATTATTATTAAATATTTTATTGATGTCAATCAAATTAAATATGTCATTATTATTATAATTATGATCAGAGCATTCTAAATTAATACATTTGTTATGATTGCCAATTAAATTATACATATGTATATTTAATTGATGTCTTATTTTATTTTCATTATAATCCTCCATAACATAAGGAATTGTAAATAAGATAAATTTTTTGACTTTAAGGTCTTGTAGTTTTAAGGTCTTGTAGTCTATATTTGAAAGAAAGAAACAAACAAAGAAAGAAAATACGAGTAGGTATTTTAATCACTATACGGTTTTTTTCAAAAATAATTCACTAAGAAACATTTTTTTTGTCTTAGGCAATGCTGAGTTGAAAATAAGAGCAGACGGAGAAAAACTTTAGTCCTGTTTTAAAATATGGGGTACAGTATACAAGTGAAAAGTGTTTCATTTCTTTCATATACCTAACACAAAACATACAAAAGTTTTTTTCAGTCGATTAGTGACCTATAATTGCATTTAATTTTTACATTTTCATATTTCGCGTGGAATTTGCCAAAAATGCTGAATATTTTTTATTACGTTACGTCCCAAGTTAAGTTAATTGGCAAGTAAAAGCTATGAGTACGGGTCAGTTTATCATATGATTAGTGCTACTCGAACATCGTGAAATTGAAATTGAAGTTACGGGTGACTTTAACCGACAATTAGCGTAGTTGTCACTATACTTGAAGGTGGTGAAAGAGGCCCTTAAAACTAACATTTCTCGACTACTCATTGCCTAAGCTATCTCATCTCAGTTATATTTGTAGATTTGTTCTCATGTAGAGTAAAGTTATGTCCACTAATACTTTTGGTGATTTGATTGGACCATGAAACCGACGTGTTTTTTTAATATAATCTTGGTGTATTGGGTGCATTTACAGTGGCTGCAACCCTTTTTGCGTCCCACTGCTGGGCACGGGTCTCTCCCCAATATTGGGGAGGCCTGGAGCTTACTCCACCACGCTGCTCCAATGCGGGTTGGTGGAGATGCGGGTTAGTGGCCAACCCGCTGTCGGATGTTTTCAAACCGCCCATAAGGCCTCCGACAAGGTTTAACGACTGTTATCTATCGACAACCAGGACCGACGGCTTAACGTGCCCTCCGAAGCATGGAAACGAGCATAAAATTTTTGCCACTAGCGGTCACCCATCTCACATCCGACTGCGTCCGTTTGGCTTAGTTGCATAGATCGTTTGCGTTCTACGCTAACTGCCGGGCCATGCGCGCTTCAATGCAATGCACGCATTTACAGTATTTTATCTCAATTAAAAAAATACATTTTCAAACGGTTAAGCGTTTGTCCGTCCGTTACCCGCCCGTATCCCGCATTTCTGTATCAGCAACAGGCATTGTTTGTATTTTAAGAACCCCCATTGTTTCTAGCGCTGAATTGGTTGTGTGTTCAGAAAAAATAATAAGGGACGAAATAATTTTAAAACAATTAAACTTACCGTCATAGTTCCTTTTTATAGTAGGAAGTAACAAACGAGCATGCTGGTCAGGTATTGTAAAGAAGTGCGTTAGTGGGAAGGATTAGAATTTCGACCAGTCATGAGCACTGCTACGCTGGTGGTTGATGGCCATGTAAGTGTGGCATGTCAGCATTTTTCTACAAAAACAAAAAAAAAACAAACTATCTGACATTACCTATAAATGAGAAGAACTGAGAAAACACTTTGGTTATTTCTAAAAAAAAAAAAATATGGAACGAAGGTATTTTAATAGATCATAAGGCGCTTCTTGATTTTTTCAAACATTTACCTTTTTTTTAATTGGTTCAGAAATCGGACAACGCGACGCTTATAGTCCCTTTTATTTCTTCGATAATGGCATTGCGCGATCTGTGCCAGTTATTAGATAGGTACAACTCTAGCGCACTACGAAAGTGAAAATAAAGCAACTTGAGAGAGGTCTCTCAAGTACCGGCCAATTTTTTCGCGTAATGTCTGCATTGAACATTATTCTTCGTGGCCGCACCAAAAACTGACTAATACATCCGAAGATGACTGTCAATGTTTATAGTATGTACAGTACTGACAAATGAGATGGAGAAAGTTGAACTGAGGAGAGCAAAAACACAAATTTAATGACTGTTGAATCATGTGAAGTAAGAATTAAATATTTTTGTACGAGTACTAAATGCATGATTCGATCTGCAGAAGTATCACCGCTGCACTCAGTTCTGTCGTGAAGCAGTTCTATTGTGTTTCAGTAAAAAGATGTGACTTACATTCATTGGCATATCTAGAGGTATTTTTCCAGAGTGAGTCAGGTCTTACAAAAGCAATAAATAGGAATACGATATACCCTGCCTTACATAAGAGGCGACTAAAAACGGCTTCGGGATTGCGGGCGGCGGGAGTGGGAGTTCTAAGGCACCCCAGGTAGGACGGTGGCATATGCGTGGCCGCATGCCGTCGCAAACACTGGAAAGTGAAGAACACTTTCGCTCCCCAGATGTTGGGCCCGTTTGGGGCGCCGCACGTGGAGGACACCGGAGCGTTCCTCTGGAAATTCCGAAGTTCTCCGCAAGTGTTGAGGCGGGATACTGAAGGGGCGTACTTTCACATAACCCGTAATCTCTCCGAAGGTTTCGGTTACATCTCCCTCCTCCGATACAAAAAAGGTATATGCTCACTACGCTACATTTTGACCACGTGTTTTTCTCCTAAGCGTGCTACGTCACGAACGGATGGAAGTTATTGACAAGTGTAAAGGAGAAAGTGTACAGCATACAATGTTGTGAGTTGTGACTCATTACGTTAATTATTAATTATATGAGATAATCTCTTAATTTGAGGCAATAAAGACTATAATTTGCGCCATAGTTTCATGTTTCTAAGGTTCACACGTCTACCACCGCAATTAAAGAGCAACAGTTGAATAACCTGCGTTACGTGATATAATAATATGTTTTATTATAACTAAACGGATACAATATAGGTTAGTAAGTAATAAAGAATTTTCTAATTAATTATAATGGTCATTCGCTTTCTTTCCTGTACTAATTAAGTAGGTATAATTTTTATTTTATCTATTTCATATTTCTAATTTAGCTGAGTACTAGCATTTCCTTACCATGTTTGTTATAATGTTTAAATTTATTTATTATTCATCTGGATGATTTTAATGCGGTTTTCAATTTTAGTGACTAGTGGACCCCGCAGACGTTGTCCTGCCTTAAAAGTAATAAAAGAGGATTTGTTTTCTTATTATCTTAAAGAGACTTCATGTTACTATCAAACAAAAATATAAAACAAATAATGACATACGAACTGTCCAGTTATTCTGACTGTGTCAAAGTTTAGAACGACACGGCACGAAATACAAAACGTTTGACAGGCAGGAACAATTTATATGGGAAAACTAAATAAGTAAAAAAGTAATTAAAAAACATTTCCAGTGGCCCAAATTGTGAATCTAAACCATCCTCGAATCCATTTGAATACACACAAAAAAAATCATTAAAATCTGTCCAGCCGTTAAGGAGGAGTTCAGTGACATACACACTCACAGAAGAATTATATATATTAAAGATTTAAGGAGAACATTTTTATGTTTAATAGTATAGTAGAGTATAAATACACAGAATAAGTAGAGAATAGCTAAGAGTTTCAAAGATGTCTTATATGATGTTGTAAAAACATATTTTTGGGCTCTTACATCTTAGAGCATGAACATTGATAGGTATGACACCCGTAGTAAGTAAGACTTACTTAACTAAGTAGTAATGTAAGACTTACTTACATTGAACAAGATGGTATTTTTTTCTTAAAATGTAATATTATTTATACAGGCCTACAAGCTCATCTCGAATAAACCAGAGGGAAAACAGCTAAATGTATTTTTTTTTCCTTTCAATAATACCATCGTAAGCTCCTGCATATTGCCAGCGTCAAGTACAATTTTTGTATCACTTTTTGCGAGTTTCTTTGATATTGAACGAAGTATGTAGTAGTATTAGTAATGTCAGTAATCAGAAAGTAAACAGATATTCAAGTAAAGCGATGGCTACTTTACCATAACATGTCCAATGGAGTTTTTGGCAAGTGGAAAAAAAAAACATGTTTTTGCACTGTTATTTTATTTCATAACACTGTAAATAACCAATATTGAATAAAATGTCATCGACTTCATATCGACCGATATAATTGGAAAAATACATCAAGACAAGTCGCGGTAATAAACGTTATACTAAGAGGTGACGTACAAGTAGTGCTTTGTTTTATTGAAGTCTTTTTCGACTTTCCGTCAAAATTCCCTCTCCATTGTTTGTTATGAAATAGAAATATTATCTGTAGCAATAAAATGACTTCACCCACATTGTCTTGCATGCATCGAACCACACACAACAAAGGAAGTATCCAGTTACTCGACTCTAAGAATAACGTTTATTACCGCGAGTGAACCTTGCCTCTTTACCTCCTGCTCTCTGACTTTCACTTTCACGCAGGACCCACAGTGCACACTAGAGATATTGCATACAGGTACGGTCCCGGGGGGAGGGGTCACAGAGAAAGATCTCCCCAAAATCCATTAGCCATGCGTAGTAGGAAGGCGAAACAAGCCAATTTGGGACACCTCTTCCCCCAAATTTCTTAGTGACCCCCCCCCCCAAATTTCTTGGTGACTACCCCGCCCCCCTAATTTAAGGCTTTGGTTTCCGCACAAATTTTTTAAACGTAGAATAATTATAAAAACAAACGTTTCTGTGAAAACATAAATAAAATAAAAATATATAGAAAAAATGAATATTATTGTGCAAAGCTACGAATATTTTCAAGTACTAAATTTATTGATAAACAATTTAACATAAAACATTTATTCAATAACTCAATACAACCATTATCACCACCTCTAGCTAGTCCACACCATGCTTTGATTTGTAAATGTTAATGAATTGTTAATGGTGTAATCCGCAATTTTTTTCAACCTTTTTATGGCCCACTGCTGGGCACAGGTGTCCTCTCACAAGTGTGAGGGATTTGGGCCATGTCCCACCACGCTGGCGCAAGTGTGGATTGGGGGGCATTACGCCATCGAGAAATTATGAGTTTCTCTCGCGCGTGGACGGATGGAAATCATCGTAATCAGTTAAATATTACAATATTTTCCATTACCATGTAGCAGCGATAAATACGCATACCTATTAAAATTTTTTTAGTCACAGGTTATGAACCCGTTATCTCAAATGGCAGTCGTCTAAATCTGCAGTGTAATGTAGGTATGCGCTCTGAATTCACTGAGCCTCTATTTCCAGACTGGGTCCCGACTGTTACAATTTTTCTTAAATTTTTTGTTAAATATACAATGAGCTCCTGCTCTATAATTTACCTATCCCTATCAGTCGATTTTTAAGTTTAGTTCAATCATGTATGACGACGTTTGTTTTAGGGTTTTTTAGTTTTTTAAATTACCATTTTTTATTAACTGTATTGCATTACATTGTATCTGCATGTGAACTCAATGTAGAAAATGTCTATCAGAGTGGCAACATATTTCCATCGCAATTTCGTGAAGAGCCCATAAAAGCGCGAATATGGGTCATTCTGCAAACGATTCAAAGAAATGTTCATGAAATATTTTAATTTTTATAGCTTCAGTTTTTAGCTCTTTGTATGTTTTCCAATATTTTTGTGTAGAGAACTTTATTTACTAAATTTTAAGGTCTGACTTTGTATATTTAATGTTTACGCGCTTTTATTAATAAACTAATACGAATAGGGTTTATACACATTTTATGAAGTGATGAAAACATTTTGCAAGCCTACCTACCACTTTTCAAGGGCACAAAAAGAACATAGTTACTAAACACCAACTTTTTAACACCAAGAGGAAAGAAAATGAAGGAAAAACATAGCATACCCCTATAAACTCCTATTCCTCATGCTACCAGCATAGATTTTTTTTAAATTCGCTGTGCTGTGACGAAACCACAAAATAAACGATAGGCACTTCTTTTAGAATTAGTATTACAATTTTATATCTTGTATAGCAATCGTCGGCCAGATTAATTAATAGCTTGTGTTTAAGGCAATAGAAACGTGTAAATTTATCTTTGGTAAACATACCATAAAAGTTTATAGTTTGGTTAATTCGTTATTTAGGGTTTTCAAATGAATATTGCACCTTTCCTGACTTGTTGCTGCTATTAACCCAGGAAATTTTCAATGAAATAATAGTTGAAAATTTTTATATAATATTTACTTAATTATTGTTAAAAAGAACGATTTCGTACCAATTAACTTAATAATAATGTAATTAACAAGGAAAACTTAAAATTTAAATAATGGTTTATTGAAATAGATTATCATTACTTAAATTTATAGAGAATAAAATAGAAATATTTTTTTATATTTAAAAAGTCCTCAATGGCACTTTTACAGTATTTTTGAATTACATTACTACCAAAATCAAGCAAACAAAAATACACAACGATGTTTACTTTGCATCGCTAGCAGCCCTACAAACCATAAACCATCATGAAAGTACACTAAGATAAGAAATAGTTTTCTATGCGTGTGAAACTGAGGTGTAAAATTATATGGCTTAAAATAAATTTAATTTAACATTAAATAAACTTGGTAAAATTTTAATGTGTATTTCTTCAATAATTACGCTATTAGATTTTTATTTTTGGCGATCTAAAAAGCTATATTAATTTAGGTTATTATAAATTATATTTATAACGAGGTTAATATAATTTTAAAGATTGTTGAACTAGTCTATTGTGTCTAGAATAAGACTCTGAAATACTTTATAATAACTGTTTATTTACTTTCTAAAATTAAATAGAAATGAGACTGGGGCAAGTTTTTATAACCACCTACAGTATTATGGACTTTCTACCTGATAATAGAATAATAAACAATAATAGATACCTAATAGATACCAGTAGACTTTGACTCATAATAATTTATAATGAAAATCATAAAATAGGTACATAATTAGAAAAATACATTAGTATTCTAATAGAAGACTTAGTGTGGCTTTAAAAATGCAGTCCAAAAGAAGATATTTATTGTACTTGAAAGTATTCAACAACAACAACTTTCAACAATATCTTACAGTACCTAGTTTTGAAATCGGCTGACATCGATGAGATTACAATGTTAGGTTTAGAAACATGAAAATTATTAATGAAGATCTTGTGTTGTTGTTTTCTAGGAATCTACGGAAAAAACGTATGAAAAATTGACCGTCGTTACTTTGAGAAAGGGGATAAATGTCAAGCAAAATCCAAATCAAGTCATTATTAATGAACCACGGGCTAATCCGCGGCAAACAAACACCTACAGAGAAGGAGCTGGCATTAAATTTGACTAGAAAGCGATTATTTCCTCCACAAAAATGTTTATCTCAAACAAAGAATGTTCGTAGGGAATGGCGCATATCATCATAATATGCAAGTATTATACGCCTGCCACACACTCGACGAGTGGCATGGGAAGTAACGAGCAAAGGAGGCAGAGACATAGTGTGGCAACGTTACTCGTCATGCCACACGTCATGCTCCTCGTCCTGCCCACTGCTCCCTATTTTGTCGGTTTTTGCGCGCGAGTCAAAGGACCGGCAATACGAGTGCGAGTGGCTGGCCACACCACATAATCGCGCGGTCGCAGTCCGCATCGAGCGCTCGCGCAAGACGCACGCGTATGCAAAATTGGAAATTATGTCGTCGCCAAGCGTGGAATGGTCAAATGAAAAAGTGTCGTTGGCGAGGACGACGACGACGATGTATATTTCTTTTTACTACATTAATATAATTAGCTATACTAAAAATGCATAGCGCGCACGCTGCCACCGTTTCAACGTCTATTGTCTCACCAAGGCAAATGACAAGTGAGGAGCGTCGCGATTAATTGCGCGAGTAGAGCAGTGTGTGGGCAGAGAGCGCAACATCGCGGCAAATCACGGCAGCGCGAGGAGCAGAGCGATGAGCAGCGCAAGGAGCATAGTCTGGCAGGGGCATTAGTGTGCGCATTCTCTTATTCCGGAACGCGCGTCAGTTGTGCGAGAGCGCGCAGTCGTTGTACTCGTGGCGCGCGCTTTTTTGAAGTTGAATTAAATTACGAACATTTTTTTAGCCATTAAAAAGTAAACTTTCTGAATTCGAATACAAACGTATTCCATATCGTAGATTTGTGCAGTGTAGTGTTTGTGAATAGACGCTGCGAAGGATTCGGAACATTTCCCTTTCAGTTTAAAAGCAGTAAGTAAAGTTTTCATTTCTCTAAAAAAAGTTTTCGACAATTTTATACCTAAACATTAAAATATTGTATTTATTTCAGGTTTTATAATTGGCCTAATTTTGAATGAATTGGTTTTAAAAATATCATAGTAGATCATGCGTTTCAAATTCAACATGCCGAATTTAACATTTTCTTCCGTGATCAAGTTTTTGCGCTCAGTAATTTCGATCACGCAACCTAAATATTTGGTTAATTGATACTTACGAATAAATAAATCTCTATTACTCACTGTCATTATTAATTTATTTGACAACAGAGCGTTTCCTCTGGGTTATATAAGACTACCCTCTTTTACAGTCAATATTATTCGCAATAGAGAGAATGGGAAAGGAAACAACGAATTTAATAAGTATGTATGTATTTACATTAATTAAGAAAGTATTTTTAATTTTAATATCGCCTTGTACTAAAATTGAAATTTTATTCCAGTAGGTATTTGTCTTATAATTTGATAGATTGTCAGTGGGTCACGCGTAAGCCTTGAGTACATATTTGCGACCAGATTAAGTGTAGATATGGACATTTTTGTTTGAATTGCACGTATTTTAAAACTTTATTTGATTTCTAGAATGATAATGATGTCTTTTGGCACGATTTTCTTTTAATTTATTATAGCACAGACACTACACAGGACACAAAATATGAGATCCATAATTTGATGTTTTAAATAATAATGTGTTCTAATGAACATATAAAATAAAAATACATTACACTTATATAATATACACAATAGTTTGATGTACAATATTTACGGCAATGTGGGTACAGTTGCGGGTATCGTTTTCCAAAATTATAAGAATCACCCGCTGGTACATATTATGTAACTCCTCATTTATACATCAACAATTACAATTTTTTTTGTAATTAAATAAAATAATTAGAAGAATTAAAAAAGAATAAAATTTAATAAAAAATAAGAAGTTTATTGTTTTTTAAAGTCATTTAAAGACGTTGAATTTTGATGTCCTGAAACTCCTGTTGAGACCTTTTTTAGCGTTTCTAGAGAATACTGGGATATCATGTGGAAAGCTCAGGTGCTCGTTGCTCAACGGCCAAAATAGGCCCATCGTAGGAACTATGGCTCTTTATCACCTCTAGGGCTTACCACTGTGGCGGCCTCATACACCGTTAAGTTGCATGGTTCCACTCAAGAAGCAACCCTGGCAGCCCTCTATTACTTGTCTCTTACGACAGGCAGAAGATACCGTAGATCATATTCTGATCCCGAAGGCACTACAGCGGCAAGAAATAGAGGCCTAAACATTTCTCTTAGTTTAATGGGCTGGATACATTGGCATGGGTCTCTTATAATTGGGAAGATCTGGTGCTTACTTGACCACGTGGATCCAATGTGGGTTGGCGGACTTAGGCCTTCAATACTCGTTGACAATAATGTAATGATATCATCCCAGTTCCCAGTGGGTCCGCTTGATTGTAAATCACCAAATATGGGTCTGGATGGGATGATATCATTTACATTATGCATTTAATATTTTTACTTTTTTACTTTTTATACGGGTCCAAAGCCATGCGTCTCCTCAATATTACTGGTAGTACTGGTAGTACTGGTAGTAGTAGTACCGATGGAGCACTTTCGAGGTGGAGCCCTGATTCGACTTATTTACCTGATTTTTTCTTATTGATCCACTATCCTTAGTGACTTAGTGCATAGTCCACCGAATTAACTAAATACTTAACTATGTACAAAATGTCCCTGACCCAAGCTAACAGACTGGTACAATTAGGACGATACGATATTTGTTATAAGATACCAGCTGAAACAATATAGCATGTAATGATATCATATCACTTCAATCTTGTAATTCAATAACTTAATTAGCAGTTGTGTTTCAATTAATAATTCGCTTGATTGGTTCCTTATTCGTGAGAATTATTTTGAAATAGTTTCAGCTTAGTAGCCAAATGTTGGTGAGATGAAAGTTTGAATATTTACGACTTGGTGCAATCTAAGGAAACTGTAAAAAGTAATGCTTAATTTAAGAGTTATACCATCTGTACAGGCATGTAAAGACGTAATATTAAGTAAAGGCATGTAAAGTTAGGGGTCGAGAGGTTATTTAAAAAATTCGCTCATTTTGAAACATTGTTAAAAATGGTATTAAGATGATAGACAAGAAGAAATAAAGTCCCTGTAGCTTTGGGATTAAGAATAGAGCTATGGTATCCCCTGCCTGATCGTAAGAAGAGACTAAAAGGAGGCTTCCGGGGTTGCGAACGGTGAGAGTGGGAGCTCGACCCGTCCAGCCAGCAGCCCCGGGAGGGACTGCGGTGTGTGCGTGGCCGTATGTCGCCGTGAATACTTGAAGGTGCAGGAGAGCACATCTGCTCTCCCGATGATGGGCCCGTTCTTGGGCGCCGCACGTGGAAGACACGTTCCAATGAAGATCCCGGATTCCTCCCCAAGCGCAGAGGCAGGGTACCGAGGGGTTTATAGTGCGGAATAAATCCCACATAACCCGGTATTCTCTCCCAAGATGCTGGGTACCTTTTGAAGGTTTCCCCATCGATATCAAAAAAGGCAAAAAATAGATTAAAAAGTGGACGTAATTGCGAGCAATGGCTAAATTTAAATCAGAAATTCTTAACAATAAATACTACTAAATTGTTGTTTTAATGAACAATTTCTGTTGCATTTAACTGAGATAAAAACTAAATCCAAAAATTAAACAACAAACCGAAAACGTAATTAAAGTAGTCCCTTTATTTTATGGGTACAGATTTAAAGACCAGAACCAAATTCACAAAAAAATCTTCTCTGTACGTATATTCAATTCTCGTGTTACAGTGTAGTTGCCATACTCCTCCGAAATGGCTTGACCGATTTTTATTAAATTTTTAAGAGTATTCGGTAGGTCTGAGAATTTTTTGTTTTCTATTTTTCAAACTCCTGTGTCCTAAGTCATAATTGTGGACCACCCTTAACATTTAAAGGCAGTATGGAGATCGCGGGGTTCGCTAGTAAATATATTAAAAGCTAATGGGGTTTCTGATGAAATGTAAAAATGTTAATAAGCTCACCATGTTAAACAAACATTGCCAGACATAACAAATCGTAATTCTGTCGACAGGAAGTGTTAATTTGTTCTGGCATTTTTATTTGTCTGAGGACAACCTCCCTTTATGTTATGACTCAAGCCAGTTGAAATGGGGCCTGACATTTCAACAAAATAATGTCTACTTTGCGTACATTATATAAGTAAGCACCTTCTAGCAGACTACAGACGTCATAAAATGAATCGTGTATGTAAAAGTGTAAACTCAAGCGAAAGCTCAATCATAAGGTACTTAAGACAGAGCCGAACTTAGTAGGACAACCCCAAAACAAAATGAAACAGCCGCATAACTATACCAAATGAGCAGTTATCGTCCTATAATCATTGGTGCAAAAATTGGCTTATCAATACATAAGATGATCACAGTTACAATATTCTCATATCAAAAATATCTGGAGTGCTGTATGCCGTTTATCATAGCTCATCAGTTGTTTTATAGGCTCTTTGATAAGTTCACTTCATTGCCACGGCTATTTTACTCCCGCACAGACTAGTTGATTGTAACACATTAAATGATACGTGCTTATAATTTAATCATTTTGCACTAGAACTTACTAGACTTACTGTATGACCGAAATTATATTGCTGCTGGCATTCATTTTACAAGTTTAGTTTTTTCGGAAATCGTTGTAAAAGAAAGTACATTAAAAAAAAAAATGAAAGAAAATAATGAACTAGCATCATTTACGCATAACATCATTTATGTTACAGCTTGATTTTCTATCACATCGGATTTAAAATAGATTAGGAAAATGAGGCGAAGCAGAGTAAACATCGATTACGCATTAGCAGTCAGCCCTAAAAAGGATATGAAATAGAGTAGACTATATTCCGTACATTATAGCTCCAGGATTTTGGCGGATGTCGTTTTTTTGGGTGACGTGACTTTGACACGACGACTAAATAATGCCGATATTGTAAATATTAAAAATACACTTAAAATATAAAAGTCTATTATTTCATTTCATTGTGTTTTCATTCAATATAATTTAAATAATTCTAAAGTACATTGATGAACATGAAATTTAGACATCTCAATATTCTTTAGCCTAGTCAGTGAACGCCGTTTGTGTGGCATATTCGGTCTGGCACATAAATAACAGGATGGTAACTATTATTTGTAATACCATTTTCGTAATAAGTAAATAAATAAATGTTTTACAAATGTATCAAGAGAAACATTTTAATTGCAAGACATATTAAAAAATAATTAAAAATAATTTAGATAAAGTAGTATTTTTGGATAATACTTGGTTAAACGAAAATCATACCGTAAGCGAAACATGGAAAGATGGCACCATGAAGTAGTCGCACAAACTCACAATTATTTCACGGCACTCGCTGAGTGTCGTGTTTCTCCGTTTTTTACTGGTCTGGGTGTTTGTGTCCGTGTCTTTGTGCGTTTCCATGGCACCGATGACACAGGTAATCCTACTGTGGCGCTATGAGTCTGAGGAGTTATTTATCTTTTATTACTTCTTCTTCTTCTTCTACCTTCTTGTTATTTATTGTAAGTAAAAATACGTATTTACTTTCTGTTTTATATGTAATTAATTATTTTATGATAATTAATTAGTTATCCTGATACCCATCCTGGTAGAGCAGTGATACTTGTAACAGTCAACGCATCACATCCCTTAAGCGATCTATCAAAATCCTGGAGCTAAGATGTACAGATTATAACAATTTATAAACAATATCAAAATAACCAAATATCGTGCAATATAATATGTCATATCTAAATAAGAAACTGTGCCAAATACAATTACACATCGAGCTTCATCCTCGAAATTAGAATAATTGTAGTATCGCGTTACTACTCGCCAATCAACACTATAGTTTAAAAACATATATATAAAATGTTTGAATAAAAACCTCATTTTTATGTTTTGTACTGGCAGCTCCTAGTGTCCAACGTTACAGCCAATCGTTACTTCAAACGTCATTCGTGTTTTTAGTGCTTTGCTGATCAACACTTTTGATAATTTTATAAATCATTATTTGTGTAAATTATCTAATAATTATGCCAAAAAGAAAGTACAACAAGGATATCGAGAAATATACTAGACGCAAGGTACAAAAAATTGAGTAAAGACTCCGTAAGCGCAAATGATATTGTCGGTTAAGTTCGGAGAGTGCCGATGTTTTTATTATCTGAAGGTATTTAAATCAATATTTTCCATATTCAATTTCATATTCGCAGCTATTAATTTTCAATATAATTAAATCCGTATGATAAAATATCTACAGTTTTTTTTATCAAATCTATATAGCTATACTCCTATTGACGTTTCATACATTTTGTATCGACTTTCTATCGATTAATTTCTACTATTATTACTATGAAAAGTCAGTTCAAACGGTACTTGTTAGATGAGATTGTCTTTATTATGTGTTTTATTATAACAATAAGACTTAAACATTCGAAGTAATACAAAAACTTGGCATCATTAGTCACAATGTGACGCTTAATGTGCCTTGTAGATAATTTTGTATGAATGTTTAATGTTAAGTTAAACTGTAACCTTATCAATTGAAATAATACAGAACAACATTCAATGTAGTACAAAAACTTGGCATTTAATATACCTTGTAGATAATTTTGTATGAATGTTTAACGTTTAACTGTAACCTTCCATCTGCTGCAAAAAATAATACGACATAAACAAAAACTTAGCGACTACTGCTTTGTAAATAATTTTGTTCTTCGTATCCAGAAATCCAAATATAATCCATGTTTTTAAACATGGTTTGGATTCAACCAGCATAAGTGTAAAGTAATAAAATAGAAATATTTTATGCACTATTTCAGTTGGCCAAGAACCAATTGAATCTGTTATTATATCTATGACACCACTTCAGATTTGAATTTGGTGCCGATTGCAGAGCCTGTCGCAGATGTGAACGGCCCTGTTTTTGGATAGTAATATCTTTCAACTGTTGGGAGAATCACCTACTGATACTAAGGAGACAAGGAATACAATTTAGTGCCCATTATCTGCCTTAAATTGGCTACATCATAACTTCACCCTGAAATAAAAGATGACCTGTCAAATATGATGGTATTAAAAAAAAATACATCTCAGGGTAAACAAACTAAACAGATAACTCCGGTTATTGCCTGCATTGGTATAGCCTTCACAAAAATGTTTAATTTGGATGTTAAGGATCAAGACAAAAATGTTTAATTGGATATTAAAAATACACTGCTCAATGGTGCTCAGCTCCTATGTGATCTTTAGTATAGTGAATTCATGAAGAGACGAATGCTGATATGTACATCTATTAAAAAGACATAAAATTTCAGCTATATGAAACAAAAATTGATTCGGTGAGGCAATGGCCGACGCCCTTATAGCTGTCAAAGCCATTCGTAAATCAGGCTCAGATATTCAGGTATCTAAACCTAGAGCAACGACAAAGCTTAGGCTTTAAACATCAAGCCTCAGCCGGGAAGCATCAGACAACCATCCAGGTGAAGGCAGGGGCCTGCAGCGTATATACTCATCTACCTCAGCGCCGCCCGTATTCCCAGCCGTACCCGGCCCATGAGGTGACCGCGCTGGCACCGCCACTGCCGCCGCCGCCGCCGCCGCTGACTACACAGCAGCGATCCAAGCAACGCCCATATTAGCGTCGCTTTACCAGGTATTTTCTTCTGGGAGACTGTCGCTTTTCGTATGATCAATCAATCAATTACATAACTAATGGTCCAACCATGTTAACATTGGTTGAAGAAACAAGATTCCCTTTTACAAAGTAGTCGTACAAAGACACGTTTCTACTTCACTGCTAGGTATATCAAAAACTGAAATTATTCAGTTCGAAGAAGCTACAATTGACTTTTTGAACTCTGGTGCTGTTTACGAATGTAAATCACAAAAAGATCAATTCTTATCTACTTGTTTTATAATTTAAAAGAGACTGACCGTTCTCGTGTCATCTTAAATTTGAAAACATTGAATAAGTTTATTACAACACAACATTTTAAATTAGAGGATCTTAGAACTCAAATTTATTTCAAGGAGCTATTTCATGGCTTCTTTGGATTAAAAAAAAACGCATAAATTTTTAATTATAAAATTTCAATGTGCTACTTTTTGATTAAAGTAAAGCTCCATACGTATTTACCAAATTATTCAAACCGGTTGTCAGTATTACGGCCTTTATGACACCTACCTACTACATATTTATAATATGTTATGTGACATCGCAAGTAATTACCGTGATTGTACGTGTATAGCGAATATATCACAAACCAGAACTCTATTCGAATCTCTACGTCTGTTTATTACTGAAGAAGTTGCTTAGTTCCGTCTAAGAAGTACACTTATCATAGTTGATTCAGAAACTTTTCAAATATATTTATTTGATTCAAAATTGATAAAATTCAATCTGAATTATTAAATTGAGTAAGTAACAGCGATGCACTATACTCGTACGTCATTTTGCTCGTGTTACTGGTCTGCTTACCTCTGCATCTTCTGGCGTTCAGTATGTTTAGCTTCACACAAAGCAATTTGAAAGATATAAATAGGTATCTCGTTCTTCGACAGTCAGGCGATGTTTATGACCCTTACATGAACTAACCTGATTTATATAAGCCGTTCTTAAATGGTGGATCAGATCTATGAATAATAGTATCAATCGAACTAGAGAAGCTATCTACACTCTAGAAATATTCTTGGATGCTAGCAAATCTGACTAACAACTCAGGTACAACTCGTATTTGAGGGAAGAACTGCAAACGGGCAATAGATTATAGATAAACCAGAAAATATATATTTTCTGAAATTATTGGGTGCATATTTTGGATTAAAAATATTTGCACGTCACTGCAAACTATATAACTGTCAAATATTATTAAGAACGGATATCACAACAGCGACATCGCATATCATTCGTATGGGCGGTTTAAGATTTCCACATCTCAATGTACTAACTAAAAAAATTTGGTCATTTTGTGAAATCTGAAACATATTTAGGTATATATGCCTCATATGTTAGTTTTCAAGATAACGATTAAGCAGTCGCAGGATCGAGGCGGTTACATTTAGCCACAGACTTTTAAAATGCTCGTTAAAATTGTTTAACTTTAAACCAGAAATAAACCTTAATACCACTAGACTCTAAATATGTTTCTTGGTACCGGGATCCAGGGGCGTATGCGATTAATGCCTTTACAATTTACTGAATTAAAATTAAGTTTTATGATTTTATTCTCGTATCATATTGCTAAAGTGTAAAGGAAAAATATTACTGACAGAGCTTAGGAAATAAGGAACTCCAAGTAGCTCCTTATTGGCCTTCACTTTCCTTTATTTAACAAGTCACTAGCATCAGAGCTTCTTATACTTGTACCTCCTCATATGGTACTTATTACCATTTGTTTCCAAGAGTTGGTCCACACCGCCACAACTCAAAGTTATTACCGGAATATTATCAGTCTTTTTTTCAAGACGAGGAGTACCATCAAAATCAAATTCATTAGATATTATTTATGCATCCCTATCGGATAGCTATATCAAACAATATTCAATCATATTTAAACGCTACTTAGTTATTTGTGTTGCAAATAATATAAATAGTTTGGTTTCGTGAGGAAGGGCGCATCCCTAAGCCTACTACGACCCGTAAATTGATCTTTTGTGCATAGTTACGAACCGTCAATTCCAATATAATTTTTTTCCTTACAAATCTTTATAAATTATGGTCTCAATATGGAATACTCTATGGAACACTCAATACTTATCGTTCCGCATTATCTCTAATAGAGTCAGTTCTGATGATCTCACTGACAGTTGTTTCAAGAGGTTTTTTTTGTATAATTAGGCCATTTATACGAAAATACAATGTCACGAGGGATACCTCCATTGTTTTATATTATTTATCAAATAATATATATCCACCTTAACAACGACTCACCACTTGATCAGTCAGCTTAAAAAGTTCTGACATTAATAGCTCTGGTGTCGGCACGTTGGATTCAGATTTTTTCAATCGTAAAAATTCAAAATATTCATCGTTCACTTAGAATCTCCAAAATGATAACATTTTATTAAAACTTCCACACCAGGCTCTAACCAGCCATAAATCAATATTCCCTTTTATAATATAAAGTCTGAAATATGCTTTGCTAATTTATTTGGAAGTCAAAAAATCATTGACAGGAAATGTTAATATTTTTTTATGGTATTCGTAAACCATACAAATCTGTTAATAATCACACACTTAGTAAATAAATAAAGATTATTCTTTACGAAAGCTGAAATGACACATATTTTATGCTCGTTACACCCGACATGCTAGCATGTATGCAGCTGGTGTAAGCAATGATTTAATTAGAAGTTTTGCTGGATGGAGTAGGACATTAAATGCATCTGTTTGGAAAGTTTTATGATAAAGAAATTATTAAATTTAGTCAAAATACAAGTTTTGCATTGTTGAAACTTTGCATTGTCTATTTTGGACAGCAATCGAAGTATTTTAAGTATCGAGTCGATTAAATTAGAATAAATAATTATTCTTATTATTATTTCAGTTGACTAAATAAAATAATATTTCCGTCTTTCAAGATCTACAATTATTCTAATTTCGAGGATGAAGCTCGATGTGTAATTGATGATTAAACGAACTTACCTTAGTGAAGTTCTATCATAATTACACGAGCGCTTCATCCGAAGAAATTAGAACCCACCCTCCCCATACTAGAGCCCTTACTAAGAAATATTATTTTCTTTCAGTTTAGGTGGAAACGTTGGATCATGTCCATGCCCTCTTAAAGTTATTTAAGACTTTTGGCATTTGATCATACTATACCACTCAACGGTTTGTTTTCTTCTGCTTATTTCTTTCAACTTAATGACGTTTGAAGTAACGATTGGCTGTAACGTTGGACACTAGGAGCTGCCAGTACAAAACATAAAAATGAGGTTTTTATTCAAACATTTTATATATATGTTTTTAAACTATAGTGTTGATTGGCGAGTAGTAACGCGATACTACAATTATTCTAATTTCTTCGGATGAAGCGCTCGTGTAATTATGATAGAACTTCACTAAGGTAAGTTCGTTTAATCATCAATTATCATGTAATCCTGAATCATTTCTAATAAGTACTACAAAACAAGGGTAAATAAACTTGAAATAAACAAGACATCATCATGGGGATTACTGGGTCTGGCATTGAATAAGAGAGATAAGATAAACCTATACAAATACAACTTTATTTTTATTGTGGTCGACGCGGCCGATAACTTGTGACTTTGGCGATTATTAAAATTTCCCATGAAAATGAATCCTGGTAAGTTTAATACGGTTTGCATGTAATGAGAGTCATATGAGTTTCATCACAACTAATGGACTTATAAAATTTGGGGCTAAAGTAAACACCATAAGAAGATAATGAGGAATCTGAATTTAAAAGGAGAGAATAAGAAGAGAGATAAAGAGCAAAAAAAAAATCTATTTTTGGGGGTATTCTTAATGACAAATGTTGGCAGACCAGATACAACCACGATTTTTAAAATACGCTTTATGAGACAAACATTGCTAAAATACTTATATTGGGGTGCCTCTGCTGGCTAGGCCACGATGAACGTATGCGAGCGCGATAAGATTAAAAAGAAACCGTGATGGTTGCAGAAGTCATAGCACTCGTGGCAGATCTATGCTGGCTAGAGGACGGTAAACAAGATCTGAAAGCAATCAGTATGTAAGGATGAAAGCAGAAAGTAAGAGATAGGATAGAGCTGTTACCATAAACTTAATGAAATAATTTCGATCAGCTTAACCTATCCAACCAGAAAACTAAAACGAAATTAATGTTTTATGTTGTAGAAGATAGCTAAAAATAGATACGTCTGAACGTTATTGGACACACCCTCATTTCTAGTTACAAAGAAAAGATGGAGACTAGTAGTTATGTAATAAAAAACTGATTTAAATATAAACTAGAATGAGTGTTATGCTTGAGTGGTCATTACACCGCATCGCGTAATATTAAGTTCGGAAATTGGAACCGGTTTTCTGATATACCAGAGAAGAATCGAACAAGTTTCGGCTGATATAATCAAGGTAATAGATTAGAGCAAAAAAGCTTAAATAAAAATTTAAAAACGATTTTAGAAATTAGTTGGAAAGGATTTAAAATTAGTTGATGATAGTCCTTGCGGTCGACGAATACTCGCTGACCCCCGATCTTCCGTATTCTAGTGAAACCTAAGTAGTACGCTTTCTAGGAGACGACTCTTGTCATGAAACGTTAAAAGTAATGATTACTAATTTTGCAAAGACAATGGAGAGTGGTAGTCGTAATTCTTTTGCACACATAGTACAGCAGTTTTTCAGTCTTTCATAGCAGAGCGCTTTTGGGAAATCCTTTTATAAGTGTACAAGCTAAATACATATTTACTTTCCTCAAAAAACTGGTGGCTCACCAGGTTTTCATTGAATATCAGATATGTACTTCTCAAAGGGCTACAAACCCACGTCGATAAAACGTTATTCTCGAACATAATTTCGATTTTCAGCATGCACAAAATGCACTTCAAATTTTCACGGTTGAGAACGGCAAAAACGGAATTATCTTATCTAAATCTTTCTGAAATGATCTCCGCTGTTTAAAAATTTCTAAATGAGTAGAAAATGTACAATATGAATTTTCTGACACCAATCCCAAGGTCTCATTATAGGCATTTCGCTAAACGTTCCTAATCGGACTGACTTTCATTTTCGAACAAACATTCCTTTGTCTTAGGTTCAAGGCTGATTCCTTGCTAACAGACGCTTACTCAAAATGATATGCGATTTTGATCTTTATTCTTTAGGTTGTGAAGTCTAAAGGATGTCGCACAATAATTTAGTCTCTAGACATGAGCCATGAGCGACCAGTTTTTATAGTTATAATGATTCAAGGATAATGGGTGTGGGGTTTGTGGTACTTAGTGAAGTGCTAGTGACTGTAAAAGGTTAAAAGTCTAAAGCATTTGCTGATTAATGTTTCGGTTTTTTTTAATTTTCTTTACGTCACATAAAAATATATTTACAATGGTCAATCCCTTTACTTACTTGAGTTTTTTAGATATTTTTTTGTTGCAGTATAAGTTTCGCAGTGATTGTATTTTTGATTTATCCACTAAAAATTTATCCACCGTTCTACTTTATAAATTCGTATATTTTCTACTGTTCGGCTGAAACTAGATTTTCATTTGAAACTAAAACGAAAACTGAAATTTTCGTCGTACTCAGTTTCAGTCGAAACAGTCCTTTTCAATAGTACCTTTCAATAATACCTATATAAAATATAAATGGCGGTAACCTTTTCAGACTTTGAAAGAAAGAAAGAAAAGAAAGAAAAAAATATTTGTTTCAGATTTGTCATTCAGATGTCATTTCTTCCCGATTTTCCCGTTCTTAGGTGCCCGTTTGGGCTAGATAGACGTTGTGCTGAGAGAAATAAGGCGGCAGAAAACAACTCCCAGCAGCATTCTTTTTAAAAGGTAAGTACATTTATTTTATATTTTTGAGATAACAGAATGGCTATGGGTCGATAATGGACACACGTGACAGCTGATCGTGTGAGACACTATTCTTTTCCTTTTCTGTTTCTCCATCTGTAAATATCTATTCTTCTACTGTTACCATCAATTTAAAGTACTAATGTTAACTTAAGCCTAGGACCAGTATTTTCGACCAAAATGAATATTAATACGCTTATTTATCGTGACATTCATACATATAGTAGGTGTAAGTAAGTATATGTACGAGTTTGTCAGTAGGTAAGCTACAAAAACAGACTTTGTTGTCTGCAAAATATGATAAGAAATATATTATCAGTCGGATTTAGGAAATCCAAATTGAATGTCGTTAATAAATATGATAATAGTGGTGCCATTTCTTTTGCAATAAATAATGTCAATAATTTCTTTACTGCATTATCTAGTGTTGAATTTATTGTAAATAGTATACATTATCTAGTAAAGCACAGACAAAACGACTGACTATGAAAAAAATTATGATTATCTCTTCCCCTCCCAACTACGAGTACCTTTAAATTTCTGTTTTGGTGTGTTCCAGTTCTTTGGATACTAAAGTTTTTGAAAGGAAAGTTGTGGTCCAGATTTTATTTAATTAAAATAAAAATTAAAACACAGGCTAATCCGAAATCCATACTCTTACATAGGTTTATCTGTGGTTTTATCAACTGCCTTTGAATTCGTAATATGTCACGCGACTTCGTTTTTTATCCGTCATTCATGAATACGCAGCGTAATGTCCAACTGTCTGTATGTATTGTCAACGTTAACACGACACGCTTTCTCAGAAATTCATGTTACATAAAGCATTGTAGTTAGATTTGGTGTCTTCAGAATTAGAAGCTGCAGCTGTTTTCTGTTTCAGTCTGTTAATATCTAAATCTTCACTAAACTCTCTACAGGAATCTTCGGAGTCTTCTTAAAAATCATGTGTTGTTGGGCTAATGTTATTATTGAATATAATTTTGTTTGTTATTGAATAAGTCTATATGGTTATCATTCAAGTTACATTTGACAATGATAACTCTTCTAACCAGGATATTGATATGGTCTTATGGGTATCCTTCGTTACTCTATACATTACCGATTTTACTACAGATAAAATACAAGCAAGCTACGGCAATAATAATAGTAGAACCCTGTAGAAGAACACGAGAACTTTGAAGGTTTGGAAATAATAAAAGACGAGTAAAGAGCTTATACACCCTTCATTAATAATAATAATTAGCTTCTGATAAAATCAGAAATTCACCATTGTCTTTGGTAGAACCATTGTTAGTGGCAGACCTCTGATGATACTATTTTATAAGTGCATGTTTCTTTCCATGTAAATATGAAACTTGAAAGTCAATTTTCATCAAATTGCTCTATCCATAAAAAAATACTTGGGAACATTTCTTGGCAAACATATTAATGTGGCTCAACGACCAACGGTTTTCAGAACCGGCGGGATGACAGTTGAATGTTAAGTACCCGCCGAACTTAATATTTCAAACATTACGTCACTTTGAGAACTTGTTGGAGGCCGACGTGTTACAAAGAGACAGATATTAAATGCTTATGTAAATACCACAACAAACATGCATGGTATGCATTAGGTACATGATACAAATGTCATTGCATTTAATATATATGTATGAGTAGCTGCAACGAGAAGTAGCTTAAATCGTTTATGTATTTTTCATTCAATACTTAATCCAAACCCGTGGGGCAAAACAATTCGCAAATGAATTTGCTAGTTTATGTTGATAGTTACTAGAAAAGCTTGTACTAATATTTCCGGAAAGCCCCTGAGAAATTTAGAGAATCGTGGTAAAGTGAGCTCCAGGCCTTTTCAATATTGGGCAGAGATATGAGCCTATCAGTAAGGGTACAAAAAATGCAGCCAAGTGTTATCTAAAATTACATTACTAAAATCCACATAAAATAATTTGAGTTAAAGCTCATAAAATTGTGTGAAATGTGCAGGTAGTCAATAAGAGGGAAGGTGAAAAATATACCACCGGTTCCGTTCTACTTCTGATGGGCTTTGTAAAAATCGATGCCAACGCCAAGAAAATGTGAAGTAACAAAAACGACAAAGTTTTCCCCCCGGTAGTAAACGCTGCAATTCTTTAACAAAAACACATTAATTTCATTGTGCACTCACGTCCCTTCCTGCTACACGATGAAACTGATAACTCCGACACTTCCGAAGTGCAAGCACAACATCTTTACGCAACTATTACTTAATAGTTACGAATACTATGCGGATGTCAACCAAATGAGCCAACAACTACTGTACGCGAATTCATAATTGTTTAAGGAAATCCTGGCCACGTTTTCCATGTCCATGTTGAAATCAATAGAGATCACTCAGCCTTCTGATTCTTATGTCAGGAGCAAGAATTTATAAATGTTCGAAAATATCCTAAAGAGACTACTAACCGTTTAATAAAATTCAGAGATGTTTAGAAAGCAAGAACAACCGCGGTCACTATGCACTGATTTTATTTTATTTTAAATTGCTTCACGCGTGCATTATTACATAAAACCACATTGGTTTTATTAATTTTTGTGCGAAAACATTCATTTGTTTTATTACATATTTTGTCGTTAGATGCAAATGGTATGCTACAAATTTTTGAAACCTTGTATTTACATAATTGACCTATTTTAATTAAGCTAAATTTAATAAAGTTTATTAAGGGACGTAAGGACATAAAGTTTTTATTTTAGGCTATCTCAGTAGTTCATCTTGAACAAATATCAAGAAAGACGTGTTCATCAAAATGTTTTATAGTACTCTAAAATTATGTTAAATAGAATAGCCGATACCGAAACTAATAAAATACCTAAAACGTTTTAAATTACGATTTGTCCACAAAGTAGCGGTTGACTATGAATATCACGTTTCTACTGTGCGGCTAGGTAGCAATAGTAGAACGATTGTACTGTTATGGCAGCTATTATTTTCCATTTCTGCTCCACATACGTTCAACAAAGGTCCGCTTATCGGCTGCGCACGCGCATACGTTGTCGTTTTACCTGTAATTGCGTAGGTCATTATTGTATGAACTGTCGTCATCCGTCATTATTGGTTTTTATCTGAATAATGATGATTGTTATTATGTACACTATGTTGTTATCTGTAATTAAATAGGAATACAGACGATAATTGTGTCTAGACCTAACTTGACACAAATAATATAAATTTTATTACTTTATTTCCTACTCAGACGCGTCTAACTACATATATGTTGCTATATTTCGTAGGCACAGACTTATATTTATTTACTTATACATATTATGACTTTTATTTAGGTAAATATAAGTCTGTTTTCGTAGGTAATTAATAAATTTTGTTTGCGTCGTTCAATTATGAAGAAATTTTATAATTTTAACATTCGAGAAATATTATCAGTCTTTATTTAAAAGTAATGAATGTGGAGGTATATAAAAACATTATTATTATAATGAAAGGTGATCTAAACTAAATAAAAAAACTACTTTTGTAATGTGTCGCTGCTGTGAAATATGCCTGGTCAAATTAATTCTATCTATTGTGAGACATATAGCACAAATCATTTTCTGAACCACCTAGTACGAAGCTTCATAAGCTTCCACCACGTGTATTTACTCTACGTATTTACTACAGTTAAATAAATAAATAGATGTTCGTTATCTGTGGTAAAGTGCAATAAATCATAACGTGATTAGCTATGGTAAGCCGCTACAACATAAGGTGCGGGTTTATCAGGGTTGCCATCTTTAGTTGTCAGTTAACAATTAAATAGATTTGATACGAGACTTAAAAACTGGTGAAAGGGTTCCGTCGGTCTGTGTTTCATTTTTACAGAGACCGAATAGAATATAAATTAGAGCCCATATACCATATAAGCAGGATTTAGAATTTTTATAGATCAGTGCTTTATTCCTATACCCCAAAAAAGTTTTCGATTCAGTCTTACTCTGTCTTGCAAATGAACTAAAAGCTATTGGTACAGGAGTAGGAATAATTCTGAAGCTTTTTAAGGAGTATGAAGTTGATACAGATCAATCGATAATTAACTAAATTTTATTTTCATAATCCCTCAAGGCAGTGTTCTACGCCCGATACTATTCCTTAGTGACAGAATCACGCTGATATATGTATACTAGAACATATTTTCAGGTTTTTTGCTAACCAAATTTTTGATTGAACTAGCAGCCCTGGTATAACGACACCAGGTGACCGGTCCATGTCCTGTTGTCTGTAATCGTATTATATTCTGCACTTGCTCGGCTTTGTGGACTGAATTGTGCAGTAAATGTGGTGTTGTATACTATTACCATGGTTTTAGCGTACTCACGTGACTTGTATTCATCGAGTGAAGCGTTTTGCAAAGTCGTTTTGCAGGAAACTACCAAAGAATGGAACTGTTTGTTGCTTTTAATTCCTCCTCCCTTTGATGACCCGCGTGGCGCAATGGTTACCATGCCGGACTGCCAATCGAAGGGTCACGGGTTCGATTCCCGGCGAAGCAGAAATTTGTATGAGTTTAAATTTCTGTTCTCGGTCTGGGTGTTTGTGTTTCTGTCTGTGTGTGTCCGTGGTACCCACGACACAGGGTATATCTACCCTATTGTAGGGCTATGAGTGTGAAACGTTAAAAACATGTTTTAATTTCATTTTAATTAATAAAATCAGACGTTACTTTACGGAACTCTATTGTTATAAAGTTAGGTAAAAAGTACTTTGCAACAATCCGCAATCAGAACGTATGATGGTGTATTATTTTTCCATGCAAAAAAACACCTCCCTCCCACATAGGATATATTATTATGCACATGCAACAATAAAAAATATAGACCAACATACGTACCACCACCAACAACACGTGGTTCGCCCCAAACGCATCATCAGGGTTATTGACTCTACGACGGTAACTCGCACAGCAATTTAGGGAGCAACATCTGTAAGCGTCGCGACAGATGGTTCTTATGGGTTTTTCGTGTACATGATACGATACAAGAGCAGATGATGGTGTAGCATGCTGTAAGTAACCGGAATTTGATGGGAAAATTTCATGGGACTAATTGCATGGGCCTATTAAATAATCAGTAAAAATCGTTATAAACAAGAACAAGTTTAAAGAATAAGGGCCTCTTTCACCGCCTTCAAGTAAAGTGACAAGTACGCTGATTGTAGGTTAAAGTCACCCGTAACTTCAATTTCAATTTCACGGCGTTCGAGTAGCACTAATCATATGATAAACTGACCCGTACTCAGAGCTTAGTTACTTGGGACGTAAATAATCAACACTTTACTTGGAGATGGTGAACGAGGCCGTAAGACTAACATCTGATTTTATAAAACAGACATAATCTAAATCGAAGATATGTTATCACGTCAAATTAATTTTCAGTAATCTGCAAGAGTCTTGCTCTGATAACAACAAGTTGACCGGGTTTTGCCGTGCTATCAGTTGTAAGTATTGTTTATGTATTTACCTGATTGACCGGGTGACATAAACATTAACAATTTCCTTCTGATAAAACAATTAGTGCGAAGTCGTAAATGCTCTGATTAATCTGAATACAAAAAAAAAGTTGGCTTGTAATATTTCAAATGTTACAACACAATTTAGTCAATGATTATTAGTATTATTATCAATTTAAGGTCTGTCTCCTGTTAAATTATCTGTATTACTCCTAACTCACTCTTACTACTCTGTTTTTTAAATCGAGATTGGAATTATTTTTTCTTTTTGTATGCACAAGAAATAAAAAAGTTAAAAAGACATACTTCCATGAACTATGTTCATTTTTTCTGTGATACTATCTCGGGAAACGAGGAAACACGTCCAAGCTAGATACTATCTTCAAAGCATCCGCACCGCACGCATACGACAAAAATTTCTGCGTAAATTGCTTACCACTTCCAGTACCACGACAACTTTATATTTAATATGAAAACGCTGCATATTTGTTTAATTTGAACTATTAATTAAAACTTCAACCAAATTTTATAAAGAAAAATAAATCCAATTTTTTTCTTCAGCTCCAGCTAGCACTTTTAAACCATACATATACTTCTTTAAATTTCCTCAGAGGAAACAATGCTGCTTTGAATTTTTTTTTTCTTAACTTTTTTTTCGTATGGCAAGGAGTTTTGGCGTGAAGGGACAAGTTGTGCTATTGTTTTATTTTCATTTTCTTGGTGTATTTTTCAGTTATCGGATAAAATTGATGGCATTTTGTTCGATATAATTGTTAATGACAGTGCACGAGTGTTGTGAAAGAAAATAACATTGCGAAAACATGTTTTTCGGCTTGCCTCCAAAACTCCATCGGAGACACATTCTGGGAAAGTAGCCATCACTTTACTAGACTTACTGATACCTGACGACTTACTAATTTTTTCATGACTACTAAGTGATGTAGGTACCTATGCGATGCCATTAATAAAAATGAAAAGAAAAATATTCTTATGGAAAATAATGAAACAACTCATCTACTATACAAAAATGACAAAAAAAAAACTAAATAAGAGAGACAAACTACGAAATAAATGGACAAAAGACAAAAGAATCGTCAATTTTCATTAAAATATTCAAAGTCCTATCTTAAACCTGGTAAGTTTGCGGTATGGAGTTTCATAGTAGTAGGTACTCGTATAATCCATAGATTTTTTTATCAATATTACGATAAAATCAGTTAGAATTATCTTAACATTTGTATGCAGGGATTTTCGGGGTCAATAAATCAATCTCTCAGATAATCAACTTATACATAAACTGATAAATATGACTGTTTCTGACATCTGTTAGCGATTATATGTAATACGTAATGATTCTCTGAAAATAATCAATTGTTTTTATCCGAGCAACGCTCGGTCATCCGTAATTATGTATTTTTGTAGTCACTGCGTTTTTTCTTATTAGAAATTTCATGACACAGGAAATAGATTTTATCTTAGATCTTTGTCTTTTTGACTTATCAAAAATAAAATAAACATCTTTACCACGAAATATTGATCGATTAGATGCAATCACTTGAATTTAATGTAAAAATGAAATGCATCACTTATAACACATTAAAATAATCCGCATTGATTAAGCATACGAGTTTAAAGCGTGTTTAAAAAATTACAGAAATTGTTACTGTCAAATTAAATTTTGAACAAAAATAAGTACTTACATTTGGACTTTCATCTGTAATCATAATCATAGTCATATCTATACATATAATAAAACTGTAAGCAGGGTCAATTCTGTACATTGCATATAAATTAAAAAAATACTTCTAGGGGTCTTTTTATAAGTAACAGAAGCTAAAAATATAAGTTTTGAAATTATTGTCTGTCTGTCTGTCTGTCTGTCTGTCTGTCTGTCTGTTGTTAGCTTTTCACGCAAAAACTACTGGACGGATTTTGATGAAACTTTTTTTGTTTTATATATATTGGTCCTCGCTAACATTTAGGCTATAGATAATTTTAAAAATCACCCTTTAAGGGTGTGAAATGAGCGATGAAAATTTGTATGGAAAACTTGGATTTTTTCAATAGATTTTCTTGAAATTTGGTATAAATATTTTCTAACCAAAATAAAAGAATACGTGTTTCAGCATTTCCCGAAATTCACCCTTTAAATGTCAATTTTCTTTGAAACTCTTTGAAAATTGAGTGTCGAAACTTGATGTACAAAATATTTTTGTGCAGAGTAATATACTTATAATTTTGTATTTGTAATCTTTACTAACATAGTAAGAATTCTATTTAAGCTTTTTTCAAAACTACCCCTCAATAGCAAATAAAGTGGATTCGAAAGTTGGTATCTCAAGCGTACAATAATTAACCTTAACTTAATATTTCATTCTCAAATTCTTTTCCCTTCTATGAATGATGTGTTTACTGATTTATTGTTGAATGAATTTCCGTAACATTAGTGTGTATTTCATATCAATCGGGTGATAAACAAAAAAGTTATGTTCATTTACACAATACGCGACATAAACTTAAAAGGCACTTTGGGAAATTTGAATGAAAGTTTCGGTAATAGCCCATTCAAAACAATAAACAAACCTTATATCACAGGCTCCATTGAGTTAGTTGCTCAGCTTATTAGTCTTCTTTTGGGGTGGAAGATTATTAACAGGCTGCAGCTGAAACGATTATTATCGCTACATTATATCAAGCTGCAACCTTTTTAGCATTTCACTGCTGAGCATAGAGCTCTCCCAATATTGAGGAGGCCTCAAGCTCCGATGAACCGAAATCCAAATCTTACAATCTCAATGAATCCAGCATTAAGGTTATAAGATACGGAATCTAAACCTTCATACAGAATGTACAAAGCCTTAACAAAACAAGACTACTGCAGACATCTAGGTGATGAATAGTAAACTTTTAGTGAACCAACTGTTAATCTCAATATCTACCTATTTGGTAATTTGACATTCGATTTATCAACCACAAAGTTTACATGTCATACGGTAGATGGCGTTATTGAGCAATATTAATTTCTTCTCCAAAGTGAATCGATGGAGATAATTTCAAATAAAAGCCTTAAGTCTAATAAAAGTAAGTACATAGTGTAAAAAAATAAAAAATAACATTTCACACGTATAGCCTCACATTAGGGAAGATATACCCTGTGTCGCGGGTGCCATGAACACACATAGAGACAGAAACACAACCACCCAGACCGAGAACAGTTTAAACTCATCATTGAAATTTCTGCTTCGCCCGGATTCTAACCCGGGACAGTTCGATTAGCAGTCCGGCATGGTAAACATTGCGCCACGCGGGTTGTCCCATCGTTGGGTAGGTATACATATGATGCTGAACATTGTTAATTGGACCAATGATAACTTAACTCATTTTTTGCGTCTCTTTATTGCGTACGGGCTGAGGGCTCATCCACACACGTTGATTGATGGAGATATTAAGGATTCTTTAAAGATTCTTTATAAAAATATTCTTTATTTCCTAATACAGATAGCACACTGTGTAGAGACCCTGCCTTCTGCTTTAGTTTTCACAATGTTATATGAGTTATGACTTATGACCAAATTGCTGTCCGCAAGTTTTAAACCTATAGTTTATTAATTGACCTTACAATTATTTTTCCGATTGTTTAATCCTAAGCACGTGTATGTTTAGAAATTTTATCTCCCAAGTACAAGTAGTTGTATAGTGCACCTCTTTTCTGCAGTAGGTTAAAGCTATGTATATAGAATGAGTCTATACATTCTTTGCAGTATAAATTCACCCAATTTACTAAAGATACTATTTTTAACATAGATGAAGCCACGGGCACAGCAGTATCTCTTAACTTTAATAAACGAGGTACATATTTGTAAAGAGAAACTGATTGCGCGAGACAAGCGAAACGTGAGAAAAGTGGATAGTAAGATCAGTACAGTAAGCATTCCTTACTGTTTTAGGTTTGAAGGATTTATTTATTTATTTATTTATTTATTTATTTATAATAGTTGCACCAACAAGGTTTACACCAAGACAAGACATTGATACTTCTTAAAAATATATTATTCAGGTGAAACCTAACTTATAGGTGCAAACGGCATGCATTATAAACACCACAAAAAAGAAATTAGATAAAGGAATATCTATTAAAATTAAAATTAGATATAGGATTATCTATTTTTCTTTTCATTTATAAGTTTCATGTTATCATTTAAGGGAATGTAAATTATAAAACTTCAATACATTAACTGAAGTTTTCGATAAATCAACAACGATACTTCCAAACCGCCGCTTGAATACACGTTTCTAATTTAGAAAAATACATTAAGTTTCTTCTGAACATATGTACATTGTATTATAAGTGATTTCACTATATGTAAGAATAATCTACCTACTACTTATTCAATTCAAATAAATAATCTTTAATTTTTAATCAATCCATTTTATAAAAGTCTTTATATACACGCAGACGACGTCGCGGGCACAGCTAGTTATTAAATAAGTAATTGTAAATCAAATATATCATTCCATTCTATTAGTCGCAACGAATGAACTATCAAACAAATATTTTTCAATTCAAACCAGTCGTTACTGAGATTAGCGCTTTCAAAAAACAAACAAACTCTTCAGCTTCTTAATGTATGCATAGATGTTTAAAGTTAACAAAATACTAAACCAAGTAAAAAGTATATTGAATTCGAGTCTCGAAGCCCATTTCCGACGTTAATGAGCAAAAAGCTGGAAACGGTAAGTATTTTAATGAAACACCGCGTGTTTTGTCATCATTGCGCAAGAGAGAGGTGTTACGTGCACTTATAAAAAGTGTGCAGTAATAAATAGTGAAATTAGGCGGAGTAGCGTGCGATGAGAGAGAAATTGAAATATACATTTAAGAAGCTGTGTAAAATAAATGATTAAAATATTTAAATCATTTACTTTTCTCTAATGTAAATATTGAATTATGCTTGTTATAGATGTAGCCTGCGGTATTACCCATGTTATATATAAAGTGATGTTATATAACTTTGAATCTTCCTAGATAAATGGACAATTCAACACAAAAAATAATGTACCAGTTCCAACCAGTGGTTGGAACTGGTACATTATTAGATTAGCGCTTTCAATTGAATAGAATGGAATATAATAATATTCTTAAAATAATACTGTAATAAAATAAAAAAAGGTAATGTGTAGAACACCTGTCAAAAGGGATTGACATCAGTGTGTCCCGATATTTTTCCTTATACATAGTACCTATATATACGTTAATAAAAAAATCTTATTGTTTTGGTAGAAATTTAAGCGTGTGTATGATTACAATGTATCGTTTTCTTGGTAACATTATACCTTTTTCGCAGATGAGTCCGTTATCTTACCTAATCTGTAACCACCACTGCTTCTACTATAATAATAATCGATTGTCCATTCATAAGCATAATATATTAATTATTAAATTACAATGATTAAGAATTTTACAACGCTCTAATACTTTGAAGAGATATACGTTCCGAAATTACCCAGCGGAAATCTCAAAATAAATAAATAAATATAAAAATGAACTGCTGTTCGTTAGTCTCGCTAAAAGTCAACAACAAGAAACGGCTGATCCATGTGGCTAATTTTGGTCTTGAAATATTAGTAGAAGTCCCGGGAAGGTTTAAACCACAGTTTAAACGGTGAGAAAATACGGAAAAATTTCGAAATTAATAGTAAAACAACTTATTTAACTTTCCTGTATAAACTGTTAGTAACTAATTTTTCGCGCCATCGTCCAGAAGTTTGCCATAGTCTGAATACCAATTCATCTGTCACTATTTGTTTTACATTTTTTATTTGACAGTAACATAAAAACTCTTTTTGATGAAATGAAACAAAAAAGAAACTAATCCTCTTTCAATACTTATAAAAGGCAGGACAACGTCTGCGGGGTCTACTAGTTACAGATAAATCTTTGACACAGCTGACAGTTCGTAGGACCTTTACTTTATAAAAGGAGCACTTTGTATTTAGGGTTGCCATCTCTAAAATTTATCAACCAGGACAAGTCGCGTTAAAACCCCGGATTTTAGAGCCCAAAACCCGGACATGTCAAGCGGGGGGACGGTGAATTTAGCGAGTAGGATGTCGCGATCAACCGACGTTCAACGCGACATGGGCACAGTGCGTGTGTCGCGGGCGGCCCTAGACTTAATTTTTTTTTAAACCCAGACTACAAATTTAATGAAGTCCGATCCGGACCCTCCCCGGACGCCCACTAAACTAGGACAAATCCCGGGAAACCTGGACGGATGGCAACCCTATTTGTATTGTGCCTTTACTACCTCAGTTGTAATAAACACAATGTGTACCTAGTTAAGTCAGTGTTATAATGACGATTGTATTAAAATGGTAGTGAAGTATACTTTTATGGTTAATATTAAACGCTGTATCATTCTTTGATAGAAGAGGTAAGAGGTGTTTTTAATTATTAAAGCATTGGTTTAACAGACTATCTTCGTATATTCTTCGACTTATCTTTTTATGTTATCTGCGTTCGATAAATTCGTTGAAAGTTTTGGTACTTGAAATAAGACGGGGAAATTTGCGGTAAAATCCTAAACGATAAGTTTGAAATCAGTCACCATTTTCTATGGTAGTAAAATGCTGCTAAAGTCAGGTCAGTTAGGTTTAGAAATATGTAAATATTTCTACAAATACTTTTAATTAACATGAAGACATAATTTAAAAAAAATTAAAAATAGACAGCATTCTAAAAGACTACACTGCATTCTACTTTTGAACATCAATTTCAATTATTATAAACATAACTTATAAAAAAGGAAGACATAGACTCAGGTATCTAATATCTATTTGGATAAAAAAAAACGTTGTCCTAGAGTCAAAAATAAATGAGAACCAGGTAGGATCGTAAGTATGGAGAAAATTTCTTGTAGTATAAGGCAATTTCATGAATATAATCTCATCAAAATAAAGTTCACTCTCTAGTGCAATAGTTTTTCCCAATTTTCTCGAAAACGGTGCGTCGCCGAGAGTCGGAAGTAATAGTTGTAATCAGCTAAACAAACTCTAATAATCTCAACAGTTTTCAAGCGTGAACTTCTGCTACCGGATACTAAACCCGTGCCTCACAGGTTTTTTCATAAGATATTAATTAGGTTTTATTTTTATACTAAAACAAAACATTTTAAAACGGAACGAAGGTTATAGCATTAAGTGATTTATGAAATACAATTTTCTATTAAGTAACGTGACAGCCTTGTGGCGGTGGTTTCCGAATTTCACAATGCCATATTTCAAGTTAAATTGTAATTATTATAATTTTGATTTATTGTTCCAACTTAATAATAAATTGACAGCTGTTTATAATGCTTGTAAGTTAAGTTTTTGTCAAGTGTGTTTTAATTTTCGAAAAAAAAACCTATATAAAACAAACAGCAAACTAATCTACATACCGTTTTTAGAAATGTCATATGTAGATAAAAAATAATCAAACAGTGTGTAATAAAATAGCGAGTGCAACCCTTTTTGCGTCTCACTGCTGGGCACGGGTCTCTTAGTTGGGGAGATATGGAGCTTCTCCAGCAAGCTGTTTCAATGCGAATTGGTGGAGATGCGTTTTAGTTTTTTTATTTTTTTATTTAAAGAATACATACCACTAACATTACAAGAATACCTAATGCGTTAGAGTGATTAGTCATACATAGCGAAATAAGTTCATTTATAGTTTCTTAAATCAATGAGTTGCCAACCTGATGTCGGATGTTTTCAAACATAGGGCCTCTGAAAAGATTTAACGCTTTCTACGTATCTATCAATAACAACCCGGACTGGAAGGTCTGACGTGTCCTTTGAAGCACGGAAACACGCATAATTTTTTTTCCATTAGCGGTTACCCACTTCACACCCGACTTGACCCGACCGCGCTCGTTGCTTCTGCACGATGCGGCTTGCCTTCTACGCTAGCGCGAAGCACGTTTTAGTATTGTCGTAAATTACTTATTATGATACTAATACTTAAAAAACCAGCCTAGTGCGAGTCGGACTTGCGCACTGAGGGTTCCGTAAAATATTTTTAATATATGATGTAACTAAAAATTTACGGTTTTCGCAATAGTTCCTTTATGTGTGCTATAAGACGTTGCGTTGTACCAAATTTCAAGATTCTGAGTTCACGGGAATGAGCCTGTAAGTTTTGATTCCCTTGCGAGTGTCGAAAAAATGCGGAAATTTGCGGCATAAACGGCTGTATCTTTTGATTGCGCGGGCTTAGAAGTTTGATTTTTTCACAGCTCCAAGGAATAGTAGACGAACGTATTTGAATAAATTCCAGCTTGATACCACCACGCGCTCCTTAAAAAAAGGGCCATGACAGACAAACGGACGGACAACAAAGTGATCCTATAAGGGTTCCGTTTTTTCCTTTCGAGGTACGGAACCCTAAAAACGGACTGTAGGTACGCAAATTCCGTGAATCATAATTATAAATACTTTGTTTAAATTGAGTAACATAATATTAGTAATTTACTATAAGTAATTTTTATATTTTAATCTGAGGTTTTAAGTCATAGAGTTCTACGAGTTGACGTACATGTGATAGCAGTTTTTTGACCTCATTATTGATTGACTTTATTATTGATGTCTATTTAAAGTACATTTTTCTGTTATTTCATTTAAAATTATATAAATTTATTGCGTTCTATATATTTAATGTACTTTATATGTACTGCATACATCATCTTATACTGTATGCAGTAGGAAAAGGAAATCTGATCTCATTCATAATTACGTAAAATTACTGATTCTCGGATACATCATTTCTCGGAATATTTTTTCACACGATTGTTAGCGAATGGTAGATGACATTCTTGCTTTATGCTCTACTTGTAAGTTAACAAGTGAAGGAATATACCTTAACTAGCCTTCCGCCAGCGGCTTCGCTTGCGTGGACTCGTTTTATAGGTTCCCGTAGGATAAAAACCATCATAATAATATGTCCTTTTCCAAGGTCCACTCTACATGTGTTCCAAATTTCGTTAAAAATGGTTCAGCAGTTTAAGTGGGTAAAATAAATTCGACGCGCTATTACTGCGGCCGGCTGCCCACCGGCCGATACCGGCGCAACCGCTTATGTCCCTGCATTTTACGATAAATCTGTAATATCTTCGATACTATTAATTTAAATTATATGATGTAAAGGGTAATATTTATTTATATTAAATGCACAGTGTATTTAAGGTACTTAATTGGATAAGGATTAATGCTGTATTGCTTAAAATCGCTTCGTAAATAAGCCATTAAAGTAAATAATAAAAAATGGTTATTGTGGATTATCCCTAATAGATAGACATATACCATCGCGAGCTTTTTTGTAGACTTTTTTAAGGTGTACAATACTGTAGAACATTATTTTGATCCATCTCGTAGGGTTCAGCCAGCGTTTGCAATGTAAGCGCAAAAAATGTGTTTATTTATTACTTCACTTAGAAAGCTCTAAAATATATTATTATACATTATATTATGCATGTTTTATACATACAAATATTCCTCATGAATCACTATTAAAAAAACCGCATCAAAATTAAAATAGTTTTAAAGATTTAAGCATATATACAGACAGCGAGAAGCGACTTTGTTTTATACTATGTAAGGATGTTAATAAATAGTTTGTAGCTATCTATACAAATAAATCAAATTGTGTCTGTTTGTAATATTAAACTAACCGCTTTTTACTGCATGCATGCATGTGAATGTATACGGTCCAAAATAATATTTTTTACAATTTTTGTCTGTCTGTCCTGTCTGTCTGTTTGTTCCAGCTAATCTCTTAAACGGCTGGACCGATTTTGACTTTTACTGGCAGGTAGCTGATGTAATAAGGCTTCTTTTATTTTAGATAAAATTTAATACTAAAGTCCACGCGGACGCAGTCGTAGATATTGCTATCACTAATCTTAAGGTAAAGACCGAAACATTTAATATATCTGAACAAAATTATTATTAATAGTTAATGTTTAATTTTATTTAATTTTATTCAGAGATCATTATTATTGTATTAAGTACATTTTCCACAACATTGCAGAGAGCGATGGGAAACACGAAAAAAAATAATGTTGCCAATTAATAAAGTCCATGTAGCATGACGTTAATGGACGTTGACTATTAAATATAAATGGTAACTCGGCAATAAAATGCCTGACACCAATGTAGTCTGTTAACATTCTAGATCGACTTGACTAGAAACTAAATGCTGGCTCCCCTTATGAGAAAACGAAGATTTTCACTCATTGACCGAGTAAAGAGAAAAATAACTGTGACCATCGTAGACGAACTTTCCTCGTGCAATGATTAATTCATTATAATTTTATCTGTGTTTACTATGTTGCCATAAATAAATATTTTTAGTCTTGGGTTCAGACTCAATTAATTTATTACATAATTTTCTTTTTGTTTAAGTATTCTTTGTTATAATTTTTCAAATTATAACTACGTAACTTACACTTTAATATATCTACAGTCGACGAATAAAAATAATTTTATACTTACTACAATTTCTAAAATAAGTTCGCTTTAAAAAAAAAAGTAGGTATATAATTATAACTAATTTTGAATGCAGCACAACGCGAACGCCACCGCAGAGGGGCATTGACCGCTATCTGCCGCAATTTTTAAATGGCGAATGTTGCAATAACCGCTAAATTATAAACTGTACAGTATCATCATTGTTGTGTTCGTTGATAAAAAATGTTCTAGAATACGAATTCTTATACAGATTCTGACAGTGGACTAGAAAATAAATATATGTAGCTTTCTCCTTATTACCGTCACTGAGATGCTTAATCTGTAGGCTTTAAAGCCTACTAATTCGTTTTCATTTCTTGCCCGTTTTAATGTGCCATGGCTGCCGGCTGGATGAAGAAGGATTTAGACCGCAGTCCACCGCACTGACGAAGTGCGGGTTGTTTTAGTACCCATGGTGTGTCTCAAGTCTTGGTAAAAACATCGACTTTCCTTTACGGTACGCATGTGCTAGTTACTAGTACATACTTGTAACTAGCACAAATTTTCTTGGTCAGAAGTGCGCATTTTTTTTTTGGGGAAACATATAATCTTAAGATACATTTACAATTTTACACAAATTATAATGCGTTAGTCAACAAAGTTTCCACTGATATACAGTACATAACAGCATTTTAGTAGATTGGAGCATTGAAGCGATAAAGAAATAGACAAAAAATTTTTTTGATTTGATTCCGGTCATTGGAATCCTACTTTTCTTACTCAAAGCTAGGATCTTTTTTATTTTTTATTAGCGTGGTTATCGTTTCATTTTGCGTTATATTTAGCGTGGGAATCCGGTGACTTAATTATTTTGCTTTCTCTGCTCAAATTTTATTACGTTTGTTTAATTTCGCGTTATTCATAACTGGTTAAATAGTAGACCATATTATGACCATGGTCCGTGCTTGGTCAAATTGAATTCCGACGTCCAGCAGCCATAACAACGCATTGTGGGCTGTGACGAATGACGCATACAGCCATAAAAAAACAAACAGCCATTACGAGCCCGGCGTAGAAAATTATTCAGGTTATATTACTATTACTAACGGTTACCGCTTTGTTATGAAAATGCATCTTATATCATACGTACTTAAAAAGAACGCGGCATAATAATATACTTGTATGTTATGTTACCGTTAAGAAAAATAACATTTTTGACAGTCATTCCTTCTTAAAATCAAGGTACCTACTTACTACGCAAACAAAACATGAGTCATGAGCCAATTCGGGAAACCACACCCATTAGCTGGGCTTCTTTTGTGTGAAAAATCATCGCTTGTTTATACGTTTTGAGTTAACATTTACTACAATTTTACAAGCTACTCAGCAAAAATAATTTTATTCTATTCATTAATAGTTTTGTTCGCCAAACTTCATAATGGACAACCTGTGTGACGCAATGGTTACCACGCTGGACTGCCAATCAGAGGGTCACGGGTGCCGTCGAAGGGTCGATGCAGAAATTTCAATGATAAGTTTAAATTTCTGTTCTCGGTCTGTATGTTTGTGTTTCTGTCTTTGTGTGTGTCTATGGCACCCACGACACGGGGTATATCTACCTTACTGTGGGGGTATAAGTGTGAAATGTTATTATTTATTTAATGTCAGTGGGTAAAAAGCTATTATAAATATTGCATACTTATGAATTGTCATTAGCTCAAACCAAAATGTCCCTAATTTATCACAAATTAGACATTTGAATACTAAATGCTGGTTCCAATTGCCCAATATGGCAACATTTTTCAAAGCATGCAGCAAGTTTTAGGTCAACTCTGATAAATGGCAGGATATTTCACAACCGTATCGTATCGCAATGTAGTGTTTATAGGAATTAGAAGGTTGAACTGGAATAGGTATTGGAATTTTTAAATAGTAGAGTTCTGTAGCTTGTTAAGCACATACTAAGTTCAAAGTAGAAAATGCGGAAAATAATTATTTCCACAGCTAGGAAAAATATTAACATTGACATGAAAGTTTTATCAAAAGAACTTTACAGTACCAAACAATACAAAAAATAGGCGAAACGATGTAATTAATACGTAGTGTTTCAAGGGATCTCTGCAAAATGTTGCACCATTAATTTTGAGAAAAAGAAATTACTCTACGAACATCATTTTGTACTCTACACGATAATAAATATGATAAAACTTGATAAAAGTGAAAAAATGTACGTTCTTCTAATTATTTACTGTATATTTACCATATTTTTATATTTTCTACTGTTCAGTTTTACTAATAAAATAATCTTTTCAATGAGAAAATATACATCGAACTGGGAGTGCTTGTTGATGTTGACATTTTGTCATGAGTTTGTTTTAAATAATATAAAACTAGTGGCCGCCCGCGACTTCGTCCGCGTGGACTTTGGTATGAATCATAGCACGATTTTATATAACCTAAAGCCTTCCCCGATAAATGGACTATCCAACACAAAAATTTTTTTTCAATTCGAACTGGTAGTTCCTGAGATTAGCGCGTTCAAACAAACAAACAAACTCTTCAGCTTTATAATCAATATCAAAATATCAATAAAGTGGCCATATAATCGTATATTTTTGGTGTACTGAGCCAATATCCCTCACCATAATCTGTCTTGTTTGTTTGTGCAACCTACTTTCAAACGCTCCTTTTGTTTCCGTGCTGTCACTATCATTGCCACTGACAGCCCGAACGCTTTGTTCAGAAATTGCGACACATACCATCTTCTCAAATGTTTTTAAAATATGCAGCCGAATTTCACTGTACCACTTACAGCAAGGATGTTTTTTATTTCGTTCATAAATCTTGGCCAAGGCGTGTAATGCAAGGCCGTATAGCGAAATGGACATTATTGCAAACGCATGGAAATTCACGTTCTAAGGTAAATACCTATACATAACGGTAATTAAATTTTTCAACGGAAATCACAGTTGCACTTTTCGTTCCAAATTTGAATATCTTTGCGCAAATGTTTTTTTATCTGTGCCGTGGTTTCTGGGTTACTTTTGAGCGCATTACACGGTGCTTTGCAGTTCTCAGTACCTGCTTAATTGTTAAAACTATACCGTAACAAAAGGAAATAATTTTCCGGTCGCTTCGTGCAAAAAAGCAGGGCGACCTACATTCTCGTGAGTAGTAATTTAGAACCAAATACAAAACGAGTTCGTATGAACGCCATAAGCTTATTTCTCTCCACTTCACCAATTATATTTTTCATGTGGCCCTTTAAGTCGACAAGGTTTAACGACTGCGAGGACTATGTCATTAATACCGGGGACCGGCCACTTAACCCATTAACATTTAAACTTTTTGCGATTAACGAAAGATGAATATGTTTGGCTCAAATCAAATCACCCATATAGGAGAGTTTTCGCGGGATGTCTGAAGGGACAAGTTGTGCTCTTGTTTTATTTTAATTTTTCTAGTGTATTTTTGAGTTATATCGGATAAAGTTGATGGCATTTTGCTCAATATAGGTTAATGACTGTGCACGAGTGTTGTGAACATGTTTTTTCGGCTTGCCTCCAAAACTCCATCGGACATGTTCTGGTAAAGTAGCCATCACTTTTTTTGAACATTTGACTGACTAGACTGACTGATACCTGACGACTAACTGATTTTTTCTACGACTACTAAGTGATGCAAAAATTATTCTTGACGCTGGCAATATGCACAGAGTTTGCGACGCCATTATTAAAAGTGAAAAGAAAATATTGAATGGCTGAAAGGATTTTTATCCAATGCCGCAAAATGAATTAAAAAAAATCACCCATTTTTTTTTCAATTATGGCATCGCAAACTCTATGCATACTGCCAGCGTCAAGTATTATTTTTGCATCAATTTTTGCCAGTTTCAATGAAACTGGACGAAGTAATAACAAAGTCAGGAAGTAAGTCGTCAGTAATCAGTCAGTCTAGTCAGTCCAACATTCAAGTAAAGCGATGGCTACCATACTAGAACGTGTCCGATGGAATTTTGGAGGCAAGCAGAAAAAACATATTTTAGCACTGTTATTCTATTTCACACTCGTGCACTGTAATTAACCTATATCAAACAAAATGCCATCAACTTTATCCGATATAACTCAAAAATACACAAAGAAAATGAAAATAAAACAAGAGCACAATATGTCTTTTTCGACTTCCCGCCAAAACTCAAAAATCACCCATTTAGATTCCAATCTTTCTGTCATTACTGAGCTTCGAAGATCGCTGCCGGGCAATGTACGCGTACGCCTACTTACAATGGGATCCTCACAACGAATAAGCAATAAATATTAGCATCCATAATGTATGTATGAGTTTGTATTGTGAGATATACATATGATTAAATATAGTTTCCACTCAGTCACAGTCGTACTTTGCACACAATGTGTGAACGAAGTGAAGGCTCATATTAATATCTACTCGAACTTTAGGTTTAGTTCAGAAGTCCGCAATAATGATTTTCGATAAATATAATTTGAAATAGGCCATAGTTGATTTGGTTATTAAAATTTTGGATTGGTACATTGGGAGTTAAGGTGATTGTCCCAGAAAATTCGTTAAGAAATATCTACTTACAACGTCTTTTGCAGCACCACCGCTCTTCCTCTATCTACAAATATTCGGATATACAGCAAGTACTTGATAAAGATACTCCCTTTTATTTAGATAACCCTCCAAACCTTCCGGTGTTTATATAATATATTATACGATGCCTTTTGAGGCAACCGTCTTTTGTAACAATGCTCTTCGAACATGCCAGTCCGTTTAAAACCGCAAGACTTATTTTATAAACCAACGATACATATCACCACTGTGTTCTGTGCGGTTTTTGAGTACTGTGGTTGCGCAAACCTATTTAGAATACAATTAGGTAATAAGCAGCTTTGAAGACTAATGTTTCTTGTGAATAATGAAGAAACGGGTGATTTTGGACTGAAGTACCTAAATTCAGGTGAAATTGACGTGCCTTTGTTTACGGATTCAAGCTTTAGATTTTACGTTAGCTGACATTGGAGTAGCGTGAAAGAGTAAGCTTCAGGTCTCAACTCAAGGTCCGCCCCTGTGTGTTAGCAGCCTTAAATCGCAATAAAAAGTACGTCGCCCTTGACTTACGTTCATGTCATGCCCACGCGTGCGCAGGCGCAGCTTTCTTCATAGAAGGATTAAATTATTGCGCAGGATATAATTGATTCTGCCACTCATTAATATTGAGTAAGCACTGAGAGGCGTCATTTTTTATCTGTAGTTTTAAGTGGGTGGTTAAGTAACCGTTTATTTTTATTTGGTTTATAATTAGCAGGGTTCAAAAAAGGAAGAAACTGTTGTGGGGTAAAAGAATCGCTTTCGTTTAAGTTTCGGTGAAAAGTGGGTGACAAATTTAATATACAACCGATTTGCGCAATAAAATAATACTTATATATGTTTTTTGTTTAACCTAAATAGAGTAAATAGAAGAGGATGTTACATGGCGATCGCTCCAGCCCATGGACATCTACACATAAAGACAAGCAAACTTGTTCATGCATGTTGCGCTGCTGCTCCTGAGGCTGTATCGTCGCACCTTCCCTCGTCTCATTTTTGTACCACAAACATCCTTTATTTCAATAGATTCATGAGTATACGACTAAGAAAAACTTTTGCATTAGACTTACCTTTTAAAATGACCAACTAAAGACGCGCATGGCCCGGTGGTTAGCGTAGAACGCAAGCGATCTATGCCAAACTAAGGCCTAAGAGGCCTTATGGGCGGTTTGAAAACGAAGAGAAAGAGAAACGGGTTGGCCACTAACCCGCATCTCTAGCAACCCGCATGGATGCAGCGTGGTGGAGTTAGCTCCAGGCCTCAATGGCGAGAGACACGTGCCCAGCAGTGGGACGTAAAAAGGGTTGCAGCCAACTAAAGACAATTGATTGACGGCTTACGGTATATTTACTACCTGATACTATTAACACACATGCATTTTCTTGTCGCTATCACGTCATGTGGCGACGACTAGCTCAATGAAATGTGTGTACTTCACAAGCCTCCAGTAGTGGACCTACACGTAAGCTATATTTTAAACCAAGACCTAACAAAGCGTACAAACCAGTACTGAACCGGCTACCACTTGGTTCACCTTCACTTTTAAAGCACGCCGTGTGTTGGTATAAAACTAGGGCTGCCACGCTACGCTGCGCAGTTAACTGTGTCAAATGGTAATTCGTACGATAAAAAATAAATCTGTTTTTCTTGTACCTACCGTGATTGAAATTCTTATTGAAGATTGTTATTTTAATTTTAATATTTGGATTTTTTGAATCGTAAACGTGCTAGAAAATATATATTTCTAGTTTTTTCTTTATTAGGCCACGTTATTTGGATTTTAACTTTGTAACACCGTACACAATGATAACTAAATAAAACTATTATCATTTACCCTCGTTGATGTAGCAACGTTATTGTAACAGTCAATTATAAACAACTATTTTTTGTCGACTTAGCTCTCATCATTAGATCATTATTAGATAAGAGCTTAGTATTAAGAGCTTATTATTAGATTAGTTAATATATTAACATTATTTTTTATTTTATTTTCCCATCATTACTTATCATTTTATTGTAATAAATCAATTAGAACATTTCTTTCGTCGACTGAGTCCATATAAAATTGTCTTATTTTACAACTCGTGGTATAAAACCATGCGCTTATGTTTTAAAGCGAAGTTGTTAGTGACAGACAACCCTATTTCTGAAGCAACAATGTAACAATTCGTCACGACTTTTCTTTGTGTGTCGTTTGAATACTGCAAATGAAACTTGACAAGTTAACTGTATGGAAAAGGTTCTTGTAGCTTCCAAAGCTATTGTTGACGTTTGTGTACCACGTATTAGTAACAATCCTATATGGATAGGACGTAACTAATAGGCAAGAAGGTTTCTGAGGAAATGTTACTGATTTGTAGGGATAAGTGAGCAAATAAATGAAAGAGAAAGAGAATGAGTTGGATATACCTACAAGATACAGCCCCCCTTAGACAACATGCATTCTACTAAAGTAAACGCTTAAGGAATGAAAATGTATGGGATTAACACTTAGCTAACCATCGATATCACATGACATTTCGTTACAAAACATCAGTTCTTGTCTTAACTAGGCGCAGTTGAACAATGTGGTAGAATTCAGGCGCGGTCACAGCCTTCAATTTGGGGGGAGGGAGATCACCACGAAATTTAGGGGGGGGAATAAGGAATTTGGGGGGCAGAGGTGTCCCCTGTGACCCCCTCCCTGACACCGCGCCTGGTAGACTTACATATGTAATTCTAAATTGAGACCAGTGTCCAGTAGTGTGCTGTTACGATAAGTTAACCTATACAATCTTTATATTGTTGATCAAACATCTTAACCACTATTAGTGATAGAATCGCCTTGTGATCGTGCCATTGTACGTAACAGAGAGTATTTCAAAACACAAGCGCGACCCCGCCATTGTTGACAATACTTTCTCGTGTTTTCTTTTTCTGTTTACCTTTGCTGTTAAGTGGAATGTAAAACATGCTGATGCAGAGATGTGCGAACTGGATGTTTGCGTGGATTTTTTTGATGCTTGCTGGAATTGCTGCAATGAAGCAATTGCTGTTGCAGACCATACAATTGTCGATGATTTTTTTATACGAGACAAAGATAGTTAAAATGAGATGGTTAAAATAAATTAACCACTAGAGATGAGAGCAGCGATGGCCGAGTGGTAAGAAACCGCGGTCTCCGATGCGACCGATACCGGGTTCAAATCCTCGGCGCGCACCTCTGAAAAATAAATTTAAAATGCGCGCATTTATCACTGCTCCACGGTGATGGAAAATACCGTGATATTTAATTGATTACGAAGATCTCCATCGCCGTGCATGCCTGAAAAAAATCATAATTTCTCGAAAGCATGACGTCCACCAATCTGCACTTCGCCAGCATGGTGAACTAAGGCCTAAACCCTCTCACTTGTGAATGGAGACCTGTGCCCAGCAGTGGGACATAAAAAAAGGTTGAAAAAAAAAACCACCAGAGAAATGTGGAATTTGGACATGGCAAATGTGTGAATAGACAAACCCAGTTTATGATTGGTATGATGGTGGAATTTTAGCAGAGATTTTGCAAAATTCGACCATACATTCTATGGTTCCATTGCTGCACTTGTGGAAAGGTACGCCGACCAAGCAGACATGAGGCGAGCGATGTCTGCCTCCGACAGAGTTGCGCGATTGTACACAACCTCAGACGAGACTCAAGACTTCCATGCATTCCATTTTAATATGTTTATAAAGTCCCGGCTTACCTCGCGGATTACTTCTGGTGCTCCCGACATGTTTCGGACCGTACCGAGGTCCTTTATCATGAGTCATCGCGTGCGGTCGCTAGATGGCTGGCTGGCTGCAACCCTTTTTGCGTCCCACTGCTGGGCACGGGTCTCTCCCCATTATTGGGAAGGCCTGGAGCTTACTCCACCACGCTGCTCCAATGCGGGTTGGTGGAGATGCGGGTTAGTGGCCAACCCGCTGTCGGATGTTTTCAAACCGCCCATAAGGCCTCCGACAAGGTTTAACGACTGTCATCCATCGATAACAACCGGGACCGACGGCTTAACGTGCCCTCCGAAGCACGGAAACGCGCATGAAATTTTTGCCACTAGCGGTCGCTAGATGGCCTCGGCCAAATTTTAATATTTAATATGAAAACTCTAAGGTCCTCTACCTCTAAGGTTATCTATTTCTAAAAAAATGTAGTTTAAAAAACTAAAAAACACGCTTTTGTGAAAATACGAACTAAAAAGTAAAAAAATAAGAAGAAAATGTATTTTACTGTAAAAAAAGCGTGGGGTGCGTGGTGTCAATAGTGGTGTCAATAGTAACTTAAAAACCACCCCACGCTTTTTTTTACAGTAAGTTACTATTGACACCACTATTGACACCACGCACCCCACGCTTTTTTTTACAGTAAAATACATTTTCTTCTTATTTTTTTACTTTTTAGTTCGTATTTTCACAAAAGCGTGTTTTTTAGTTTTTTAAACTACATTTTTTATTTTTTTATTTTTTTAGTTGGATTTTTATTCTCATATTATTGCATTGTCATCGGTCCTTGACCCCTATGCAAATTATTAAGTTAACCAGACGCTTAGACGTGTTAAAAATATAAAACTTTATATTTGTTTCATTAAGTACCTTAGGCCACGAACTTATCAGCCGGCCCTCGTATATTTTATTTTATCCTGATGATCCTAGTTAGGACTTTAATATAAAGTTATGAGATTATTGTATTGTCATCGGCCCTTGACCCTTGCAAATTTTCAAGTTAATCAGACTCCTAGAAGTAAGTGAAAATGAAGTTAAAAGATTCCTTTACATACATACATACATACATAGGTCAAGTTAATAAAAGCGTGTTAAAAAATAGTACTTTTTGGCATTTGGAATTGGTAAGGAAAAATTATGGTAAAAATCTTTTAAGTTTCTTCTATGTTCCCCGTATGGATACGATCTTTTGCCGAACTGGCACTGAACAGTAATAATTTTGTGTACGAGTAGCCTAATACAAAACAATTAACGTTGGGTCATATTAAGAGGTTTACTTTTGCTTATTATTTAGTTTAAAAATGCAGTTGACTTAGAAATCTATGCCAAAGCCAAAGGACATAAAATGTATGATTAAAAAATAGCGTCTTCGGTGTCACTCCTCATAATCGACTTAGTGAAGACAATTCCAGAGCCCCTTTGACAAGTTCCCAGAACGCGTGCCTGCAAACCAAACAGACAATGAAACAGACGTGGTCGTGCGCAGGCGCAGCTACGAATAATAATATAGTTTTAAATGCATTATTCATGCGTACCTGCCGGATCCAGATTCAAATTAGTGTGTATTGTATTATTTTTGTGTCTTTGACTCTTCTCTTCACAGATCTGTTGTGATTACGGCAGTATTGTCTTAGATACCTTCATTTTCGTCCATTATTAGTTATCATTGGTGATTATGGTAACTATGAACAGTTTTAAGGAAACCATATTATCCAAATATGCAGCTGGTAAACATATTATGTGCCTAGTCCAAATAAGGTGCTCCCAGGTTTTTGTGGATTTTTCTTATGCCGCTTTATCGTTTAAAAAATCAGTGACCGACTTTTTTTAAACTCGTTGCCCGCTTTTATTTTGAGGAATTCCGGTAGGTTGTTGTATATTTTTGGTCCCATGCAAAAGACACTGTTATAATATTGTCTTGTTTTAGAAAAGAAAAGGTAAAGAAAAGAAAAATGGTTTATAAGATGTATGTATGATTCTCTGTTTTTAAATGTCATTATATTTGTTTTATCGAGATTAATTTTAAGATTATTACTATCTACCCAGTATATGAGTACTTTAAGAGCGTTATTTATATTACTTTCGAAAGAACCTATGTTTTCTTTTGTAAATGTTACTGTACTATCCATCAGCAAACAGTATGAGAATTATTGTTTGTATTTTTCGTTGGTAGTTGTGACAAACAAAGTTAGGTTTCTTTTTGTTGGAAAAGTAGTGCCAAGATAAATAACACACTCTCCTACAGTCATAGTCATATGCCTTACCAGAATTATCTATGACGGGAGTACCATGTGTACACATAATTAAGACATAAACAAGTACTCAGACCAGGAACAAAAATTAAAACTCAAAGAAAGAAAGAAAGAAAGAAAGAAAGAAAAAATATTTATTTCATATTAGGAATATAAAATATTCGCTTAATGAATGTACTTTTTCCTAGCCGACTGTAAAATACCTACCGCGGTCTTCGACGCGTCCGATCCACAGGAGTAGATATTCCGTTTATCTACCCTGTGACCGATCCCAGGTTCAAATCCTCGGCTCGCACCTCTGACAAAGAAATTTGTAATGTGCGAATTTATCGTTGCTCCACGGTGATGGAAAATATCGTGATAGGTATTTCATTGATTACGATGTTCTCCATCGCCGTGCATGCCTGAGAGAAATTCATAATTTCTCGAAAGCATGACGTCCACCAATCCGCACTTGGCCAGCGTGGTGAACTATGGCCTAATCCCTCTCAATTGTGTGAGAAGGAGACCTGTGCCCAGCAGTGGGACATAAAAAAGGTTAAAAAAAATCGCCTTTAGGTGCCCGTTTGGGCTAGATGTTAAGCTTAGAGAAAAAAGGCGGCGGAAAAAAACTCTCAGTAGCACTCTTTTGAAAAAGTACAAATACCTATAATATATTATTATCATTCCAATTGCTGCCTTCCCGGGAATGGAAGTTCATGGAAGTGATAAAATATAGAAATTATGTGTGGGGCAATAAACAAACAGTTGGTTTTGTCGACAGAGCTTAGACAGCATCAACAGCTGATTAGTGAAAGTGGCGGCAGAACAGAAAATTACGGTGTCTGTATACCCGCGGGCGATGGTGACCTGCATGTGTTAGATTAGAATAGAATTATCCAATGGCTTCCGTATTGTACAGATAGTTGTACCTGTATACAGGCCATTTGTATACTCCCGCGCAGTACTTAATAAATAAATTATATCTTTTAAAAACTAAGAAAACGCTTTTATCTGTGCCAGTGAAAAAACAAAGAAAATTTTACATTATTCTCTATACACTAATAACCCTCTGCGACTGAGGTGAAATTATTGTATACATTCGACTGAGGTGGTGTATGTCAGACGTCATTTTAAAATGTAAATATCTTATAAGTTTAAATAGATATCATTTTATAAATACGTTAATTACTTTATATATTTTATATAGAAGCAATAAAATAAAATAAATTGTTTTATTAAAATTAAATTCTAATAGTTATAGAGAGTCTTTATTGAGATCAAAATTTTTGTCTTAAAGTAAGTAGGTATCATAATATATTTTTCTTCTTAATTAACAAAATCAACTTTCAAAAACTTAACATTTCTTCTATTAGTCATTACCCTTATAAACTTTACTTTAAAAAATCAACGAGATCGTATGATACGTTTAGGCATAAATCAGTCTCAAAGTTACGGTACTTTTTTTACTCAAATTTGCAATCTTCGCAGATTTGGGCTGAACATTGCAGACAGATTGGCTTCTTATAGGCACAGCAGGCAAATCTTGTCTGACGTTTCAATTTGCTTGGACAAATGCTGCATAATTTTCTAGATGGAGGTCCAGGTGCAGTTGCAGGAATAGGCTTGGGAGGCAAGCCTTTACCCAAAACTCTTTTAATGGACAGTCGCAGTTCTCTTGGTAGTCGATCATTGTAGACTCGCTGCTGCTTTGGTTTCTTATTTGGTTAGCAAGCAATATTAGCGGCTATTTATCATCACTCTCACCCTATTCTTCTTCTCTCTCACAAGCTTCTTCTTCTGCACATTCTTCAGGTTCACTTTCAGTCTCAATTCTTGATTCTTCTGGTCCCTGGACATTTTCAACTTCAAAATCAGGATCTTCGACTGAATCATCGACGTCGCTAAACTCCACCTCTTCTTCTAACTGTTCAAGCCAGTCTTCTATTTGCTTATCATTATTTATGGGTGTTCCTATAAAACTCTCGTCGTCTCATAAACGTCTCATAAACAAGCTGCATCAATATGGGATCAGTGGGTCACTGCTCGAATGGTTTAGATCGTATTTAGCAAAGAGACTTCTGTATGTGGTGGTCAATGGCCACGTATCTCATGATTACATGGCAGTCTCAGGTGTGCCACAGGGGTCCCATTTAGCTCCAATTCTTTTTTCTACATTTATAAACGATATAGCATCAGTAGTTAGTAACTGTGAATTCTGTCTCTTTGCGGATGACTTAAAAATTTTCAAAACAGTCAACTCCACTTACGACATTGAACATATTCAGCGTGACTTAAATAGTATTAGCAAATGGTGCCAATTAAACGGAATGACACTGAATACGAGAAAATCTTTCCATATAAAATTCTCCAGGAAAAAATTAACACTACAGTCTTCCTATAAACTAAATGGAGATAAACTACAGCAAGTAGATAACATTCGTGACTTAGGAGTAACGTTTGACAGCAAGCTTACGTTTAAAAGTCATGTCGATATAATCGTTAGAAAAGCAGCAAAAACTTTCGGGTTCTTGAAAAGAAACATCAAGGGTTTTTTGTCACCAAAAACCAAAATTATTCTTTATAATTCACTGGTTCGCAGCCAGCTCGAATTCGCGTCAGTGGTTTGGAATCCTCATTATGTCACTTATTCGCAGCGTATAGAATCCATACAGCGCTCATTTACAAGATATTTGGCATTTCATTCATCAGGCATCTCACATCACGATACATATGATATGCGTCTAAGACATTTTAAAATTATGTCACTTAGTAACCGTCGTCTGCTTTTAAGTATTTTATTTTTGAAAAAACTTATATCTGGTACTGTAGATTGCAGCCATTTACTGCAAAACGTAAATTTGTATGTCCCTTACCATTACCCCCGACAACCCATCATTAAGATTTTCAACATCCCTGCAAGCAGAACTAGACTTTATAAAAATTCTCCCTTGTCTAGAATATGCAATGACTATAACCGAGCACGTGCTTTAATTAAAGACATCGATATTTTCCATGACTCAAGTATTACACTGAAGAAAAAAATAAATTCGTACTCCCATGTTTTCTAACTTAGTTGTTGCAATTTTTGTGTAAATATAATAATATGTATTTAAAAACGTAGAAATTAATAATTGTAATTCACTTGGTTTTAAGATTAGCAATAACATGTCACTTAGAGAATGTTGTACATACCTGTAATTGGCATATATATAGGATATAATACCTTGTCCATGTAGTATTGTAAATGATGTGTATATTATGCTGTTGGTATGTCTTAATAAATAAATAAATAAATAAATAAAACTCCGTTTAGTAGATCTAGCCTGCCTTCCACTTGAATTCGCCATCTGTTACATACATAAACATAACTACTCGGTTACGTCTAAGAAACTTTAGGTAAATTTGCAACTGTTACTGAGCTAACGACTGATATACACTATGAAAATATGAATGTTTTTGGTAGGTGACGTCTGACAGAATCAACGCTTATTGCTGTACTTACGTCTATCGGACACCAGGTGCTCGTCCCGCCACACATGTACACTGCGTCGGCGCTTGCGATTGACTGTTCACTTGCTCTCACCGTTTTAGGAAGGTACTGAGCGGGACAAAACTATATCACGCCATATCGCGAAATGGCAACGTTGTATTTGGTTTGCGGTGTCTGGGAGACTACCACCTCAGTCGCAGAGGGTTAAGAGTGGGTTAAAGTTTATTTTAAAAGTATATTTTTTTATGTTCACGGTTTTATTCCCCATCACGATTCCACCTTTGGGCTCCACCAGTCCACCAAACATTTTTATTTTGTACATGTTTTTATTTATTTGAAATATAAAGAGTATAATATTTTTCATTGCGAGTCCTGTACTAGAAGGATAAATTCTATTTATTTATTAAATAGTTATCTCTGGGCTGCAGTAACCACACAAACATAAAATCATGATTTTTTCTAAGACATATTATGTCCAACAACCCACCTGGCCAGCATGGTGAAGTAAGTAATAAGTAATATAATCTAAAACCTGAAGTAAGTAATAAGTCCAGTGGTTCTACCACTACGTTAAAAAGGATTTAAAAATAATGTAGTTTAAAAAACTAAAAAACACGCTTTTGAGAAAATACGAACTAAAAACTAAAAAAATAAGAAGAAAATGTATATTACTGTAAATAAAGCGTGGGGTGCATGGTGTCAATAGTATCTTAAAAACCACCCCACGCTTTATTTACAGTAATATACATTTTCTTCTTATTTTTTTAGTTTTTAGTTCGTATTTTCTCAAAAGCGTGTTTTTTAGTTTTTTAAACTACATTATTTATTTTTAATTTTTTAGTTGGATTTTTATTCTCATATTATTGCATTGTCATCGGCCCTTGACCCCTATGCAAATTTTCAAGTTATCCAGAAAATTATATAAATTAACAAAAATCATATTTTGCAAATTGAAAAATGGAATAATTTTATCAAATTAGTGTATTGTCATCGGTCCTCAATAAATCTACAAAGTTTGAACGAAATCTGGCCGTTTAAAGTGGGTCAAAATCGCGCCCAAAGAAGTCGGTTACAAACATACAGGTGAAGCTAATAAAAAGCGTGTAAAAAACGGGTTGCACTCCGGTAGTGCCGGCAGAAGTGAAAACTTGAACATTAACGTTGTGCATTTTTGATATTTTAGAATGGTTAGGGAATAATTTCGCACGAATTGCTTTTATTATCAGTATTATTTTTCATCTAGTATTTTCAGTAGATTTTCATCTAGCATTTTTATAAAGTACTCACTCATTTTCTTTCACTATTTCTTCGTCACTTTTTTCATTAATAGATGCACTTTGTTCAATGTCCATATTTTAAATACTTGTTATAAACTAATTTTACAAGTATAGACAGTCGAGCCGTCATCAGCTGTCACCCCTCCGTCTTACGAATTTTCGATCAGGCTACGTTGTTGACGCGAGTTTAACATTTTTACTTTTTACCCATCCCAAAAAAAGTGCACAACGCCGCTCACGGAGTTGCAAATAACGCGCACACCACGCCGCTAAAGAAGTTTTCACTTCAAAAAGGTTTGTTAAAATTGTATACATCAGACACTCGCCCCAATAAATTCAACGAGAGTGTGAAGCGCACGGAAACTGGCGTGCTTAAGCTCGTTGACCTCAACCACACATACCGTACCATGTGAGGGATTCTGCTAACAGGCGTAATTTACACTTTCCTATAAGGACCTATAAGGACCGCTGTTTATTCCGTGGTATGAACCGTGAATGTTGTATGTTTCCACTTCCATCCTATTAGCATTCTATATAATTAGTTTTTTCGTAGTTCTTAATAGCAGAAAGACTTGTACGGTTCGACCAGAAAAGAAATACATATCGTCACATCCTCTAGGTACGTGTACGATTCGTGTGGCACAATGGTTACCATGCCGGATTGCCATTCGAGGGTGGCAGAATAACGAACTCTAGTTCTAGCACACATCTATACAATCTATATCTACTTATACAAATAAATAAAATTGTAGTGTCTGTTTGTAATATAAAAATAACTGCTATTTACTGTATTCATATAATTTTATATACGGTACATATACCATAATAACATTTTTTTAAATTTTTGTATATCTGTTTGTGTATCTGTCTGTCTGTTTGTTCCGGCTAATCTCTGAAACGGCTGTACCGATTTGGACGGGACTTTCACTGCCAGGTCGCTGATGTAATAAGGAGTCACTTGGCTGCAACTCTTTTAGCATCCCAAGGCTGGGCACGGGTCTCTCCCAATTTTTGGGGAGGCCTGGAGCTTACTCCACCACGCTGCTCCAATGCGGATTGGTGGAGATAAGGAGTTACTTAGGCTACTCTACTTTAAGTCCACGCAGACGAAGTCGCGGGCGGCCGCTAGTGAATTCTATGTTCGGTACCATAGATTGGTAATCGCTATAAAACATGACGTTTTACTTTGGACTTTTGGACGTGACTTCAAGTCGCAATACATAAGTAACATACATTTTTAAGTACTTGGACGCGTTTTTCCCCAGTGAAAATAGTGTATTGCTGTACTCTAGCCGCTACCGAATCAACTGACGGAAGCATCGCTATCGCTAAACAGGGTCGCTAACGGACGCTGATACGGTCAGCATCAGCACAATGCGTCAGATGAATTATGTATGACTGACCTACGCTATAGCGCCGTGGAAATAGCCAACTGGGACGTATTCTGCACGTCCTGATAACTTCACCGCTATCACTGGCTATTTCTAGATTTCCAGACGTTTCTGACAATTAGGGCCGATATAAAGTAGGAGTGACAAATGACGAAGACTAGTGTGACCTATCTGACTAATTTTGGCAGACAAGCATGCTAAATACGTGATCAAGCAAACCTGAGTATCTAAGCAATCGCGTTGCTACTCCGAAGGTTGATGGTCAACTTGAGTAACTTCAATTTATCGGGGCGAGAAAAGCGAGCCCCAAGCCTAACAATATCCCACAACCTGAGCATTTTTGTGATACACTTTACTGAAAAATTGTCACGCATATAGTTTTAACATGGTAATTTAAATTCATATCTCCATGTGTTATTCTATAAAATATGATTTTATTACAATTTTATAAAATGAAGATTAACAATAGGGTCTTGGACACTATGCACAAAAAAATTCAAAATCCTTACCTTAAAAAGGTTGCACTAAATCACGCTTGGAAAGCAATATAATTGTTAATTCTTTTTTATACACGATTTTTATAACCGCTTAAATCAATAATAATGAAGTCAATTGACTATATATGATAAGATTGATAAGTGACGTCACTAATCATTTTCTCATACAAAATGTATGGGGATGTCACGTTTTGACAGCTTATTAAAATTATCTCAATTGACTTGGTATTCAAAGACCGGATTTGGTAAAAAACTACACGAGCCCTTATTATACGAGTAAAGCTCTTGTTTTTTACTAGTTGCTACGCTACTTAGTCGTACCAACTCGGAAACCTTTCTGGGCTCATGAACAACACTAAGATGAAGATCAAAACATGATCAAATGCATAGCTTACGATTCTATAAAGGACATACAGACAAACATTTGTTTATATACGAGTATACTTATGTATTATTGTATACTTTTGTGGAGCGTGCATGGCCCGATTTTATATACGGTACATATACCATAATAACATTTTTTACAATTTTTGCGGCCCGTGGACTTTTGTGGAGCGCGCATGGCCCGGCGGTTAGCGTAGAACGCAAACGATCTATGCAACTAAGCCAAACGGGCGCGGTCAGTTGTGAGATGGGTGACCGCTAATGGCAAAAAAAATTCATGCGCGTTTCCGTGCTTCGGAGCGCACGTTAAGCCGTCGGTCCCGGTTGTTGTCGATAGATAACAGTCGTTAAACCTTGTCGGAGGCCTTATCTGAGGCTTATTATCAGAGTTTTCAAAATATCCGACAGCGGTTTGACGACTAACCCGCATCTCCACCAACCCGCATTAGACTAGCGTGGTGGAGTAAGCTCCAGGCCTCATCAATAATGGGGAGAGACCCGTGCCCAGCAGTGGGACGCAAAAAGGGTTGCAGCCAATACTTTTGTAAATTGTAAATTTCAGTATTTCAGTAGTCATAAAAACTTCTTCAAACTATTGTAGCTGCATTTGAGATATAATCTCTATGGTTGTTTGGGAAGTGATATAGGTTAACACATTGCTTTGTATTGATTTAAATTCTGAACAATAGATACGGCGTCTTAAAAGGAAATTGATCGGGTTAATGACTTCAATACCAAAGATATCCTAGTAACGAGTTACGTCTCTACTGATATTGCAGATATTCTTGGAACCAGCCAAGTAAGTTGTCAGTCAATAGAATTGACGATGTTCTCTTATCTATACTTCGTGGAATAGCCGCTCAATTTTGATATTATTCTGGTAACCTTAATTATCTTATATGTAATGCAGTATTTTGATTCAGTTCTTGAGTAAGCTAACAGTAAGACCCAAATACTGGGAGAGAGCCGTGCCCAGCAATGGAATGCAAAAAGGGTTAGAGTCGCGTTGATTCTTAAAATTTTATAAAAGGACCTGAAATCTAAATTTTCTTATCGAAACATTCGAAACCTATGACCACCCCTACCCTCACTCTCTTCGTTTGAGCATCTCTAGCTTTCCCATGGGTGATATCTTTCTTTTGGAGCTTTGGAGCTTTCCACTAAAACTAGGCTGTGAAGGATATTAGCTAACAGAAAACAGTCTATATTCATTTTATTAGGTGCTCGTATATGAACATATTCATAAATATTAACAACGGTTTTCTGACGGTTCCATTATGGATATGGTTTGTATTTATTTGTGTTTTATTGGAAAATCTTATTCAAATGTTTTTAATTAATATTAATTAAAAACTTTAATTTTATTAACGAATGGCATAACGTAAAAATAATTAAATAATTGCACGTTTAATTTTTGCTTTTACGAATCAGGGACATGATCAGAACCTAATCCATTAAATGGCGGACACAATATAATAACGAGAAATGATTATCCAGTAATAAATTTCAAGGCACAATATTATATTAATGCATTATATACATCCTGTTGAGTGTAGATTGTAAAAGTATGTTATTACATTATTAATAAAACGTATAAGAACTTGACACAAATCAATTACAAAATGCATAAACGTGCTTCATTAGGTACTTTAATTTAAGTCTCTATTAGACTCACACGTCACTTTACGCATCTTGTTCGTCGTCTCTTCACCCAGGTGGACAACCTAGGTGGAGAACGGTCCCGGATCCGCTCGTTCGAACTGTTAAAGTTCCACCACCTATTCCTAATAGTAAATAAAAAAAACTTGGTTTTTATTTTCAATTTTTCTTGTTCCCAGGGCCGGCGCCATGTTGCAGCAGATCTTGCGCGACATGTGGGTGGACCCGGAGATCCTCGCCGAGCTCGACGAGACCCAGAAGCAGACCCTATTCTGCAAAATGCGTGAAGAGCAGGTACGTAATTTACTTTCCGTTACAATCTACCTATATGTTAGGTTCACAGAATTTTAGAAACAGCATAGGTGTTCTTCGACGAGATACTAGCTCGGGATTAAAATAAGAGATAGAGCCACATAATTGCATCACCTAGCTTCCATCCAAAATTCACACTAAGGACGGTGCATAGTGTATGTGTGTTTTATAAACCTAAAATTGATCAAAATTCTAGATGGTTAGAGAAATTATTTATTTTACTAAATTGAGGACTAGAGGAATATGTTTAAAGTTTACTGTAGTGTGCTTGCATGCTCTGAAATAATAAACGTTTCTTTTACCATGCTTTGTATGGACCGATTCCAAATATCCTGGTATCTCTTCCACCACACCTACGGTAAACTCAAAAGTGCATAGATAGGTAACATAACATAAGGTGAATCGTAATTATCTAATCGTTTATTAAGCTCAACTGAAAAAGGCTGTAGATAAACGCAAAAAAATAACACAAAAGGTTCGTGGTAACTACCATACTACTACTACTACAAACTTTACTATACGTACTACTATAAACTTTATAGTGAATTGAGAAAATATGCAACCTTCCACGCATCTAATGCGTACAAGCAGTTCAACCACAACAGCAATAGAGCTTACAATATGAGCTACACCAGATCCGGTTCACAGCTTAGTACTGGCTCAAGGTTTCCTATCAAACAATCGTGGCGACCTTGCTCACCACTCACTCGTATCACCAATACTACTATCGGAACACGACCGATGATAATTAGTTTAATGGGATCTAATAGGACCGTTGGTGTAAATCCTTGGAACGGAGAATAAATATTAGGTATTCTCTGCACAAAAATCGTTTTGGTTTATAAAAATTGTATGTCCGCAACTAAATTGCTTCAACACGCACGGCAACGTGTTAAAAAAGGAGTTTTAGATAAAGCAAGTCATGTTGCGGATTTCATAACAGCGGTTAAGATCCTTATTATTTTACTAATGAATATAAAAAGAGCTCATTTTTCGAGCTTATGCATTTCCTGCTGAAAAGAATATTCAGCCATCTATGAAAATTCTGAAACACGGCGAATCCTAATTATTTTTATGAGTGGAGAAAATTGATTTAGCGAATAAATGTAATGTCAAATGATTTAGTGGTCATCAATTGACGTTGGTTGCAAGCAGCGCAGTGGTTACCACGCCGGTGTGTTGCCTAGAAGAAGAGGGGCTCGAATATGGAATCCCAGCGGAGTACATATCTAAACGGTGATTTTAGAGATCTTATTCTAGTCGTGTCCGTGTTTTTATATGTGTACCCACAACACAGGGTATCCTAAGTGTGGGTCTCTGTTTATAAAACTTTATTCTTAAAAAAATCTGAAATTGTGGGTAGCTTATTCCATAGAATACGAATGAACAAACGTCAAAAATGGCAAGAATCCATTACCCAGAAACCTACTACGATTTATGGAAGTGCGAGGCTCAAGTATCACCTTTCATCGCAGTCATCTTGTACATTGTTAAACATCAGCACTTAAATAACAATCCATAGATCTCAAACGTCGCCATATCAGTTATAATGGAGAAACGGCTTTTCTAATAGTCCCTTTGTGTCGTACCGATGATTCACACGTTACTCATGCTTATCTGCACTAGTCAGTCAATAATGTAACGTTTAGTTGAGTAATCTTCATCATTGAAGTGTTGTAACGTATGAGGGAGTGGAGAGATTAGCTGCCGACACCACGCATAAAGATGTAAAGTTATTGAGTGCCCTAACTAACTTTTTAACTAAACATCTAATAAGGCCTAAGACTGAATAAGAACGTTACATACGTTAACTCAAAGTTTCATAAAAAGCAGTTTCTTTTTTTGCTGATGTACGTCATTTGGGTTTGTCATTAAGGATATTGATATTTTCTCAATGATCTAGGATCTCTTACTCGGCTTCTAAGGGTTGACGTCCCTTTATAAAAACTTAACTCTTACCCAACTCTGAAATCTTAGATTGCTGAATTTCGAAGAATGGATTTCAATGTTAAAAATTGAATTATAAATCCTTAATTTTCAATACCATCATATATTGTGCGAGGCAACAACCCCAGCCAGGGAGAATAGTAGAGAATGCTTATAGCATAAAGTTCGTCTATGTACAAAACTCCTGTATTTTGGTATATGAAGAATGTCTGCAACCCTTTTTTTCGTCCCATTGCTGGGCACGGGTCTCTCCCCCTTATTGGAGAGGCCTGGAGCTTACTCCACCACGCTGCTCCAATGCGGGTTAGTGGAGACATGAAGAATAAATAAAAAAAATCGATCTGCAATCACTAAAAGTACATTAATGTTAAAGTTTAACATTAATCATTTAGCTTTCAACGGTCAAAGTAACGTCCGAAGGTCATTTTTTGTTGACTCTACGTGCTCTATTGTTAGCTTTAGACCTTTTACAGTTCCTTGTCGGGTTCATTTAAGCGTGATATTTATGTATTTAAGTTATTTGCAGAAAAAAGGTGAAAATCGCAAGGTCAGATTTTTTTAAACGTTCTGCTGTTGAATTTAGTAGCTCAGTAAACAATAATAAGAACACTGTCAGTCACGGGCGTAGCCAGGTTTTAGTATCGGGGAGGGTTCAAGAAAATAAAACGGCAGTCAGGTTTTAGTATCGGGGGGGGGGGGGGGGGGTGAAACTGAAATAATCCTACTAATAACTAATCCTAAAAATAAACGGGCCGGCTGATAAGTTCGTGGCCTAAGGTACATAATGAAACAAATATAAAGGTTTATATTTTTAACACGTCTAAGCGTCCGATTAACTTGAAAATTTGCACAGCGGTCAAGGGCTGACGACAATGAAATAATATGAGAATAAAAATGTAACTATAAAATTACTTAAACTTAAAAATAAATAATGTACTTTAAAAAACTAAAAACACGCTTTTGTGAACATACGAACTAAAAAATTAAAAAATAAGAAGAAAATATATTTTACTGTAAAAAAAGCGTGGGGTGCATGGTATCAATAGTATCTTAAAAACCACCCCACGCTTTTTTTACAGTAAAATATATTTTCTTCTCATTTTTTTATTTTTTAGTTCGTATATTTACAAAAGCGTGTTTTTTAGTTTTTTAAGCTACATTATGCATTTTAATTTTAAAATTATATCTTAACCTTTCGGGGGGGGGGGGGTTTGAACCCCCAAAACCCTCCCCCTGGCTACGCCCGTGCTGTCAGTTGTTCTTATTATTGTTGTACTAAGAAAGTAAATTTGGGAATATTACTTAAGTAAAATTACTTAATATTATAAATTCGAAAGTAATTTTAAACTTTCTGTCTATCTGTCTGCTACGCTTTCCCGCTTAAACTACCGAACCAATTTTAATGAAATTTGAAACACAGATAGAGTGGACCTTGGGGAAGAATATAGGATGGTTTTTATCCTACGGGAACTAATAAAACAGGTCCACGCAGGCGAAGGAAGGTGTTTAAAGTTAACTTTCTTAAAATGTCTCGAATGAAATTTTTATTTTTAATGTGTTTAGGTGGTGACCAGAAAAGTCCTCTTAATACGTATGTTTAGGTAATGAAGGTTTAAGAAACTTAGGAGAATGATAGATATATTTTTTATTCCAGGTACGAAGATGGCAGCTCTGGGATCAAAAAGTGAGCAAGGAAGAAGACGAGCGTCCCAAGTTCCAGTCAAGCAAGAAACAGGTGCAGTTTCTAAAGGGAGAGGACGGAGAGCCATGGGTAAGGATATTTCACATTTTCGCAAAGAGAGAACTCCTACCAGGTGAGTAGGTCATGCTCCGGACTTGCTCCAGCTGACTCGTTTCGAATATATGGTCGAATATTCAGGAAATTTCGCTAGCGTGATTCAGAATACCAGTGACGCCATCTCTTGACGAGTTGCGCAAGGTCGCCAAAATATTTGGATGGACTGCATTTAGCGCTTTGCCGTAAGGCACTTGCCTTTTCCATAGTTTGTGACAGCTGGGGCTTACTCCGCCGCTGCTGCAATCGGACATGTTGGAGATGGCGAATTAGTGGCGACCCAATGACAAATGTTTTCAAAGTGGTATTCCTATAGGAAATCTAACAAGAAATATCCATAATAATTGGGATCGTCAAAGTACGAAAACGAGCATGTTATTTTGGGAAGCTTAATTTTATTCCGGTCGCGTCCTGTTCGCCAAAAAGTTTTTAAGCAAATATTTTGGACTGAGCAGAACTAGACGTATTTCTTGGTATAGATGTAATTTTATCTTTATTATTGTGTTGCTGAGTATTCAACAAGTGCGTCTCTTCAACATTAGGGTAATTGCTGTCAGCTTTATGCATAAAGTAAATCAACTCTTAAAACGTTTTTATTTAATAGAGTAGCAGACGAGCATGCAGGCCACATGGTGTTTAGTGGTCGCTGCAGCCCATGGACATCTACATACAACCTCAAGCAAGCATAGGTAAGTCTTGACTGAAGTCATATGCAGTTGCGCTGCTACTCCGGAGGCTAGTGGTCGCCTCTTGTAAGTGTGGCTGGCAACTGCACCTTTCCATCGAAACACAATAGAATTGCTCACGGCAGAAGTGGGTGCAGGTGGTACTTCCCCGGGCGAACCATAATAGTTCTACCACCTACAGACAACTTTGTCAACTCTATACGTTTATAAAAATTTGGTCGTTATAAAATAATCTTGAATACCGATTGTTCATAAACAGGAGTAACTAGCTTCGTATTACAGATACAGACATCGTCGTTTTTCACTAGGCAACAAAACAAATAGTCCAAATCATTTTCAACAATCTTTTTTGATGTGTAAACTCGATAACGAATTTGCATGACTTTTACTATGATAAGATAAAAGATTTTTCGTGATTCTGTTTTAGATATTCATATCACATCATAGGGAAATTTGAACAAATGACTGTAAGAACAAATCTTCATCGAAATACTTCAATTTTATTTAATAGTTATTAGAAGCGTGTATTTGCTGAGCAGCAAGTTAGTTCATTGCCCGGTCCAGGTTTCCCTAATAATAGGAAGAGACCCGCACCCAGCAGTGGGACGCAAAAAGGGTTGCAACCACTTATTTAGTTGTTATATTTATGAACTCTACAAATTTATTGAAAAGGAAATATACGAAAAAACAAAAAATATATAATAAATATAAAAATAGCACGAGATCACATAGAACTTCCATTTGTTCATTATATAACATATAAATAGAATAATTTATTATTATTGTACCTGATATCTCAGTATTAGACTTTAAATTTTATGTACAATGTTGCTTAATGTAACTTGTAAATGTCAAGACTAAGTACCTGCCTACTTAATACTTTGAGAATGCGCTATTGACGAATAGGTCAGAGTCAGACAAAAACGACGGTCTAGGCAGGTATAATATTATTATAAATATCAGATGACAGTGTTATATGTATATTCCTTCAACCGCGTGATAGTTAAGGTACAATAATTTAGCCGATATGACATTCTCGTCTATATAAAATGTTATAATGAAGTAACATATAATTTTAAAGGTAGATACATTATATGCTAAGTCTATGGGTAGACATAACGTGGATAAGCGAAACCTTAATTGCCAAACCAAAATTAATCTCATGCATGTACATCTTGTTTTTACTGAGCAAAAACCTAGTGATTAAACGTTTTTGTAACGGCATGTATAGTTCAGACAACTCAAATATCTACATTTCATAGTATCAATGTACTATACACATTGGCTGCAACCCTTTTTGCGTCCCACTGCTGGGCACGGGTCTCTCCCCATTATTGGGGAGGCCTGGAGCTTACTCCACCACGCTGCTCCAATGCGGGTTGGTGGAGATGCGGGTTAGTGGCCAACCCGCTGTCGGATGTTATCAAACCACCTATAAGGCCTCCGACTAGGTTTAACGACTATTATCTATCGACAACAACCGGGACCGACGGCTTAACGTGCCCTCCGAAGCACGGAAACGCGCATGAAATTTTTGCCACTAGCGCGGTTACCCATCTCACACCCGACCGCGCCCGTTTGGCTTAGTTGCATAGATCGTTTGCTTTCTACGCTAATCGCCAGGCCATGCGCGCTTCACTATACACATTAACAACACATAATTTAGATTTACCTTTAAATCCAAATTAATGTAGAACATTGTCAAATGACCTGAAAACCTTATTTCCTTCAGATTATTTATTAGATTATTAGATTTTTTAAAGCAACTCGTGCCCAGCACTTATTTAAATTAAAGGAATACTAATAAAGACTCCACTTAACCTTATCCAGGTGTGGGTGATGGGCGAGCACCCGGAAGACCAGTCGATTGAGAGCATCCTGGCAGAGGAGGCCAAGCAGCGTGCGCTGGCGCAGGCGCGGCAGGAAGCGCATCAGCTCAGGAAGTCAGTGGAAAAGGAGCTCACACATCTCATCGACTACAAGCCGCTGGATAGCTTGGAACAGGTAACGCATTTATCACTTTCACGCATTGATAATCATAAAGTAAAAGGTGTAGATATTTATATTGTTAAAAGATGCACATCACCTTGGGAGAGGATAGATATGTGGGATTTGACCGCACTAAAACCTCCTCGTTGGCCTGCCTCTGTGCTTGGGGAGGACTCCAAGATCTCCAGTGGAGCGCACCGCTGTCCTTTACGCGCAGCGCCCAGAATGTGCAGCAAATGTGCTCTCCCGAAGAAGCGGCATGCGGCCACGAACACACCGCCGTCCTTCTCGGGGCTGCTGGCTGGATGGATCGAGCTTCCACTCTCACCGCCCGCAAACCTGGAAGCCCTCTTTTGTCGCCTCTTATGATCAGGCAGGGGATACCGTAGCTCCAGCTTCGGGAAGCTACAGAGACTGACTACTTGGCCTGCACGATCTAACCTATGTTACTCCATTCAAATACATTTTCCCTTCAGGAATAGCTTTACCATGCAGGTATCTTTTGAAGTGGTGCCTGCAGTTGCGTTGCTACTTCGAAGTCGATCGCCTCATGTAAGTCTGACTGGCAACTACACTTTCCCACCGAAACAACAACAGAGTTGCTTCATGGCGGTGGAAACAATGCTGGCATTTCCCCGGTTGAATCATAAAAGTTCTACCAACTATAAGATAATTTCATACTTAAAACGAGTGTACGTATTTTTATATAGTAATTGTTTTCAAATCTATTAATTTTCATACTTGCAGTGTCAAGACCAAATGTTTGATAACTTTTTTGATTGATCTGATCTGGATGTATGTATCGATCAATGATTTTTATCTATCTGTCAAATCTGTGATATGCTGGTTACGTCAATGGCTTAAATCGTTACGAGAATGTCATACGTGATGTACATAGTTGGATCTTTTAAATATTAATAACATTTCTATTTACATTATAAGTAAAACATACGTGACGGTTATATGAAAGAAATTTTCGTTCGACAACTGTCCTTCCGCATTGGAGCAGCGTGGTGAAGTAAGCTCCAGGCCTCCTCAATACTGGGGAGAGACCCGTGCCGAGCAGTGGGACGCAAGAAGGGTTGCAGCCAACTGTCCTCTGAATGGCCTCAAGCATATTTTTATATTTAATGTTAGATAGCATTTTAAGGACCAAAAAAGAAAGGTACAAGGCAAATCCGGCAATTTTTAGGGACCATTGCAAAGGAAACCCGAAGCGTCTATTGGTTTATACTGATTTTTATGTAGGTATGTAAATGTAAAGGACACTTGCGTTTAATATTCAGTAGTGGCCTTGTATTAGTGGTACCAATCCAATACCCCATTTTTTTGCAGAAATTCGAGCTATCCCCCAAGAACGTGGACTCGCTCGAAGACACCCTAGATCTGTACTGTTCGGTGGACGAGCTGAGGCATCGGATCGAGGCTTTGGAGCCGGAGGTGAAAATCAACAAGGCAGAACTAGATGCCCTGGACAAGGAGTACTGCGAAGAGCATCTCAAGCTGGACATCACTAAGAATACATTGCACTTCAACTTCATTGAGGGGAAGAGAGATGTGCAGGTAAGGGTTTCTGATGAAAAGCTTAACTGGTAAAAATGTAGTATAGGTATACTGAAGAAGGTTCTTCGTTGACTGCAATCTAGGGAATGAAAATCTCGCGAGATTGGGGCTCAAGCGAGATCCCCCGAGTTTACGAATAGCAATATTGCGATCTTGCCAATCACAATATTTGAATAAAGTAAGAAAAAAGTAATAAAAATTATAAGTATTATAAGATAATAATTTATTTTAACGAATTTTTACTTTTATGCATCCTCAATATGCATCATACATTATTTAAAAGTACTAAACTTTGACGTACGTATCTATCAAATAACAAATAAAAGAAACAACCATTCTATCTAGAAAGGCAGGCGCTCCTTGTATTGTGATTCTACTCTTCTAATATCAAACTCAAATTAACTCAACTCCTTCCGTGTCAGTCCGCGCTTCAAATAAGATGTTTTTATGCTCTAGTTAAACTCGCCAGATCTCACCATTTTTTCATCCGAGATCAATCTCGCTAAAAAAGACCAAGATCTCGCGAGAACGAGATTGAATTCCCAATTCTTTTTGCGCCTCACTGCTGGGTATGAGTCCCTCCCGATAACTGGGGAGGCCTAGAGATTACTACTAAACCACGCTGCTTTAATACAGTTGTAGTTACAGGGCAACAAAGACAAATTACACTTTTATCCTAAAAATGTTATTTTGTGTCAGTAAAAGGGCCAGTATGCAGTGTCACTTGACTTTCTTACAAAGTAACAAAAAGGAAGCGTTCGGAATTGAGTCACTAGAATGGGGTCGCGAACCAAACCATAGATTAGTATGAATACAAACCAAACTCAATAGGAACAAACCAGTGGATGGGGCAAAACACCGTCATACGCTCCGGGTGAAGTACCAAAGGATTGTCTCTCAATTTGGGTTCGTAAGGGGTATTGAATCCTCGAGGGTACAAGTGAGCTTAAACATTATCCATGTTCGAATGGCTGCAACCCTTTTTACATCCCACTGCTGGGCACGGATCTCTCCCCATTATTACTCCACCACGCTGCTCCAATGCGAGTTGGTGAAGATGCGGATTAGTGGTCAATCCGCTGTCAGATGTTTTCAAACCGCCCATAAGGCCTCTGACAAGGTTTAACGACTGTTATCTATCGACAACAACCGAGACCGACGGCTTAACGTACCCTCCGAAGCACGGAAACGCGCATGATTTTTTTTTGCCACTAGCGGTCATCCATCTCACACTCTACTGCGCAAACGCTTAGTCGCATAGGTCGCCTCCGTTCTACTCTAACCGCCGGGCCATGCGCGCTTCATCCATCAATCCATGTTCGAATACACTTGTAATATTGATGAATTAAACAAGCTTATCGTTTCCAGGACACAGGAATCCCCTGCAACGGTGGAGATGGCGTATCTCTTCGAGTAGCGGCGTGGGAGCGTCGAGTGGCGGCTGCGCGCGCTGGCGACATCTTGCGGGGACTGCGGGCGAGACGCGCGCGCTCGATGAGGGATGCGCAGATGAGAGCGCGGGACGAAGATGCTGTTTGGAGGGAGCAAGGTAAACGTGTGGTGTAAATGTTTCTATTGTCTGTTGTTGTTGAGTTCAGTAGCGGCCGCGTACGGGCTGTATTGGCAGATTGTACTTTTTATTACGAAAATTGTACTATTTTACCGTTCGTCGTACCTTTATACCGCTTTCGATCGTACTATTTCGTACCTTTTTACAAATTGATCCCCAAAATATATCACTCGCAATAAATTAAAAAGATAATTTTAATATTGCCTTGTCTATTATTATATATATGCCTCGGTACGGGTAAAAACTTGAATGAAATGTAAGCAAGACTCCTGCGATCTTAAAGGGATGCTCATATGAGAAAGAAGATGAAGTTGATCTTTCAGAGAAAACAGGATTTCTTTGTATAGAGTGACTGCAAATAAGTAGGTAATTTCAACTCTAACGGTAGTAGCATTTTAGCATTTTGTGGTTGTTCTGTTTGTTCTTCAGAGAAAACGCTTAGCCGTTGATCTGCTTGTTATTGATAAGTAGCAGTTGTTGCAGGTTCTAGGGCGTATGGGCAGTTTGAAAACATGCGATAGCGGAATGGCCGCTTGGCTCAGAGAGTTGGAGTAAACTTCAGTCCTCTCCAAGCGTTAATTTGGACTTTATATCAAAACCGTTTATATTGAGGTTTTTTGATTATGATTTGAAATTTTTTGGGTTTAAATTGCAGAGCGCAAAGCAAAAGAAGCGGAGGCGGCGATGCGAGAGATTGCTCGTGCGGCGCGGGAGGCGCACCGCCGCAGCGCCGACGACGCTCCGGCGTGCCCGCAGGGTAAGATGTAGTGTACACTTTTCGGTTCGGAAAGAGAATAGGTGTGGCTATGATAAGACATGTAATACATCTATTCTCTTTCCGAACAGACCACACTAGTTTAAAGTTTTTTTTAACGGGGGGGAAACCTTCAAAAGGTACCCGAGCATTTTGGGAGACGCCGGGTTATGTGGGATTTGACCTCACAAAAACCCCCTCGGTGACCCTCCTCAGCACTTACGGAGGACCCCGGGATCTCCGGAGGAACGCACCGGTGACCTCCTTGCGCAACGTCCAAATACGAACCCATCATGGAAAGCATGGCTCTCTTATGTCTCTCAATCTTACGACGGTGGTGGCCACACCACCACCGCTGACGTTCATGGGGCCGCTGGTTGGACGGTTCAAGCTCCCAACTCTATCCGTCCGTAACCCCATAAGCCCCCTCTCAGTCACCTCTTACGACAGGCAGAGGATACCGTAGATCATATTCTGGTCCCGAACTACAGGGACACACTAGTTTTAAGTCCTAGAGTCCGTTCAGATAGATAAAATGGCCATTAACTAAAATTAAATTCCACTTCCGTGCCAATTATCTTCTTGAACAGCCGCATGTTGCTCTTTCTATACTTTCACCTACCAGTCGAAGCTTTTCTTCGTTTTTGTGTTATTTCATTACTTGAGCTAAATACAGTTTATGATGTATCCATAACGAATTTTGGCGGGAGCTATTAGCATTGTACTTACTACTTTTTTTGTTGTTTTAGCGGGTAAGCCCCTTAACAAGGAGGCGGTCGTGGAGTGGTTCAGGACGCATGAGCTGAATAAGGGCGTCGGTTTGGACGAGAACAACAAGCCCGTTGATTGGTTTCATGGTAAGAACTCTCTTATGCTGCTTTGTTGCAACTCTTTTTGCGTGTTTGCTTATGATGAAGATGCGAGTTGATGCGCAAAATTAAGAACATTATATTTTATTAGAAAAAGCTAAACGTATTCCACACGTATCCCGTGGTACAAGCGTTGGTCAAACTGGTAGTTCCACAGGGGATTCCATTTCCGTTTGGTCAACTTCTTGGACCAAACTACCCTTCCGAGAGGTCATTTCCTTCCTATAACTTCGATCTTTCAGTGAGCGTAACAAAAAACGCCGATCATCGTGGGATTTAAGTCTTGCCGCCGATTTGCTATTATTGTTACTGTTATTTTTTTTATAAATAAATCGAATAAAAAGGCAGACGGACACCTTAAGCGATCACCATCGCCTATGGACACTGGCAACCCCAGGGGAGCCACCCGAGCATTGCCGGCTTTGGAGAGCTTTCTTGAAGAACCCCATGTTATAGTCCACTGGGAATACCTCAGCTGGAAGGTTGTCCCATAACCTTAGAATAATATAGAATAAGTGTCTCCATACAAGCGCACTGTCAAAATTGAAGCACTAAATTAAATATAATCTTCAACTTTTTCGAATTTTCACCAAATTAAATATAAAATTCTACAAAATATTGAAAACTGCACTGTGAAAAAATATGTTATTAGGTCTCTTTTGTTTTCAAAAGTGTTGTGACACATTTTAATACCACAAATTGTCATATTTTTTTCGGCAGATACGTTCGGCGTGCTTTAACACCAATTAAAATGCTTCAATTTGGGCGCGCGAACTTGTTTTCTATAATGTAATTATTCTAAGCCCCATAACCTTGTTAAAACATGAGATGTTGTCGGTCCAGGGCTGATCAGCCGGCAGGAGGCGGAGCAGGTGCTGGCGGCGCGCGCGGCGGGCAGCTTCCTGGTGCGCGTGTCGGAGCGCGCGCGCGGCTACGCGCTGTCGTACCGCGCGCCGCGCCGCACGCAGCACTACCTGGTGGAGGCCGCGCGCGGCTACCGCCTGCTGGGCACCGGCCAGATCACCCACGAGACCCTCGGTGAGTGGACTCATCAGAGCGCCATGTTATGTTGTTTATAGTCAAGACTAGGTAATGCACAAAATTCATTAAAATTGGTTTAGTATTTTAGGCGTGAAAACGTAACACACACACCCACACACACAAACAGAGACAGAGTGAGTCTCAAATTTATAATATTAGTAATGACAATAGTTTTGACAATAGTTTGCATCATTTTCATATATTTTTGCTACAGTCAATCTTTATTTATTTACTAGCTGATCTCGCGAACTCCGTACCGCGTTCAAATGTTTGGGGTGGGCCAACCTTACCACTTAGAGAGATGAAAAATAGATAGTAGCAGATTCTCAGACCTACCCGATATGCACACAAAATATCAAGAACCGATTCTCAGACCTACCCGATATGCACACAAAATATCAAGAGAATCGATCGAACCGTTTCGAAGGAGTGTAGTAGGTAACTAACATTGTGACATGAGAATTTTATATATAAGACACAACTAGTGTCGCCTACAGATAATGAGGTTAGCTTCAGAAGTTCTCAGGTTAGCTGAATCTTAGGTCTAAGTACACGACGCTCATTGAGCTATAGTCGGAAAATCACAGATTTTCTGATCGCCCATGCAACCCTTTGTGAGTGTCATATTTAATTGTTTATAACCAAATATAGGTATCTGCCACACATAATATAAAGTGAAAGTGAAATACATGACCAGCAGTGGAATTTTAGTAACCTCAGATAAAACCGCAGGCTGATTAAAGGTTAGGTGCAGATGCAGCGATTGTCTTCAGAAAAGATTCCGTACTTTGTGTCTTTAAACGTTTGCAGTCGACACAGGCGACAGTGAGCTCCTGAAGGCTTGTTTGTTTCGAGATTGTGATACACGCAATCTTGATGATGATGGGGTGCAAAAACTCATTAACACCAAGTATGCAGACCACGTCGTATACTGCTCCATTAAAATAAAGAAAACGTTCTGAGACATTTTAAGAAATCCCTCATTTAGAATTTATTTTTAGAAAACTGGCATTACTTAATCATTTCACCGTTTCATTCTCGAGATAGAAAAAATAAAGAAACTATTAGGATTAACTATTGTTAGGCAGATAAAATACCTTTTTATTGGTATCGGGGGGGGGGGGGGGGGACCTTCAAAGGGTACCCGACACCTTGGAGAGAGTACCGTTAGGTATGTGGGATTTGACCGTACTAAAACACCCTCTGTGGATGCCGCTGCGCTTGGGGGAGGACTCCGGGATCTCCAGTGGAACGCACCGGTGTCCACCACGCGCAACGGCATGCGGCCACGCACACACCGCCGCCCTTCCCGGGGCTGCTGGCTGAACGGATCGAGCTCCCACTCTCACCACCCACAACCCCGGAAGCCCCTTTTTAGTCGCCTCTTAATGTTGTTAACTTTAACTCCTCCTTTCTTTCACGATTACACTTTCTATATCATACGTGAAGCATAAATAAAACGTACAATGTGTTCCCCAGCCGATCTGATCAACTACCACCGGACGGTGGCCATCACGGAGAGCGGCGGCGAGTGCCTGCTGGTCGCCGTGCCGCCCGCGCGCCCTCCTACCGTATAAACGTTACTTATATTATATTGTCTATGGTTTCACTAGGAGGATGTCTTATCTAATAATGAGAATTGTCAACACTATTTCAATAAATACATATAGATTTTTTTCTATAGACAAGCGTTGGAGAATTTGCAATCTTTTACCAAGAACTAAAACAAATTTCAGGTCTTTACAATATTTAGGCCCTTTGTGTTATTTATTTTTATCAGTATTTATGCCGCACTGTTCGCCGTTCCCCAAAAATATATAAAACATTCGATTAAGAGCGGTTTCAAATTCAAATAACCGTATTCATTGGCGCATATACATATAGGCGTTTATTTGTTTTTTGCAGCGCGTGTACGCTCGAAACAGCGAGATTTGACATTTTCAGGTCAAAAATTGGCGCACATGTGTGCGTTTTCCGAAAACGTACACATAAACCATATCGCCGAAAAATACGCTTTTATGCCACCGCTCTTAGTCGCAACGGATTTTCACGCGAATATTCGTTGCAGTCAATGTGTTCCCTATGTGTGTATTCAATCTGCTTCGAGATTTTATTAAGCCGAAATTCCATCAAAAGCTATCATGTCGGAGCAGTAGCGAAGAAAATATTTTAAATACTTATATTTCATATTATTATGTTGCAATCCATATTGCACCCTGTTAGGTATAAACCTCCAAAGGTATTTATTTCATCATTTGTAAACTACATGATCTTATACAGACATTGTTATGCCTACATAAGACATCCTTCTAGGCAATTTACTTAACCTATAAATATGGGACCATTTAATTTTATAAACATCAGTCAACGTATTATTAGTCATTAAGCTGTAATCCTGTAGCGTAGTTATTTTAATCTTGACTATAAGATAATTATGAACTTTTGTTTTAGGTACTTTATGTAATATATTTAAATAGTACCTACAGACTTTCTGAAATTAAGCTGGGTTCACATAACACTGCATGTAATTTGTACTAGGGCTAAGTTGTGTTGATAGTGTTTTTAATTTAATTTATATATTTTGCGTGGTGGAGTAAGTTCCAAGCCTCCCCAATAATGGTGAGAGACCCGTGCCCAGCAGTGGGACGTAAAAAGGGTTGCATACAGCCATCCATGCAGAAAATAGATACAATTAAAACATCTTACATAGGAAGAAGAAATTGTCGTGTTAACCCAGCATTACAGCGACAAAACATTGAACTTTGACACTTAAAATTAAAACCCAACACAGACAAACAAGAAAGGTTCATTGATTTAATGTGCCTTTATCCTAAAGGCAATATTTAAATGGTGCTAATTGTTTAAATACCTTTCAGTTACAGTGTAAGGTTGATCTCGATTATTCGCAATGTACCTAGGCTTCTCAGTTGTATAGTACCGCATTTTTAGACTAATAAAAAATTATTAAGAACAAACGCAAATTATTTAGTAACTGTCAAACACGAAAGAATTGACTATGAATTGTAATACGTCTAATATAAAGTATAATGTGCTACATGGAATATAAATTATACAGCGAGGACACAGTTTTAATTATTCGTTTGTTCGTTCTGGTATGTTTTCGTACCCAGAAAATCTTAAAATTTCACCAACATGTACCTACTGAAATTGTATGGCCTTCAACAATTTTAAATTGGTCATTGGCAACGCTAAAATATTCATACTCTGATGTAAGTAACATATTTCTAGCATTAGCAGAGAATACAAACATACACCAAAATCTAAAGAATAAGCCAAAGTTAAATTCTTTCGAAATTAATGTTTCTATGTAAACCTATGATTACTTTTGTATGCCATTTAATATCTTGTTTAATATTAGGTCTATTATGTATTTTACTTTAGTCATAAACTGCCAACTAGTTTAATAAATATACCTACTTGAAAAATATTTTTGTGTTTTATTTATATCCATTATGATTCCTATTTATTTATTTTATTGTTCATGTAAACACGGAATAAATACAGGAGAAATTAATATTAATTAATAAATAAAAAATAATCAATACAAAATAACGTAAATACATACAAATATATGCCGAATAAATACATACATAATATGTATGTATGTATATATATACCTATACCTAATGTATATAAACTTTACTTTTTAAGACACAGGCATAAAAGGGACGCCGGAGGCGGGAGACACAGTTTGAATTTACTTATTTTGTCTATTCTTTTTTTATAATAAGTCATCAGTAATCAGTCAAGTCAGTCAGACATTCAAGTAAAGCGATCGCTTCTTTAGTAGAACGTGACGAATGGAATTTTGGAGGCAAGCTGAATGAATTAATAATTATAATAAATTAATAACAAATTATTATATATTTGTTAATATAATAATAATTTAACAATTTTGTATTCACGGATAAAGAATATTATTGTACTACTAACGCCATCTGTAAGAAATCTAAAGAATTGAAATCGATAAGACAGTTTGATTTCAAAATAATTATTTAAAATCATTGATGATAATTATATCGATGTTTATATTCCAAGATGATTCATATCTGCCGTGCCAGGAATACAACCCGGGACCCTTCGGCCGGCAGTTCGACATGGTAACTATTGCGCCACACGGGTCGTAAAATGACTTACATAAACTGAAATAATGTGCACGTGCACGAACGTAGATGATCTTACAACCTCGTTTAATCAGTATTCGCAAGCTATATAGAAAAATAAAAACAAAAATTATATTAGAAAGAGTGTTTATAATTTTGCGTGTATTAAATGCAACATTATACATATTTACAAATCACAATTTAATATTTTTTTAGGAAAAACCACGCACATAAAACTCGTCCAAACTCCATCTAACAATATCCAATTTCTATAAAATCTTTTGGCAGTATTAACCGACTAATTTTAGATTTGCACTAATTAACTACTAACATATAAATATTGAATAAATAATTTTTACATACATTTTAAATTGTTTAAAAATATTTAACAGGACAGATATACAGAAGTAATATACGATATATATCTACGAGATATGATATTACAATTGATAAATTGTTATTGCACTCCAAATGGCAATTTTCCAATTATTACAAGTTTGTTGTTGCAGTTGTTGCAGTGTGTTCTCGTCTCGCAGATTTTCTTGTCATAAGAGATTTCACCGCAATCGTTGTAAGATGGTAGAACTTATAAAATTTTATCGGCTGCTGTACCCAGTTCACCCGAAAGCAATTCTATTGTGTTTCAGTGGAAATGTAGCTCAATATGAAGACATCATCAACTTTTGGATTAGCACACCTGCTAACGATGACAACTAAAAGGCCAAAGAATATCGAGAGGTCGTAAATCGCTTGACAAAAAAACGCTTTTCAGAAAGAGATATGTAGTAAGAAAGGAAAGACAACAACAAACTTGTAACAGATGAGCATTATTATAAGTTAAGCTAATTTTATTATCACAAATGCACAGATAAATTTAAAACTTGCGTTTAGTAGAACGTCTATTTACGCGCCAACAAAACGTCAAACACTTTTTTAAATCAGCAGTCTTAACGTGGTCAACGATATCACACATTTATGAGTTTTTTTTTAGTTTTGTCCATTACTTAATAGTACGCGGCCTTCCAGAAGCCGTGCTCGTACAGTCACATGTAGGGAAGGTTCGTTGGCGTTCTGGCACTCGAAGCAAGGTCTGCTCCTGTGCGCTGTAAATAATAAAAAAAAGTATTAGGTTATATATTATTTTGGTGTAAGATATTTAATTCTACAGGTTACACCAACACAAGCGAGGCGGCGAATCGCCAATATCACTGTATTCCCAAACTACTTTGCATACAACATACAATACTCACAACGGATCTTTGTCTCTCGGAACTACGTTCAAATAGCTGCGTAGAAGCTAAAAATTGTTGTTGACCAATCAAAACACTTTTCCGCACACTGCCGCACAGCAATGCATGTACCTACATGCGTAAACGTTTGTTACTTATCTTCATAGGGACAAAATCCCTAGTGAAGTGACAACCATAGAGAAATTAAACATTACGGTGACAAGACAACTATATACCGTAGCCGTATATTATAGCGTAGCCGTAACATCGATAGCTTGATTCATATCAAGACAGTACAGCGCCATCTAACTGAATTATTTGTGAACAGTTAATGAACATCACACTTGAATCCATTGTCCACAATATAACTTTATAGGTTGTGTTCCTTTCGTATTAAAAATTAGAGCGATGCATCAACAGTGATGTCTGACAAGGTCAGTCCACATCGCCCCAACATCTCTAGCGACATCTTGTCAGGACTTTTGTTCCCATAAACGGCCAATGTGGACATAGAGCAACTACAAAAACTAGATACCTATTTACAGATACGATATGAATAATTTTGATTAATTTATACTTACGTTAATCTCCCAAGTGTCGTAAGATTTGGATGTTGTCTGCTGAGGTTTCTTCGCCTTCTTCATTGGGCTATTAGTAGCTGCAATATAAGTGACTATGTACAAAGAATGTGTAATTAGTAATGTACTGACGTAAATAAAAATAAAATAAGAAAATAACGTTTCACGCTCATAATAAAAATAAATAAATATGATGATAAGATTCAAACTTTTTTAGTAAAACTCAAAGGGTTTGATTGTGACAGTCAAATATTTCTTTAACTAAATACATATTATGTAGCACATTACAGACCTTAGTCCGAATTGAATGTAACTCTACTTGCTTCCCAATGCTGAGTAGCGCTAAGTTTCAGGCCTTGCACATTATGTGTCTGTCCACTTAATTCAGGAGGCCTGGAACTCGACGTCACTATTTTTTAAATGTACCTTTCTGGTTGCCACCAAAATCAAATAAAACTGTTAATGCTACTAGCAAACAGTCAGTTACAGGAAAAACCCATTCATCTGTTTGTCACTAAGGAAGTATACCTGTCATTAATTATTATTTACTATGAAGCGCGCATGGTCCGGTGGTTAGCGTAGAACGCAAGCGATCTATGCAACTAAGCCAAACGGGCGTGGTCGGGTATAAGATGGGTGACCGCTAGTGGCAAAAAAATTCATGCGCGTTTCCGTGCTTCGGAGCGCACGTTAAGCCGTCGGTCCCGGTTGTTGTCGTTAGATAACAGTCGTTAAACCTTGTCAGAGGCATTAAGGGCGGTTCGAAAATATCCGACAGCACTAGCAAACACTGGCTTCAATGGATTGGATGGAGGTGCAGATTTGGACAAGGTTTGACCACTACTTATGGATAAAACTGGAAACGATGGTTTCCGCAGCACGAAAACGCGTTTCAAACTTTGAAGCAGTGGGGAAGGGGTTGTAGGTAGACGCAAGACAACAATAAATATGTTTACCTCCGGGCACGTAAGGCAAAGAGAATTCCGGCTGATTCTTCTTGTTATTCTTCTTGGCCGCGATACGGCCGCGCAACAGCTCTTCGTCCATCACCAGCTTGTTATTGACACTATAATTTCAATAGTTCTTTAATTTTATCTTATTTTTTTACTTGTACATGGAGTATTTTAAGACGTTAATTATAACATTTAACACGTTATTCTGTGGATACACACAAAGACAAGTTTATGACTACCACACCGAAAACAGAAATCTGAATTCATCATATTTAAATTTTACGTCTGACTGTTTCTTTTAAATATATTTAAGTAACAATATATTGTATAATATATATTACTCTTAAAATCGAAATAGTATAATAGTAATTATAACTTTGTTGTTGTCTAGTTGTGTATAAAATTTGTGCACGCTGTGGCACCCTGTAATGGACATGATGACAGATTTTTAAATACCTTTCCTTATTGTAGGTACACATCTCCTAGTTTCGAAAAAAAGTTTATTTCAGCAATAAACTGAACTTTTAATGTAAATTAATGTATTTTCTGCTACGTAATTTGAATTAAGCGCGAAAACGCTAGTAGGTGTCATGGCGTCGGCTTGCTCGTCAAACTTCAAGCAAAACGATGACATTAACTGAGACGTGACGTCATTCCTTTTGATTGGCGTTTCAGATAACATGGCCGATTGCTGTATTTAATACTTTTATTTTATTGAAAATCTTATTAATCTTAATGTTTATATTAAAACGGGATCATATTTTAGAACTTTTTTAGCATATATTTTTCTATAAAACCGTTTATTCTCTGATTCTTTAATAGTGTCATCATGCCTTAATTTTAAGACCTTTTTTTTGTATAAATGCTTTATCATAGTGTTATTTGTGTTGGATGTCCTAAATAAATAAAATAAATCACCGTGATGAGTTTTTCCTGTAATTGACTGTTTGCTAGTGGTATTTAAAACATTACTTGATTTTGGTGGCAACCAGAAAGGCACTTTAAAAAAAATAGTGACGTCGATAGAAGTAAGACAGAAGAGTGGTCCCGGGACTATGCCGGATCAGTCAGCAGCCCGTTCAAATTTTTCTACTTTAAGAAGAAGATTGGCCAAGTCAATTGGCTAAGTGATCGATTCGAAGCGCCTTCTATGAAGCTCGAATAAAGGCCAGGGGCTCTACTGAAGCGCCTTAGTTTTTTATTCATTTATTTACTTAAAACACATGCATGTAATATACAGCCTTATCCTAAAAGATTACATGTGCTTATAAAGGGTCCACGTACATTTACTTTGTGTAGGCTATCGAAAAAGATTAGAAGAATCGCATATTTTTCAGCATTTTACCCTTTTTTGACCTCCCTTTTTGCGGATAAATGATTGTATAATAAAGCTATAGACAATATGGAGCTATTTAGGATATAATACCTTTTATAAACCTTCAAACTTTTACATAATGATCGCTCGAAAATACACGACACTACGGACGATAGCTCTTTGAGTAGGGCCCCAAGATTGAGGTGACTAGTTTAAAGAGCATCGAACATATTTGTATGAAGCCTGGCATACGTAAACTTTCTGTAAGGGCCCCACTACGGAGACATGAAAATGTTGGTGGCCACTGATGGTACTCGACAGAGAAAAATATGACATATATGATAATAAAACGAAAGTGTTATATAATGAAATGTCGAAAGTGATATACTTTCGGAGATGCTTTGAAACGAAACAAATGAAAAAATATATATTATAATTATATGTCGATTGCCACAAGTACCAACAGCAGCCGCCAACATTTTCATGTCTCTATAGTGGGGCTCTCACTGTGAAGATTAGGTATACCAAAATGTTGGGGGACTTACTTCTTAATATAAGGAGTTCGTGGGTAGTGGTTGACGGACACGGGGAACGATTGGAAGGTGTCGTGCACGGCGCGCGCCAGCGACCGCGGCCCCGCCGGCTTCGTACACGACGGCGCCCCCTGGTGGATAAACGCTGCAGATTAACGACACACACACACACGTAACTCCACACTAGGATCCGTATTACTCCGTATACCTAGATACTCTATGGACTTTTTGTCGGGAAGTCGGAAAACACATACAATGTAGTGCTCGTTTTTTTATTTTCTTGGTGTACTTTTGAGTTATATCGGATAAAGTTGATGGCGTTTTGTTCGATGCAAGTTAATTACAGTGCACTGCAGTGTTGTGCAGTAAAATAACAGTGCGAAAACATGTTTTTTCAACTTGCCTCCAAAACGCCATTGGACACGTTCTGGTAAAGTAGCAATCACTTTACTTGAACATCTGACTGATTAGACTGATTAGTCTGATTACTGACGACTTACTGGTTTTTTTCTATGACTACAAAGTGATGCAAAAATTGATTAATTGACACTGGCAATATGCACAGAGTTTGCAAAGCCATTATTGATAAAAAAGAACCAAACAATAGACGAACGGACTTCTTGACTATAAAACATCTATAATTATAAATTTTGAGGGAGATTTCAAGTTAATCACGTCTTAAGTCCTAATGTGCGCTGCCACTTATGAGCGACAGTAATTTTGCCAGTTCAATTCGTATCATTTAAACTATTCTTGAATGCAAAAAACCCATCTTAAGTGCAGAATTCTGGGTTGAAACTTAAGATTGATTAGAATGAACACAATTTAAAACATTACAATAAATAAGTATGATAAACATTAAAATAAATAAGTATGATACAATAAATAAATAAGTATTACATTCCTTACCTCGTCAGCGACTTCTTGAGCAGTTGAGCTGACGAGAAGCTGTGAGGACTTCTTTTCGGTAGGAGCAGTTTCCATTTGACCTTCTGGACCTGAAATCAATTTTTTTATTTACCTTCTGATACGATAATGCGTACACTATTTAATTTCCTTGATCGAATATGGATATTACCAGGTGTATAGTTGTAATCAATCAATGATTCTCCCGCCGTACTACTTGTTCGGGATCTGCCGTGATCCTGAAAAAAATTTAATATAATTTATGAACCTTTTTCCGCAATATATCGGATATCTAGTTCCAGATCGTCGTAGCGCACAAAAAATCTAAATTTATGTATTTTTGCATGGAGTTTCAAATAACGCACACCCCCAGAGCAAATGGCACGAAGTATCGTTAGCGTGATTATAGGTGAGCGCGATCACGCTGCGCTAAGTAGTACTGTGTGCTAAGTGCGAGTTTCAAATAACCAATCGAATTACTTTACCATCGCGTTAATCGAATAAACGTCAAACGTGTCGACAATCGAAAGCATGCGAGTGTGCGAAGTGTAAAAATGCAAACTCGCACTCGCTATAACACATAATCAACCAATCACGAGCGCTGACCTCGTCACTATCGAGTGTCGTTTGATACTCGATGCTCGAAACCGAAGACGTAAAAACTTGCACTCGCAAAAAATGTTTCATATTACTACAGCTAGATGGCGCTGCTTCGATTCCATACAAATCGCGTAAACGCAAACGCGATCGAGTAGGTGATAAAAACTCGCACTTAGCACACAGGACACTTCAGGGCCGACAGTTGCTCTTAAACTAGGGTTGCCATCCGTCCGGGTTTCCCCGGATTTGCCCTAGTTTATAGGGCATCCGGGGAGCGTCCGGGCCGGACCTAATTTGTAGTCTGGGTTTAAAAAAATAAGTTTTGGGCCGCCCGCGACACACGCACTGTGCCCGCACGTCAAGATCAACCGACGAACCGACTCGCTAAATTCACCGTCCCCCCGCTGTTGACATGTCTGGGTTTTGGGCTCTAAAATTCTGGGTAAACACATATTACTGTGTTTACCCAGAATTTTAGATACTCTTTCGATACTCGAAAAAGTTCCTTACGATTATGAGAACTAAGTCTAAAACAATTAAAATATATTGTTCTAATTCTTTTGAGTTCACGCTATACGATGGCGACACTGCTTCTGGTACAAATAGTAGGTTAGGTCACCTACACGATCATTTGTTTTCTCTGTGGATTTTTGTCATTTTAGAACATGCAAACGTTTTTTTTTGGCGGGAAGTCGAAAAAGACATGTTGTGCTCTTGTTTTATTTTCATTTTCTTGGTGTATTTTTGAGATATATCGGATAAAGTTGATGGCATTTTGTTTGATATAGGTTAATTACAGTGCACGAGTGTTTGTGAAATAGAATAACAGTGCTAAAATATGTTTTTTCTGCTTGCCTCCAAAATTCCATCGGACACGTTCTAGTAAAGTAGCCATCGCTTTACTTGAATGTTGGACTGCGACTAGACTGACTGATTACTGACGACTTAGTTACTGACTTAGTTACTACTACGTCCAGTTTCATTGAAACTGGCAAAAATTGATGCTAAAATAATACTTGACGCTGGCAGTATGCACAGAGTTTGCGATGCCATAATTGAAATAATAATAATATTTGTGGACTTAAGCTAACATGTTCACAGTTACGAATGTGTATTTACACATTTTACAACACACATGCTCAAGGAGTGACATCACCAGCCATCACAAATACATGAAAATAAATTTGTGTGAGTAACGTCATCGTATAAGCAGAATGAGTTTTTATGATAAACTTAATAAAACTCACGGGTATGATATTTAATGTCCACTGCTGCCGTGGTTTGCCAGGAGGCCTAGCGATAGTCGGGTGGGGAGTTGGACTCTGTAATATCAAGAAAATTCCTACATTTATTGAGAACTTACATTATAGTAGTTGAACTTTTACACTTCACTTTTAACTTCTATTTCAGTAACTCCATAAAATCACTTCTCATTGTTGAACAAAAATTAAAGAAGTTATTTTTATGTGTATAAGTTGATAGTGCCGTTAGTATAAAAACTAACCTCTAATTCTTTCCCTAACTTCTTCCTGAGTTCAGCGTTGAAGTTGTCCGCGAACCCGTCAGCGATAAAGTATCTGAAATTAATATTTTTTTAAAGTTTCTATTACTTTACCAACACATTAAGGACGTACAGAGAAGTTATATTATAAATAAATAAATAACATTTCAAGATCATAGTCCCACAATAGGGTAGGTATACCCTGTGTCGTGGGTACATGGAAAGACAGAAACACAAACACCCAGACCGAGAACAGAAATTTAAACTCATCATTTAAACATCTGCCTCGCCGGGAATCGAACCCGGGACCTTCCGATCGGTAGTCCGGCATGGTAACCATTACGCCACAAGGTTCATCATAAAAATAAAAAGGGAACTTCGAGGTTTTAGGAAGCTAGACTGAGAAAAGCCAATCCAAAGGTACGAGTAGTACAACGATAAAAGGTGTATTTGAGCCATGTCTCTTGCGATGGCCCCGAATGGGCACCGATGCAATCCATTGGAGATCCTAGAATCCTCCAAAAGCGCTGAGTACAACCAAAGGGGTCTTAGTGAGTTCGAATCCCACTTACCGAGTTATGACTCTCTCCGCATTTCAAAAAGGGATTTTAATACATCGTGAAGGCTCTTATACCAATAACTCACTTATGCCTCAGCAGCGCCGCAGCTGTAGGTCTAGCCCTCGGCTCGGTCCTTAAACAAGCAGCGAGAACATCCCTCGCGAGGCCGTGGCCAGGCAACGCGTTCCGCACCACACCACCAACTCCACCCAGAGCTGCCCCACCAGCCAGTCGGGACACCACTTGCTGGTGGCGAGGGGCTAGTTTACCTAGAAAAAATAATTAAGACTGGTTAAAATCAATGGGATCAACACATTTTCACAACACACATTCACAAGTGATTCACACTTGAATGTGTGTTGTCGTGGGTGTAAAGCATTATTTATTTAAATATAATACCAGTGATTTAATTATGTAAATAATATGCACTTTTTCACAATAGTAAGGCCAGGCGCGGTCCCAGGGGAGTGGTGATAGGACACATGACACATGACCCCCCTCCCCAAAAAAAGAACTGTAGTCAGGCGCCGTCCTAGATCACAGAGGACATGACCACCTCACACAAAATCCATCACTCATGCGAAACAAGCTAATTTGGGACACCTCTTCCCCTAAAGGTCGTCTTCTTGGCGACCCCATCCAAAATTAAAGGCTGCAAACGCGCCTGAGTAAGGCTTACTGGTACACACGAGTAAAGCCGATAAATAGAAACAAAAAAAATTGCCCATACCAAGATAAATACACATTACGTCCAGAGTTTCATCCAAAATCGTCTTCAAATACATATATTTTTATCTAAGCGGTTTTGACTTTTTTATTAATTAAGCTACATACAGTCCCGCACTAAAAATAAAATTTTCATCAAAACTCACCAACAGTTTTAATGATAAGGGCGAGTTGATCAATGTCTGAGTCGCCAGGAAATAGCGGGTCTCCGGTGAGCATCTCTGAGAAAAGGCATCCCATAGCCCATATGTCCACCTCTGGGCCATATCTGGAAGATAAAAAATTATGTCAATAATACTGTGCAGACGGACAATATTGCGTTTACAGAGCAACAGTTGTCTCCATATCTGGAGAGGCCTCGAGCTTACTCCATCACGCTGCTTCAATGCGGATGGGTGGAGATGCAGGTTAATGGCCAACAATGCCTTTGTAAGCCCAGAGGGTGTAGGAGAGGTCACTCTAACACTAACAGAATGCATACGTTCGGGGCATGGTGGGCACCGGTGCATCCTGTTGGGAGATCCTGGAGACCTTATTATTTGCTGAGGCAGACCACTGAGAGGGTTTTAGTCCGGTATGAATACGTAACTCGGTATCGTTCACAAAGTGTAAAGTGCCTTTTCCAGGTTTCTAGCAAAGAAAAGAATTTATGTCACGGCGAATTATACCACGTACCTACTCAGTATCAGTCAACTACGTAATTGTTCACCTGTGCTCGGCGACCAGCAGCTCCGGCGCCCTGTACCAGCGCGTTGCCACGTACTCCGTGTACGGCTCGCCGGGAGCCGCCAGAGCTCTGGCGAAGCCTAGGTCGCACAGCTTCACCACGCCGTTGTTGGAGACCAGCACGTTTTCCGGCTTCACGTCACGGTGGATTATCTAGAAAAAAATTCAAACGTTTGGGACGTGGTGCGCGTTATTTCAAGTTTAACTACTTCTAAAAAATTTGGCGCGCAACTTTTAACGCCTCTTAAACTCACAGGTATCAGTCAACACTGGCATATCGATTGGATTGCTGCTGGATTTGTGCTGTTAAAATTTAAAAAAGAGTCACGTGTCATTGGTATGTTTCTTAAGTTCCGTTCAAGGTATCATCGACATTACATTCAGTTTGCTTTAAACGAATCGATTGAGAGAAAACTGTCATGTTTTGCAAATTGGCTACAATCCTTTTTGCGTCCCACTACTGGGCACTGATTTCTCCCCATAATCAGGGAGCTCTGGAGCTTACTCGACGTAGACGTTGATTAAACTGATTCAACGTAAATAAAAAGGGGATTCAGGATACTTAAGAATGCCACGGTAACTCACAGAGTTCTGATGACAATAGTCGATGCCCTTGAGCAGCTGGTAGAGGTGCTTCTTGGCGGTATCCTCGCCCAGTCCGCCAGGGGTCGCTTCCAGCTCATCTAGGAGCGTGTGGTCCAAGTACTCGAACACGAGGTAAAAGCGCCGCTTGCGACGGAACACCTCGATCATGTTCACCAGGTGGTCGTGGCGTAGTTTCTGGAAAAGGGAGCACTTTCTGAATAAAATGCTCACACTTATTTACTTTTAGCAATAACATTGGAAGTAAGTGGATAATGGAGTTTCTATTTTTTTCTTTTTTGGTTGAAAAAACGCGACGTTTTAATTTATAAATTAAGTAGTTTGTTTTATTTATAAATAGATCTTACAATATGATTTTATTTCGTTAAAATTAAAAGTAAGCGAAATAAAACTGTTACCTGATTTTCACAGGTAATACATACAGGATTCAATCTTTATGGCAATATGCACAATTTAGTACGGTGTCGTTAAAGGGGAAAGGTGTATCTGGCTACTTCTTTCTAGCTAAGCTTAAGCTTCGTTTTCGAGTTATCTAGGCTAGGATGTAGAGTAGATGTGTACAGCGGCAGCAACTGTTTTATACGTTGCCTGCATTCCTACTTCATATAAAAAAACCTGTCAAGAATTTTTCAAAAAGAGAACTTTAACCACTTACTTTTAACATCCTGATCTCCCGCAGCGCCATCTTCTTGACAGCAGCGTCATCCTCTGTCTCCAGAAACTTCTTGATGGCGACCAGCTGGCCAGTGTCGCGGCGACGGCATTTCAGCACCACTCCGTATGAACCTTCACCCACCTGGAACATTTATAAATTTATGATTGGTACTACGGCCGCGACAAAAGTGCAACATAATCAGGTTGATGTACGAGATATGTCGTAATCGAAGGCAGTGGTGCCCTCGATGCGCGTCCAAATGGTTCCGTCATTGACATGTGTTTCTCGTACACTTTCAAGTCCTTACGTCGGCGTGCAGCCCCGCATAAAGTAACAAAATAAACGTTACACACTCATAGCCCCACAGTAAGGTAATTAATACCCTGTGTCGTGGGTGCCATGGCCACAGACAAAGACAGGAACACAAACACCCAGACCGAGAACAGACATTTAAACTCAACGCATCCTTCCCAGGGACATAGCTCCACATCCTTCCTTCCACATTTAGCATTCACTCAACCCGCCCGGAACCTCGAAATCCCTCTTTAGTCACCTCTTAGGGTCAGCCTGCCTACGCTCAGTCCCGAGCAAAAGAGACAGCTTAATCTTTTACCTGCACATAAAGTATACAAACTTACAACAGCCAACTGCTCGTACTTGTCCATAGCACGGCCACTAGGCGTCAGCGGAGATATAGAAGAGTGGCAGTCCATTGCAAGGCCTGTCCAGTGGCGACATCTTTATTGATTACGATTGAACCTGAAACAAGGAAGACAAAACCCAGCTATAGGCAAGATTTGTACACAACACAGTAGTAGACTTCTAAAGTCAGTAAAGGATGGATGGATGGAATCGGATGGGTGCGACATACGACTAAAATTTATTCGACCATTGTAATATTATGATCGTATCTATTCATCTATTTCCTTTCTTTTTCTTTCTTTTCAGAAACCAAACACTAAAAATTTATGAGACACTAAACAGGATTGAAAGTTGTTAATCTCTACTTCCCTACTAGTATTCTAACTTCGAAAGTAACTCTGTCTGTCTGTCTGTTTGTCTGTCTGCTGTGCTTTCCCGCTTAAACTACTGAACCAATTTTTATGAAATTTGGGACACATAGAGTGGAACTTGGGAAAGCACATAGGATGATTTTTATCCTACGGGGATCTATAAAAAGGGTCCACGCGGACGAAGCCGCTGGCGGAAGTCTAGTGTAAAATAAACCGATTGTAATTATTACTATTTATAAGAATAAATCCAAGCCTATACAAATTAAAAAGTTAGATTACTTCACCAAACTGAGTCACTGTAGGCACTGAAGTAATAATTTTAGTCTGAAATTACAATAGCATGATTGATACAAATCTTACTTTGATACGAGTACAAATAAAATACAACAGTATTATTGTCAGTAATAATACGCTGTACGTAATTATAAGGCTGATAGACCGAAGACAATTTACTAAATAAGGGTTTGTCATCGTACCGTTTGAGGTTTCGTGAGCGTGGTGCAAGTTATAAGATTTTTTCTGTATTGACTTTAAATATACGTTGAAGATCTCAGTTACTGAACCAACTCAATTAGACCAACGATTGAATGCGACCAATAGCATAGATTTTTTTTGTAAATAAGTGAGTGAGAAAGAAAACCTATTGGTTGGTACTACCAATAGGTTCGATCACTACTACCAACAATGGCGGTCCCAGGGGACATGACCCCCCCCCCAATCCATCAGTCATGTGAAGATGGAAGTCGAAACAAGCCAATTTGGGACACCTCTTCCCCCAAATTTCTTAATGACCCCCCCCCCCAAATTTCTTGGAAAATTGAAGGCTGCGATCGCACCTGACTACCAATTCTGTAGTCGTGATCGAACGCACAAGTAATATTACCTATTGTATTTTTTTTCTCTTTAAAAAGAAGGGCACATGTACATGTCTTCAATAGTTGTCGTACACGTTAAAATGGGCGCAAACTGGCTTACAAGTCTTACAACACTTCTCTTGCCAGAAATATTTATTTCCTCGTTTAAAAGTAAATACATATATTAACACTAAATAAACCTACTCAGTGAGGTTTTTTGTTCGTACTTAATCAAATATGGAGAACTTTTTTTTTCAACGTACTACAAGTGTTTAAGATTTTTTATTTTTAATCGCTATCGTTTATGGAATGCATTGTAAGGGCGTCACAGACACACATCTGCAATTTCTCATGGATAAACTTTAAATATCTTAATTTTAAAATAAAAACCTACTGAATAATAATAAACTTTTATAACAAAAAAAAGTATCAGAAGACGTAGCCAGGACGTAAACGTACGAAATAGATTTCCGACAGAATTGAGTGCGAGTGAAGTGCTGGTCGAACGAAGCAAGTTCTTCTACCATAGCTCAGCTTAGTTACCTAGAAACTCTGCAGAACAAATTTAAATTTTATTCTGTTATTACTATACGAGATGGTTTCTATATAACGGTATTATAGCGTGACGGCTCAAATAATTGTGGCAAACGTGACAATTCCATCACGGTCATGGTCACGGGCGTGGTGAACATTGCCAGAAATGCAGTGCTTGACCAATTATGACGGCGCAACTGATAGAATAGAAATAAGAGACAAAATAAAAAAATAATTTTAGCTACCTATACATAATATTCGCTTAGTGAATGTCATTTTTCCTGCCTTTCGGTGCCCGTTTGGGCTAGATGTTGGAGTGAGTCAATGCAATTGATATGGGTTTTTTATTAATGTATTGATGCGTAACCTGCCACTGTCTTTAATTTAATGTTGCAATAATGTTAGTGTGTTTACAAACAAAATAATCACGGAACCGAGGGCGATGTTTGAAGATACTCATGGTTTTTTGTTTTTTGTATCTTTCGTTCTTGATTTGAGTGTTCTAGAAGTTCAATACATGGCCATTCCTACATACTTCAGAACAAACTCTATTATTTTTAATTTGAATCGAATTGCCAGCTTTAATAACTGTGACAAACGCGACATTTCCACCAGGTCATGGTCGCGGGATGGTCAACTCAACAGCGACAGCGAATTGATCGCTTTACCAATTACGATGACGCGCTGATAGCATAGTCATGATGTTGCCCATATAGTGTTTTATTGGTTCAACTAATGAACCTACGTAACCTTGAGCCGCTGGTGACAGCAAATAGATTGAGGAACATGAAAATTTAATTTAGCCAGACTTGACAGTTCTAAGGAAATAGGACACAAAGGTAATTAATGAAAAAACTTGCAGGTCAATCTATTTGCCATGTAATTCCTTCTTGCGTCATCAGATAGAATATATTCGGATATATACGTTGCTTATAATGGAAAAAATGTTAATAATATAAATAAGTATGACTAAGAAAGAACATCATGAAAATTATTTGCCTAGAACGTCAGTCAAGTGATAAGTTATAAAAAGGACAAGTTTAGTTCCTCTTCAATTTAAATCTATTCTAAACCTCAGACCAATAAAAAAAAATTTATTAATTTTTTTATTGGTCTGAGTTCTAAACTGAAGCAGCTTACAGCTGTATTCAAGAAGCATACTTGCTTACGTAAGCAGGCAACGCAATGAGTGCTATTTGACCTGCGTTCGTGATGTTAAGTCAAGATTTATGTCGATTTTGATAAACGCATAGTAGCAGGGTTATTTGGAACTTTGTGGTAGCAACTAGCAGGCTTCACTCAAGTATCTATTGTTATCTATGTATTCATTTAGATGACCCAATGCGTTGGCGAGCACTATGAGAACTCATAGTATTGTTTATGAATACGGGTGTAAGTTGGGTTACTTACAAAGTTGTTTTATCAACGTTCATATTTTTTTTCAACCTTTTTTATGACCCACTACTGGGCACAGGTCTCCTCTCATAAGTTAGAGGGATTTAGGCCATAGTCCACCACGCGGGCCAAGTGCGGATTGGTGGACGTCATGTTTTCGAGAAATTATGAATTTCTCTCAGGCATGCACGGAGATGGAGAACATCGTAATAATTAAATATCACGATATTTTCGAGCAGCGACAAATGCGCACATTACAGATTTCTTTGTCATTGGTGGGCGCCAAGGATTTGAACCTGGGGTCGGTCGCGTCGAAGACCGCGGTTATTTACCACTCAGCCATCGCTGCTCTCTCACACGTTCATTACAAATTGTCAATTCCTGTATAGGAGATATTTTTCTGAAAAAGTTACGTCCTTTTTAGATAATTATTAATCGCATTAAATCTATAAAAAATATGAAACAGCGTGGCTTGCGTTACTTCGACTAATATCGTTTTCATCGAGCGGGACTTAATAAAACATAATGAAAAATGAGCAGTCCCTCACGTGTCGATAATGGTCGTCGAGTCAATGTCAACCCCCACTGGTATTGGCTGTAACGGAGTTGAAAGGGAATGGAGTTGAGAATGACGTCAATTTAAGATTAGACATTGGTGTAAAAAGGCAATAGCGGACAGAGAAATATTGACATTATTTGGAAAAAACACAGACGTTAGGAAAAAAATACAAACAACATAGTAAAGGAATAAGTATGAAGAATAACAACGTTTTAAAGGGACACAGTAGAAATAATATGCAAGGAAAAATATTCAATTGACATTTTTTATAAATTGAACATGAGCGTACCGAGGGAGGGGCAGGAGAAAGCTGCCCCCCCCCCCTGGATCAAGGTCCAGATTCAAGGATTCAAAAGATCTCCCGAAAAAATAAACCTATATATAACATACACCGAGAACAGAAATTAAACTCGCATCATTCAAATTTCTGCTTCGCCGGGAATCGAACCCGCGACCCTCCGATCGGCAGTCCGGCATGGTAACCATTGCGCCACGCGGGTCGTCAAATGTCATATTTCTTCACAATTTGTCCATAAAAATTCTTGGTGAGCGGGGAAGACAGGAGATATAGTGCATATAAAGAAGATAATAATAATAATAATAATAATTTTATTTGCTTTAAGATTGTATACAATACATAGGTCTTATTAGTTACATTCAGTGTCAATCTTAACCACTATAACATGGTGTGCAAGTTCAGATAAAGTTTAAATTTTAATGTCAATTCAATGTCAATACAAGATTTAATATAATTATTAAAAAACGAATTTCTCATTAAATTAAATAGATAAATTAATTATTGAAGTCACCTAGATACAATTTTCACATTATAGTTTAAAAGTCATTTGTTATTAAAAAAATCATTAAGTGAATAAAAACATTCATTGCAAAGCCATTTGTGTAGTTTTTTAGAAAATGTGCTTCTAGTTGGAGCCATTCTTATTTCTTGTGGTATGTTATTATATACTCTGTACGCCATATTGTGACAGTTTTTCTTTTCTACTGTTAGTTTAACAACAGGTCTGATAAGTTGTTTTGTTATTTTGGTACTTCTTTTACTCATATATTCTATGGGATCACATTGTACAAATAATCCTACATTGTTATGCACATATTTTATTTATTATATTGTTTTTGTGTTTGTGTTATTGTATATTTATATATATTGTTTTTAATAAAAATAGGCCTGCACGAGTCTCTATATTTCATTGAGTATATTGTACGTATGCACTTCTTTTGAGCGACAAATACTCTTTGTATGTCACAAGAATTTCCCCATATTATTAATCCATATCTAATTTTTGAGCAAATGTAGCTATGGTATACTAACATTGCAGTTTCTATTGTGGATATATTGCGTAGCCTTCTCAGGGCATAGACAAATTTGTTAATAGCTTTACATACTTCATCAACTTGCAATTTCCAATTACATAGTCTGTCTAAAGTCACACCAAGAAATTTATAATTGTCACATTCCGTCAATTTTAGAAGAAGATAGATATAAACAAAAAGGTTTAAATGACACAAACACACACACACAAATGCACACACACACGCACACGAACACGCACACACACACACACTCACACACACACACACACACAATCACCTGGACAATCACTCAGTAGCACTATATACTTACTGTTTTATTTTTATTTTTTGCTGTTGTTTTGTTCATTGTCTTAAATTTCATGTTTAGGAACGCTCACCTTCCTTTTCTTTGACTTTTGTTTTCCTTTATTTATAATAATTCTTACTGTGCAGCCGTTTGTCAAATTATGTCACTGTATATGTTTTCTTCTTCTGTTTTTTGTTTGTTTAAAACTGTTACCCACTCTTGCTATTATATAGAAATAATAAGTTATTATGTATGTGTACTTAGTACGTGTCACTATCCAGCTTAACTACACGAAAATGCGGCCCATGCTGAAAACCAGCAGATATTCCCACAAGCAATCTTTATGGTCATCCATGACATATGCTGAGCATGGACACATTTCGTCGTCCGCTTACATATTTGTTTGTTATTATAAGCTTTTTATTGTTGCGATGACGAAATAAATGTTTTTTTCTTTCTTTCTTACATTGATATAGCTGTCACGTGGGTTTATTGTCGACTCGTAGCCATATCGTCTTTCGATATTTATGTCAAAACTGGCAACCAGTTAAACAGTTCTGCTGAGAGTTTTTCTCCGTCGGCTCTTTCTTCTTAGCTTAACCGATCGCCCATAAGGGTACCTTTTTTGGTATCTGGCTCGAAACCTTTAAAAGGTACCCGACATCTTGAGAGAGGTTACTGGGTAATGTGGGATTTGGAACGCACCGGTGTCCTCGTCGCACGGCGCCCCAGAACAGGCGCATCTTTGGAAGAGCAGATGTACTCTCCTGCACCTTCCGATGCTTATGGAAGCATCACAACCCCGGAAGCCCCCTTTTAGTTGCCTCTTACGATCAGGCAGGTGATACCGTAGCTCTATTCTTAATCCCCACGAAGCTACAAGGGCTAGAGCCGATGGCCGCGAAAAGCGTTCATTAAGAAAATATTTGTATTTATAAATGAATAAAATAATTTGAATTGAGAATTTAAAAAACTTTGAATGTTTTCGATTTAATCTTTCGAAGTCTGAAAAATATTAATTTTGAGTTCATGTCAATGGGTTCTCGTTACATTTTTTAAAATAGACTAGGGTAGTCATCATCGGGCGATTAGCTGATTCACGAAGGTCGTACCCGTATACGTTATGTACAAAATGAGTTATTTATAGCGACATTCTTTTCACATTTATTTTGTTTCATTCACATATGTTTTGTTACAAAAATGGCATGATGGAGTAGCTTTTTTATTTTAAGCTCATTTCATTATTATTTGAGTAGAAAGAATTTGAAAAAGAAATACTGTACTTTTTCTTACCGATGTTAGTTTGTTCGTTGCATACTTTGCATTCACGCTTTTAGTGCTTAACTCGAATAATGTTTTGCACATTAAAAGTACCGGAAAGGATATAGCCTAGAAATTAGCAGCATCTATGTATCATCAGAGAATTATACCAAAACATACAATAAAGCTTTTATGATCTGTCTCTATTTCGAATCTTCTGCGATAGACTCTTGGACTCCCTGTAACTGAGCTTACTATACCATGCTGTTCCACAGTTCGCGAAGAAAAGAGAGAATGGCTGGCTGCAACCATTTTTGCGCTCCACTGCTGGGCACGGGTCTCTCCCAATTATTGGGAAGCCTGGAGCTTACTCCACCACGCTGCTCCAATGCGGGTTGGTGGAGATGCGGGTTAGTGGCCAACCCGCTGTCGGATCTTTTCAAAGCGCCCATAAGGCCTCCGACAAGGTTTAACGACTGTTATCTATCGACAACAACCGGGACCGACGGCCTAACGTGCTATCCGAAGCACGGAAACGCGCATGTAATTTTTGTCACTAGCGGTCACCCATCTTACACCCGACCGCACCCGTTTGGCTTAGTTGCATAGATCGCTTGCGTTCCACGCTAACGGCCGGGCCATGCGCGCTTCAAGAGAGAATAGTTAGGCCATAATCGAGACTACATGTAAAAATGCTATGTTGAAGATTTAACGCTCTGGATGACAACTTATTCTATTAGGTACACCCGAAAATTGAGGTATTAACTTAATACACTAAATTAAAACTAATTTTGTTAAAAATGAAAATTAAGCTCTGCTGTATTTATTAACGATATAACCAATTTTCGAAAACGCAGTCTCGGTATAAATCAGGCGGAAAATGAGGACAGTAATAATACGCTATCCATGCGATAAATCACTAGTCCGTAGAACTACGCTTGTGGGAATATCTATAAAGCAATTTGGTAGGAAAAATGGGGAAGCCAAATGCAAAGAATGCCGTGAGCCCCATGCGTGTTCTGCCCAATCTTTATAAAATATCGAGTTGGCTAACTTTGCTCGCGGTTGCCGCAGAGAGTAGGTACGTGCACCGTCGCTGACTAGAAAATGAGAGATATTAACGCCAAACAACCACTGCAGATCCAGGAGGGGGGCTAGGGGCTCAAGGCTCCCCCAAAACCATTCGGGTTCACCCTTGACAAACCTCAAACCCCCCCGACCAGGCTCTGCCCGAGTACACGTGATGCGTAAGTCACTCCTCCCCGTCGACAAATTGAGCGCGCACCTGCCCGCATTGGAGCAGCGTGTAAGCTTCAGACCACCCCAATAATGGGGACAGACCTGAGCCCAACAATGGAACGCAAAAAGTGTGATGCTAAGTGTTAGAGTGTGAGTGTCAGTCTGAAAGGGTAAATAGTGCTATTAGCAGTTTCCAACACATTTACTCGTATGTTTATCGCACAGTTTAACACACACGGAAGAAATTCAATCATGACGGAGTTCAGAAGGACGATGAAGACAGTAAATACAAGCAGAGTAGGTATACAAAAGAGAGTCACATACGATAATAATACGCAACATTAAGTATCAATCACAAAAAATATTAGAATTAGGCCTTCCTTCTACAAATCAGATCAGAATGCAAAGAGGATGTAACTTGGATACATGTAAGCATGACTTCTGACACGTTAACCTTTTGGTCATATGCGACCCGATCATGATTCCAATTGCTTAATAACAGCGTTGTGAGAAGAACGCAAGCGCCACTTCAGACCAGCGAGGTGGAGTAAGCTCCAGACCTCCCTTGTTTTGACTGAAACTATATAACAGTACGACCCCCATCATAGCACTGTGCAATAGAAGTGCAATTTTTCAGTTGCTGTAAAATGTTGCATCACAAAACGTCAAAACAACATAATATGATTTTGTCAAACAGTGCAAGGTGATTGATAATCAACAAAAATTTGGACGTAACTCAACTTTTGCTCGCTGATGGTAAAACAGACGCTCTTACCGAGCTATTGCCGTCAGATTCGCCGGTAATAACAAACAGACTAGTACCAGTTAGGTACACAGCCAGACGACTTCAAACCGGAAACAGGGCAAGACGGCCGTGATTTACGGGCGGACGGTACGTCAGGACGAAATGCGGAAGTCTTTTTACCGACGAGAAACTTTTACAAAAGTTAGACTTGAATGCGAAGTCAAGACGATGTACATTGAATTTTGCTGAATTCAGGGTTATTATTCGGGGTAGCGTAAAAACGAAATCCTGTTACTACGCCTTCGCTTTGTACTGACAATCTGCCGGTGTGTCTGATAATAGAGCGTTTGCAAGTTGCAACCCTTTTTGCGTTCCACTTCTCACTCGATTATGGGGAAGTCTAGAGCTTGCCACGCTGCTGCAATGAGGATTGGTGGAGAGTAGAACATTTATGAACTTTTTTTTATTTGAGTGGAGTAGCAGACGAGCTTGCAGGCCACGTGGTGTTAAGTGGTGGCTGCAGCCCATGGGCATCTACATACAACCTCAAGCAAGCATAGGTAAGTCTTGTCTGAGGTCGTAAGCAGTTGTGCTGCTACTCCGGAGGCTGGTGGTCGCCTCATGTAAGTGTGGCCGGCAACTGCACCTTTCCACCGAAACACAATAGGATTGGTTCACGGCAGAAGTGGGTGTAGCGGTGGTACTTCCCCCACATAGAATTGTATCGACTACATAAGATAATTGAATTATTTATAGCCTTTGCATAAACAAATAATAAAAAGGTTAAAAATAAAGCATTCATACATGTAACCGTTACTATACTGTTTGGCTATTTCTTCATTTCTTCTTCATGTTCTTCCTTAATTACCGTGATTACAAATAGGGATACCCACTTCTATGGAATTGACATATTTTCGGCATTAATTGTGTTTATTTTCGGTTTATCGTGTAATGGTTACTACCATCGTTCGCATCAATCGTACTTGTATCCCTCTATGCACGCTGTAATAATTCATAGTCAACAGAGTACACTAAGTCCTTTTTATTTATAGCCTTTCTTGAATAAGTTGCATTTTTGCATGACAGAATAACAATTGACATGACAGCCTCCGTGGCGTAGTGGGTGATTAGCCGACTGCGAAACGTGAGGTCGTGGGTTCGATCCCCACCCAGGACAAATATTTGTGTGATGAACATGACTATTTGTTCTGTGTCTGGGTGTTAATTATCTATTTAAGTATGTATTTAGAATTATATAAGTATGTTTATCAGCTTTCTGATTACCATAGTACAAGCTCTGCTTAGTTTGGAATCAGATGGTGTTGTGTGAATTGTCCAAAAATGTTTATTATTATATTAAAAAAAAATTAAAGTTCATTAAAAAAGTACGATACATTAAATATAATCGTACTCGTCAGAAAATGACACTTTTGTACACAGTTTTCAGTTTTGCCAACACACAATACTATTTAACTGTACAGTTCGACTGCAGATAAAACTCAAGGTTTGTGGTCAGCATAAGAGAACGAAAGACGACATCTTGACTGTCCAGTTAAAATCAAGTAAGTTCACATGCCGTCCTTCATTTTTTTATTGCAAATAGTTCAAAATACTTCATATCATCTTGAATAAATACACATATGTATATACTTGAAATATTTTACATTGCAGTTTTTCAGTTTATTTCAGCGTGTATCATATGTGATGCAAGGACGTCTCGGCCTAAACTTTAGTGAATCACATGTGATGCATCACATATGCTCATACTTTTCTTAATAAATTAAATGTTTCCGTTCATTCGCTTTTTATTTACCTTTATATCTAGCTTGGGCGTCCTTGCGATACTTATTTGCCTATCTGAGACATGCAGACAAAAAAAACGACTTTGAATCGGTACAGTTGCTTGTATCACATGAGATGCAAGAATATGTGGTAAAAATTTATATTGTATCATAAGTGATGAATTAAGTCAACGTGTTAAAGACACGCTCTCATCTAACACATCTCGAAGGGTCCTTTGGACTTAGCCGCAGTTGGGTATAAAATTGGGTTTAAACTTAACACAGTTTCGTACAGGAAAAAACGATTCCAATAAGTTAAAAGTTGTTAAATAAATCAAGGTTGTGTGAAAATCGATGAAAATACACATTTCAAACTTTTACGTACCTAAATCCAACTCAAAAACCAACAACTGACATAGTCGTGCAGTAAACCACACAAATGAAGTCTGCACCATTATGCTATGTGGAAAAAGCACAAATATTGTGACAACGTTTTTATTGATTAGTAATCTTGAATCGACACAATTCGCCGGAGACACGCGACAGTTTGTTCGTAGATCAAAACAGAGATATCTCGTGTGTGCGATGAGTTTTGAACCTTGAACTTTGATACTTTTTTGGTTGAGTGTCACATGTTTCAATGTTAGACTAAATATTCAGAAAGAGAACACGCTTGTAAACCAAACGAAATGGCCGTGTAAAAATAACACAAAACTATGACAAACGTCAAACAACTTTTTTCTTTCTTCCTGTACTGGGATTGCACGATCTGTGCATAATGACAGTGTCAAGTAAAAACATTTGAACCAGAGTTTTCTCAATCATCAAACAGCTTATTAGCTAAACTAAAATGCTCTTGAGAAGCGATAGACTGCACTCGAGTTAAGAAACTTGTCTCCAACGCCAGACTATAGGTTCGAACTCTGGCGCGCACCTCTGATGTAGAGCTTTGTTAAGACTATAGCCTAAATCCCTCTCAATTCAGAAAGAACATGCTCCACACATTAAAAATGGTTGAAAAAACGTTAACTTAGTTTTTTTTAATTATTCGCAAGTTTCAAAAACCTGTTTTCGTTTGTATTTTATACGCTGTGTCATATTTTCAAACAGGCAAAGATGTCAAAAGTACATATAATACTATTCTTCTGTTTGTACTACTTTGTAGCTTTCAGTCTCCAATACATTATAGCTTATGTCGTTCCAAACAACCAGCTTTTCATTATGATTGATGGAAGCCCGTAGCCAGGCGATGGTATCTTTGGATTTATTAAAATTGTGTTTCTAAATACACATTAAATACCACTTTTGAAGCTACAACATTTTTTTCTGTACAAAGACAAGTTAGTGCCATACACATTTTGAAAATCCAGGCAAGTAGAACCTCTGTACCATAGAGAAAACTTATGTCACCAATGCGTGGAGGTATCGAGGGGCTCCTCTATAATAATATCCGGTCAGGCTTGAAAGGACCACTGCCCTCTGGTGGTGTATGATTCTGCTTTTAGGTAGGGCAGATCGGGTTGTAGTGATAAATAATGGTGAATAGTTCATAAAATATTATTATATTTCGTGAATATTTTATTTGGGAACCAAGCATTGTTTTTATCGCACGATAATGATGAAGGCTTTATGATATTTTATGTTACTCTCGGGACAGCATTGTGAGGAAAAAATTGAAGTCGGAGATGCGCGTCGCGTTTGAATCAGGACTTGTCTTCTATGACGGAGACAGCTGTCTTAATCTCTGTGCCATCGCTGCCTAATATTAGTATTTAAAAAGTTTTTGACTTGAGTATAATTAGGTATTATAAAATAATAACATTGATAAACAAAATACTCAATTCCGCCCAACGTGGGCTAGTGCTAATAATCTTAATAAATTATATCAGTCATACAATATCACTAGTTATTGACTGTTTTAAGATCATAATAATGATTATTTCATTAATTATAGTATTTATTCATAGTATGTAGTTTATACATTCAAATTAGGAAAGTGTATATAGGTCTCTTATGTGTCTGACTGGGTATTTGTTCTACACAACTTGATATAAATTTACAAGACTGAATATGGCATATAATGTAGCTAAAATCCAAGTGTTAAGTTTTTCTAAGTGTTTTTAGCCAGAACCGTGTGGTGCAATGGTTACCATGCTGTAAAGCCGATCGGAGAGTTCCGGGTTCGATTCCCAAAGCACAAATTTGAATTCTGTTCTCGGTTTGGGTATTTGTGTTTCTGTCTTTGTGTTTGTCCATGGTACCCACGACACAGGGTCTGCCGTATATCTACCGTCCTTACTGTGGACCCTGTGAGGCTATGAGTGTGAAACGTTATTTATTTTTATAATCCTTGGGTATCAATAAATAAATGAAATCGTTTAAAATGAATCATAATAAAACAAAGACAGATTAAAAAACCTGAAATTACTCCTTAGAAACTCAAATTGCGAGCCTCAACACGCGACAATTTCCCGACCGTAACCAATTACAGTACGATTAGTAATTATTCCGCAACTGAACGAAAAGCTATTGATGAAATAAAAAACCAAAGCGAACAATCTCATTAGTAAACCGAACCATAAACCTTTCGACAAGGCCGTAAAAAGTAACAATATTTACGATAACTCACCGAATACATTTCCGATGCGAATAAAATTCAATAAGCAACATTATTTTGTTACGTAAGCTTAAATAACATTAACAAAACAAAATGTTTGTTCACGTACACGAAGAACAAAGTCACTAATAATTTGTGTTTGTAATAAACTATCACGTATTTCGTAGCGGGACTACGGCGTAGCAGGCTACGTTTGCTCGCGGATGTTCGAAGACGACTGCCATCAAAATATGACACCGGGCGGCGTAGCGTTGTGTGGGTTACGTAGCGAATGAGATGGGTCTACGTATTCTCAAAATGAACCAGCTACTTGAGAATTAACGAAGTGGTGTAGATTTTAATTTGATAAACCGTTTAGGATACACTGATCTATGAATTTGTAAACAGTTTTAAATACCCTTTAAAGTTTAATATTATTTCACATATTGAGTAAAAGTTAATGCAAGTTTGATTTTCATTAAATTTGACTATGGTATATTATGTACGCTTTATCGCTGCTCCACGATGATGGAAAATATCGTGATATTTCATTGATTACGATGTTCTCCATCGCCGTGCATGCCTGAGAGAAATTCATAATTTCTCGAAAGCATGACGTCCACCAATCCGCACTTGGCCAGCGTAGTGGAGTATGGCCTAAATCCCTCTCAATTGTGAGGAGACCTGTGCCCAGCAGTGGGACATAAAAAAAAGGTTGAAAAAAAAATTATGTACGAACAATAACAATTTGAGAAACTACTACAATTAGTTATAAGGAAAGTTTTGGTTTCGATTGAAGTCTTGCATAACACATATTATTAGCACCAAAGCACCTCATTTAATTTGCTACTGCAGCGTCCGGTTCTTCCTCCAGGAACTCTAAAGATTTTGACCATAGTCAAACATGCTGGTTAAATGGGAGTTTACGTGCTTTGGGTACCTACAAAAGGTACACGGCATCTTGGGAGAAATACAACAGCTTCGCTGTCCTACCTCAGCACTTGGAGACGACCCCAAAATCTCCAGTGGAAAACACCGATGTTCTCCCCCAGAAATAGGCCCATCATTCGGAGAGCAATGGTCTAGCATAAAGATAAAATATTTCTAAAAAAATCGTCATTTTGTCATTTTTTTTGGTATGATATCTTGAAAGACGTTTTAATTTGTCGTAACTGGATCTGACACAAAAAGCATATTAAGGCTGATTTACATCGATCCAGTAGCTGGATCCAGCTGTACTGAATTCCAGCGCTGGATTGGCATCGTCACTGGACAAGAGCTGTTGGGCGTGCCAATCCATCGTCTGCAGCAAAAATTAGTTTTCGCGAAAGCGCAAGCAAATAAAAAACTGTCAAAAATATCTTTGTGTCATACTGTTTCAAGATAATCAAGATACGAATGAATCGTTTGAGGAAGAACGGTTAGCTATTTTGAGGAAAAAAATGTGATAGGCAGAGTTCTGCTTAAAAATGGGAAAAATGAAATTTTGCCAAACTGTATTATTTATTACAAAACATGTATTTTTAAATTTATGCTTGTACTCGTATGAACGAGCGTCCATCAAAATATTTAAAAAATGTGATAGAAGGATAACTGATTCCTTCGCTGACTGTTCGCTAGTTTGCTATAAAATCCACATGTGGAATTAAAAATTCATTCCACACCTGACGGCTTCCCCATTATGTGCTCTACTTTGGACTACTTTTTAATAATTTGACGTGTCTTATTGATCGAGTGTCTTCGTTAGACCCGTTTTCACTAACGACGAATAAGAGACCGCCTTACTAATTAACTCCTAATTAGTTATAGTTTATAGTTAGGGCAATAAACAAAAAGAAACGTTTCACACTCATAGCCCCACAGTAGGTTAGGTATACCCTGTGTCGTGGGTACCATGGACATATATCATTCAAATTTCTGTTTCGCTTGGAATCGAACCTCCGATTGGCAGTCCGGCATGGTAACCATTGCGCCACACGGGTCGTCAATGCTTAGCATAAAGTTCAGTTTCACCAAGCGATGTATAAAATGTTGGTCGTATCTTATGAGTAGCCTAGTTTTTTGATAGTTGTCCATGGTTTTGTCCGTCAATTTAATATCAATTTGAGCGACTGTGACATGTGTGTGTTTAGGGGTACCTAAGCACTAAGCCATCGCAAGTCGGTGTCGTAACTTTAGGTTATGCATAATGTCGTTAGTCAGTGAAACGTGTTTTTCCTCTAAGCAACTCCTAAATATTTAGGCATCTGATTTAGGCGTATTCTATGGTTAGTGAAAATGGCTGTAAGTATCTAAAGCTTATTGTATCAGATTTCAAGTTTTGGCGTTTTTGCTTGTTTGATATGAATGAAATATTTTGGAGTTCGAGTTTTATTTGGGTAGCATGGTTGCTGTCGCTTGTTGCAGTTTTCTGATGAAAGGGATGTTTTATTTAGTTAGTTAGTACACGATTGATTGGTTGATGGCCTTTTTCATGGTTGGTACAAAGAGCCTTACTGGCATTAGTATTTGTTTTATCATGATTTTTCTGGCCAATATTGTACCAAAACCTCTAGGGTGATGCAAATCTGAAATTTAACCATTGACAAAGATGTTTTTTACGATTTACGGATGTCGATAATAATTATATTAATACATACAGTCGATTTTTTCTTTTATAGTGTAACTTTGTTAGTTGTTGTTTAGGTTTGGTTCATGCAGCGATGGTAACTTCCGCAGTCAAATTTCTATATAATTATGTCACAAACTTTGCTATACTTACGAAATACAGTTGCTTGCTTCGTACCCGATTAGAAAGTCATAAATTGTAAGCTACCGAAGCAATACTACGAAGTCCTACTTCGTTTCGTAAGCTGTAACCTGTAAGCAAACCGTAAAACGATGATTATTACGTAGCCGGAGTCATTAAATTGCCTTCAAAAAGCCTTAATACACGTAATGGTTGGAATTCTAAGGACACAGCCACATCGCTTTGTTAGCTTCTGTCATCTAAAATATTAAACTTAACTTATTGACATCTAATACCTTTAAACGAGAAATTCTTGTATATACCTAAATATATATCTTGAATCTCAGAAACGGCTCCAACGATTTTGATGAAATTTAGTACCCTAGTTTCGAGGGTGATAAATCGTTCCAGCTAGGTTTTATTTTTAGAAATTAATTAAATTAAATTATAAAAAAAATATTTTGTGCGATAATCAACTTCTGAAACACACGACTCTTCCTGACATCTAGTGGGGAGTACAATGATATTGTGGCGTAGAACACCGCCAAACGCCATCCGCCAATCCGACGTTCAAAGAAATGACAATTTCGATTTAAAATATCTCTATAAAAATTTCGTTCATTGAATTAAAGCTTCCTTAGCCGAATGGTTAAGTGGGCTCTATTTTTGTGGATCTATTTTTTAACAAAACTGGATTATTTCATTGTCAACAAGACCTCGATCACCCCCTATACTAGAATTGTAAAAAATATGTGTATGCAAGGGCATAGTATCACGACGTTACATATTGTGCTATTTGTAGATTCGGCAGCTAAGCTATATAGCCTAATACTATTTCTTAAATACTCAAATCTTTTAGGTGTTTTGAAACGGACAAAATAAACCGATGTTCTACTTTAATGAAATCAAGAGAGTTAAAAAATATTTTCTTTCATTTATCGCTTTTTTATTTGACAGCACCGACGACGAAACAACGACGTTCGGTGTGTCAACGCCTTGCACCGCCAAGACGGCGCGGTCACGAGACCGGCGACAGGTCGACGACCCCTCGCGTGCACCCCGCCTCGGTCAAGGGGTTGACCAAAACGAAAACTTTATAATCACGATGCCCGAAAAAGTATAACTGCAAGTTGAATGATACTTTTAATAGATAGTTTCTATGATTGTTGTTTAAAATCATTCTTCTCTTTTTTCTTCTTGCGTTTATATTTGAAAAAATATATACGGTATAGACGAGAAAGAACATACTCTCTACTTCACTTACGACATTACGCAACTTCTACGAATAAGAATTTTCTCCTTAAGTGTAAACAAACTGAGCAAGCGTTGTTCTTAACCAAATCCCTATACATATTTTTACCGACTTCCAAAAGGAGGAGGTTATGTATTCGGCTGTATTTTTTTTTATATATGTTCACCGATTACTCCACCGTTTATGGACCGATTTTCAAAATTCTTTTTTTGTTCGTATGCTTATACTCCCTAGATGGTCCCATTGTCACCAAATCAGGATCTGATTATGGGATCCCACAGAAATCGAGGGGAACTCTCAAATTTTACAGGCACACACATTGATTTTCTTATACTTTCTGAAGCATAACATATATTTGTGCATAGTTATTATCATCTCATGCTGCTGAGCTGTTGATGGAAGGTACTGTGACGGTTAGGAGTTGAAATCAAATTCTTTCAATAAATCGTTTTTTGTTCGAAATCTTACATTCCTGAGGAGGTCCAACTGTCACCAAGTCAAAGTCTGATGATGGGTTCCCAGAGAAATCGAGGAGAACATACAATTTTTATAGAACAACAATTGATTTTCATATTATTACTAAAGCAAAACAGGCATTTGTGTATAATTATCATCATATCATGTTAGGAGCTGAAAGCAAATTCTTTCAATAATTTATGCGTTCATGTGGACTGATAGTAGTATTCTTTCGGGCTATTAGATTAACATAAATTTCTCTTTTTATACGTTTCACACCCATATTAGCCCCACAGTAGTGTAGATATAATATACCCTAGCTCGTGGGTACAATGTCCACATAAAGACAGAAATACACACACCCAGACCCAGAACAGAAATTTAAACTCATCATTCAAATTTTTGCCTCGCCGGGAATCAAACCTGGGACCCTCCGATCGGCAGTCCGCTATGGTAACCATAATTGCGCCACGCGGTCATTTATGTTTAGAAGTTAAGTAAAAAAAAATCAATTATGCTTATACACACAGAATTATTAAAATTACTAAAAAGAGTGAAATTAATTAAGTTTTTAACAAAAAAATAGAACCGACTTCAAACGGTAAAAAATAAAATTGTCCAGTACCTACTTCTTCTTGCTTATGGTAATGATCCTTAATACTATTTTTGGAGTCGGGCCCTTAGTAAAATGTCCTGTCTTAGTTTATATAGTGTACCTTTCATTCTGAATGGGCACCGACTCCAAAATAGTATTAACAGTCATTTCCATCGCCGTGGAGTAGCAATAAATGCGCACATTACCGCGCGCCGAAGGTTTGAACCCGGAATCGTTCGTGTCGAAGACCGAGGCGAGGTTTCTACCATCGACTATCGCTGCTCTAGTTCAATACAGTCGATAAACAAAATCACCACCACATTTCTAGCACTAATCATAGTTTTCCAACTACCTCATTAGGGGCAAGTACACCATATTTACCGTGACTCAATCTCATCTGACCTACTGCCGAACGCGGTATGCAAAATTACCTCAATGTACGTAGAATAACGACAGTTAGCAAAACTTTTTCAAGTTGGATCGAGGCGAGCCCGATATAAATCTATACATATAAATAAAATTGGAGTGTCTGTTTGTTAAATTAAAATATCCGCTTTTTACTACATCCATATAGGTACAGTACATATACCAAAATAACATGTTTTACTATTTTTATCTGTCTGTCTGTCTGTTTGTTCCGGCTAATCTCTGTAACGGCTGGTCTGATTTTGACGGGACTTTCACTGGCAGGTAGCTGAAGTAAGAAGGAGTAACTTAGGCTACTTTAATATTAGAAAATTCTAAAACTAAAGTGCACACGGACGAAGACGCGGGCGACCGCTAGTTGAATAAGTTCTTATTTTAGATTGCAACAAAGTAGGTAAATACAATGCAAAAGTAATTGTAGTTTTTAGTAAAACCACAGTAAAACTTAAGAAAGTCATGTTGTTCATAGAATTTGAAAACATAATCCGGATTTGGTAGTCCACCAAATCAATTGAGATACTTTTAATGAGCTCTCAAAATGTGACATCCTCATACATTTTATATGAGAAATTAATACATTTTATATCAGAAAATAATTTGTGACGCTACAGCTCATTAAGGCATTAATGGCAAGCAAGGCAATTAATTAGTCAATTAACAATTTTTTTATTGATTTAAAACGTAATAAAAATCTAGTACAAAATTAAATCAACAACTATCCTGCTTTCCAAACGTGGCTTAGTGCAACCTTTTTAAAGTACCTATGCATTTTTAATTTTTCTGTGCGTGGTGTCCAAGACCCTGTTTCTAACGTACCTTGGTAGGTTATTGCCCTTTAAATTATATCAATACAGTCTTTCTGGGTAACTTTGAATTGACGTTTAACTTTGAACAAAGTTGGAAAAAAGATTTAACAATTTATTACATCGAAACTTTTTGATGTTTCAATATAATAACTGTATATAATGGATTGCCAAAATGTTTTTGTACCAAATGAAAATTAAAAAAATAACTGTTAATGCCATAATTCTGAAAATTCCCGCCTTTTCCGTGGTGAAGTTGCTGGAAGTTTTTGAGCTCTGATTTGGAATCGTAAACTATATAGTCCACTTTGATTCATATGACAAAACCAAGCTATTTGTTACTTTTGTACGTCAGTGTAGATGTCATTTTTATAGATTAGGTTTTGACGTGATAACGTCTTTAAAATCGTTTTAGTCGGGTGACATGTTCAGAAACTTGTGTCACACCAAAACCTCACGAGCGCGATCGCAGGTATAACGAGAGAGAGACGGACCGATCTCCCGTCTCATCTCGAGCGCTGCCAGTCATTCCGTGAAACTTGTCACGCGGAATCCTCACGAGCGGAGGCTGGCATAGCGTTCGAGTGAGTGGACCGATCTTCCGTCTCTCTCACTCTAGCGACATACAAACGAATGGAGATTTTCTCGTGCGGACGTTATCACGTAAACATCTCGATCGTAAACCTACTTTACAAACAATTTGCCGTTTTTTTAAATTCAATAATACCTTCTTTTTATTTTACGTAAACCTTAAAATATTAAGGTTTTTACATTCTAAAAAAATTTATTCAAAGTTACCCAAAATTAATGATTAATGCAAATTCGAGTTTTAGGGGAATTTATGGGTAGTTCTGTTGTTTCTTCCGCAAATTTATTTTGTTAGACAGAAAAATCAACTCAAAAGGACACTATTCATTCAATAAAATAAAGGTGTCATAAATAGAAATCAGTTTTACAATTAATGTAAAAAATGTTCAAAGTTACCCGAATTGTACGTAAATAAATAAAGTCACATTACACATTCACAGCCCCACACTATGCTTCCCTGTGTCGTGGGTACCAGGGACACACACAAAACATGAATTCAAACGCTCAGACCAAGACTCTTTTCATGAGAGTATCACTAAAAATTTCTGCTAGTATCACCAAAAATGTATGTAGTAGTGAAAGTACCAATGTACGTATGATGCATTTTGTTGCACCCACAATAACTACAGTGAGTGAAACGACTTAACATTCCGTGAACGCTATATGTTAGCCGCTAACGCAGAGGCCAATTACAGCAACTATTACGGATGGCGATCACAATCTGCTTCAAATTATGGTGCAACGACCGACCTAAGTAATAAATAAACATCTTACATACTGCCTAGTACTACGTTGGTATAGACTATAAAGTTTCACACTCATAGCCCCACAGTAGGGTAGATATACCCTGTGTCGTGGGTACAATGGACACACACAGAGACAGAAACACAAACACCCAGACCGAGAACAGAAATTTAAACTCATCATTTAAATTTCTGCTTCGCCGGGAATCGAACCCGGGACCCTTCGATTGTCAGTCCGGCATAGTAACCATTGCGCCACGCGGGTCGTCTATAGATTATTTATTATATGTACTAGCTATACCCCGCGGTTTCAGCCGCGTTGTATATTATAATGGGTCTTTCCATATGACTGACATATTTTACCGCGATAAAAAATAGCTTATGTCACTCTTCAACCTCCTAAATATCTCCACGCATATAAATCTTTGAGTAATATCTTATGTTTCAAATTGTTAAAATTTGTCTGTTGGAAGAGCGGGGTACCCCGTAACATAGGTTTTACCAACCCAGTACAGGCCCCTTGCAACTTGTTTGTTACAATCTTTTTGAAACGAAATAAACAATTTTTTATTTTGTTTTTTTTTTCATTTTCATAAGCGGAAATTCCACAAGATCACTCCATCGCGACGTGAAAATAGCACAAACAAATACATAAACATACTTTCGCATATTACTATGGATATTTTCTACAACCCCTTTTGCGACCCACTTGCTGACAGACAGACCCGTGCTGTCCCACTCTCCCAATATTAGGGAATTTGCATAAATTAAATTTTAACGTAAACTATAGGCACATATTTAAGTTAGATAATTGCAAATAATAATGGCAAAATGGAAAAAAGATTATTTTTTTCAAAAACTCTAGGAATTGTGAAATATGAACATTTTAGTTTTTTATCATTTTATCCTTTATTTTTTTATATTTTCTTCGGAATCTTTATAATTTAACAAGAAAAAAAGACAAATACGACAATCATATGTATTCTTAAAAGCAGTTTTAATGGTTAAAATTGTTTTTCCCATAGTATTTGATACTGCGTTCACGCGCTTTTACGACATCGCCTAGTTGGTATGGGCCGTTTTCAACGGTGAGGTTGAACTTTGACTCACATTTATATCTTCCGTGGTACTCCAATCGATGTGGTCCTTTATGAACACATGATCCCTATGTTGTATATCCAAATACGATCGATTGACTTTAAAAAAGTCATGCGTGTTCCCTATTGTGGAGGTCTGGACCTCAGCTTACCTTTGCTTAGCTGTAGCTTGCTGGTGGAGACCACATTGCTCTGATGCAGATTTCTAGAATAAACGTATATAGTCGCAGAAAATTGGAAGAGCATAGTAGAGGTTTGTACAGGATTAAGATGTTAAAGATTTTATAAAACCTCTTTATACCTACCTGTTTTTTTTTTCGTTTTTATGCCGATATCTTTGTTTTTATTTATTTTTTTCCTCCTACCACCATTCAAAAGATATAATATAATGACTGGTAACATAACATAATAGTTTCTTTATGTTACGTTGTCAAACTATACACTATCCACGGGCGCCTGTTCATTTATCACCCATGTTGCGTCTGTACACAAAGTTGCTGACAGAGTAATGTCAACATCTATTCTCGGTATTGCGCCCTACAATGAATTCCATATCGTTAATGTACCAAGAATTAAAATGATTACCTACACACTTAGAGCATCAAAGTTACTGACTACATTTCTAAATATGTCAATTTCAAACCAACGTCATTTTCTATGCACCGTTAACACTGACACCGACACACACTGACACAATAGTTGTATAACTAGAAGGCACATTGTGCATGGACGTTGGGACATAAACATTAAATAAAACGACAATTTCTATCAATAAAAAAATTCTGGATCGATTTATCATCCCCGAAACCAGGGTACTAAATTTCATCAAAATCTTTGGAGCCGTTTCCGAGATTCAAAAAATATATTTAGATATATACAAGAATTGCTCGTTTAAAGGTATTAGATAGGGTGGGTAAAAACAGAAAATGAAACAGAATTATAATATTTTCTAAGATTTTCAGTAATAACTAACAAAACCAGCGATCTCCGTACAACCTTTTCAAGGTTTTTTTCATACGTTAGTACATAATATCTCAATGGATTTTTCTTAAATTTAAAAATGTTTGGATATAGAACACCCTTATAGAAATAGTATACTATAGAAATAGCCTGTGTGGAGTTATTAAATTGTATTATTGTTTGTATTTATAGACCTCCAAACTCTTTGTATGATACTTTTGAGTCAGTTTTGGAACAATTATTGGATAAATTGTGCAACAAATCTAAAAAGAAGAAGGACATAGTTGTTTGTGGTGATTTTAACATAAATATATTGGAGGATTCAGCCATAAGCAAAAAGTTTTTGTCTGTCTTAAAATGCTGTAATCTTACTAACGTGTTCTCACAACCAACTAGGATTACACAATCCACAGCTACTTGCATAGATAATATTTTTACAGATGGGTCACCAGCGCAATCTATGATAATAAACAACTTAAGCTCTGATCATTGTGGCCAATTAGTTTGCTTTAATTACAGGATGGACAGACAGGTTAGTAAGAGCAAGGTGGTCGTTCCAGTGACTAAAAAACGCATGGAGAGATTTAGATGTGCTATTGAAAATGGGTTTCCTATTCCAGCCCATAGAAATGTAAATAAACATTATGGGACATTATGTTCTCATATACACAAAATGTATAATACTGTTTTTACATCAAAAACAATCTCTCCTAAAAACTGTAAATCATTCAGTGATTGGGCGACGTTAGGGATACATAAAAGTAGACAAAAATTATATGACCTCTATGAAGAGAGATCGTATAATCGAGACGAGTCCTTTTGCGCACACGTTAGAAATTATTCGAAATTGTTTAAGCAAGTTTGTATCGCGGCCAAGTCATTGCATATTGGTAACCAAATTAAATCTAGTAAGAATAAAATTAAAACGACTTGGAACATTATTAACGCTGAGACTGGAAGAGTCAATGACCGTCATCGTGTCTATAAACTTATTACGGATGGTACCGTCATTGAATCAGACGAACTTGTAGCAAAAACATTTGAAAAATACTTTGCTGACATTCCAGTCTCAACGACTAAATCGCTTAGGTCTTCCCCTGAAGCCGCCGAATCATTGCTTAAGAAAAATGTAAGCGAATGCAAATGTAAGTTTACTTTAAGGCCCGTAGACGCTAAAGACATTGTAAAGATATTTAAGACTTTAGAAATTAAGAACACTACTGATCTTTGGGGTATCTCTGTAAAAATTCTTAGTTCAATAATTGACTTAATAGCACCCCACTTAGCTATAATATTCAATAACTGTATTAAAAGTGGTGACTTTCCTGATCTAATGAAACATAGTTATAGTTAGCATGTTATGTTCTCCTTTAAGTGGTTGTACATTAATTGCTTGAATATGTTATGTCATAAAAACTTATAGTATATCTTATAATGTAATAACCGTTGGTGAACTTAAATAAATAAATAAATAAATAGTAAAGTGATACCTTTATTTAAGTCGGGCAGTACTTCAGATCCCTCCAACTTTAGACCTATTTCAATTCTGCCCTCCATTAGTAAAATCTTTGAGAAAATAATTTTAGAACAACTTCTAAAACACTTTACTAATAATAGACTTATACATAAAAATCAATTCGGTTTTACGAGGGGTCGATCAACCACAGATGCCGGTGTAGAGCTTTTTAAGACCATAGTGGATGCTTGGGAGACGTCACGGGATGCTTTAGGTGTCTTTTGTGACTTATCTAAGGCATTTGACTGTGTACACCATGAAACATTAATCAGGAAACTCAATCACTATGGCATCAAAGAAACCGCGCTCAGGCTTCTGGAGTCTTATCTGAGTGATAGGATCCAGAAGGTTGAAGTGAACGGTAAAAGGTCAAACGGGTCTGTAGTTCATTTGGGGGTCCCACAGGGCTCAATCCTCGGCCCCTTCTTATTTTTAATATATATTAACGATCTACCATATATGGTGGAGAATAATCACGAGATAGTATTGTTTGCAGATGATACTTCCTTAATTTTCAAAACTAATAGACAAACTGATGATTATGACGATGTGAACAATGCTCTCTCTGAGGTGGTAAATTGGTTTAATGTAAATAACTTACTACTCAATAATAAAAAGACCAATTGTATTAAGTTTTCACCACCTAATGTTAAAGAAATTATTGTAAAACCACAATTGAATGGCGAGGAAATGAGCTTTGTTGATGAAGCTGTATTTCTTGGGTTAACTGTAGATTCTAGGCTTCAATGGGGACCCCATATCTCTCGGTTAGCGAATAAACTAAGTTCTGCCGTCTTTGCAATAAAAAAAATAAGATCACTTACAAATGTCGATACAGCCAGACTGGTCTATTTTAGTTATTTCCATAGTATAATGTCGTATGGTATTTTACTGTGGGGAAATGCTGCTAATATCGACACAATATTTATTTTGCAGAAGAGGGCTATTCGCGCAATTTATAAATTAAATTCTAGAGAGTCTCTGAGAGAAAATTTTAAGGAAACTAATATACTAACATTTGCATCGCAATATATTTATGAAAATATAATGTATGTTCGTAAAAATAAACACGAATTTATGACCTTTTTGGATTTACATAGTTCGAACTGTGTTTCGACAAGGAATGGCCACAAACTTACATTCCCCAAGTGTAGGCTCCGCAAAAAGAGCCACTCTTTTATCGGGATGTCGATCAGAATATATAATAAAATCCCGGAAAGTGTTCAATCCCTTCCTTTGCACAGATTTAAAAAGAAAGTCAAACAAGTCCTGTGCCGCAAGGCTTATTACGATCTTAAGGACTATTTAATTGATAATAAAGCTTGGGATTGAGCTGTAGTCCCACAAGGCTGTTTCTATAACTGATGTAATAGATTTAAATCAATCAAACTGCCAATGTTAACAGATAGCTGTGGGACGACATTGACACATGCGGTAGCTGTCACGTATGTTCCTTATCTGCCCATAGCTACTCTGTAAGAAAGCTTATTATTGTATACCTCATATTTTAAAACAGGGCTGAAGTTTTTCTCCGTCTGCTCTTTTCTTCAGCTCAGCATTGCCTAAGCGCACCCAGAGCAGACAGAACAAAAAAATAACGTTCACTAAGAGTTTGTAAATGAACCGTACAGTGAATAAAGAATATTTCATTTCATTTCATTTCATTATAGACAAATCAAGCTGAGATTCTACTATTAATGCGGCTATATTAATAATAATCTTTTCATTTCAAGTTTAATCCATACTAATAATATAAATTCGAAAGTAACTCTGTCTGTCTGTCTGTTACACTTTAATGCTTAAACTACTGAACCAATTGTAACTAAATTTAGAACACAGATAGAGTGGACTTTGGGAAAGGACATAGGATGGTTTTTATCTACGGGAACCTATAAAATGGGTCCACGCGGGCGGAAGGCTAGTATAATAATATGACAAGACTCACAAGCATTCACTTATACCTAGCTAAAAAGTTAACACGAAGAGCTAAAAATAATTAAGAATCAACAATGTGTGAACTTTATTTCTAGGTATCAAATTGCACGCTTAACAATCTGCATTCATCTTGTAAAACAAAATATGTAGTACACTTCTGGGTATTACATATTACGAGTACCTAACCGGACGTGCCTCTAAGTTTGTAACAGCGAGAGACGCGCAAGCAAAAGTTTTGAAGTAGCTAAGACGATCGATAGTTTAATTTTCAATGTCTTTTTTTGCTTTTTCAACCTTTTTAATGTACCACTACTGGCACAGGTCTCCTCTCACAAGTGGGGATCTAGGCCCTACTCCACCTAGTCCCTGTAGCTTCGGGATTAAGAATAGAGCTACGGTATCCCCTGTCTGATCGTAAGAGGCGACTAAAAAGGGGCTTTTGGGGATGCGGACGGTGAGAGTGGGAGCCCGTCCAGCTAGCAGCCCCGAGAGGGACGGCAGTGTATGCGCGGCCGCATGCCTGAAGCTGCTGCTGATGCTGCTGATGGTGCAGGAGAGCACATCTGCTCTCCCGAAGATGGGACGGTTCTGGGGCGCCGCGCGTGGTGGACACCGGTGCTCCCGGAGTCCTCACAAACGCAGAGGCAGGCCACCGAGGGGGTTTTAGTGCGGTCAAATCCCACATAACCCGGTGTCCTCTCCCAAGGTATCTGGTACCTTTTGAAGGATACCCCCCCAACCCGATACCAAAAAAAAGGCCATACTCCACCACGCTGGTCAAGTGCGGTTTGGCGGACATCCATACCTTAGAGAAACTGTGAATTTTTTTCAAGCATAGGTACACAGTGATGGAAAACATCCTAATTAATTAAATATCACAATATTTTCCATCAACATGGAGCAGCGATAAATACGCACATTTTTTTTCAACCTTTTTTTTATGTCCCACTGCTGGGCACAGGTCTCCTTCTCACACAATTGAGAGGGATTTAGGCCATAGTCCACCACGCTGGCCAAGTGCGGATTGGTGGACGTCATGCTTTCGAGAAATTATGAATTTCTCGCAGGCATGCACGGCGATGGAAAACATCGTAACCAATTAAATATCAAGATATTTTCCATCACCATGGAGCAGCGATAAATTCGCACATTATAAATTTCTTTGTCAGAGGTGCGAGCCGAGGATTTGAACCTGGGATCGGTCGCGTCGAAGACCGCGGTTTTTCTACCACTCTGCCATCGCTGCTCTACGCACATTACAAATTTATTTTTACCAGAGGTGCTCGATGAGGATTTGAACCCAGTATCTGCGCGTCGGAGACTGCGCTCTTACCACTCGGCCATCGCTGCTCAAAGATCAAAGCTCAAGCTGTTCTAAATTGTGTTTATTTGTATGTATGTATTGTATTGTATGTATGTGTACATTTAAATTGAATTATTACGAAATTTTAATATTTGAAAAAATAAGTCAATAAATTTATTTTCTACAAAGTACATACATACATAACATAGCCAGGTAATTTAATTAAAAATTTAATTTCATTGATAGGAGAGAAATGCGCCAGCTCTAATAACTTTATCTTTTTACTCATCGCATGAGCGAGCTATGGCGACATGGGGAGGAGGCGCAGCTGCCCCCCCCCCCCTCCTGGATCAAGGTCCACATTCAGGGATTCAAAAATCCCAAAAGATCTCCCAATCGAAAAAAAGAAACCTATAAAGAATAAGCTACATATGCTACCTTCTGCTGTTTCCTTTGTATATTTAAAATTTTGTGTGTGTGTCTGAGTGTAACGTGGAAGGCAAAATTACGCGCGGTACCTAGATTGAAAAAAATTAAGCCTCCCCCCTGACCAAGATCTTTCAACCCTCCCTGAACAATAACCTGGGTACGCCCAAGCATGTCGGTAACCGGTAACCTTCGTTATATAAAAACTCGAAAACTCGTGGGCTTCTCGGCCACTAATACATGGCTCTCATTATAAACCTTTCTTGCCGTGTAAATCAGACAAGACATGATTGACGTAGTACCAATTACGTCAGTTTAGTTACTTGGTACTTTAACCCCTTTTTGCTAACAAACCCCAATATGTAAAACGTAGCACAGTGACCTGCGAACGGAAGGGTCTCGACAAGGAAACACCGGCTTCCGACCGACTAACACTTGTTTATGTATGAATATTTCATGTAAATACTTGAACCTGCCTTGTTATGACTTGTACACCCTTACGTACAGTTCGGGTAACTGAATATTTTTTACATTATTTGTATTATTAAAACTGATTTCTATTTATGAAACCTTTATTTTATTGAATGAATAGTGTCCTTTTGAGTTGGTTTTTGTTACTAACAAAATAAATTTACGGAAGAAACACCAGAACTACTCATAATTTCCCCTAAAACTCGAATTCAAAGTTATCATGAGTTTTGGGTAACTTTGAACAATTTTTTTTAGAATGTATAAAGCCTTAATATTTTAAGGTTTATGTAAAATAAAAAGAAGGTATTATTAAATTTAAAAACCTAATCTAAGAATCACATCTACACTGACGTAAAAAAGTAACAAATAGCTTGGTTTTGCCATAAGAATCAAAGTCGACTAGTTTACGATTCCAAATCAGAGCTCAAAAACTTCCAGCAACTTCACCACGGAAAAGGCGGGAATTTTCAGAATTATGGCATTGACAGTTTATTTCTTTAATTTTCATTTGGTACAAAAACATTTTGGCAATCCATTTAACACAGTTATTATTATATTGGAATATCAACATTTTCGATGTAATAAATTGTTAAATCTTTTTTCCAACTTTGTTCAAAGTCAATTCAAAGTTACCCGCAATGACTGTATGCATAATAATAATACTTTAAATAATAGTAAATACTTTTTGTTATGACTATCCTTTCAAATGCAACAAGCACACAGAAAAATATTATAGTAACTTATAAGTATGTATAATTTTTACTATTTTTTTAATGCCAGCCCATGCATGGCCCGGCGGCTAGCGTAGGACACCAATCGACACAGTTAAGCCAAACGGGCGCGGTCGGGTGCGAGATTCGTGACATCTAGTAGCAAAAGTTTGATGCGTGTTTCCGTGCTTCAGAGTTCGTCAAGCCGTCGGCGGACAGATAGATCAGTAATTAAAATCGATAGATAATAGTCGTTAAACCTTGACGGACAAACCCGCATCTCCACCAAATCGCATTTAAGTAGCGTGGTAGAGCATGCTCCCGGCTTCCCTAATAATGAGGAGTGACCTGTGCTTAGTAGTATAGCATAGCAGTATAGTATGGCGCAAAAAGGATTGCAACCAAACTATAAAAAAAAACGTTTCACACTTATAGCCCCACAGTAGGGTACATGGACACATACAAAGACGAAAACACAATCACCCAGACCGAGAAGAGAAATGTAAACTCATCATTCAAATTTTTTTCACCGGGAATCGAACCCGGGACCTTTCGATTGGCGGTCCTGCATGATAACCATTGCGCCACACGGGTCGTCAATTTCGGGTATATTTTATTTTAAATTCACTAACGTGCTTTTTGTGCGAGAACCAGTGTCGGCAAAATCTATAGGTCTTATAAGATAGCCTCGGAAATAAGAATAGAGCTACGGTATCCCCTGACTGGTCGTAAGAGCGACTTAAAGCTGTGTTCCGGGGCTGCAGCGATCACTCAACACCACGTGGCCTACATGCTCGTCTGCTACTCCATTCAAATGAAAAAAAAACGTGGCTTAGGTTCCTATAACCTTTTAAAATATTCATTTTTAAGAACTGATTTATTACTTACCTTTTGACTTGATATAAGAAATCCCTTGCTAAACTTGTTACAAAAACAGTTCTTGCTTTTCACAAACTCAGTAATAAAGATATTTATATTTTTATTTTCTCGTTAAAAATTATACAAAATAAGTTTAGAAAATTGTGATCACTACACGTCAATCCAGCACTGTCAATTTTGGAATATTGTTTTATTTTTTAATGTCACTATTTTTTATTCAAACCGTTTTAAAAAAGGTCTACCACATTGACGACATTTGACGACTCGTTTTGCGCAATGGTCCATGCCGGACTGCCAAACTGAGGGTTCCGGGTTCTATTCCCGGCAAGTGAGAAATTTGAATGAGTTTAAATTTCTGTTCTCGGTCTGGGTGTTCATGTTTCTGTATTTGTGTGTGGGTACCCCACGACACAGGGAATCCTAGTGTAGGGGCTAGGGGCTCTGAGTGTGTGGCGTTTATTGCACTCTCATTATGTAATAAATGTGCTTATTTATATCCATATGTTAAGGGTGGTATTGTGCGGTAATACAATACATACAATGGCATACAAAATATGTAATGTAATAACTTTTATTAATAATGTAATAACTTTTAATTAATAATAATAGTGTATATGTAATATAATACTATTGATACATTTTTAATCCTACGTTAATTGGTCGCATGCAATGAAAAATAAACCATTAAAATACATGTAAACACTGGTGATAAGAAATTAAGAATCAAATTAGAATTATTCGCCTGCTCGTATTCTTTTGAGTCAAGATAATAATATCTTGATATCTTGTATCCATCTGCTATTCTAGCTATCTTCCGCAATTTTTGTTATAATCTAAGGCTGAAATGGATGCTAGGGTCCTATCCTAGTCCCTGTAGCTTCGGGATTAAGAATAGAGCTACGGTATCCCCTACCTGATCGTAAGAGGCGACTAAAAGGGGACTTCCGGGGCCGCGGGCGGTGAGAGTGGGAGCTCGACCCGTCCAGCCACCAGCCCTAGGAAGGACGGCGGTGTGTGCGTGGCCGCATGCCGCCGTAAGCATCGGAAGGTGCAGGAGATCACATCTGCTCTCCCAAAGATGGGCCCGTTCCAGGGCGTCGCGTATGGAGGACACCGGTGCGTTTCATGGGAGATCCCGGAGTCCTCCCCAAACGCAGAGGAAGGCCACCGAGGGGGTTTTAGTGAGGTTCAAATCCCACATAACCCGGTGTCCTCTCCCAAGGTGCTGGGTACCTTTTGAAGGTTCCCCCCCCCCGATACCAAAAAAAAAGGAAAAAAAACAATGGGTTGCACTCCGGGAGTGCCGGCAGAAGTGAAAACATTAACGTTGTGCATTTTTGATGTCTTGGAATCGTTAGGGAATAATTCCGCACGAATTGCTTGAATTATCAGTACCTATTAATTTCTATCTAGTATTTTTACAAAGTACTCTCTCATTTTCTTTCACTATTTCTTCGTCACTTTTTTCATTAATAGATGAACTTTGTTCAATGTCCATATTTTAAATACTTGATATAAACGAATTTTAAGATAAAATTATACTTGACGCTGGCAATATGCAGAGTTTGCGATGCCATAATTGAAGAAAAAAAGTATAGACAGCCGTCAGATGAGCCGTCATCAGCTGTCACCCCTCCGTCTTGGTCTAAGAGCCGGTGAAGATATTCACTCGTTCGGTTGTTACAAGAGTGAAGGTGATATGAAAGAAAATTGATTAAAATTAATTAAATTAAAAATAGCTATGAACACTTTTCGATAGTCAAGTTATCACAGGCATATATGTTTATAAATTATATTTGGTAAACAATATGTCTCATCGAATTATCAGATCGGTGAAGATCGATCTTCCTCGTCTCCTCTACTATCTTACGAAATTTTGCGATCAGCACACGTGACCTCGCGCGAGTTTCATAGTTTTTACCCATCCCACAAAAAGTGCTCAACGCCGCTAAAGAAGTTTTCACTTCAAAAAAGGATCCTATCCTACCATAATATTATATTTTATTACCTACGTTCATAATAATATCAAATTATGAGACCATATTTCTATCGATTTACCTTGTAGTTTGTTATAGATATAAAAATTTAAAAAGCCACATTCAAAACAAAATAAAACAACAAAGAAAAAGATGAATCGATATTTTTAGCTTAGAACAAACGTCCATTTTTTGTTTTGCAACAACTTTTAACAAAGCTACAAAACCAACACATGTTAACCATAGACAATGAATTACTCAAATAAAAATGGAAAAAGACAAAGCAAGTGCCTTTGCTGGAAAGAGCACATGTTTGGGATGTTTAAAAAGAAAGTTTTTAACGATAAAGTAATACGTAACTGGACAGTATTCTCCCCAATGATTATTATATACAAAACGAGGATTAGATCCCAAAAAAAAACAGGCGGCATTGTTGCCAACATTTCGAAATCATAAAAATAAAAAAAAGAACATGTAGTTAAGTACAAATAAATAGTTTTTTTGTGTTTTCTTTCAAGATTTATTGCTTTTTTTATAAAATAAAATAGGTACTAGACGAGCGACGTCTGTTACATTTTTATACCTAACTAAAGCTGCTAAAGCCAAGCAAGGCTTTGAACATGATATAGGTTAGATGCAGTACAGTAAAAGAAATACACACATAGCCTTATACTAGTAAAGCACGGTCGCCGAGCAGGAAGAATTTCGTACATTGACCTATTTACCTACTGACAGTGGTCACAAACATTTTTTGTCGTGTACTAAAAAATATAGGATTTTTATATTTACCTACCTTGAATAACGGAAAAGTGGCAAATAAATATTTTTATTTGAAATAGGTATTCTATTCTATGACAGTTTTTGGTAATAGGTAATATAATTAGGTATTTAGATTTGATGTTAATAAATAAAATCATTTTAAAAATAAATATTTATTATTTATTAATCAGAATCAGATTCCGTGGTATCAGAGCTGCTGCTTTCCTCAGACGACGTTTCACCTGTTACATTGATGATAAAAGAATCAATAGTTTTGTCGATATTATTGTCTAAGCCACCTAATTTTATTTCCTCCTTTTTTACGTGGCTTATACAGTTTTTCCATTTTTCCGGTGTAATGTTTTTCAACGCCTCTTGGAGCAGTTTTTTTACGTCTACCATCTTAAATGTGGTATTATTTCTTGCCACGTAGCCCTTCACGTCTGCCCACACCAATTCAATGGGGTTCAACTCACAGTGGTATGGAGGTAATCTTAATACCTCCACACCCACTTCTTTCGCCATTTCATCTATAACGTACGATTGGTACTCTGTTTTTACACCTTTCACCTTTTCCAATAACTGAACTTTGGTTTCTTTTGGTTCATAAGTAATCTTCTTAGATGTGAGCCATTTTTGAATATTTGTTTTATTCCAATTTGTCACGGGGGTTTTCTCCTTTCGCCTTGAGTGGTAGCTCGCATTATCCATCACAACCACCGCGTTCGGCTCAAGTCTTGGCAACATTTCTTTGAACCAATTTTCGAATTTGGCGGCGTTCATTGATTCGTGTTAATCGCCTGTACCTAAAAATTAAATACAAATACAAATGTGTTTATTTCCACAAAAAATAACCTGCATTAAAGCATAAAATAATACACGTTTACATAAAGGTGTAGGCAAAGCCTATTGCTAACCTTTGCATTCAAAAACCAATTCTGATTCTGGCACGAATCCTTCTTCGCCTCCAATATGCAGAATAATTAAGCGGTTGCCTTTAGACGTAGGATTCTTAGCGCCCGTCGACAGACCCTCTAAAAAGGCTTGTTTGCGTGACTTCACTGTAGTGTCTTCCCACACTTTGCCGACAGTGTGCCCTGAAAATATATTTTTTGTTTTATTAAGTATATGTTTAAATTGAATAGAAAAAATAAAAAATAAATACAATTTAAAAAAAATAAGAAATATGTAGTATAGTTTTTAAACTAATGAAATCGCGGGTTAAATGTAAATCAAATATATAGTCTTACCTGCATTCACCCAAGTTTCATCCAAGTAATATATTGGTCGTCCTTGCTCTCGAAAAGTTTTCATGTTTTTCAAATATTTTATACGCCACAATGCTATGTCATCTCTATCGATTAACGCATTATTTCTCCTTCGTTTGACATATTTAAATTTCAAATGTTTTAGAACTTTTTTCAGCGATGTCAGGCCCATGCTTGGTAGGGATTCATCGGCATTTACTACCTGTAATACCTTTTTTGCTGTAGGTAACTCTCCTTTTAAATAAAAGCTATGCACAATTTTTCTAATGCACGACTTGTCGAAATCATCTATCTTTTCAATAATTGACATGCGTTTTTTTGGTGCTGCAGCTGGCTTGACAGTTTCCGTTTTAGTGTATTCGTTTAGAATACGGTACACCGCCGATTTCGAAATGCCCAAAATATCGGCCGTTTTATCTTTCATCTCCTGTTTTGAAGGATATTTATCGGCAGGCCAAGATTCTTTTACGTATTTAAAGACGTTAATAATCATCAACTTCTCACTTTCACTAAAGTGCGACATTTTTCGCTTCTTCCGCGGAGAAACAAAGTCTTTGAATGGACGCGAGGTAGACGGCCCCGGTTCCATTTTCAAAAAAACTTAACAATGTAGAACCGACTAACAAGAAAACTAAATAACGATAACTTAACAGTAATTTAACAAGAAAACAAAACAAAACACAAACGTCTGCAGAAACTATTTCACTACGAACAAATTGACCGATCACTAGCGCATCCCGTTATGGAATGTCGTCCGTTAAATTCTGATTTTTGAACAAGCGATAAAGCGTCGAGTGGGCGTTATAGGCTTGACTCAAGGTCAAAAAAATAAAAAAATGCTATAGCATATAAATATAAACCTTACGTAAGCACACAAAAGGTTTGTAACTCCTGATGCCCGCGGTCGACGCTACCGTGTGAGCGGGATGCAACTTATTCACGCGTGAGAGAGGGAGACAGGTAGAACCAGGTCAATGTACGAAATTCTTCCTGCTCGGCGACCGTGCTTTAGGTTATATTGTGTCGTGGGTACTATAGGCACACTGCAAGAAAAGTACTCAGACCAAGAATAAAAAATTAAAACCATCATTAAGCCGACTATCCGTGTAGCACAATCATTACCATGTCGCATGTCGGTCTACGAATCAAGATGCTCGGGTTCGATTCGATTTAAATTGTAATGACGAGTTTCAATTTCTATTTTTACTCTGGGTTTTTGTGTTTATATCTTTATGTATTTTCATGACATCCATCATGACACAGCGAATCCTAATGCGGGACCTGAGTGTTTACCTATGTATAACTGTCCGCGCAAACGGTACGGATCGTCAAATCACCGGAGTGGGACGGCCGCGCTGTCCAAATGCTAACTTCGGACCGTTTGTATATAGGTAATACTGAGAATCTAAAAAACTTTCACTGCTAAAATTGTTGCTATTAGATTTAAGGTACACGGAAGCAATAAACAGGTTTATTTTGCCATATAAAACAAGCAAAGCCACGGTTCATAGACAGTACGCGGAATATCATTCAACAGAACATAAACGCTTCTCAATTCTATACGCTCGTTAAGAAATAGAGTCAACGTCTGCTAGAATTGGCCAGTCATATTTATCACTAGCCTAAAATAATACAAAATCGTGCTGTTTAAATTGATATCGTCTTTAGTAATGGCATAACATTTTTTCAGTAAAACAGCTAAAGTATTCATTTGAGATAGTCATCTTTTGTTGCTCCATAGCATCAGATAATCTTTGCATATTGCCAGTGTCAATAAAAATTATTTCAATACATTTTTTGCCTGTTTCGTAAGCGTGGGTCGACATAAAACTAATTAAAATTAATAAGACGCTGTCATTAGCAATCAGTCAGTCAAATATCTGAAATAAATATCAGATATCTAAGAATGATGGTCACTTTACAAGAAAGTGTCTGATTAAGTTTTAGAAGCAACCAGAACAGTCCTGGTTTCAAACTTTCATTATACAACACTCGAGCACATTAACCAACTTCTAACAAAATTCCTGATACGTGGTACGTATGTTGGTGTATACTTTTTGTTGTTGCATGTGCATGTGTCCTATGTGGGAGGGAGGGAGGTGCTATTGCATGTAAAAGGTATACACCATCATACGTTCTGATTGCGGATTGTTGCAAAGTAGTTTTTACCTAACTTTATAACAATGGAGTTCCGCAAAGTAACGCCTGATTCTATTAATTTTAAACCATTGAGTATAATGTACTGTACGTTAGTAATTATGTCTTAAACTCACTCTACATTTTAGTAACTAAAGATGATCAAGCGATATGCTGAGACATTACGCATTTCTAATTATTGTCAACTCTGTGGCAGTAAATAAACTGTTACATCACGCTAGTAATAAAGTCAATTGGTGCGCTCGACGCTTTTTAATTGAGAACAATATACAGCGCGCACGGCCGAATGGTAAAATCAGTATGCCACGCATTATTTTTTAAATTTACTAAAAGGGACTTTGTCGCTGTGCGACCACAGCGTTCCGTGAAGGATTATCAATAAACAAATACAATTCCAATCAATAGAGGCTAATGTTTTGAAAGCCCCAACACATTCAGTTTACCACTTTAGAATCGGCATTTCTACTCAAAACGTAATCAAAAACTACTAAAATCTACCGAAGTTCATATTTATTCTACTATAATACTACGATTGACAAATATTCGATTTGAAACAAGGTTCTGAATATAAAATCAGATCAATTGCGAGTTCACTACGGGTGCTAAGGATTTTTTATGCAAATAATAAATAAAAAACGTAATGGTCATAACTTTTTTCTTTATTCAAGTACTTACTTATAGATTAAGTATCGTATCAAAGCCATATGTGTTTTTTTTTGCATTACATGCTTTACAGAAGGCACTATAATGTTGTCTTCGCTAATAATAATTAATAATTGTTAAATAACGCAGCGTACAGTACCGACCGGTGTGAGAAACTTCAAGCAAATCCAAAACTAAAATCGCACGAGTATAATGTAAAATTAATTCAACTTGAAACTGATCCCTAGCAGTAAAACAATAAAGTTCCTTTTATTGCGCAAGATTTACCTTGTTTAAAGTAGTCACTAGAATCGGGGAATCACCTCTTAACTCCAAACTACACGCTACATCCCCCTAGTGTAGCCAATTTTTGAATAAAAATGTGGTAACAACCATAAACTACTAAAAACTACTGACTTATTTTTTCATACCAAAACCGTATTGCTTGAAATCTACCAAAAAAGTAGAAAACTACTGAAAGTGGTCACGCCTGTTTATGCCACGCAATGCCACGTAACAAATTGTGGCTACCGGTCGTCTTTAGCTGACTATCTGTTTGATATCCTAGAGGTCCTAGCCATAAGCTATTTCGTTATATTTACAGGCTTTTTTATCGGGGGAAACTTTCAACACTTTTTAGGATAGCATACACTTTTCTCTTCCTCGGGTAACTTCAAATCTTTTGAAAACACGCTGAACATATATACGACCGACCATATATTTGACGATCCGCGTGGCATAATCGTTACCATGCTGAGCTGCCGATCGATTCCCGGCGAAGCAAAAATTTGAATGATGAGTTTATAATTTCTGTTCTCAGTCTGGGTCTTTATATTTCTGTCTATGTGTGTATCCATGGCACCCACGACACAGAGTATAACTATCCTACTGTTGGGCTATGAGTGTGCAACGTTATTTTATTTTTTTACAAATAATCTAAAGCACGAAAAAGTGTATAGGTACTACTGTACTAGAGGTATACGTTACGTATTTCTGTAACCTAATTAAACAATCACCGAAATAGCCAACTCGTAAAACGGTTGAAGTAAAACAGTACTCTATAAGGTTAACGGCACCGCAATATTGCTCGGCAAGTCACAGTCGATTAAATTAACCAATACAAACACGATCGTGCCAGTAGTTTTAGACTTTGTGCCATTGTTGAAATGGACGTAGGATTAGCAAGGAATCAAAAAAGCTAATAGTTTCATTTTTAGAACATGGTTTTTAATACCTAGGTACTAAACGTTGCACGGTTCGACCAAGAAAGAGTATTTGGTAACCTCAGACCGACAAAAAAAATACTTTTTTTATTGGTCTGAGTTGGTAACGTCATCTTCCCACCGAAATACAAAAAACATTTTTTTTACTTATGTATGATATGATCACATTTAATTATTAGTACCTGGACGCCCGAGCGTTGCTCGGATAAAAACAATTTATTAACTTGGTTTATTTTTAAGCAAGTGTTACTTTACAAATCCTTTTGAAATACCTAGCTCCCAATTTAAAAAAAATTGTCACAAAAAAATAATAAACGCAACTTGCCTACTTGAAATTTGAACCCGGGTCGGGCTCCGTAGTCGGCTTTCGTAACCATGCGACCAAGTGACGAAATTTTTATAGAGGTCTTTCATAATTATCGACATTGTCATTTGTTTGAAGGGTGGATTGTCAAATGTTGACCATTTGACGGCTTTCTACGCCACAATATTATTAATATTTTCCAATAGATGTCGGTAAGTGTAATTTTATATTTAACTGCATAAACATTAAAAAAACGACAAATTCTATCAATAAAAATTTGTGGATCGATTTATCATCCCCGCAACCAGTGTACTAAATTTCATCAAAATCTTTGGAGCCGTTTCCGAGATTTAAAAAAATATATTTTGATATATACAAGAATTGCTCGTTTAAAAGTATTAGATTCATATGTCGGCACTTTTGTACACGCTACTCTATCCATTCCTGGTGCTGCTGGAAGAAATGCTAAATGCTCTTTTAGAAATAAGAAGTGCCCTGTACATATTGTTATACTCTTCTTTTGACGTGTCTTAAAAAAAATGTGTACTAAATAAAAAAGTGCTTGATAAAATAAATGGAAGGACCGGAGGCAGACATGGAACGTAAAATTTCTATCACCAAGCCTTAATTCTACTAATCCTAAATCTTAGTCAAACAGATCTTGATCGGTTCTCATTGTTATGATAATAACTTAAATATAAGGATTCATACAATATTTATTTCTAATTGTGAGCTACGTTAAGTTCAAGCTACGGTATCTTGCTACGAAAAGCTAGCTAAAATACGAATTATTATAACGGTTACTGCTCTCAACATTATATCAGCAATCAGTACCAATCGTTTTTGTACTTATTTAAAAAACATATCAACACTTTTTTTTTTTAAACACAAGGATTTTAATTTCAATTTATTTGACAAACCTAAGTATGGTTTCGCATAAGGACGTAAATTATTTCACCCACTTCTTGAGGTTAAAAGATGACCACTCGAAAGTTTTTTCTCAGGACATAAGTTATGAAAAATGACACACATGAATAACGATATCAAGCTGTTTACTTTCAACACCTTTTTCAAACTGCCACACGAATTCGTGTCTTGTCTTATGAGGAGAAGTTGACGATAAGCGATATTAATCTACGTATCCTTTTTATTACAAAGTGGATTAAATGTATTACCAGAGTTTTTTTTAATAATTTTGTGATTTCCTTTTATGCCCCTAATAAATAAAAGTACAAAACAAATGTAAAACGAGTCACAAAAAGTGTAAAAAGCTTTAACTTTGTATCTATATTCTATAACCACTATTTTGTAATTCAATTCTGCATGAAGATCACAGATGCGATTATTTCTTGAAGGCACGATGTCTACTAATTCGCTCTTGGCCAGCTGTAACGTGGTGGAATATAAAGTCCCTCTCACTTCCGAGAGGAGGTCGGTGACCACCAGTGAGGTATAAAAAAGGTTGGGTTGAGAAAATGTAACGTACTGATAAATGTATTGTCTTTTTTAGATTCTCACATTAGAAAATCATTTTGTTCGCTATAAAAAAAAATGCTTAGGTACTAAACAAATTATTTCACTCATTTTCTTCGTGTAAGTAGATAGTCGAAGTAGCAACTCGCTACACTCTCATAATGAAACAAGTTCTTATAACATAACGTATGTGGAAATGAGGTGATTTTAATCTTGAAATGTACTGAAAAAATGAACGTGTTGACAAATTATTGGAATAACAACTTTGTTCATAAGTTTAACGAACTTTGCTGCCTTGCTGTATAAATTCTCGTGTGGTTCTTATTGACGCTTTGACCCAAATAGCTATTGAGCTATTGGTAATAAACTTACGGCGCCAGGAAACTTTGGGACTTTAAGTGGCCCACTTTTGGACAAAGTTTTACTGATTCCATTCAACATTAACTTCAACTGCTGTAATTTAAATTATTTAAATATTCTAATCATCCTAAACTTATTTTGTTATACGTAACCTATACACGTATATAAAACATATTTAGAACATCGGAAGATTGTCTCTAAATTTTCAATTTTGACCTCATCAAGTACTAAATCAGAAATATTTACCTAAATAGTTCCAGGACTTTGTTTATATATATGTAGGTAATAATATATTAGTTATACATGTTTGAAATATTATATTATACACGACCCACGCGGCATAATGGTTAGCATGCCGGACTGCCGATCGGAGGGTCCCGGGTTCGATTCCCAGCGAAACAGAAATTTGAATAATGAGTTTAAATTTCTGTTCTTGGTCTGGGTGTTTGTGTTTCTGCCTTTGTATGTGTTTTCATGGCACCCACGACACAGGGTATATCTACCTTACTGTGGGGCTATGAGTGTGAAGCGTTATAATTATAACTAAGCGTTATTTTTATTGCCTTTTAAATCAATAATTATTTAGTCAATTGACTATACCAACTTGTAACGTCATAACTTGTTGTTTTAAACAAAATGTACCTATAATGATGTCGCGTTTTAACAGCTCATTAAAAATAAATTAAATGCTTAATTAATTACGCAGTCAACTAACGTATTCAGACGCCATCGCGCCATAGAGAAGACAAAGAAGACGACAAAAAAAGGATAGGAACACCCAGACCCCGGAAATTTACAAAAATGAATTAACAAATAATTCCTGGTTTCCATGAGTAATTTAGTGCAACCATTTTAAGTTAGGAACAGTACCTATATTTTGTTTTTTTGTACATAGTGTCAACATCCCAATTTATGGAGCAAGAATCCTTACACCACGTAACGTACCATAGCAGCAACATAGCATATTCGTCTTTAAAAAAATAATGTAGGTAGTTTAAAAAACTAAAAAACACGCTTTTGTGAAAATACTAACTAAAAAAAAAGAAAAAATAAGAGGAAAATGTATTTTACTCTAAAAAAATCGTGGTGATGGAAAATGCACGGTGACAATAGTATCTTAAAAACCACCCCACGCTTTTTTTCAGTAAAATACATTTTCTTCTTATTTTTTACTTTTTAGTTCGTATTTTCACAAAAGCTTGTTTTTTAGTTTTTTAAACTACATTATTTATTTTTAATTTTTTAGTTAAGTAGATTTTTTTTTTCATATTATTGCATTGTCATCGACCCTTGACCCCGGCAAATTTTCAAGGTAATCAGACGCTTAGAAGTTGGTGAAAATGAAGTTAAAAGATTCCGTTACATACATACATATATGTCAAGCTAATATAAACGTGTTAAAAACTTAATGCTTTCAAATCTACGAATCTTTGAAAATATCGTTTCTCTTAACATTCACAATCACATACATTCAAATGTATTTAGTTGAATTTAACGCAATAACATTAGGTAACATTTACAATGTTCATTGTGCGCATTCAAACCTACTTCCTTTTAGGGGTCAGCATTTATTGTAGATATGCCCTATCGCGAGCTTCTGAGAAGAATTCCTGATGCAATGGTGGCGAGATGTAAATATTTGGTACGTTTAAGCCGTGTCAGCGGTGGTATTTCATTTCATAGCATTGAGGTACTACAGTACATAATATCTCAATGTTTCATAGCTACACGTTTGCCACGAGGTGTGGTGGAAAAGCAGGACAAATTGTTGATTCGCTTAACCTTTAACCTAACCTTAACCGTAGCCCGTATACGAAATTTTGCCGATTTCGCTCACTTTGCTGATCTTACATAGGAGATTTTGCAGTTAAAATACAGTATTTCCATAAGTTTTATTGCACAATATGACTGATCATTTCAATAATAAACTAGTAAACGTGCCACTTTTACATTTTTATTACGAAGACGATGACAGTTTTGTGAATTTTACTGTAATAGTTATTGAATATTACATATTTCCGGATCATTTTAAAATCTAAACAGATCGAAAAAAATGCCATGTATTGCTGTAAATACATAGTAAAAGAGTCATTTTTTTGCCATTCTCATACAAAAAATACTTATTAGTATAAAAACATTTAACTTAGTAAATTTTGAGCAAAATGGGCCAGAAATTGCATTTGATTTCGGCAAATTGGAGTAATCATACTAATATTATAAACACGAAAGTTTGTAAGTATGGATGTTTATTACTCTTTTGCGTAAAAACTACTAAATGGATTTTAATGAAACTTTACAATAATACAGCTTATACATCAGAATAACACATAGGCTACAATTTATAAAGGTATTGTGTGAATTGTTCAAAATATGACGATAAGTGTCAAGTAAGTAGGAAAAATCTACCATCTGCGAGCTATTCTGGCGTGCGCTGCCAAAACCGCTAGAGTTACACATATGTTAAGTATGATGGAAATGTTTATCTTAAATAGTCCAACAAAAAGCCCACCACAGTATAAATAAATAAATAAAATAAATAAATAACGTTTCACACTCATAGCCCCACAGTAGGGTAGATATACCCTGTGTCGTGGGTGCCATGGACACACACAGAGACAGAAACACAAACACCCAGACCGAGAACAGAAATATAAACTCATCATTCAAATTTCTGTTTCGCCGGGAATTGAACCCGGGACCCTCCGATCGGCAGTCCGGCATGGTAACCATTACGCCACGCGGGTCGTCACCTATATATCTACATCTCATGTGTAAGCCAATATAGCCAAAATGTGTAAGCCATTATAGCCAAAATATTGAACCATAACTGTAATAAAAATTGATAATTCACCCCTTCCCTTTTCCCTTTCTATCGCGGGTAAAACCGCGGGGGGACCTCTTGTCTTTCATATAAATAATTTGACATAATCAATCCGTTTCCTGAAAAAAAAATCAATATAATAATGAAAATCTTTCCTTAAAGATCTTTTAAAGTAATCTCGGAGTTAATCTCGCATTATAATTCTTGACGCAAGCTAAAAAAGTGGCTAATGTATTAGATTTTGTTAATAAAATGATCAGTTATATTGTGCAATGGAACTTATGGAAATACTGTAATTTAATTGCAAAGTCTCAGGTGTTAAATCAGGTATATCAGCGAAATGGACATAATTTACTTAACATACGGCCTCTTAACACAGATTTTAGCCATTCCGAGGTTCTCAAGATCTATCTAATCCAAAAGAGAAGTCGATAATTCCTAAAATTAAGTAAGGATAAAATTAAATAAAAATCATTGGACTTAAAAGAAAACGCCAACGCACGGAACCCATCGCACTTGTCCTGTTCCTGATTTACAGTTACACAAATAAAATCCTAAAAAATACAATATTTCTTGTTGTAACTAAAAACTATTTTACAACAGACGGTTATCTCTATACCTGAACAGACCTTTGAATAAAGGCCTGTACAGATTTGAATCAAGTTATCAAAACGTTTTTACAGCACAGAGTAATAAAATAACTTTTATCAGTATAGTATTCAGTATGCAGCACGCAATTTAGGCCATATTATACGAAATAACCATCAATCTGCACTTGGCCAGCGTGGTGCACTTTGGTCTAAAATTAAGTTCATAGGCACAAGTGAGGGGGATTTAGACTCTTTAATCATTCTCACTTTGTCAGGAGACCTGTTCCCAACAGTAGGACTTAAAAAAGGTTGAAAAAAATACGAAATGAACAAATTAGGCCATATTACCGGCATATGATACGTACCTACATACTATATGTAGGTAATAAATATACGCATCTTTTGCCGGTACCCGCAGCCTGCATATGCCATCAACCTTTATACAATACTTTTTAGGTAAGGATCACTTCATCCATATGCTGAGCCTAGAAATGGGTTTGTGGTCGTTTAACCACTCGTGTGTCTCTCTGGTTGTATATAAATTTACTGGCTATTAAAATTTCAAAAGGCCTCTGACAATGTTTAAAGATTGGTGAAGGTCTGCCTTCAGAAACCCATAAAAATATTTATTTTGCCAACAAGACACCAATCCTAATCATAACAGAGCTAAGTATTGCTAGCTTCCTTCATCAGCCGCATCCTTACAGGTTACACCAGCTGACGTATTATTTAAAAGTCCCCAAAATAGTCCATGTCGCCGGGTTCAATTCAGATCGCCTCGCTCTTTACGGTCACTAAGGAACTTCCTACAATTAAGAAAACATCTGGTGGCAGCACCAGTACCCAGTTAGCGATAAATCGTCGTAGATTTAGCCGCTCGTGGTAGGGGGGTGAACGAAAATATTACTCGGAGTCCCCGACTCGGGTGCGCCCACATGTGCTGTAGTGATGGGCTTGGATATCGATTCTAGGGAAATGTTGAGAATGTCGATAAAATTAAAGATTGGTTGGAACTACTCTTAATTTAACGTTAAATTTTGTATCTTTTTAAGAAAATATGTTTATTATTAATGTTTTAAGTCTAACAGGAGAAATGAAATTAGTATAAACCTAAGTATTTTGATAACATCCTAAGAAGCATATTTAAAGGAAAATTTACTGCCAAAAAACTGCTCAAGCATTGAATTAACCTCTTAACACATTTTATGGTCAACGTTTTACGGTCATGTCTTGTCACTTTATTCATTTTGAACAGTCCCAGAATGGAAATTTGTCCCAGATTGGATCCATAATATATATATTTTTGCAAGTTTTATAGGAAATTATGAAAATTTTGGTGGATAATTTGATAAACATTCAGATAAGACTAGGCACTGGCTTAATGAACAAAAACTTTAAAAAAATTGGTGACTGAGATCTAGACAATCGATATTTATTTTATTATACTCCACTGCACATTAAATTTACAACCCAAGCTTTACTCATCAATCGACAACACAAACTCAGCACTACACGGCCCTAATCCCAGCGTCCCGTCTTGAGGAGCGGCCGTAGTCTCGGAACGGCCGGCGCACGCGCATCCCGACCGACGCGCGATCCAAAAATATCAGTCGACCCGGCCGCCACGGGACCAATCCACGCTAACAAGCTAACAACAACACCAAACCCATTTAAATACCAAAATTCTCCCGAAACTCTCCTAAAAACCTCTTCTGAAAAACTTCCGTTGATAAAATTCGCGTTTAAAGTGTTTGAAATAGTGAGTTTTCAGTAAGTGAAGTGTTTCCAAGCCAAGTTTCCACTGATGCCGCGATGTCGCCTACCGCCATTGGCGCAGACCTGCCGCAGTGGTGCGGGAAGACCGAGAGCTGCCACCAGGCCCTGCTAGGCTGGCTCTACTTGGCGCATGATCAGAACGATCAGGTAAGAAGGGCTACTCAAAGGCCATTAGGCTCCGGAATAGCAGCAAATGTGCATACAATTTTGAGAAAGACTCTGAATTGCTTTAGGTTTATGAGCTTCTGCAATCACTTAGCACGACAAGACCTGCATGCTCGTCTGGTACTCCATTAAAAAGTACAGAAGAACGTCGATTATCCGAATTAATTGGGACCAGGGTTGATTCGGATACTCGAAAATTCGGTTTGTTGGATATATAGACTGGTAATAAAGAAAAATGAACGGTTACACATAAAATAAACTCAAATAAAGTTCTACTCGTACAATAACGCTCACTTGAACATCTCGATCAGAATAAGTTCCAAAACCCCATCAGGCCTTAACAAAAATACAAAGTATAAAATTTCACAACAATAATAGAGGAACAAAGTATCAAAAAGAAACAAAAATAAGAACAGTAAGATAGCTAATATTAGGACCGATTCGGATAATTGGCGATCTTCTACTGTAGAAGACTTTCGACTGTAAGCTTTGTTATACCGGTCATTAGTTATTCGATTCCCTGCGAGGCAGAAATTTAAACGGTCCTCTGACTGTCGTTTTGTGTGACCATGGTATGGTATCCACGACACAAGGGATATAATAATATATGAGTGTGAAGAATTGATTTATAATACTTTTTATTTAACTTGTTCACCCGAGTGCTTAAGTTAGTTAACAAAAGTTTTTTATTTTTTTAATATGAGTTATTAGAAATTTCTTTGGTATTATTTATACTATAATTTATTTAAATATCATCTACAATGAAAGTCTTAGTATTCTTATCGCCTATCATATTTATCAAAACAAGTGCTTTTCGAGCACAAATTTATTTGATAGGTAATGGGTTCATCGCTCCTGTTCAATGTTGCAAGGAAGTAGAGTTCACCATCTAGGTATACATACTTCAACTCAGTTGTGCGCGCGGCGCTATGTGTGCGTGGGCTAGTAATTATGCCGCTTTAATTTGTGTGACAGTGACGCGGCCGTGATTTTCCGAACAACTTCACTGTACCTCTTGTCACGCACACAAAGTCACTGTGTATATACAGGTTTACCCACACATAGCGCCGCGCGCACAACTGAGTTGAAGTATCATTACTTCCTTGCAACGTTTTTGATATTACTAGACAGTCTGAATAGGTCCATTTGACACATTTCATATTTAATTTCTTGCCAATTCTATCGATAAAAATGTGATTCATATTTTTCAGCAATTACAAGTAGCAATTGTAACATTTTATCAATATCTTTTCTTAACTGAACGTTAAAAACTTATTAACAAACTTTTGGGGGGAACCTAAAATATGTGTATCGCGCTCTTATTATACTTACCTATATCATCTTTGTGTATTTTTTTAAAGTTTTGTTCGGTATCGTTAAATTACAGTGCCCGTGTATTGCGAAATGAAATACAGTTCCAAAAACTTGAATTTTCGGGTCACCTCTAAAATTCCTGTGGGAAGTTTTCTTTCTATAGGAGATTTTGGTAAAGTGACCAGAAGTTTATGATACAATGATGTGATAACTTAACTCGAATATATGATTGACTTGATAAAATGATTACTGTCTAAATGTCTGTCTAAACGTCCTGATATGCAATATATTATGGAGAAGCCGCTGCGCAATAAACATTAAATAGGTCCCTATATATATACGTAACGGAAAATCAGACAGTCCGCAGTTTTTCATTATATTTAAAATTCGATACAAACAAATGATTCATAACCTGAGCCAGAGATGCGTTGACTTCTGGAAATTCAGGTGCATGCACTGGAGTCTGGTATGAGGACTTATAAATATTTGTACTTGTGCATACACGATGTAGGTAGAATTTGTTCTCAAAGAGAGTAAGCAGACTTATAATATAAGTAGTGGGCCGGCCCGGCTTCGCTCGGGTAGTTTGAGTTTATATAGATATGAGTTATCCTATCTTTCAAGTTGGATCAAACTGCACACGGTGTGCAAATTTTATTAAAATCGGTTCAGTAGTTTAGGAGTCCATCGCGGACAAACAACGTGACACGTAATTTATATATATTAAAAGACTAGTGATCCGGCCCGGCTACGCTCGTGTTATTTGAGTTTATGTGATAAGACTAATCAATCCCATGGAAACAGTAAATTTTCCGGCATGAATCCTATGTGTTATTACAAACTATAATCTATCACTGTGATATACATAAGTATAACATTCCGATCCGTTCAGCGGTTGTTGCGTTATTGAGCAACAAACATCCATCCATCTAAGCATCCAAACTTTCGCATTTATAATACCTAATAAACCTAAACATTTTTTAGAAAGCTGAGTAAACGGCTTTATTTACGTTATTTGCATAATAATTTTGTAGTACAAATAAAATTAGTAATTTTGTAGTTTATTTTCATTAATTTTATGTATTTTAGGTTTTTTTCTTCTTCGTGTGAACTCTCTAACTTCATTTAATTATTATTAATTCCCATACTCATCCATCCGCGTAATTTTCGTAAAAAGGCATCCAAACTTTTTGCGTAACCTATTAATCTTAATATATTTAAATTACGTGTCACGTTGTTTGTTCGAGATGGGCTCCTAACTACTTAACCGATTTTAATAAAATTTGCACACCGTGTGCAGTAAGATAAGTTGTGACACGTCTGCCTGGTAAGGTACTTATTACTGTTCAGTGCTAGTTCGGCAAAAAGATCGCATCCATACGGTGGAACTCATAGAAATTAAGAAAATTTTCACTGTAATTTTTTCTTTACAATTCCAAAAACGCCAATGTACTATTTTTGAAAATAGATAACACCGCTACCTAAGAGGTTTTCCTATTTAAAAAAATAATAATTTCGCGTCGCCTCAGTACTGATCCTTAAAAAGTGTATCTTTTGCTCTATATTCTTTCACTGCATTATTTCGTTTACATACGAACATGAAACGTGCCTGTTTGACTGCTACCGAACTTTTTATAGGTGCAATGCTTTTGAACGAATTAAATCGATCAAGATTAAACAAAATCGTTCTCATGTAAGCCATTTTTAACCACTTTTTGAAGTTATTTATATCACCGACGTTTTAATGCTGACATAAAGCTGAAAGCCAAATATTTATTTAAAAGTTTCTCACATTCTTTTTAGAATTAGTTTCATCCATTTACGTTTATGTAATGTTAATTATTTTATTTGTATAGCACTAGAACTCGCCTACGACTTTGCTTTTTATAAGCGTTACACTTTCCAGAGGATTAGTGTTATTGTTATATGTTAGCGTCATAATGGTCATAGCGTCTGTATGATAAATTTAAAAAAGTTTAAAAAGATTTCGACGCATAAATTGATGAATCTTCTGTATCCGCCAAAACAGCAAAAATACACGTATAGTTTTTTGAACTGAAAACTTGTTTAGCAGCGTTGTGCACTTTTTTTGGGATGGGTAAAAAAACTCGCGTCAGGACACGTGGCCTGATGGAATATTCGTAAGACGGAGGGGTGACAGCTGATGACGGCTCAACTGTCTATACTTGTAAAATTCGTTTATATCAAGTATTTAAAATATGGATATTATAATGGATAATTGAACAAAGTGCATCTATTAATAAAAATGTGACGAAGAAATAGTGAAAGAAAATGAGTGAGAACTTTATAAAAATACTAGATGAAATCCTACTGCAAATACTAAGTAGATGAAAAATAATAATGGTAATAAAAGCAATTCGTGCGAAATTATTCCCTGTTTTTTATATCCAATACCTTTAAAAGAGCAATACTTGTATATATTTACATACATATGTACCTAAATATATATTTTGAACCTCGGAAACGGATACAGCGATTTGATAAAATTTTGTACCCTGGTTTCTGGGGTGATGAATCGATCCAGCTTGGTTTTATTTTATGAAATTTTAAATTATTAAAAATTATTTTCAGCGATAATCAACTTTAATATAAACTGAAAAATACTACTCTTCCCGACATTTATTGAAGAGTAATACTAATATTGTGGCGCAGAACGCCATCAAACGCCATCCGCCAATCCGACGCGGCGACGTTCAAAGAAATGACAATGTCGGTTTGATTGAAAGACCTCTAAAAATTTCGTTCATTAAATTAAAGCTTCCTTGGCCGAATAGTTACGTGGGCTAACTACGGAACTATATAGAGATGCGGATTCAAGCCCCATTCAAAACCATATTGCGTTTATTTATTATTTTTTGTGTTATTTTTTTTATTTGGAGCTATTTTAGTTGGCGTTGTTAAGTGTTTCGTTTGAAAGTAAACCAAGAATATAAAACGTTTTTATCCGAGCAACGCTCGGTCGTCCACGTCCTCAGTTTTTAATCGAGATACTAATAATATAATAAGATCATTGTTTCAATGGTTTAACTGTCATATCGTTAACCTAACATCTAATAAATGAACGATACCCTTCCGAGCAGCATTCTTCTCATCTTTAAAACAATCAAACGTGCAAGTTGTGATCATTGACATTATAGACAGACAAACATAATGCTTTATAAACCAATCTTTTTTATCATTATGTACAATCTTGAGCTATTTATTAAAATTTACACTTAAATTACTTTATTACACGAAAAACATAACGATTTCATGTCTTTATAAGCCAATTTTTTTAATCATTATATACAATTTTGAGCTATTTATTAAAATTTACACTTAAATTACTCGAAAAACATAACGATTTCATGTTTTTATAGACCAATTTTTTTAATCATTATGTACAATTTTGAGCTATTTATTAAAATTTACACTTAAATTACTCGAAAAACATAACGATTTCATGTTACATTGATGTACCTATTTATTCAGATCGCCCGTATTTCTTTTCCTTTCATTTTTTTTATATTCTCTACCTTTTCTAATGGGTTTGATCCTACTATATTTTTTTTTCACTTTTTACCATTTTCAAAATTATCGACCATGGTCTATTTAGCCTTTTTAAGAATCCCAATTAACAATCCTTCCTTCGTTTCTTTGTTAACAATTAAAATGTTTTCTAATGCAAACTATATTTCCACTACTATATTATTAATCTGTGCTGGAATTAGAACAATTCGCTACGTGACTGATCTCGATTGTAGATCGCGTTTCGTGGAAACAGCGAAATTAAATCCCGGCACTGTTGGAGCTTTGTCGAGAGTTGCTAACTGTGCGCTCAGATTAGCTAGAAAAGAGATGTTGGTAGGTTTTGTAACTTAAAACTTACGAATACAACGCTCCTACGTGCAAATATCAGGCATTCACGTTTTTTTTTACAATCTGACTAAGTAAGTAGTAAAATTAAGAATAATACAGAATTTTTTACCGACTTCCAAAAGGAGGAGGTACTGTATTCGGCTGTATGTACTATTTTATATATATAGTTTACCGCTTACTCCGCTGTTTGTGGACCGATTTTCAAAATCCTTTTTTTTATTCGTATGCTTGTACTCCCGAGGTGGTCCCATTGTCACCAAGTCAGGATCTGATGGTGGGATCCCAGGGAAATCGAGGGGAACTCTCAAATTTTACAGGCACACATATTAATTTTCTTATCCTTTCTGAAGCATAAGAGATATTTGTGCATAGTTATCATCATCTCATGTTGCTGAGCTGATGATGGAAGGTACTGCGAGGGTTAGAAGTTGAGAGCAAATTCTTTCAATAAATGGTTTATTGTTCGAAATCTTACATTCCAGCGGTGGTCCAACTGTCACCAAATCAAAGTCTGATGATGGGATCCCAGAGTAATCGAGGAGAACATTCAAATTTTATTGTACAACAATTGATTTTCATGTTCTTTGTCCAACTATCACCATGTCAAAATCTGATAATGGGATGCTAGGGAAATCAAGGGACTCACTGAAACTATAGGCACACGCATTGTTTTAGTCATATTTTTAATATACTCGTAATGAGAGCAAATTCTTTCAATAATTTATATGTTCAGATAGATGGATGGATGGATGGATACGTTCAGTTGGACCGATAGAAGTATTCTTTCGGGCCATTAGATGGCTATTAGGTTAACATGATTATAAAAGGTAAATCTCATTAACGTTTAGAAGTTAGGTGGAGAAACTTCCAATTGTACTTTTACATACAGAATTATTATATTAAAATTACTAAAAAGTGTGAAATTAATTAAGTTTTTAACAAAAAAAAATAGAACCGACTTCAAACGGTAAAAAATAAAATTGTTCAGTACCTACTTCTTCTTGCTTATTCTAATTACTCTTAAAACTATTTTTGGAGTCGGGCCCTTTCGTTCTGTACCTTTCGTTCTGAATGGGCTCCGACTCCAAAATAGTTTTAAGGATCACTAGTGTCATTACCATAAGCAACCTGAAAGTATTAAAAAGCTTGAAACTCACGGTTTGGCATTGACCGAATCTATCCAAAAAATGAATAAAATCCGTGAAATTGGCAATGAATTTCCCGCAATAACTTAAAGAAAAATTTGAAAACATATTGAACAATAACCCAGGTTTTGAACGTTTCTTTCAAATTGATAGTTTTATTAATGGGACGGTAGAACTTTTGCCAGAAACTATAAGTGCTAACATAGCATGTCATGTAATGTAGTAAGCGCCACATCAAGCTATACAAAACTGTCATGTTTATCCACTCGATTTTCAACACTAACACTGTGGCGTAAAGTACAAAAACTATTGGATAAATTTGATAGATTTGAATAGCTTGATGTGCAGCTTACTGTACCTATTATCGCCTATCAATGGATATTTTACTAATTTTACGCTGATTTTGAAATAAAAAAAATTAAAGCATACTTTTATATTTTTTTTTATTCCTAAAATTTATCATTTAATTTTGCATATTCTGCCAATGTTCGTGTATATTTCAGTCATTTTTCATGCATATTTGCATGCATGTAACAAGTCTTTTATGTTGCATATTATAATCCGGTCTCTAGTCATTGCTAAACACCCATGTTTAATAAGAATACGTATTGAAGAAACAAATGTGAGACAGCGGGGCCCCAGTGTATTATAGTGCCTGGGAAACTAATTAGATTACACAATCTGAGATGATAGTCGGATATTATCTATACATATAAAAGGCTTTGTCCTGAATGACTGACGGATCAACGCACAGCCTAAATATCTGGTCGTAAAGACCTGAAATTTGGAGGGTGTGCTCTTTGTATGACGCAGACATCCGATAAATACGGATTTTTCGAAATTCTACCCATAAGGGGGTGAAAAACGGGGGCAAAGATTGTATGATCTCTTACTGACATCTATTGGAGAATATTTAATAATCTTGTGGCGAAGAACTCCGTCAAATAAATGTCATCCGCCAATCCGACGTTCAAACAAATGACAATGTCGATTTGAAACAGCTCTATAAAAATTTCTTCAATGGTATTATAGCTTCCTTGGTCAAATGGTTGGTTGATTAAATTTTTTGTGCCAATTTTTTTGATGGGGAGCTATTTCAAATGGCGTTGTTAATAACACTAAGCCAATGAGTGCCAAGCCAATGAAGCAAAACTGCTTAAAATTAAACCAACAAAATCAATTGTTTCCGAATGCTCGGTCGTCCAGGTACTTTTTAAATTAAAAATTCCAATAATAAGGCCCGTAATTGCACGTCAAAACTATCGACGAAGAAAAAACGAAGTATAGATGAACAAAATGTACATTGTCAAGAATCAACGTTCTCAATTGACCACATTAGATGGTTATTAGCTTCAATTCAGAACACTTTAGAGACATCATTGAAATGCATGAAATGCAGCTCGATGACTTTGATTCGTCGTTATCCGATCAATATGAGGACGACATCGAATGGTTTTACCTACCTATTACACATTCAAGCAGCAGTTATGCCAGCAACCCTTTAACTCCTAAAGCTGGGCACGGATCTATTCCACTCTCTAACTGAAGCGCGCATGGCTCGGCGGCTAGCGTAGAACGCAGCGGTCTATGCAGCTAAGCCAAACGGGCGCAGTCGGGCGTGAGATGGGTGACCGCTAGAGACAAAAAAAATTCATGTGCGTTGCCGTGTTCCGGAGGGCACGTTAAGCCGTCGATTCCGGTTGTTGACGATAGATAACCGTCGTTACACCTTATCAGAGGCCTTATGGGCGGTTTGAAAACATCCGACAGCGGGTTGGCCACTAACCCGCGTTGGAGCAGCGTGGTAGAGTAAGCTCCAGGCCTCCAGAATAAGGGGGAGAGACCCGTGCCCAGCAGTGGAACGCAATAAAGGGTTGCAGCCAACTGGGAGAGTCGTTATTAGAGAAATGTGATGACATTTCTCTGGGCCTTTCAATTGAGTGTACTATGTCCCAGTATCCCGTAAATTATTGGTCGACAATTTGCACCATTCTTGGGGATACTATATTTTAATCTCCAGCTACCGCTTCAGGGACGATGGTGCTACTTGTTTAGTCTACCATATAGTTCTACCACTTATGATTTTTTTACATTATTTAAAATCTTCTTGTATTATTTCTACGAAAACGATCATATGGAAAACTATTTCAACACATTCCACAGTGCTTCCGTTTTTTTATGAATCAGAGAGCTGCAACTGTTTGCTTTTACAAGCGTTATAGCTCAAATCATTTTTCACTGTTTTAGTTTTATGTGCTACAAAAGCGAGTTTTTTAGTTTTTTTTAACTGTCGTAATAGTTCCACTAAGAAAGGTATTTTCGATATTCTATTTTAGAGAGTTCAATATTTCAATATTATGTTCACACTACCTACTTGAAACTTGCTGTTTAGTTTACTTTAATAAATTTGAAGACACTTGCATGAGCGTTTTTGACCCAACCCAGGGAAGAAAGTAAGGAATAAAATAAATTTAGCACTTCGCACCTCAACAATTTAATCAGTGTTATATGATATATGTTTTGTAATAACCAACAGAGGTCAAAGCCCAGATGAGTGTATCCTTAATTGTCTGTTTACGCACCACTTCCATCAGTTAAACTGGTCAATTAACTAGTGGTGCAACAAATTATGACTTTGACTACGTAGTATATATAAAAAAAATGCACTACCTACTTTACTGTGGCAAAACTTCAGAGTAATGTTGATGCCTTTAATTCGTTTAAAACAGCCTTGTACGGAACACTATGCAGATTGCAGGTGTATGTAACGTATGTACACAAGAGCTAAATATAATCGCACCGGATTCCCCGGTAATGCACGGCACGCGCGTTCCGTCATACACAAACGTACAATGCGAGTACTTACTGTGAGTTTTCAACACTTCCATACGATTTGAGTAGCTATATCGGAGATATAGACTGCCTACATGTTCACGATTGGAGTAGGACTGCCTGCATGTTCACGATTGGAGTAGCTATATCGGAGATATAGACTGCCTGCATGTTCACGATTGGAGTAGCTATATCGGAGATATATAGACTGCTTGCATGTTCACGATTGGAGTAGCTATATAGGAGATATAGACTGCCTGCATGTTCACGATTGGAGTAGCTATATCGGAGATATAGACTGCCTGCATGTTCACGATTGGAGTAGCTATATCGGAGATATATAGACTGCTTGCATGTTCACGATTGGAGTAGCTATATCGGAGATATAGACTGCCTGCATGTTCACGATTGGAGTAGCTATATCGGAGTTATAGACTGCCTGCATGTTCACGATTGGAGTAGCTATATCGGAGATATATAGACTGCTTGCATGTTCACGATTGGAGTAGCTATATCGGAGATATAGACTGCCTGCATGTTCACGATTGGAGTAGCTATATCGGAGATATAGACTGCCTGCATGTTCCATAGACTGAGGCGAATGCTCTGAAATAGCCGTCTCGGTAACTTCAAATAATTATTGGTTGATTCATAAAAATTATGTACTTACGTACTTATTATACTTAAGTACCAAATGGCGAATTAATTTACGTTATTAGAAAAATATTTTCAAATGAGGAAAGTTAAGATGAGTGTTTTTTTAATGATGCAATTTTTATAATATTGAAAACTACAATTTTTTAATTTTTTAACTTTATTTTTATAATACTGAAAACTACTATTTTTTATTTTAGAATTTATCAATATAAACGTAGCAAAATACATATTATTCACAAAGCATTTAGTGCTCGTAAAATGAAGTAATTTCCAGTTAGGAATAGGATCTTGGACACAGTCCCTGTAGCTTCGGGATTAAGAATAGAGCTACGGTATCCCCTGCCTGATCGTAAGAGGCGACTAAAAGGGGGCTTCTGGGGCTGCGGGCGGTGAGAGTGGGAGCTCGACCCGTCCAGCCAGCAGCCCCGGGAAGGACGGCGGTGTGTGCGTGGCCGCATGCCGCCGTAAGCATCGGAAGGTGCAGGAGATCACATCTGCTCTCCCAAAGATGGGCCCGTTCCAGGGCGTCGCGTATGTAGGACACCGGTGCGTTCCATGGGAGATCCCGGAGTCCTCCCCAAACGCAGAGGAAGGCCACCGAGGGGGTTTTAGTGAGGTTCAAATCCCACATAACCCGGTGTCCTCTCCCAAGGTGCTGGGTACCTTTTGAAGGTTTCCCCCCCGATACCAAAAAAAAAACACAATGCTGTGCATTGTTCAAAATGCATACCTTTAAAGGGTGGCACTAAACCACGCTTGGAAAACAGGATAATTAAATTAAAAAAAATACAGATATTGTTTTAGCAGTACATTTTTTGTGCTTTATAACTTTCCCTTAAAATTAGGGATTTTTAAGAAAAAGTACATATTAAGTACATAATTTATTAGTACATTAAATATCTACGAAAACACTTATATAAATCGGACAGTGACACAAATGGATGGACCATCCTTCCTTCACCCCTTAAAAGGAATTATACCGATTACAAATCATCCTGTATAAAATTTACTACACTGAAAATTATACAATCAAGAGTATTTGTTTATCTTTAACTTAACATATATTTAAACTTATAGTTTGTCATCTTAACCCTAATAAAAATATGATTATTATTATTTTGTTTCAACACCATTGTTAGTTTAACCGGTCAATAGTTACAAGTTGCTTTGCTTGCTAAATATTTATACATACCTACTAACTCTCCTTTATTATTATTAGTTTTGACAGTATTTAATTTAATTAAATTAACTTTCGTTAATCATCAAAATTATTTATTGCATACTAGCTGTGCCCGCGACGTGGTCCGCGTGGAATAGACTTATAGATTAGGAACGGATTATTGTTACCTATTTAGAAATCGCTTATGTTATGATACAATGTGTATAAATATTTTGTAGACACCTCTTCATAAGTCCTTACAGTCCAGACTGTACTCCACACTTACTATCCACTTTTCTAGTGCTATCATCAGTTTCTCTTTACGAAATGTTAAACGTGTTAAAATAGCCTGCTCTTGTACATGTTCTGGTCTTTAGATAATAGTACGGTGCTCACGGTACCCGCGTTAAAGAAGGTATAATTATAATTACGTGAATGTATGCTGCGAGGAATGCATTTAATAAATGAATTCTATATAGGTAGCCTGAATCTATTGTACAAAGAAGATGAACTATTCTATACTATTATTCAACAATCAAGTCAGGCGTGATTAGTTTTTACCGCGGGAAAATATCTCATTCCCTCGGAAAGCAAATGAAATGAATGAAATGTAATATATAAATAAAAATTAGCCTATGTCCCACAGAACATTATTAACAGAAGTTAAAATGGAAATGTGGGCGGGGCAGACGTCGCCAAGGAATTTTGAGCAAACGCTCAAAATTCCAGAATCTCTACAGAAACACGCGATCGTGCTACAATATGCGTATTTGTGTGCGTGCTTGGGTGTGATTCGTTCATTTGAAATCGCGTGATTGTGCGGCGCTAAAATTGGCTAGATTTGAAATTGGAAATATGTGCGTAAGCTTCGTATTTATTTAAGTACAGATGTAATGGAGGTGAAAGGCGCGGCTTAATCGGCGACACCAGTCTTCATACAAACGGCGTATTATTGCCGTTCTACCTTTCTTAATAATGTTCTGTGCTATTCCTTTCTCAACGTCCTTTCAATGTTTATGCCAATTTTCATCCAAATCGGTTCAGTGGTTTCAGCGTGAAAGAGTAGCAGACAGACAGACAGACAGACAGACAGACAGACAGACAGAGTTACTTTCAAATTTATAATATTAGTATGGATAACATATTCACTGAATTACTTTATCCATTTACATTAGGTTCATATAATGTTTGCTGGCAAATATTGAGATGAACTACAAATTGGTAATTTGATCATAAAAAATATTGTCTCATATCCTAAGATGCTAACTACCTAACTGATGCTATCTTTAATTTCTATCACACATATTATGCAAATTATTCATAAAACTGTTGCTAATATTATTTTTATTAGATTGTACATAAATTCTTAACTCCTTTATAGTCGTTTCTGTTTTCATTTATAATTGTGGTTAAACGTTAAATCCGAAGAAGACGACGCGACGCATGTAACACAGAGGAGTTTGTTACCTATACCTTTCGCTAATCTGCTCGCTTTGACTCTCGCACTGACCTTTTGACTCGCGTTGTATCAATTCCCTCATTCCTCTGGTACGACGGTTGTCTTAAGGCCTGAGCGTCCAATTCCATGTTCCTCAAAATAATAAATAATTTGTGAATAAAAGAAACTTTACTTTCTCACTTATCCGTCCATTTAAAGATTCAAAATTATAATTCAATGAAAGTCCGTCACGTCATAGGCCATCTACATAATATTTGACTGTATATCAAATTAGGAATATTAGGAATTTTAAAAATAAAAACCAGAAGCGGAATCCATACTATCCATACTAATATTATAAATTCGAAAGTAACTCTGTCTGTCTGTCTGTCTGCTACTCTTTCACGCTTAAACCACTGAACCGATTTTGATGAATTTTGGCATAAACATAGAAAGAACGTTGAGAAAGAACATAGGCTACTTTTTGCCGCGGGAAAATATCTCATTCCCACGGGAAGCAAATGGAATGAATGAAATGCGCCGTGTACTGTTATAAATACAATACATGTTATTACTTACTTCATTCACGTCCATTATCATATTTTATAACTTATATTATTTTGTTTTATTCTTATACTTTACTTTTCCTTTATTATTTCTTTACAAAATTATTTAATTTCTGTGTTTGTTTGTTTATATTTTGACGCAGCTATCAAAATTGTCATGTCAGTCTTTTATGTTTCTTATTTTTTTAATTAATTTTACGGCATTGTATAAAAATCCTTTTAGCCATTCAATATTAAATGAAAAGAAAAATTTTATGTTTCTTATTTCAGTTTTGTCTTTGGCTTATTCATGTTTTTTATATTATAATGATTATAAATTGCTATTTTTAAATAATAAATGAATATAATGATCTTCGATTCTTTATATATATAAATGAATTGCTGTTCGTTAGTCTCGCTAAAACTCAAGAACGTCTGAACCGATGTGGCTAATTTTGGTCTTGAAATATTAGTAGAAGTCCAGGGAAGGTTTAAACTGTGAGAAAATTTGAGAGCATTGCGAAATAATAGTAAAATAACTTATTTTATTTTTCTATATAAACAGTTAGTACCTAACATTAATTGTCAAACATTGGTTCTTCGCGCCATCGTCCAAAAGTTTGACATAGTCTGAATAACAGTTCATCTGTCAGTATTCGTTTTTAATTTCTTATTTGACAGTAACATAAAAACTCTTTGAGATGATAAAGAAACTAATCCTCTTACAAAACTTTTAAGGCAGGACAACGTCTGCGGGATCCACTAGTATTTAAATAATTAGGAATAATACACTAATGGTTCCCCATTAGCGGAGGCCTCGTTTTTATAGGCGTTTTCTCCTACCTTGTCACATTTTTTATTCAAGTACCGACGTTAATTCCTAACAGGAACCTTTATTTTTTTTTTCAACCTTTTTATGTCCCACTGCTGGGCATAGGCATAAGAATAAATAATACTACGTAGAACGGAAACTCCCGCTCAAAACGGGCTCAAGGTCACGATATTAGCCTACACTTTAATTTCGGCTAAACCGACTACTGAAGACGGGCTGTCTCGGACGGGCGCCTCAATTACAATAACGGCGCCAAGTTAATGTGGTGTGTTTGGTTGTACAAACAATTCTAAAACAATGCCAAACTTAAGTTTTTTTAGTTTGCCCAAAGATGATGCGAGATAAGTAATATTTTTTAAATATTATTCCTTTTCCGTACCTAATTTATCAAAAGGATGTGACCAGTTCTTTTTGTGTAGCCAATTGTTTCACTTTCACTCAATTATGTATTAAAAAAATTTTTAGATAACTACAGCATTTTAACATGTCGCCAAAATATTTTTTAATAGCCCCCGCCATCGGTCATTGAACCTTTCTCGATTGTTTTGCCTCGCGATTGCGGCGCCGCGGCACTGGCGCACGCACGTTATACTTAATATGTAATTCGTTTATTTTAAACCTACACTACGTAAGTACTTACACCTATGTAGGTAAGTAATACTTACTTAAATGGCTTCATTTGGTATGGTACTCATAATAATTTATTATTCATGAGCAGGTATTTATAGTGTAGGTAAGTATTTATAATTCTCATACTTTGTAATACTAAACTAAAATAATGATTTTTAAGTAAAGGAAAACTTATATTTTAGCTACCTATATTATCTATAAAAAAGCAGTATTAACAGTTGACAACCCTGTCAACACGCCCGGGCGACAGAGGGGCGTAACGAGGTGAAGGGGGAAGTAGGTATAAAAATAGCGGCGTTTTCCACCCGGTCAAAGGAGATTCCGTTCTATGTAATTATTATTTATTCTTATGGCATAGGTCTCCTACTCACAAGTGAGAGGGATTTAAGCCATAGTCCACCACGCTGGCCAAGTGCGGATTGGTGGACGACATGCTTTCGTGACATTATGAATTTCTCTCAGGCATCCACGGCGGTGAGGAACATCGTAATCAATTAAATATCACGATATTTTCCATCACCATGGAGCAGCGATAAATAAATTACTCCAAGCTATAGTCTTGGATTCAATACACCAATGTGTGGATCGGTCTTGCCCCGATACTGGCCATAAACGTAACATTGTGTCCAATAGCCAATGTCGACCCGTGATGTGTCGGTTTTTCATACCCCAACAAAGGCGAGGGGAGTGAAGGGGGTAGGCGGGCGGGCAACTTGGATCCAACGTCGCTCCCCGGTCCCCACATTGTTTGTCAAGTATCAGTGCGCGCTATGCCGAGAGCGAATCGGAGGACTCTCCGAATGCTGACTGGTCGAATGAGCAAGTATTCGAGCTGCGGTCCAACCATCCAAAGCTCTTGGCTAGTAAGTTTGCCAAAAGGTATTGGAGTTAATGTGTGGCCGTGTGGCCGCATTAACTTGGATACAATAATTAGCCATAAATTCGTAGCCAAGTTTGGACCCAATTTGAATCCAATGTGTGACGCCGGCTTTAAGGACTGCTTTATGGACAACTGGAACCTACGGCTACACGTGCCCTTCGAAGCACGAAAAACGCATCTGAAATTTATGCTTGCGGTCACCCATTTTACGCCGACCGCGCCCGTTTTGCTGCGTAGATTGTTTCTGTTCTACGCCAGCCGCCGTCCATTCGCGCTTCTAGAAATTGTATACCAAAATATATTAATCCTTAATAGCTCATCAGGTGTTCCTCATCAAAGCTCACCGAACGACGGATGTGATCCTCTCTTTGAAACAGTACACCGCGGACAGACGGACAGTCGACACCGTTCATTAGTTAGGCCATAAACAAGATGTTCTCATCTATAGCGATTTTAGTGATGTTATTCCAGTGAAAGAGGATCTCAATGATGATCTAGGGTGATGTTAACAGAATATTTGTATAAAAAGTAAGTACCCGGACGCCCGAACTTTGCTCGGATAAAAACAATTGATTTTCTTGGTTTATTTTTAAGCAAAACATTCATTGGCTTAGTGTTACATAACAAAGCCTTTTGAAATACCTAGCTCCTAATTTTAAAAAAAATTGTCACTAAAAATAAAAAACGCAACTTGCCTACTTGAGGTTTGAACCTGGGTCTCAAGCTCCGTATAATAGTCAGCTTTCGTAAACATTCGACCAAGAAAGCTTTAATTCCGTTGACAAATTTTTATAGAGGTCTTTCATATCGACATTGTCAATTTTGTTTGAAGGGCGGATTGACGGTCGACATTTTGACGGCTTTCTACGCCACAATATTATTAATATTCTCCAATAGATGTCAGTAAGAGTAATTTTATATGTAACGGCATAAACATTAAATAAAACGACAATTTCTATCAATAAAAAATTGCTGGATTGATATATCATCCCCGAAACCAGGGTACTAAATTTCATCAAAATCTTTGGAGCCGTTTCCGAGATTCAAAAAATATATTTAGATATATACAAGACTTGCTCGTTTAAAGGCATTAGATATTAAACAGCCATGTAAATAATTTAATGGGAATGTATTTGCTATATAAGGCTTTAAATGAAAAGCTATTAGTTAAAAGTTTTCATAAAATTCCTGAATAAAATTGTAATTAGATTGTGTATAAAACTTAAAGCGTCACAGGTATTGACTCCCAGTCAGAACCTGTGATGCTCTAAGGTATTGAATGAAATATTTTTATTAAGTCATACCTTTTTTTGGTATCGGGGGGAAAACCTTCAAAAGGTACCCGGCACCTTAGGAGAGGATACCGAGGTATGTGGGATTTGACCGCACTAAAAACCCCTCGGTGGCTGCCTCTGCGCTTGGGGAGGACTCAGGGATCTCCAGTGGAACGCACCAGTGTCCTCCACGCGCAACGCCCCAGAACGGGCCCATCTTCCGCAGAGTAGATGTACTCTCCTGCACCTTCCGATGCTTGCGGCATGCGGCCACGCACACACCGCCGCCCTTCTCGGAGCTCTTGACTGGACGGATTGAGCTGTCACTGCTCACAACCCCGGAAGCCCCCTTTTAGTCGCCTCTTACGATCAGGCAGGGGATACCGTAGCTCTATTCTTAATCCCGAAGCTACAGGGACTTACTAAGTTCAACCTAGAACTCTAGATAAATAGTCGTTAATGCTTCCAGTGGGACTGCTGGGTAGGGATCAGCGCTTGTGGTCCAACCTGCTACCAGATGTTTTCAAACTGCTTGTAAGGTCTCCGAAAAGGTTTGACGATTGCTATCTATCGCTAACAATCGGACGACGTCTTCCGCAGAAACATGGAAACGCGCATGAAATTTTGGCACTAGCGGTAACCAATCTAGCATCCGACCATGCCCATTTGGCCTAGCTGCGTAGACCGTTTTCGTTTTACGCTAGCCGCCGGACCATGCGCTCTATGCTGTAGAGGTTAAAATCTATGAAATTTGAAAAATTTACAGATAAAATATCCATTGTTAACATCTACTTACTTTCCATGAACTGTAGCTTTTTCTGTTTCTTTATAGCGCCAAATTATATTTTTTTTTTATTTGAATGGAGTAGCAGATGAGCATGCAGGCCACTTGGTGTTAAGTGGTCGCTGCAGCCCATGGACATCTACATACATCAAGCAAGCATGGTCTTGTCTGAGGTCGCATGCAGTTGCGCTGCTAATCCGGAGGCTGGTGGTCGCCTCATTTAAGTGTGGCCGGCAACTGCACCTTTCCACCGAAACACAATAGAATTGGTTCACGGCAGGAGTGGGTGCAGCGGTGGTACTTCCCCGGGCGAACGAAAATAGTTCTACCGCCTACAAATTATTCCTGAAAATTAACTGAAAGATAAAAGATACTTTATTTCCATAAAAACATGTAGCATACGGTGTAGAGACCCTGACTTCTGCTTTAGTTCGCACTGGAATATCTAACTCAACTAAAACTGGAAAACAACGCACGCTTCCACGATGCATCACAGTCGCTATTTTTGACTATCTGACATTTTTCATAAACCAAAGCTAAATATATCGAAGTTCAGTTTCCTCATTAAACTTGGAAAAGGCGGAACCAGGAGACAGTCTTTTTTCGTGTAGGTATGTTAGTAAAACACAATGTTGTGCTTTTGTTTTTTTTTTCATTTGTGAATTTGTGAGTTATATCGTATGAAGGTGATGACGTTTTGTTCGATATAGCCAGGTTAATTACAGTGCACGAGTGTTGTGAATACTTGTGAATTGAATAACACCGCGAAAACAAGTTTTTTCAGCTTGCCTCCAAAACCCCATCGGACAAGTTCTGGTGAAGTAGTCATCGCTTTACTTTACTTATATACTTGGTGGATCGCTTCTCGTAACATGTATCAAATCGAAGGCAATGTCGACGCATATTCGAAATTGGAACGACGCTAATTCATGCAACAGATGCGCGGCGACGCGTGTGTTGAATTGAACGTGGTTTTATTTGTCTACTCGCCTTATGATGGAGATGTTCTAGTGCTACTGCTATCGATAAAAACGGACACAAAAATTTCGATGGCCTTGAACTATATAAGCACCTAGTACCTTAATGTAGATATACGAAGTAAATTTGAAGTAAATCTACTCGCCTTAGATAGAAACATAGACATTAAAGGAAATTCGAAGAAATTATAGAGAATTTGTGAATATGAAAACCAGCCGAAAAGTTTATGTATTTCCAGAAAAAAAAACTTAAAAAACTAAAATTAATAATACAAACTAAAAAAATTAACTATAAAAAGAATACCATACCATACCATACCAGCCGAATGTGATGGACTGATGGTTGTTAACACACATTTAAAAAAACATTGTTTTAATTATTGCTCGAGCGTGTATCAGGAGATTGCACTTGTTAACGCGCAATTTATAAATTGAACATGAGAAAATAATTTTTAAAAAGCTCTACAGCAGTAATATTAAGTTGTAAAGGGAGTTTTGGGGGAAAGTAGAAAAAGACATATTGTGCTCGTTTTCTTTTTTTACTTTCTTCGTGTATTTTTGAGTTTTATCGTATTAATTTGATGGCATTTTGTTCGATATAGGTTAATTATGGTGCTCGAGTGTTGTGAATTAAAATAACAGTGCGAACATATGTTTTTTCGGCTTGCCTCCAAAATTCAATTGGTCACGTTCTAGTAAGGAAGCCATCGCTTTACTTGAATGTCTGAATGACTTGACTGACTGATTAAACGAATTACTGACTTTACCTATTATTACTCGTCCAGTTTCACCGAAACTGGCAAAAACGTGATGGAAAAAATATACTTGTTGCTGGCAACATGCAGAGTTTGCGATGCCATAATTAAAGAAAAAAAATCGGATGTCTGCAAAGTCGGTTTACTGACGATAGTTGAACGTGACAACGACATAAGAAAGTACTGATGGAATCATTAAGTACATTATTCTTAGTCTAAGGGTGGAATGGTTGACGAAAATATGTAAATGTATTATTGTATAGCAGCTGTCCACGCCGAGGCCGATTGTGCCTCTTTGTCGCTCTTTCCGCGCTCTCGCTTGCACTTCAAGCCTTAAATGGAACGCCTCAGAGCGAGGTAACGCCGCATGAGTCATGTTTTTTCGTGCGTGCAGCCAGTTCCATCGAATTATAAGACGTTGTCACGTCAAAAAAAAGTTGTTAAGGATTTTAAGATAGATAATGAAAAATTGATGTTTTAATAGATCTTGGGTGTATCAGGATATTGCATTAGATGACGCGCAATTTGAAAATTGAACATGTGAAAATAAATTTCAAAAAGCACTATAGTAATGTTAAGGATTTTATGATTCATAATGAAATATTTTTACTACTGAAAGAAGAAGCTTCATTATAGTGCTATCAAAAGTGTTGAAATAAACTGAATGTACCAGGAATGACTTGTTTTGCAGGAAGATAAATTACATTAAATTTGAATTACCCTCCGAGATGTTTGATTTTAACACACTACTGTATTCAAATGTGCTACAGAGTGATTATAGACTCCCGCATAGGGTAAATCGAAATCAAAACAATCGATATGTAGCAAAACTAACATCACTGATAATATTATATTGATTGTAATCAGGCGGATGTCTACGGTCCAGATATTAAAAGGTCACCGGCTACTACTTGTAGATGCGCTCTTGGTTTTATTTGTGTTCCGTTTTCAAATGTGGGCGCTCCCAAAGAACCATTTGGAATGATGTTTGTTTAAATATTGTTTGATACACGGAGTTGCAAATAACGCGCACACCCGCTTGATAGATCGTAAATTGGACCAAATTTAATTTATAGCTTAGCCATAAGCTTTTAAATTGTCTGTAAGAAAAACGTGATTGTATATCATGAAACATTTCATAATAAATCAAAATAAATAGTCTGATGTAATTGTTAAAAGTACCTACACTTTAGAGTTTCTCTCTGAGTACTTTTAATTTAAAATATTAAGTTTTAAATCACTCGAAAAAACAAGCATACGTTAGGAGAATTTCTATATTCCGAACTAGTGTGTCCAGCAGTTTTATCATCCTTATTAAGAAAGTATTTTTTGTAATGTGTACGTCAATCAGTACCTTTTTCGACGGATCATATATTATTATCTTTTTTTTCAACCATTATTTTGTCCCACTGCTGGGCACAGGTCTCCTTCTCACAAGTGAGAGGGATTTACGCCATAGTCCACCACGCTGGCCAAGTGCGGATTGGTGAACGTCATGCTTTCGAGAAATTATGAATTTCTCTCAGGCATGCACGGCGATGGAGAACATCGTAATCAATTAAATATCACGATATTTTCCATCACCGTGGAGCAGCGATAAATGCGCACATAACAAAGTTCTTTGTCAGAGGTGCGCGCGCGCCGAGGATTTGAACCCAGGATCGGTCGCGTAGAAGACCGCGGCTTTTATCACTCATGGCCGAGTGATAAAAGCCGCTGCTCATTATTATCTTAAGACATTATTATCTTAAGAATATTTATGGTAGATTTAAGATGCATTACTTATATAGACCAGGGAGAAACCAGTATACAAATACCTCATAATGCTATTCTAATTCTTAAAGTACGAATTTCTATTCTAAGACCAAGATTAGGAACAGAAATTCATACATTTAGTCAAATGTAAACTAGGTTAAAAAATTGCAAATAAAGTTAAGCAATTCGTTATGGAGCAAATTACGGGTCGTCAAACTAAAGCGCTTATATATTAAAAAATATGTTTCTCATTCCAGTGGGTCCCCGGCTCAGTATGGGGGCCGCTTCCGACGGCCACGCAAGGCTCCGCCCCGCCCCAGGACGACACCAGCTCGCTGGCGGAGCAGCTAGCGGCGCTGTCGCTGCGGCGCGCGCCCCGGCCTCCACCACCGACTTACATGTGCCATTTGTGCTTCAAGAAAGGACACTATATTGGAGACTGTCCACAGGTAACACCTAATTTCCTTTTTTTTAATAATATTTGGATACGAGAGAGTCATAATTTGGGATTTTCCATATCTTGTTATAATAGTATAATAAGTCAGTTCCATCCATAAGGCTTTGAAAATACACTGCTGGACAACGTTTTAAAGGCCGTCCAGAGCTAGAAAATATGCCATCTCATCATATTTGATCATATACGTCACTTGCGCGAACGGCGGCGTTCACTTTGACCCGTGTAGTTTTATGCCTCCTAGCTCAAATTTCTTGCCTAAATTTTATATAGTTAAGAACAATAGAAATTATAACGGCGGTCTTGTCATCCGACATGGATGGTTGCGTTCCTCCTCATACATCCGGAGCACTGTATTCATCAGAAATGCAGTTGCCAATATTTGACGACAGGCGTTTCTTACATCAATATGATCAGTGGTAAAATAGTATTGACGGCTCATTATTATAGTACTTTTAAATCTGCCATTGAGAGCATAGTAAGTGGTAATCTAATCTAAGTAAGTGCGATATTGATGCATTTCTAAAAAAGGTAGAAAATTTTAGTGGGCTGTCGTTACTGTCACAAATGGTTTTAATGGGTGGAAATTGTTTATATTCCTCCCGTAAAGTTTCCAACAAGGTTTGACGATACATATATATATAGATAACAACCTGGACCAACAAAAACTTAGTGCCACAAAAATCGTCACTCATCTTACTCTCCGTTTTCTTTAGCAAAGTAGACAGACTTAGTTTTACGCGCGCCACTGGGTCATGCGCTCTTCCAGACGATTCACCTCTCACCCATTTTCACTAACTATAGGATACGCCTAAATCAGATGCCTAATTATTTAGTCACTAACCCTTAAGTCACGACTAACGACGTTAGGTATAATCTAAGTTACGACACCGATTTGGAATGGCGTAGTGTTTAGGTGCCCCAAAACTGACACATGTGACAGTCGCTCAAATTGATTATTATCTATTGATTGATGAACAAAACCATGGACAACTGTCAATAAATTAGGCTACAGATAAGATAGGACCAACCTATTATACATCGATTGCTGAAACGGAACTTTATGCTAAGAATTGCCCTAAGAGTAAGGCGTTCCCTTGTTGGTCGTTAGTGAAAACGGGTATATAAGTATTACTTAAATTAAGATACTACCACTGATATTCTATGAAGATCATGAAGCGTGCACTAAACTCATTTATATCACTTTCAACTAGCTATTGACTTATTTTAATAAAATCTTTACGAGTATTATTAATCAAAGGTAATCCATGAGTATTTTCACCCGCAGTTTAGTCTGGAGTGCCGGGCGTTCTGCCAGATTATCTGTACGAATCAGTTTAGTACTTTAAATATTGAATGTGACAGCAACGTGGTTGTTTTGCCATAACTCGAAAGAAGAGCAGCTAATACCTTTTTTTTGGTATCGGGGGGGGAAACCTTCAAAAGGTACCCGGTATGTTGGGAGGGGATACCGGGTTATGTGGGATTTGACCGCACTAAAACCCCCTCGGTGGCCTGCCTCTGCGCTTGGGGAGGACTCCGGGATCTGTAGTGGAACGCACCGGTGTCCTCCACGCGCTGCTTTCCAATGCTTACGGCACGCACACAGCGCCGTCCTACCCGGGGCTGATCGAGCTCCTACTCTCACCGCCCACAACCCCGGAAGCCTGCTACTACGGAGGCTGGTGGTCGCCTTATGTAAGTGTGGCCGGCAACTGCACCTTTCCACCGAAACACAATAGAATTAGTTTACGGCAGAAGTGGATGCAGCGGTGGTACTTCGCCGGGCGAACAATAATAGTTCTACCTACAAAATATTTGAGAATACCTCATTATTTCTCAAAGGCATGATGTCCACTTTACTTTGCCACCACTATTAGGGAATAGTGGTGAACTATGGCTGCAACCCTTTTTTGCGTCCCACTGCTGAGCACGGGTCTCTCCCCCTTATTTGTGAGGCCTGGAGCTTACTCCACCACGCTGCTCCAATGCGGGTTGGTGGAGATGCGGGTTAGTGGCCAACCCGCTGTCGGATGTTTTTCAAACCGCCCATAAGGCCTCCGACAAGGTTTAACAACTGTTATCTATCGACAACAACCGGGCCCGACGACTAAACGTGCCCTCCGAAGCACGGAAACGCGCATGAAATTTTTTGCCACTAGCGGTCACCCATCTCACAACCGACCGCGCCCGTTTGGCTTAGCTGCGTAGACCATTTGCGTTCTACGCTAGCCGCCGAGCCATGCGCGCTTCAGTGCAGTGGTGAACTATTCCCTAATTTTTTTACCGTTGCCTATGGACACGGGCGACCCCGGGGGAGCCACCCGAGCTTTGCTGGCGTTGGGGGAGAGCTTTTTTTTACAGCTTTCTTGAATATCATTTGTATTTGGTTCCCATGTTATAGTCCACTGGAAATGCCTCAGCTGGAAGGTTGTCCCATAACTTACACGTCCGTGGTAAAAAGAACCATGCAAAGCGGACTGTGGAGGACGGTCACGTAGTAGGCATTATTTTAAAAAGTTCCTCGGATAACTCACCATAATAAAGTCGGCAGAACACGCAGAGCGAGCCTACGTCTCTTCGCAAGCTAAGCGGAAATTAAATCAAATTAAATTAAATGCCTCTCACTTCTGTGAGGAGACCCGTGTCCAGCAGGGTAAAAAGGGTTGAAAAAAGTATGAGCAGCTACGGTAAATTTCCACCGAAACGCCATAAAATGAATTCGCGACGGAAATTGATACAACTATGTTAGTGGCTGCCTACTATTTCACGAGCTTTTCCAGTAACTGGGGAGGTCCTTATTCCACCACAAAGCTCCAATACGGTGGTAGTACCCCGGTCGAGCTATAAAAATTCTACTATTTAGTAAAATTAATCGTTAACTTTCATATTTACCACTGGTAAGTGGTAGAACTATTATGGTTCGCCCGGGGAAGTACCACCGCTGCACCCACTTCTGCCGTAAGCAGTTGCCGGCCACACTTACATGAGGCAACCACCAGCCTTCGGAGTAGCAGCGCAACTGCAAACGACCTCAGACAAGACCTATGCTTGCTTGAGGTTGTATGTAGATGTCCATGGGCTGCAGCGACCACTTAACACCACGTGGCCTGCATGCTTGTCTGCTACTCCATTCAATAAAGCTTTCCCAGTACTGGGGAGCTTACTCCACCACAAAGCTCCAATGCGGTGGTAGTACCCTGGTCGAACTATAAAAGTTCTACTATCTAATAAAATTAATCGTTTACTTTCATATTTGAAGCTTCGTTCAAGTGATTCTGTGTCCAAAGCAACAATTAAATAATACAAATTGTTGTGCTCAAAACCTTGTTATCCTCGCCCTCGCGCCTATCACGATAATGAAAGTGTTGTTTTTAAATTGTCTATGATTTACAGCCGGCAGCGTCCACAATCGTGAGTGTAAGGTTACAAAGCACTCATTGTAATGTTTCCTCTCGTGTCATTTGACCTTAAATTATTCGGCTTACGAACAACGAAACTTTTGAAATGAGAATAATGCTTGTTTATATATGGCTACAAATTTATTTATTGCTATTCATGTAGAAACTAGAAGTGCGCTCTATAATCATAACAAATTAATACATTATCTGTGAATACGTTCTAAAGGATTCGATTCATCTTACTTATGAATCATATCGAATGAAGATCGTATTGAAGTGATTCGATTCAAAAAGTCGCTAGATCGTATTCACTTGTATCGATCTTCATAAAAATCGTATCGTAACGTGCATCCCTAGTAGAAGTGCGCTCGTCCCAGAGGCAAGTGTATAACGCAAGCGATCTAGCGTTGGGGATGCGGAAGGAAACGCGCGCACGAATATTTTTGCTACTAGCGGTCACCCATCTCTGACCCTACTGCGCTCAGGCGCGGATCCAGCCCTCAAATAGTGTTGTGAGCACAGCCGCCCCAAAAACGGTCAAGTGCGAGTCGGAGTACGAACTCATTGATGAACAATCATCAACTTACCTTATAGATTTATTCATATTTTGACATAGTCTTCAAATAATAACATTGATTACAAACTAAATTATACACCACTAGCTTTCCGCCGGCGGCTTCGCCCGCGTGGAATTCGGTTATATCGCGCTTTTTAGATTTTCCCGTGGGAATGAGAAGTTCTCCCGCAGTAAAACATTGCTTTTCCAGGACTCAAACTACCTCCATACCAAATTTCATCAAAATCCGTTCAGCCGTTTAGGCGTGAAAGAACAACAGACAGACGGAGTTACTTTCGCATTACCATAAATACCATATACCATTAATAAAGCACAACTATAAGAAAACCTTTCATTCCCATGGGAAAATCTAAGAAGCGCGATATAACGCTGGATACGATGAGTTGTTAAACCAAAATTGAATGGTAAACTATATTATATGTTTTACCTTGGGGAGCAAAAACATGCAGATTTTGGGCACTGGATACCCGGGAACACGCTACATAGAGCTGACCATGCGAACAACAATGTTTTTCCAAGGGTACTCCAGCAACCCTTAGAGTTTGGCCTTGTGCTTTATTAATGGTCATTGCAAATGAAACCCTTATAGGAAATTGAAGTCTTTTAAGTTGAAATGGGAGGTCTGTTGGATTAATCGGAATCCGAGGAATGAGCACACTTTCACCCTTTGCTGCGCCCAGTTAAAATAGTTGCTGTAATAATATTCCGCCCAAGCTGAGTGACACGCAGCCTGGTACCATTACATAGTCTAGGGCCATCGAGATTACGCATGAGCATCACCGGAACCCCTACTTTTAATTTTAATTTATGAGAAGGCACCCCAGATAATTCCAAAGAATTTAAGAACTCTGTACAGGATATGAGATACTAAGTTCTGTTTCTATCACTGTGTCTACTACAGATAAATATTCAGTAGTTTCTCCCATAACTTCATCCAAAATATTTTCATTATTAATATTTCATTTCATTTTTGATTATTCATAACTTTTGTTAACCCTCTGGAACAGTCTATTATACCAGGATAAAGGGTAGGTAAATAAGTACAGAAGTTTTTGCTTAGCTGCAGTAAAAAAAATACTAAGTACACAGGATAAGTAGATGTAAAAAACCAGTTTAGACGATAAACCAAATTATACGTCATCCCTCGGGAATTCCTCATTTTCGGGGATTAATTATCGTATCATTTAGCTTCTAAGTTTACATGTGCATATTCGTTTTCAATATATTACCTTGTATTAAACGACACACAGCGCCATCTATCACCGAACTGGTATGAAGCTAACAATATTTTTGTTTTCCCTCGGGAATATCAAACTTTTCCGGGATAAAAAGTACCCTGTTATTTAATCCGGACTTCTAACTTTACGTCTGCAAAATTTCAAAGCAATCGGCTCAGTAGTTACGGCGTGAAAGTGGAACAAACAAACAAACAAACTCACTTTCCGATTTATAATATTAGTAAGGAAGGATTTTATGCCAAGTAATTTTATCTAAAACTAGCAACATGTCCAGGCTTCACAAGATTTTTCAAAATGTGATTTTTGGAAATACTTTCTATACGTTTTCTAATTACAAACTTACAACCAGGGAGAAACTTATACATAGTAGTGAATTAGTGTTGTGGGGCATACCCATTGTAGGTACCCATACGGGTGGACCCGCGCCTGACTGCGCTTTGGCTTAACAGCGTGGGTCGTTTGCGTTCTACTCGCAGGTAATGCGAGCTTCAGCAGCTCGGCATACAATATGTATGAATGTCTTGAAAATCACAATTGCATTTAAAAGTACAAAGGCGTTTATCGCAATGAAAACCTTTGGATTTACAATAACCAATTATAAAGGCCACAAACAACATAATCATAATGTTATCTTTATTTCTTAGCAGTTCTAAGAAGCCGTGACGGACGTATTCTTTCTGCAAACATTAACGAAATACAGACATAACACAACGTATAAACAGAACATCATATGTTTATTTATGTTATTTATCTGTTATCTATACGTTTCATAACATAATTACTGAACAATCTATGTATAAAATTGATGAACTTTTTATACAAACCCTATGAACTATTCAGAAATCTCCCACACTTTTTTCTTACTCTTCTGCGTTTTCGCCATTCATGTTACTTAAACTACATCGATTTGGATATAAATTTTATAATTTAATATATTTTCAGCAGCATTCTCAATTACACCCATTTTTATTAGCTCTAAAATCCACGCCATGAACAAACAAATGAACGACCACGCACACACAAACCTTCCTACAAATACCTATTCCTTTGGAATAGGAGAAACATATAAAAGCTACCTTGGATGTCTTGGTATAGACACCGGTATTCTCTACTCTAAAATACTTTCAGTGTCTCTTCACGAGCAAGCCACACAAGCTTGTTTTAGCATCGGCAATCGGCAAAGATTTAGTCGCTTAACGCAGCGATTCAGCATCCGAAATCCGCGATTCCAATGCCGCGTCCAAAAAACAAAACGCGATAACGCTAATAAGTATGTACCTTTTTCACACTAAAACCCCTTCGGTGATCTGCATCTGCGCTTGGGGAGGACTCCGTGATTTCCAGTGGAACTCACTGGTGTCCTCCACGCGCGGCACCCTGGAACGTGCCCATCTTTGAAAGAGTAGATGTGCTCTCCTGCACCTTCCTATGCTTACGGTGGTATGCGGCCACGCACACACCGCCATCCTTCCCGGATCCACTAGCTGAATCTAAATCCAAATAGCTTGATCTTAAGGACTATTTAATTGATAAAAAAGCTTGGGATTGAGGTGTAGTCCCACAAGGCTGTTTCTATAACTGATATAATAGACTTAAATGAATTAAATTGCCTATGTTAGCAGATGGCTGTGGGACGACATTGACACATGCGGTAGCTGTCACGTATGTTCCTTATCGGCCCATAGCTACTCTGTAAGAAAGTTAGCTATTTTATACCCCATATTTTAAAACAGGGCTGAAGTTTTTCTCCGTCTGCTCTTTTCTTCAGCTCAGCATTGCCTAAGCGCACCCAGAGCAGACAGAACAAAAAAATAACGTTCACTAAGAGTTTGTAAAGGAACCGTACAGTGAATAAAGAATATTTCATTTCATTTCATTTCATTTGAACGGATCGAGCTCCCACTCTCATCACCCGCAACCCCGAAAGCCCCCTTTTAGTCGCCTCGTACGATCAGGCAGGGGATACCGTAGCTCTATTCTTAATCCCGAAACTATAGAGACTAATAAGTAAAATAAATACAATTGGTACTACTGTATTTATTTTAGGTTATAACAAAAGCAGAAAAAGGCCACAACAAAATTATTCCATGTTAAGCTTGGTTTTTAATCAAACTGTTTCCATCTCTTCCAGGCCCGTCCCAAAGGCGAAGGATTGACGCCGTACCAGGGCAAGAAGCGATGCTTCGGCGAGTACAAGTGCCCGAAATGCAAGCGCAAATGGATGAGCGGCAACTCGTGGGCCAACAACGGCCAGGAGTGCATCAAGTGCCGTATCAACGTGTTTCCTCATAAACAGGTAATTATGTATTCCCTGTTGCTTGAAATTAAGAGTGTGAACTACGGATCTCCTGCCTGATGTACGAGATGATTAAAAGAGAACCTCTAGGTTTGATAGTGGCGAACGTATAGATCGAATCGTCCAGCCAGCCCTCCCGGAGAGGTCGGAAAGGAAGTCGATGAGTACGTGACGCACACCGGCGTGCGTATCTAAGGGTGTAGAAGAGCCACAGGCTATAACGCTCCCCCAACATTTAGACCTTGATCATAATAATATGCCAAACAGGCCCACGTTCCACTTTATATCGCAGAGTTCTTTACAAATGCCTTTAATTACTAGTGCCTTACTAGTGCAGTGAGGTAAATGTCACATAACCCCAAAGGCGAAGGTCTGACGCCGAACCTGGGCAAGATGTAATTATTGCTTCGAAGTATGTGAGTAATGGGAGAGCGGTATTTTAAAAAATATTACATATTACCCTAATTGCCTGCTAATACAATAGCATGGCGCATTCATATAAAAATAAATAATAAAATGCAAATCTCAGAAGATTCATGCAAAAGATACACTTCGCAGGGAGATTTGTTGTTGAATTGAATAAAATTAGTTACGTCATAAGTTATTAGACCTCATCTACATACATATCTCAAGTGTGACAAAATGTAGCGTTAATATTGCTTTGGGTTTGACCTTAGTGCAACAATTATAAATAAATAAATGGTTGTATTGTTATATATTTTTCCAGAGGCCACTCGAGAAGCCGGACGGATTGGACGTAAGCGACCAGTCCAAAATCCACCCACAACACCTCTGCCAGAAATGCCGCAGCCTCGGGTACTACTGCCGACGAGAATACTAGAAACTTCGAAAACGATCGTCTCTTTAAAAGGGACAATTTTTTATCCTAGAGTAGAAAGGTTTCCTGGCATTATATAACGATGGTAACACACGTAACAACATTAGTATGATGCCCGGGTATCAGTAGTTATGACTCATAGACTTAGGATAAGTATATACTTAGTCTATGCGGTGACTTTTTCCCCTTTTTCAAAATATCAACAGTATTATAAGCCTCTTATAACTAAAAATATTTCACGTTCTTATCAATGACATATCTTTCGCACAATACATATTGCTGCTGTTATAGGCTTATAAACCGTTTACGAATAAAACTATTTTTTAGTTTTGAAATGTTATAAAGCTTTCAATTGCCGAAAACTAAAATGCGAATACATTTCACTTCAGATGCGAATACATCTATAAACTAATGTTACGTAATTTTTGTCCTACGACCGTTTGTTTTGATAAGTTAAGTACTGTAAGATATATTCTTTTCTATTTTGTTGAAACATATTTTTATGTGCCATATCATTCAATACCAAATCAGTCAGTTTGGTTTTAAACCAATTTGTTCTACTGATAAAACCTTGCCAAAGTATTTGCGTCTAAGCCTTGATGCCAAAGTGACTTAAGTTTAAAAATCGTAAAATAGCATGTACGATAAATTAATTATATATATTAAAGATTACATCGATAGAAACAAATATTAATTACGAGTTACATTAAATCGATGTTTAATTATTCTTTGAGTTTTATCTTTTAAAACTATATACAATGTATTTCATGTTGGGAACCTGTTGTACCTGGACAGAGTTGTATGTAGAAAAATCTATGTATTATCAAAAAAATTAAGTTTTTAAGAGTCTTTGTTAGTGGTGTCTAAAACTTCGTTTTATTTTCATTTACTTGATGCGTTTATGAATAATATCGAATAAACTGACTGAGGTACAACAGGTTCCCTTTAGGTTACTAAATTCGATAATGGGTGAATATATGGGTGATCGATCGAATTATAAAACCTTTAGTTTGTAAGATATTTTATATAAGGTTAAAATTAAAGAAATGTATATTTCGCTATATATTCATGACAGATTTATTAATTGTTTTTAATTACATAAATTGTGTAATTGTGAGACAGATTAGTAAAAAATAAGATAATCGTTTAACGTTTATTTTAAAATATTGTGTACGAACTGAGAAAGACGTGTTATATCTCATAGACTTATAATTACACTAGTACATTATAAGTCTATGTTATATCTTATTTTCTTCTTTCTTCTCCTTCTTATATATGTAAAAATAAATTGCTGTTCGTTAGTCTGGCTAAAAATCGAGTACGTCATGAACCTTGTGGCTAATTTTGGTTTTGAAATATTAGTAGAAGTTTAAACGTTGAGAAAATGTGAAAAAAATGCTAGGTAAATAATAAAATAACCAATATCATTTTCCCATAAACTGTTAGTAACTGTCAAATGTTCGTTCTTCCTGCCGCCATCCAAAAGTTCAACACAGAATAACAGCACAGCTGTCCGTTTATCAATATTTGTTGTTTTTTTTCGATATGTTGGAGCTTTGGCGGGAAGTGGAAAAAGACATAATGTGCTATTATTTTATTTTAAGCACATTGTGCATGCACGTCGGGGGACAAGGGGTTCGCTCCTAAAGGCCACTCTGACGGGTGTCATACCTGTCAGTACCTTTGATGCTCTAAGTAATCGTAGGTACTATAAAATTTAGAGTTAGATGACCGAAACTAAAAACTAATTTATTGAGCCAGTTATATGATCATGTTATGCTGCAAAATGATAAAAAGTTTTTAATCGTTGGAACATCAACTTAATCATATTACGTTTTATAATTTAATATACAAACTACTAATATAGCGTATTCTTTTTATTTGCGACAATGTTTAATTTAAAGACATGTCTTTTTTAGATTTTATATAATAAGATATGTTATTGTTAACGAAAGATTATTATGAGTATAACTTTGAGCGTCCTATTTTAGCCATAAATATAACTTTATACTCCAAATGGCATTACAGTTACTTATGAAGCATATATTATGTATATTAAGATGTTAAAAATATTTTTATAGTGTTGTTTAACGTTGTTCAAAGATTTCACGTTATTAACCTACTACTCATTGTATAACATAAACATACATAGATATTTTGTATATTTGATATCTACTAGTATTTTTCTAATACTTTTACGATTCCATATTTGGTTGCAGAAAGTACTATTACACAATTTATAGGATATACAGGTACTCTCAAAGTTCGGATTTAGCGGCTTTATTACTCAGTTTAATAAGTTGTAGCCACAGACAGAAAGAAAAGGAAGAAAGAAAAATAATTATTTCATATAAGGAATACAAAATATTCGCTTAATGAATTATTTTTCCCGGTCATTGCCTTTAGGTGCCCGTTTGGGCTAGATGTTGAGCTGAGAGAAAAAAGGCGGCTGAAAAAACTCCCAGCAGGCACCCTTTTAAAAAAAATACGTTTATATATTTGAGTTAACAGAATTGCTATGAATCCATAATGGGCTCACGTGACAGCTGATCGTGTGAGATAGTTAATTCATAATTCGTATCTTAAATTGTTTGTATTATTTTATCTGTAATCAAATATGGTGGTCTTAAAGTTTACTAACATACTTTTAGCACGCAAATGTAATGTCCACGAAGTATGAGAAAGTAGAAGATGGTAGGAATAGAAATATATAGATTTTCCACTGCATCAATTATGAAAAAATTATTTTCTACCTGGTTATGTTTAGTTTGTATGTTACTTTATGTAGTTTTATAATAAATTCATTACTAACCCAACTAATAAAACTAAGTACACCTCATACTGAACCCAAAGAACCAGTGAATTCTCAACGTGCCTCTTATTTAGCTAGTAGGTATAGATTTTAGATATAATGCGGCTTGTTATAGTAAATGTGTTGTGTAATGCATTACCTATATTTGGAACAAATGTCCATTGTAGTATGTAATAATGGGTGAAAAGTTTTATGGCCATGTATAATTTTATTATTGTGTTTTTGTTTTATTGCACTCAAGAAACAATCTGTAGTTCCTATCTGAAGTGATTGTAAGTACCAGATAGAGGAAGGCCTCCAGTTTCTAAACTATCTACAACTCTTCTTCCTACAGAAGTAGACAGGGCAGAAGAGACGCTAGAAAATATTATGGAAATTGAAACGATCAGGATGCAATCGCTTCTTTTTTTAATTTGTGTAAGAACGTCAGTCTTCATACAAGTGCGCTGTCAAAATTGAAGCACTAAATAGATTCCTACAGCTGTCACATCTGACATACAAAATATTTATATTTTGACCAAATTAACTATAAAATACTACAAAATATTGAAAACACTGTGAAAAGTTATTTTATTAGATATCTTTTGTTTTTAAAAAGTGAAGTGATAAAATTTAACTTTTGGTGCCATTAATGGCACCAATCAACATGCTTCAATTTGGGCGCGCGAACTTGGTTTCTATAATGTAATTGTAATTATTCTAAGTCTTCAACATTGTGGGTGGTAAAATGTAAAAGTTTGCGAACCTCTGGTTTTTAAGACCTTGTGTTACTACGTAAGAGAAAAAACTCGTAGATTTTCATATTTTTATCTGGACTTTGAAGAATAGTATTATTTAACGTCGATTATTATTTAAAGTCGATTGCAACTAATAAATTCAAACCTCAAAAGCTGATTTAAATAAATTGACTTTTTAGTAAACATTGACAAAGCATTTCCTTAATTTTTTCATGCTTTTTTTACTTATTTTTAAGATATATGCTGAATCTACGGTGCTTGTACGTATAAGGAGAATAGTGGGTTTCAAAACATACATAAATTTATGATTTTTAAATACAATTGAACTTGTTTCTGTGAAAAATAACTTTCAATGCAAAAAAGACCGAAATTTGCACAAAAAAATGTATTTTCGCTGTGTCAAAAAAAATCTGAAATAAATTTCTGATGATTAAACCCTTAATAATTGTAAAAATGTTTAAAACCCATATAATATGTTTCCACTTTAATGTTTTTTAAATGTTAGTTAGCAGAACTATGTATGTGTATGTATGCAGGCAGACTGCACGTTTACTTTTTTATATTAAGTACATATTTTTGAGATTTGAGCTATTATTGATGGACATATTATTGTAATCTGTTACTTACTTAGGTTTATAAAATGTATTTGAGATTTTAAAATTTATAATTAAAGTATATTTAAAAACTTTAGTTTCATTAAATGTCAGTATACTTTTAACTACCTACCACTCTTAAAAGTACAGAAGAAAAGTGTAGAATTAAAATAAAATAAAAAAGTAATTGTTTGAGCCCTGTATTACAATAACTTATATACTAATAAACAGAAATATTGCACAAGTCCGGTCTGGTTTAAATCTTCAATCTTCTTTCTTCATCAATGAAGGAATCCAGGCATCACCCTTATTCTGTGAGGCCTCTCGAACGCGTTTTCGTAGGATTGACCGTAGAAGTCGCCATCATCACCGTCTTGGTGGCCGACGGAGCGTTTTTCCAGGTGACGGGCCTGAGGGATTGGAGGCTCAGTTTTATGTCCCTGAGGGTGTGGATACTGCTCAGCTGGTCCCTGCGCAAACGCCGTCACGGCACAAACCAGTAAAACAAGAGCTGTCAACTTGACAATCACTGCCATCTTAGATTTTTTGAATTAGGAGTTATGCTAGTTCGGAATTTGAAATGTGATTGTGTTCCTCTGCAATCCGAGATCGTTATATAGGTGGATTCTTTGTTTTTCTTTCCAATTGCCATTGTATCGTAAATGGATACGTGATGGGCTCGTTACTCGTATTAACGCAATCTTTAAAAATGTGTACGTTTTCAATGTCATTATTTAGCTCGGCTGCTCTAATGCTATGCATAATATTGTGTATGTACTTATTGCGGATTTCCGATAGATTTGTTGTGCGTTTTGTAGGTATGACGTCAATGACTCATTACTTTGTTCGATAAACTAATGTTGAAAAGTAGTAAACAACTATAACGACTAGGTTTAGCGCGCGGCTTTTCCGCTTTGGATAATATTTCATAGGTACTTATTCTGTCTCAGCTAAAGACATGACTAACAGATCTATATTTATTTCCTTACAAATAAAGTATCAATAGCATATATTTTATGCTCTACTTTCTCTGATCCTCATCTTAAGTTGTAGTAAATTGCACCAGGAAGGACGGCGGCGTGTATGGGCGCAAGCCGTCGTAATCGTCTGAGGGCACCCCCTGCCTAATCGTAAGTAACAGGGGCTGTTGGAGTTGCGAGCAGCTAGGTGAGAGCTTGAACCGTCCAGCCAGCAAAACTGAGAGCTCCCTTGTAATCGATACATATACAGGGTATAAATTAATGCGATAAGCCAACTATTGTTGGTGTTACCAAATGTCAACTGTATCCAATGGCCTTTCTTATTCTTAGGTACATACTAGTTTCGGAATAAAGTTTCTGGGGTATATGGACGGACAGACAGACATAACGAATCTATAATTGCTCCAGTTTTTACTATTTGGCAACGAAACCCTAAAAAGGTATTCCTATTTAGGTTTATTTTCTTGGTCTAATCTCAAAAAGGAACTTAAAAAAAAAGAGAACAAAAGAGGACTCGGACTGGGGTCTTCTGGTTTTGGGAGCGCCCTATTTCCCACCGGAGCTATTATAAGTATTATAACCTTATAGATGTAATCGAAATTTAGCGTCGTATTCTAATGATATTTTAGCAGTTTTTCAATGTCTGAAAACACGGATGAAACGACTTTACTAAAAAGGAAATCTAGCTTGATCAAAAAATGCCCCCGAAATAATTTTAATCTATGCCCTGCATACTAAATTTCATAAAAATTGTGGGAGCAGTTTCAGAGATTCAAAATATTAATTAAGGTATATACAAGAATTGCTCGTTCAAAGGTATTTTATAGATACCAATAAAACCGCAAATGTTTTCGAGGCGCAAAATAATTGCCGTGTATACGAGTATATCGCATTAAATTTAAGTGCAATTTAAATCACTTGCAGCTTGGCTTCGAAGACTGAATAGCGTAAATCCATGACGAATCCGACTGCAAAATTGTATAATAATATTTTCAAATTATACTTTAAATTTTTAGTTCCATGAAAATCATTAAGAACTTGAACTACAAAAATATTTTATACGTTATTTTCTCTATCTATTGAATGTAGATAAGTACAAACATGAAAATTTCAACGAGCGCTATTCTGTTTGGTAAGTAGGTGTACCAATTTTTTTCTATTTTAAGGTTATTGGGCTTGGACCTGGTGGTGTGGTTTGACCCTTTTAGTAAATAGTCTTTTGTGTTGTATGGGTTTTTCCTAGGTTCTTTTTTAATTACGTATTCAGTGGGCTGTATAGGCATCGGTGGCATTCGACTATCGTAACTCTTGTAGAATAGAATGAAAAATGTGATGTGAGCAGCGACGGCTGAGCGGTAAAGACCGTCATCTCCTACACGGAGATAGGGTTCAAATCCTGGGCGCGCACCTCTGACAAAGACATTAATAATCTGCGTATTGCTGCTCCAACACAAAATTTTGTTTAATTAATTACGATGTTTTCTATCACCATGCATTAAAAAATATGAAATACATTCATATTTTTTAATATTTTTGCTGTTGCCCCCCCCCCCTCCATGAAAATGCATTTGTGTATTAAAATTGTTTATTATTATACAGGTAAGTACATAAATATTACATACATAAAACTGCTTAACTTTTCGTGATAATTTAATCATTCAATATTTATTTCGTACACAAAAAATCCGTCTAACACGAATAATGGACAGCTTATTCAAAGAATAATATTATTTATATGTCTTTTGTAACATTTGGATAACAAATTTGCTTAAGAATTTACGCTCAAAGAAGTCTGACTCTCTGATAATACAGCGACTAATAGTATTTTTACATTATTTAAAATAACAATATAAAAATAATGCTTGAATGTGATAGATTTTTAAAAAGAACACCATGAAAATGAAAATGAGTTAGTGTGATGCCACTACTGTACACAGATCGATAGCTCTAAGAACACCATAGTACACAGAAAATAATAATAAAAAAGACGATTTATAAAATGCAGTAAATTAAATTTATTCAGTTACCTCGTCAACGCACAAAAAACTCAAATTTAGAACTCGTTTCAAAACAGTAATCTTTGACTGTCAGTCTAGCGTGGTAACCATTGCGTTTTATATTGGAACTAGCGTTCCGCCAGCGGCTTCGCCCGCGTGGATTCGTTTTATAGGTTCCCGCAGTATAAAAACCATCCTCCCTTTCCCAAGGTTCACTCTATATGCGTTCCAAATTTCATTAAAAATGGTTCAATAGTTTAAGCGGGAAAGCGTAACAGACAGACAGATTTCTACAGACAGACAGATACTTTAAATTTATAATATGAAAATAAAATATTAAATAATATTATTAAGTAATAAATAATAATTACTTAATATTATTAAAGTATGGATTAGGTTATTATCACCCTTCGTAGCGAAGGCAGGAATACTTTGCTACAAGAAATCATATTTTTTGTACTGTACTGAAAAATAGTTACTTTGGCATGCATTTTAAGGATATTTATTTCGCAACTAATAAACGTTTATCGGTTATTCCGATTTACATACGAATTCTGATTTTAAATTTAATTCAAACATTTTAATATTTAATTTCGACTTCCCATCAAAACTCCCAGAGTTTTGGCGGGAAGTCGAAAAAGACATATTGTGCTCTTGTTTTATTTTCATTTTCTTGGTGTATTTTTGAGTAATATCGGATAAAGTTGATGGCATTTTGTTTGATATAGGTTAGTTACAGTGCACGAGTGTTTGTGAAATGGAATAACAGTGCTAAAATATGTTTTTCTGCTTGCCTCCAAAATTCCATCGGACACGTTCTAGTAAAGTAGCCATCGCTTTACTTGAATGTTGGACTGACTAGACTGACTGATTACTGGCGACTTACTTACTGACTATGTTATTACTTCGTCCAGTTTCATTGAAACTGGCAAAATATTGATGCAAGAATTATACTTGACGCTAGCAGTATGCACAGAGTTTGCATTGCCATAATTGAAAAAAAAAAAAGATTTTGTGACGGAAGTTTTACTAAATACTCGCACCTTAGACTAAGAATAATGTTAACTTACTCGCACATTATTCTTAGTCTAAGCGCACACTCATCATTCGATGACAAATGAATAACAGATGATAAATAAGTCCTTTGATAACAACAGGATACTGATAGGTAGGAATAAACTGAAAAAATAATAAGAATAAAATTTGTATTGACTTCCATACGATTTTTATCTCCTATTTCTTCTTTAAGTAGGACGCAATGTCAAAAACTCTTTTAATCTTTTATTACTTTTTACCCAGTGCCTAAATACAAAGTTTCATGTTTTCTTCGACCATGACAACACTTCATAATAATTTTGATCTCATATTTCAACCCCTTTAACTTAGATAATTTAATCTATGCCCTTTAAGCTTAAGCTTTCGCAATAAAAATTATCATACTTCCTTTCCCAGGGTCGACACTTATCTATGAACAAAACCACTAAAATTGATTCAGTAGTTAAGGCGTGTAAATGAACAGACACAAACATATAGAGAGAGAGAGAGAAAGAAAGAGAGAAAGAGAAAGTTTCTTTCGCATTAATAATATTAAAAGTATAAAAAGTATAGATTACTTGGTTGGGTTTTATGACCCTAGACTCTAGGGCCTAGAGCCACAGCGGCCTATTGTAGCTCGTAGCCAGTCCCCTCATAAAATTTGATTATCCAAGCAAGCAGACCGTTTTAAGGAACCGCACAGTGCACTTTGGTACATAGATTAAAATATTTAAAATCCATGCTTGGGGTCCAGATGTTTGACATTCCGATGTGACTACCGCCTTAGAGCATCAAGGTATGTCAGGTGAAAGAAAGAAAGAAAAGAAAAGAAAAATGTGTGATACCCGTCAGAGGAGTGGCCATTACGGGCGAACCCCTCGTCCTAACGTCCATGCACAATGTGCCTTCTAGTTATACAACTAGTGTGTCTGTGTGTGTCAGTTTCAGTGTTGTAGGTGCATAGAAAATTTTACATATTTAGAAATGTATGCGTCTGTAGCTATGAAATAATATTTGTGAATGTGTGACAAAATTAAAATATGTGCGTTATTTCCCCCGCATCAGTATAGTTTAGTACCTAATAGTTTATTATAGTAATAGTTTTCACAATGATACTAGTTTATTTTGTTCATTAATTATTTCAGCTTATATTAAGGGTAATTTTTCACTTAGTTTGATGTGCGAAAAAAGCGTGTTTTCTAGTTTTTTTAAGTATATTTATTCAGTGCATACGACGTTGCAGCAATATATTCCTGATGAAATCTGAGGTTTTCCTTAATTATTAAATGCTAACACGGTTGTTTCAGTTCTCAGTATTCTTCTGTGCTTGACCACCGCATCTCTCCTGTCTCCTCACATGGAGTGCCGATGTCCTAAGGACGACTATACCCCGGTGTGTGGCTCGGACAGAAAGACGTACAAACACCCTGGGTGCGTCACCGGCTGCGGAGGGCCTGGCGTGACTATAGTGAAACAGGGCCCTTGCTGATGTAATACACGTGTTCTAAGCAAATAAATCATTTTTCTTTAACCAATATAGACTTTACAATTAGTAATAGCGAAGCAACTCAACCTCAAATTGATAGAAGCAAGGAAACAAGTTTAAAGCCGGCCATATTTAATTATAACTTCTTTTTCTCTCCCGTTCAATCTCTATCTCTCTTTCTCATTTACTCTTTCTTTACCTATAGTTAATTTACTCAATCATCATAAAATCATCACGATACGATATACCTTTCCATAATATTAGTAATGGAACAACAGCACATCTTTCCCTAAGGATTATTAATAAAATCATATTGGTTAGGATTAAACCTCTGTGACTCCCTCACTCTGTCTCTCTCTAAATCTTTCTTCCCTATCTCGTCTCAGCTAACTTAAGTTTACAGCAGCATTGGGTTTTCTCCAAAGCTATCAAACTGGGGCCAACTCTCAGCTACATTCTGTCCCCGGTGCAAATTGCAAGTATCATTTACTTACAACTTACATTCATATTCTGACTTACCCTAAATCGAACTCGGAACCTTCGCTCGGCACTCCAGCATTCTTATACTATGTTTGTCTAGCGTGTCACCTCTGTCTCTGTCCAAAGGACAACTATAGCCGGTGTTAGCGTTGCCAGGTGTCCGGATAAAGCCGGTCATAGGTAGGCTTTTTGATTGCGTGTCCGGCCAAAATAAACTGTGTCCGGCTTTTCCGGCTAATGTACATATTTTACATTTCGCAAACGAGCGAGCGACGAGCGCAGGCGAATCGACTGTCGGTCGCTCCCGCAGGCCGCAATTTTCTTATCGTACCTGAGATAGTAGATACTGAGACACAAGATCCTCAATAATGTTGGCAATAATGTCCGGCCAAACTGACTGGTCTGTCCGGCCTGGCAACCCTAGCCGGTATGCGGCTAGGACAGGAAGGAGGACGTACAAACACCCAGGGTGCGTCACGTCAGGACCCTTGCTTATGTAAAACATTTGTTTAAACCAGACGAAGGTTAAAGTTCCACCGGCACCATCTGGACTCGTGGCGGTCTTCCACAGTCCGCTTTGCACGCTCCTTTTTACCACGGACGTGTAGGTTATGGGACAACCTTCCAGCTGAGGCATTCCCAGTGGACTATAACATGGGGTTCTTCAAGAAAGCTGTCAAAAAAGCTCTCCTTCAAAGCCGGCAATGCTCGGGCGGCTCCCCTAGGGTTGCCCGTGTCCATAGGCGACGGTGATCGCTTAACATCACGCGGCCCGTCTGCCTTATTGTTAGGTTTATTTATAAAAAAAAAAAAACTAAGTGTTTTAATAAAGCAATTACCGCTTTTGAACTTATTTTATCACCATGATCAGCTTAGCGTATTATAAGTAATGGGGAGGCAACGTACTTTTTCCTGGATTACTTCATTAAAAGTACCTAGTTAATGGGATTTATTTGATGAAAAATTAAAAGCAGCGATGACCGAGTGGTAAAAAACCATGTCTTCCACGCGACGGATCTCGGGTTCAAATCCTCGGCGCGCACCGATTAATGTTAAAGATAATGATTAAGATTAATGCTCATCATTAATAATGTGAATGATTAAGAAATTTGTAATGTGCGGATTTATCGCTGCTCCACGTTGATGGAAAATATCGTGATAATCAATTGATTACGTTGTTCTCAATCGCCATGCATGCCTGAGAGAAACTCATAATTTCTCGAAAGCATAACATCCATCAATTCGCACTTGGCCGGTGAGACTACCCTCTCACTTATGAGAAAGAAACCTGTGCCCAGCCAGCAGTGGGACATAAATAGGTTGGATTTTTTTTGATGAAATCTCTATTTGACATTCTCTCTATCTATTTCTCTCTCTCTCTCTCTTTCTCTCTCTCTCTCTCTCTCAGTAGCAATTTAAACTAATCATTCAAATTTTACTTCGTCGGGAATCGAACCCGAGACTTTCGATCTGCAATCCAGCATAATAAAATTGTTTGAATGTTTATAAAAAACCGTCAAATAACATGTCATCCTGTCATGTCATCAAACACATAAACAAGAAGGTGCATAAAACTTTACCGTTCCGTCGTGGATAAAAAGTATCCACCATGAGTATTGTGGATTGTTGCAATGTAGTTTTAACCTAAATCTCGCCTTATCATTTTCCAGTCCTCCTGTTTCTCTGCCTCATGTCCATCCTAGAGGCCTGCGAGTGCCCGGAACTGGACTCTCCAGGAGACCTGTGCCCAGCAGTGGGACATAAAAAGATTTGTTTTTTTTATGAAATCTCTGTTTACCATTCACCATGAGTATTGTGGATTGTTACAATGTAGTTTTACCCTAAATCTCGCCTTATCTTTTTCCAGTCCTCCTGTTCCTCTGCCTCGTGTCCACCCAAGAGGCGTGCGAGTGCCCGGAGCTGGACTCCCCGGTGTGCGCGTCCGACGGAAAGACCTATAGAAACAAGATTTGCCTGTTCTACTGCGCGAGATCTGACGTCATCGTTGTTAAAACCGGCCCCTGCGGCTCTTAAAACATTGTACAAATTAGTGATGCAACGAATACGAATACGAATATTCGTATTCGCCGAATAATAGACATTTACCGAATATTCGTATTCGGCGAACTAATACGAATATTTTAAAACTAATATTTTACGTACAAACGCAACTCTAATTACTGGCAGACTTGAAAAACGCGCGTCGTCGGCACGTAAAAATACGCAAGTGTGCAGAGGGCCTTAACCGAAACGACGACGACGCGACATAGTTTATACAGTACCGTGGCTTAGAAAATCTAAGAATTTTATGTTTTTTAAATAAAAATTTGCCTGTTGTCAATTTTAATTATTAGAAGAATAGAGATTTATCAAATAAATTAGTTTTTATTACCATGGCTAGATATTCGTATTCGTATTCGCCGAATAGTAGGTTTGATATTCGTATTCGTAAAAGTACTATTCGTTGCATCAGTAGTACAAATTATTAATTAATTTGAACATAGACTTATGTTAAATTATTAATTTATTTAAAGGCTTACCAAGACTTAGAGCTTGTAAAAAATGTCTGTATCATTTATTTCATTAAGGATATCGTATGTATGATAATGTATTTTAAGGAAAATGATATAGAACGTTCCCAGATTTTCTAAGAATTTAATCATCATTCTGAGATAGCCATCACTCCAGAGAAGCAGCGCTAGTGGTAGAAAAGGTAGATTTATAAAATTTATAAAAAATAACTGACACACCTGATGCGTAACCATTAAATAAGAAACAAACAAAGAGAGAGGATTTAGATTACCTACACCTGTTCACTATGGTTTCAATAGATGATTACGTTCCTTCTAATGTCATTTTTTCCAACCTTTTTATGTCCCACTGCTGGGCACAGGTCTCCTCTAACAAGTCAGAGGGGTTTAGGCCATAGTCCACCACGCTGGCCTAGTGCAGATTGGTGGACATGAGACATTGAAATTATGAGTTTCTCTCAGGCATGCACGGCGATGGAAAAAATCGTTATCAATTAAATATCACAATATTTTCCATCACCGTGGAGCAACGATGAAATGCGCACATTACAAATTTCTTTTGTCTGAGGTGCGCGACGAGGATTTTAACCCGGCATCTCCCGCGTCGGAGACCGCGGTCCTTACCACTCGGCCATCGTCGCTCTAATCTGACAGCCTCCGTGGCGTAGTGGGTGATGAGCCGCCTGCGAAACGTGAGGTCGTGGGTTCGATTCCCTCCCAGGACAAACATTTATGTGATGAACATGACTATTTGTTCTGTGTCTGGGTGTTAATTATCTATTTAATTATGTATTTAGAATTATATAATTATGTTTATCAGCTTTCTGATTACCATAGTACAAGCTCTGCTTAGTTTGGAATCTATATCAGTAAACGCTACTTAGAAAAAAACGATATAAATAACGTTATATTTACGGGGAATAATAATTATCATATGCAGCGAGCTAACAACGCGGCAATATCGCTTAGAATTAACGATATTTATTTCGATTTTGATATTTCATAACGTTATTCTTTTAATACCGCTATTCGTCTTTTCGTTAGTAATGTCAAAATAATAACGAAATACGTATAACGTTATATAACATTATATTTTGATATATTTATAACGTTATGAAGCTCTGTTCCGGGGTTGTGGGTGGTGAGAGTGGGAGCTCCATCCGTCCATCTAGCAGCCCCGGGTAGTAGAGGATACGAACTAGAAACGACCTTCACCAATCTGTTTAATGGATGAAAAGTATTTTATATGAAATTTAATATATTACAAAATATATCTCGAGAGTGGATTGCCTAAAAAATTCCTGGCAAAACTATGATTAAATTAATAAAAAATTGAAAAATGACTTTTTATTAAATAGGTATTGCACTCATGAGTTTAACGAATTAATTTAATACCAATCGAAAGTATGAAACCTGTAAAATATACAAACGTTGGGTTGCCTATTTTTTTCCTGGCATAACTACTGGGTTACCTGTTTATACCTGGCAACCCACCCTGGCGGTGTGTGCGTGGCCACCGTGGTCAAAATCGTTTCAGCCGTTTCAGAGATTAGACGGAACAAACAGACAGACAGACAAAATTTGTAAAAAATGTTATATTGGTATATGTGCCGTATAAACATTTAAATGCATGTAGTAAAAAGCGGTTATATAAATATTACAAACAGACACAGAGTATTTTAATTTTTAAAAGGCGCAATATGGGAACAAATAAAAATAATAATAAAATAGATATAAATGTTACAATTGTGTTATAATTAAGTTTTTCGCCTTTATATTTTAATCTTTGTAATATTTGCATACCTCAAGAACTAAATATAATTGAAAAAAATGTAAACAACACCCACAAATACTTTGTCGGTGGTCGGACCAATACGACTGGTGCACCCATTTATGCCCAGGATGCAATTTCAATATGTGCCGGTAAAATTTGTAAATTCGATATCTCTCCCCCTTAGAGCATCAAGGAATGACAGGTATGACACCAGGGTGAGTCAGTAACTTTGATGCTCTATGAGTCAGTAACTTTGATGCTCTAAGCTCTCCCCAAATAAAACAATTACTCCGAAATAAAATAAGCATTATTCACTGTACAACTCTTGTCATTTTCATTATAACAGTAAGCAACCAAGCTTGTGACTTTATTAGTGTTCTTAATTAAATACAATAATATTCTAATATAATAATTATGTAGGATTAAAACACAGACAAAGATAACAAAACAACAAACATAATAAAACTTTATATAGTTCAACAGACTATCTATTTCAATATAATAAAGTTACTCTAAATAAATATTTGTTCCTTATCCTTTTCATTCTATTAAGATAAAAAGTTACCATTGAAACTGTGAGGAAGAATTTTGCCAAAATTCAAAATAAAATTGTGTTGGCCATTTTAATTTCAATTTGGGAAAGCAACACACAGCAACTGAACCTTTCTACCGACTAGGAATTACCTTAGATTTATTGTGACTTTGACTGTATAAAAATCTATGGGATTTACATACGTAGACAAATTAGCGTACCTAACGCGTAACTTGTGTTACCTCACTCAATAACTTCTTTATTGGTTGATTCGCTAAAATTTTGTACTCGTTTACAACACTTTTTTTGAAAGCTGAGAAAACGGAAAAATTAATTTAAGTTATTAAAAATATATTTTGAAATAGAAATCTAAATAAACAATGACGAATGTTTAAATTTACTGTTTTTTTTTTGCATCAAAATTTTGGTATTTCAATTCAAAAATGGTGAACAGTTTACTCATTCTTTCGTATCATATTTATAAATTGTCTATTTAAAAAGGAGATTGAATACATTATATTTAATGATTAAACGAACTTACCTTAAGTGAAGTTCTATCATAATTATACGATGGCTTCGTCTGAGAAATTAGATTACTTGTAGTAGACGTACTGTACTAGCCATTCATACACTAAAGTTGAGAAATACAACCTAAAAAATAAAAAGGTTGTAATAAAAAAACATAAAATCACTCAAAAGTCTGTACACTGACAACACCTGTCATTCGTCGCTATCTTCATTTAGTTTAGAGAGCAATGCACGAATTTTATTTTTTTGACAAATTTTTCCCTGGGGTGGGGTGGGAGGGACCTAATTTCTCAGACGAAGCCATCGTATAATTATGATAGAACTTCACTTAAGGTAAGTTCGTTTAATCATTAATTATACTTTGCTTCGTCCTCGAAATTAGATTACTTGTAGATCTTGAGAGTCGAAAAATTTGTAAATAAAAATTAATTTAAATAGTAAATAAGTAATTTTATTTACTTCTTAAATTCAATTATTAAATAATTTTATTTATTAGTAAATAAATTATTCACTATATAATTATATTAATATCATTATATTAAAAATGTTTTTTTTTTGTAGTAAAAACAAGCAAAAGAATATAGGATGCATTTTTAACACAACTTGGTATTTTTCTAAAACAAAATCTCCAGTTGTTATATAAAATATACATATCAACAAAAGTAAATATATACTTTTTCCTTAAACAGTTATATACAGTCACTGTCACTTATGATATGACATATGACGCATTTGATTGTAAAATGTAATTTGATTGTAAAAACAAAAACGCATTGTAAAATATCGTGAAGATAATTATATCGTTCGTCTGCAATAATAGACGGTTACGGCGGCTTTTCGTGTAAGTTCCAAACTGACTATGTACTTGTTACGTGCAGAAGACGTGGAAGTATAGTCTGGTGGAATGAGCAGTAAATATTTGTATCTATACCGCTAAATATATAATACTGTAAAAAACAATTATATAATACTGTAAATATTTAGACAGAACTAAAGTTTTACAGTATACCTTATATTTTCTGTTTCTATTTTTGTAATCCAATATCCATCTCCGCCGCGATGCCACCGCGACCGGCAGGAGCTCCTGAAGAAGGTCCTCGTCAAAACATGTCGGCAAATCCGATAAAATTTACGTGAATACAGCCGTGTCATATATATAACTACAATGTTAGTGTACACTCCCGATTCGTTCAATAAGAAAATCCAATAAAACAGTTACTGGGCTAATTTGAATTTTTTATTTAAAAAATGAGAGAATGAATGTGGGTTGGATATAGTCACTATCTATATGTTTTAGTTAAATCTGGTATTTAGTAATTAATTTTATTACCTCCATTTATGACCTCAATATTATTAGTACTCGCAAGTCTACTACTTTAAGTAGTAGTTTGAACTCTATAAACTGTGGCTAGTTCTAATAAAATGACAGCTTTAATACTCAATAATTATTCTAAGCTGAATGTGGGAACCAATTTTCTAAAAAAATAGCCCAGTTGTTGGATTTCAGGTAACTTTAATTTTGATAAAGACAAAAACGTAAAGCCGGTAGTAAAAACTTTAACTACTACGGCTAATTCTAATATCAGAACAATTTTTACGTGTAATCACTCCGAGACAATGCAAACCTGTAACTATTTAATGAACTTAAGTGAGCATTATCTATCATAGAAGCATAGTGTTAGCAAGGATATACCCCTGAGAAAAAAAATGCTTCATACTATTAATTTAAAGAAAGTTGCAAAAAATAAAACTATTTTTTGAAAGCAACACCATTTCGTTTTACCGAGTTATCAGATAAGGAGGTACACAAAATATCTAAGGCTTCGCGGCAACTATTTTAACTTAACTTTTGATAACCTTGTTTCAGAGGTTCCTCTTAATAACAGAATATAATATTCATTTGTTTTTGTTCCGGGCATAATAATTAGACTTTCAAAAATAGAAAACAAAGGTTGAGAGTGCCTTTGGTATTCTCAACCACTGAACCTTCAGCTTTGTCTGTAACATAACTCAAATTATAATCAGTTAAAATAGTTCAAATCTTATAGTATGATTCAAATCTTATTTTTAAAGTATCTAAAATCGTTGGAAAGGCGTAAATATATAGATTATTCTAATAAATAGTAAATAAATTGATAGCTAATGAAACTGGGTCTCCATGAAATATCAAGCTATGCTATGCCAAGATAGCAACTTTTTACATTTCGAATCTTGTGGCAAACAAGTCTATGTCAGCCATTTCTAAACGCTTGACTATTTTAATGAACACAATGGTCGGTTGGTTCACATTCTATATCAGGACATATAGGTATGTACATCGCGATTCATATATGCCACTCACTGTCTTGGAAACTAATAAGAGGCAAAAAACATAAATATTTTTATTGTCACATCATTCCCAAGTCATCTTGGTGATTCTTATATGATGTGGGCATATGGGAAACGCATACCAGCCTTCTTAATATACGAAATGGAAGTTATGTTATAGATACACAACTAATGATTGCGAAGAAGAATTTAACACTTCATTATGTGCCGGGCAAATAATTTTAAACGGAAATATGCAGTCAAGATCTCGTTCCATATTCTCACCGCATGCAGCCTTCCCCCCCCCCCCTGTCCAGTTTTACTTGCATTGGAATAAATATTCAGGCAAAAGCTATCGTCTCTTATCGAGCTAATATGTGTCGGTTATTAAGATCATTATGAAACCATCATAATCATCAGTTTCTATAGCAAGATATGCACAACTCTCAATACTAGTATTATACAACCAGCCAGGCAGGACAGGAGGCGAGGAGACCAACTAAATGAGCGAACTGGCGTATCGTAAATACGCTTTAGTATTTAAAAAAAAAATGTTTCCTTGTTATATTCTAATTTGTTTTATATGAGTAAGAGCGATAAACTAATCATCTAAGCAAATTGATGATGTTAATTAACCTTATTTGTATTAATAAACAAAAACTAGGGATGCTGTATTGAATCCAAAAAGAAAAATGTTAAATTCATATATGTAATTATTGTTGTTGAATGTGAAGCGTAAATATTTTTGAATTCATTATTAATTGACAATAAAAGATCGCATCAATCTTTTAAGCCAATATTTTTTGAAATTAAATTTAAAATGGTTTATAAATATCAATTTTAAAATAATTTGTAATAATGATTTTGATTAACGAATCTGCTTTATTCATTGATACTGTGAATCAAATGAATAGCATTTAGATATTGCACCAGAGTATAAAAACTCAACTATGATGTTAATATCGCCTGAAATTGATTTGTTTCGACGGATATACGATAATATACAAATAATTTTTAGAGGCGGTACAAAATTTTGTATTGCTATGGTTTTGAAAGATATTTTTAGTATGACACGACACTATTATTAGTGATGTACTTCCATCTGGTGTGAAAGAGCGCTAATCTTCCAGGAACGTGGTGTACCTCTGTTATCGGCGAGTCTGTGTGCGCACTGGTGCAGCGGCGTCGGAAGCATTGGGTGCGCAGCAGCCGTGGCTTGTTGTGGCAACGTGGTTGCTGCACCAAAAAATGGTAGACTTCTGCTCGTGCTTGTCTCGCTAACATGAGCGGGCTCTCGAATTTAAAGTCTTGAGAGTGGTAGAAGTTTCTGCTGTTGATATTTTTTATAGCGTCTTTATTATTAGGTACCTATATTATTATTTTTTACCTTGATCCTGAATAAATCTGGAGCTTTTATAGCTTTTGCTGATTAACCCTTCAGCCAATTTTTTCCCAAATGCATAACTGTTAGTTTTGGTAGAAATTAACTGATATTTTATACTTAGGTAAGTATCTTTATTTGATTGTAGACGACAGAAAATTCGCTGCGACAAAGATTCTACATAATGTGAATCATACAAAATTCTAGTTTCATCTATCATCGGCTTCAATGGTCGTTCGATAGACGGGACGACGGGACAGTTCTGTAAAATTAAATATTATCTTAAACTCATTTCTTTCGAAAGACCAGAAATAGGTATAGTAATATGTTCCCAACGAACAGCCAGTTCATCCTGAAAAGGTGAAGTCTTTCTCTTATTTTTAGAAAGAGAAACACCAATGCTTGACGCTAGGTTCTGATGGTGTCGATGGTGCCAGTGAGGCCGAATCCAAAGACCTATAGTGGGGTCAATGGGTCGGAATATGAGGTAATTCCGAATTAAAAGGTTCGGTATTCGGTTGGCGACATTTAAAGTGTATAAAATTAATTAATCTCGTCAGTGTTTGTTGAATCTGCCAACTCACACATCTGATTGCCTGAAATGATAGAATTTACAAAATATAAGTTTTGCAGTATACTTATGAAAGCATGAATTTTTTGCATATAGATACAAGCCTATACTTATATAGCAAATAACCTATACTCATGCATTCATGCAATGAAGGAATCATCCGTAATAGATGAATCTCATCCTTAAATCGTAGATGAATTTATTCATCACATCACTTATCATTTCATTATATCAAAAATGTTTTACAAGGCAACACTCCCTTGAACTCAAGTAATTTCTTGCGAACGTAACATTCACAAAAGGAAATGTACCCAACGCATATGTATTTGCTTGTAGGAATGTTTCACAAAAGATTTTGAATACTACTTAATTCGTAGATAAATACATCAATTCCAATTTTCGTTATTTCATATAACGATTTTACAAGGCGATAGTCCCATGAACTACCCTCAAGTAATTTCTTGCGAACGTAACATTCTCAAAAGGAAATGTACCCAACGCATATTTATTTGCTTGTAAGAATGTTTCACAAAAGATTTTGAATACTACTTAATTCGTAGATTAATACATTCATTACATTTTTCGTTATTTCATATTAACGATTTTTATTACAAGGCGATAGTCCCATGAACTACCCTCATGTAATTTCTTGCGAACGTAACATTCTCAAAAGGAAATGTACCCAACGCATATTTATTTGCTTGTAAGAATGTTTCACAAAAGATTTTGAATACTACTTAAATCGTAGATTAATACATTCATTACATTTTTCGTTATTTCATATTAACGATTTTTATTACAAGGCGATAGTCCCATGAACTACCCTCATGTAATTTCTTGCGAACGTAACATTCTCAAAAGGAAATGTACCCAACGCATATTTATATTGTTACTACATACTTTACACAGCGCGTTAAAAAACGCTTGTATGTCTCACCCAACCAGCATTGGCACCCGTGCCCAGCTGTGGGACGGAAACAGGGTTGCAGCCATCCCTTACAATAGTCGTGTACGTGGTGGAAAAAGCTGCAGGCCTCCCCAATGGGGAGGGAACCGTGCCCAGCAGTGGGAAGGAAATAGTGGTGTTGCAACCATGTCGCGCAATAGTTATTGTATACTATACATACCTTTCTGTGGTAACAATTTCATAATAGAATTTTATTTTCAGAAGATTCACTCGATATCCATTATTGATTTTGTTTCTAACATTTTTTCCTGCTTTCTTATTTTTCGTAACACATTAATCAGTAATTCACATCTTTATTTTTCCTGTTTAACAACTTCACTTTATAAGAAAATACTTTCACGTGTTGAACGGCTAGGCACTAAAACGCGAATGAAGATAGCGACGAATGACAGGTGTTGTCAGTGTACAGACTTTTGAGTGATTTTATGTTTTTTTATTACAACCTTTTTATTTTTTAGGTTGTATTTCTCAACTTTAGTGTATGAATGGCTAGTACAGTACGTCTACTACAAGTAATCTAATTTCGAGGACGAAGCAAAGTATAATGCGGCTTGTTATAGTAAATGTGTTGTGTAATGCATTACCTATATTTGGAACAAATGTCCATTGTAGTATGTAATAATGGCTGAAAAGTTTTATGGCCATGTATAATTTTATTATTGTGTTTTTGTTTTATTGCACTCAAGAAACAATCTGTAGTTCCTATCTGAAGTGATTGTAAGTACCAGATAGAGGAAGGCCTCCAGTTTCTAAACTATCTACAACTCTTCTTCCTACAGAAGTAGACAGGGCAGAAGAGACGCTAGAAAATATTATGGAAATTGAAACGATCAGGATGCAATCGCTTCTTTTTTTTAATTTGTGTAAGAACGTCAGTCTTCATACAAGCGCGCTGTCAAAATTGAAGCACTAAATAGATTCCTACAGCTGTCACATCTGACAAACAAAATATTTATATTTTGACCAAATTAACTATAAAATACTACAAAATATTGAAAACACTGTGAAAAGTTATTTTATTAGATATCTTTTGTTTTTAAAAAGTGTAGTGATAAAATTTAACTTTTGGTGCCATTAATGGCACCAATCAACATGCTTCAATTTGGGCGCGCGAACTTGGTTTCTATAATGTAATTGTAATTATTCTAAGTCTTCAACATTGTGGGTGGTAAAATGTAAAAGTTTGCGAACCTCTGGTTTTTAAACCTTGTGTTACTACGTAAGAGAAAAAACTCGTAGTATTTCATATTTTTATCTGGACTTTGAAGAATAGTATTATTTAACCTCGATTATTATTTAAAGTCGATTGCAACTAATAAATTCAAACCTCAAAAGCTGATTTAAATAAATTGCCTTTTTCAGTAAACATTGACAAAGCATTTCCTTAATTTTTTTCATGCTTTTTTTACTTATTTTTAAGATATATGCTGAATCTACGGTGCTTATACGTATAAGGAGAATAGTGGGTTTCAAAACATACATAAATTTATGATTTTTAAATACAATTGAACTTGTTTCTGTGAAAAATAACTTTCAATGCAAAAAAGACCGAAATTTGCACAAAAAAATGTATTTTCGCTGTGTCAAAAAAAATCTGAAATAAATTTCTGATGATTAAACCCTTAATAATTGTAAAAATGTTTAAAACCCATAGGTATAATATGTTTCCACTTTAATGTTTTTTAAATGTTAGTAAGCAGAACTATGTATGTGTATGTATGCAGACTGCACGTTTACTTTTTTATATTAAGTACATATTTTTGAGATTTGAGCTATTATTGATGGACATATTATTGTAATCTGTTACTTACTTAGGTTTATAAAATGTATTTGAGATTTTAAAATTTATAATTAAAGTATATTTAAAAACTTTAGTTTCATTAAATGTCAGTATACTTTTAACTACCTACCACTCTTAAAAGTATAGAAGAAAAGTGTAGAAGTAAAATAAAATAAAAAACGTAATTGTTTGAGCCCTGTATTACAATAACTTACATACTAATAAACAGAAATATTGCACAAGTCCGGTCTGGTTTAAATCTTCAATCTTCTTTCTTTTTCAATGAAGGAATCCAGGCATCACCCTTATTCTGTGGGGCCTCTCGAACGCGTTTTCGTAGGATTGACCGTAGAAGTCGCCATCATCACCGTCTTGGTGGCCGACGGAGCGTTTTTCCAGGTGACGGGCCTGGGGGATTGGAGGCTCAGTTTTGTGTCCCTTGGGGTGTGGATACTGCTCAGCTGGTCCCTGTGCATACGCCGTCACGGCACAAACCAGCAAAACAAGAGCTGTCAACTTGACAATCACTGCCATCTTAGGTTTTTTGAATTAGGAGTTATGCGAGTTCGGAATTCGAAATGAGATTGTGTTTCTCTACAATCCGAGATCGTTATATAGGTGGATTCTTTGTTTTTCTTTCCAATTGCCATTGTATCGTAAATGGATACGTGATGGGCTCGTTACTCGTATTAACGCAATCTTTAAAAATGTGTACGTATTCAATGTCATTATTTAGCTCGGCAGCTCTAATGCTATGCATAATAATGTGTATGTACTTATTGCGGATTTCCAATAGATTTGTTGTGCGTTTTGTAGGTATGACGTCAATGACTCATTACTTTGTTCGATAAACTAATGTTGAAAAGTAGTAAACAACTATAACGACTAGGTTTAGCGCGCGGCTTTTCCACTTTGGATAATATTTCATAGGTACTTATTCTGTCTCAGCTAAAGACATGACTAACAGATCTATATTTATTTCCTTACAAATAAAGTATCAATAGCATATATTTTATGCTCTACTTTCTCTGATCCTCATCTTAAGTTGTAAGTAAATTGCACCAGGAAGGACGGCGGCGTGTATGGGCGCAAGCCGTCGTAATCATCTGAGGGCATCCCCTGCCTAATCGCAAGAAACAGGGGCTGTTGGAGTTGCGAGCAGAGCTTCATAACGTTATAAAAAATATCAAAATATAATGTTATATAACGTTGTACGTATTTCGTTTCGTTATTATTTTGACATTACTAACGAAAAGACGAATAGCGGTATTAAAAGAATAACGTTATGAAATATCAAAATCGAAATAAATAACGTTATAATATCGTTATTGCTAAGCGATATTGCCGCGTTGCTAGCTCGCTGCATATGATAATTATTATTCCCGTAAATATAACGTTATTTTCTAAATAGCGTTTACTGATATAGCGTTATTTTGACGTGTAAATAACGTTTAGTTGTAAAACGTTATGTTTTTTATAACGATATGGGCACAAGTAGATAATAACGTTATGATTTTATAGCGGTATGTGAAGCTCTGGTTGCGAGCAGCTAGGTGAGAGCTTGAACCGTCCAGCCAGCAAAACTGAGAGCTCCCTTGTAATCGATACATATACAGGGTATAAATCAATACGATAAGCCAACTATTGTTGGTGTTACCAAATGTCAACTGTATCCAATGGTCTTTCTTAGTCTTAGGTACTAGTTTCGGAATAAGTGTCCGGGGTATATGGACGGACAGACAGACATAACGAATCTGTAATTGCTCCAGTTTTTACTATTTGGCAACGAAACCCTAAAAAGGTATTCCTATTTAGGTTTATTTTCTTGGTCCAATCTCAAAAAGGAACTTAAAAAAAAGAGAACAAAAGAGGACTCGGACTGGGGTCTTCTGGTTTCGGGAGCGCCCTATTTCCCACCAGAGCTATTATAAGTACTATACTTATACTTACCTTATAGATGTAATCGAAATTTAGCGTCGTATTCTAATGATATTTTAGCAGTTTTTCAATGTCTGAAAACACGGATGAAACGACTTTACTAAAAAAGAAATCTAGCTTGATCAAGATATCGCCCCCGAAATAATTTATTCTATGCTGTGCATACTAAATTTCATAAAAATTGTGGCAGCAGTTTCCGAGATTCAAAATATTAATTAAGGTATATACAAGAATTGCTCGTTCAAAGGTATTTTATAGATACCAATAAAACCGCAAATGTTTTCGAGGCGCAAAATAATTGCCGTGTATACGAGTATATCGCATTAAATTTAAGTGCAATTTAAATCACTTGCAGCTTGGCTTCGAAGACTGAATAGCGTAAATCCATGACGAATCCGACTGCAAAATTGTATAATAATCTTTTCAAATTATACTTTAAATTTTTAGTTCCATGAAAATCATTTATACGTTATTTTCTCTATCTATTGAATGTAGATAAGTACAAACATGAAAATTTCAACGAGCGCTATTCTGTTTGGTAAGTAGGTGTACCAATTTTTTTCTATTTTAAGGTTATTGGGCTTGGACCTGGTGGTGTGGTTTGACCCTCTTAGTAAATAGTATTTTGTGTTGTATGGGTTTTTCCTAGGTTCTTTTTTAATTACGTATTCAGTGGGCTGTATAGGCATCGGTAGCATTCGACTATCGTAACTCTTGTAGAATAGAATGAAAAATGTGATGTGAACAGCGACGGCTGAGCGGTAAAGACCGTCATCTCCTACACGGAGATAGGGAGAAACTCATTCTCCACGGCATGATGTCCCCCTGATTTAGGCCATAGCTGTGCCCAGCAGTGGGACATAAAAAATATGAAATACATTCACATTTGCTAGTGTGTGAGAAGCATTCATGTTGTTAAGTGTGACGTTGCCCCCCCCCCCTCCATGAAAATGCATTTGTGTATTAAAATTGTTTATTATTATACAGGTAAGTACATAAATATTACATACATAAAACTGCTTAACTTTTCGTGATAATCTAATCATTCAATATTTATTTCGTACACAAAAAATCCGTCTAACACGAATAATGGACAGCTTATTCAAAGAATAATTATTATTTATATGTCTTTTGTAACATTTGGATAACAAATTTGCTTAAGAATTTACGCTCAAGGAAGTCTGACTCTCTGATAATACAGCGACTAATAGTATTTTTACATTATTTAAAATAACAATATAAAAATAATGCTTGAATGTGATAGATTTTTAAAAAGAACACCATGAAAATGAAAATGAGTTAGTGTGATGCCACTACTGTACACAGATAGAAAATAATAATAAAAAAAGACGATTTATAAAATGCAGTAAATTAAATTTATTCAGTTACCTCGTCAACGCACAAAAAACTCAAATTTAGAACTCGTTTCAAAACAGTAATCTTTGACTGTCAGTCTAGCGTGGTAACCATTGCGTTTTATATTGGAACTAGCGTTCCGCCAGCGGCTTCGCCCGCGTGGATCCGTTTTATAGGTTCCCGCAGAATAAAAACCATCCTCCCTTTCCCAAGGTTCACTCTATATGCGTTCCAAATTTCATTAAAAATGGTTCAATAGTTTAAGCGGGAAAGCGTAACAGACAGACAGATTTCTACAGACAGACAGATACTTTAAATTTATAATATGAAAATAAAATATTAAATAATATTATTAAGTAATAAATAATAATTATTTAATATTATTAAAGTATGGATTAGGTTATATCACCCTTCGTAGCGAAGGCAGGAATACTTTGCTACGGGAAATCATATTTTTTGTACTGTACTGAAAAATAGTTACTTTGGCATGCATTTTAAGGATATTTATTTCGCAACTAATAAACTTGTATCGGTTATTCCGATTTACATACGAATTCTGATTTTAAATTTAATTCATACATTTTAATATTTAATTTCGACTTCCCGCCAAAACTCCCAGAGTGTTGGCGGGAAGTTGTAAAAGACATATTGTGCTCTTGTTTTATTTTGATTTTCTTGGTCATATTTTTGAGTTATATCGGATAAAGTTGATGGCATTTTGTTTGATATAGGTTAATTACAGTGCACGAGTGTTTGTGAAATAGAATAACAGTGCTAAAATATGTTTTTCTGCTTGCCTCCAAAATTCCATCGGACACGTTCTAGTAAAGTAGCCATCGCTTTACTTGAATGTTGGACTGACTAGACTGACTGATTACTGGCGACTTTACTGACTTTGTTATTACTTCGTCCAGTTTCATTGAAACTGGCAAAATATTGATACAAAAATTATACTTGACGCTAGCAGTATGCACAGAGTTTGCATTGCCATAATTGAAAAAAAAAATATTTAAGATTTTGTGACGGAAGTTTACTAAATACTCGCACCTTAGACTAAGAATAATGTTAACTTACTCGCACATTATTCTTAGTCTAAGCGCACACTCATCATTCGATGACAAATGAATAACAGATGATAAATAAGTCCTTTGATAACAACAGGATACTGATAGGTAGGAATAAACTGAAATAATAACAAGAATAAAATTTGTATTGACTTCCATACGATTTTAATCTCCTATTTCTTCTTTAAGTAGGACGCAATGTCAAAAACTCTTTTAATCTTTTATTACTTCTTACCCAGTGCCTAAATACAAAGTTTCATGTTTTCTTCGACTATTACAATACTTCATAATAATTTTGATCTCATATTTCAACCCCTTTAACTTAGATAATTTAATCTATGCCCTTTAAGCTTTCACAATAAAAATTATCATACTTCCTTTCCCAGGGTCCACTCTATCTATGAACAAAACCACTAAAATTGATTCAGTAGTTAAGGCGTGAAAATGTACAGACACAAACATATAGAGAGAAAGAGAAAGTTTCTTTCGCATTAATAATATTAAAAATATAAAAAGTATAGATTACTTGGTAGGGTTTTATGACTCTAGACTCTAGGGCCTAGAGCCACAGCGGCCTATTGTAGCTCGTAGCCAGTCCCCTCGTAAAATTTGATTATCCAAGCAGACCGTTTTAAGGAACCGTACAGTGCACTTTGGTTCATAGATTAAAATATTTAAAATCCATGCTTGGGGTCCAGATGTTTGACATTCCGATGTGACTACCGCCTTAGAGCATCAAGGTATGTCAGGTATGTATGATACCCGTCAGAGGAGTGGCCTTTACGGGCGAACCCCTCGTCCTAACGTCCATGCACAATGTGCCTTCTAGTTATACAACTAGTGTGTCTGTGTGTGTCGGTTTCAGTGTTGTAGGTGCATAGAAAATGACGTTGTTAGTTGAAATTGAAATACATATTTAGAAGTGTATGCGCCTGTAGCTATGAAAGAATACATATTTGTGAATGTGTGACAAAATTAAAACATATGCGTTATTTCCCCCGCACCAGTATAGTTTAGTAATAGTTTATTATAGTTATAGTTTTCACAATGATACTAGTTTATTTTGTTCATTATTAATTTCAGCTTATTTTAAGGATAATTTTTCACTTTTTTTTAATTTTATGTGCGAAAAAAGCGTGTTTTCTAGTTTTTTTAAATATATTTATTCAGTGCATAATAATATGACGTTGGAGCAATATATTCCTGATGAAATCTGAGGTTTTCCTTAATTATTAAATGCTAACACGGTTGTTTCAGTTCTCAGTATTATTCTGTGCTTGACCACCGCTTCTCCCCTGTCTCCTCACATGGAGTGCCGATGTCCTAAGGACGACTATACCCCGGTGTGTGGCTCGGACAGAAAGACGTACAAACACCCTGGGTGCGTCACCGGCTGCGGAGGGCCTAGCGTGACTATAGTGAAACAGGGCCCTTGCTGATGTAATACACGTGTTCTAAGCAAATAAATATTTTTTCTTTAACCAATATAGACTTTACAACTAGTAATAGAGAAGCAACTCAACCTCAAATTGATAGAAGCAAGGAAACAAGTTTAAAGCCGGCTATATTTAATTATAGCTTCTTTTTCTCTCCTGTTCTATCTCTCTTTCTCATTTACTCTTTCTTTCTTTACTTATCGTTATTTTACTCAATCATTATGAAATAATCACGATACGATATACCTTGCCATAATAAGTAATACACAACAACACATGATTGACGAAAGCATATTGGTTAGGGCTGCCATCCGTCCGGATTTCCCCAGATTTGTCCTAGTTTGAAGGGCGTCCGGAGGCCGTCCGGCAAGGCTTTTGAAAAAAATCCGGGTGTAACTCGGACACTTTTGTTTTCAGGGTAAATCCATTTTTTAAATACATAATCGATAAATTGAAATAAATCTTAATTAAAAATTCATTCATAATAAAAAGCATTCAAGAAGGCCCGGCAAAATAGTCAGAGACCGAATGGAATTAAAAAATTATAACGATGTTGTTATTTATGTTGTAAAAAACAATTTTCCAGAGATGTCCGGGGAAAAAACAATATTTTTCCCAAATGTCCGGGATTTTTGCCGTGTTTATCCGGCGTCGACAATTTAGGTAATGGCAGCCCTAGCTAGGAGTAACCCTCTGTAACTCCCTCACTCTATCTCTCTAAATATTTCTTCCCTATCTCGTCTCAGCTAACTTTCTCCTCTGTCTCCTCACACGGAGGCCGCTGTCCAAAGGACGACAATAGCCGGTGTTAGCGATGCCAGCATTGCGTCATTGCGTGTCCGGCCAAAATAAACGGTGTCCGGCTTGTCCGGCTAATGTAGGCTTTACATTTCGCAAACGAGCGAGCGCCGAGCGCAGGCGAGTCGACTGTCGGTTTTCTTGTCGTACCTAGACACAAAATCCTCAAGAAACCTCATTTGATTTTTTTATGAAATCTCTGTTTATCATTCTCTCTACCTACTTCTCTCTCTCAAGATCTCTCTCAGTAGCAATTTAAACTAATCAGTGGATAAAAAGTATCCACCATGAGTATTGTGGATTGTTGCAATGTAGTTTTAACCTAAATCTCGCCTTATCTTCCAGTCCTCCTGTTCTTCTGCCTCATGTCCACCCTAGAGGCTTGCGAGTGCCCGGATCTGAACTCCCCGGTGTGCGCGTCCGACGGAAAGACCTATAGAAACAAGATTTGCCTGTTCTACTGCGCGAGATCTGACGTCATCGTTGTTAAAACAGGCCCCTGCGACTCTTAAAACATTGTACAAATTTTATTAATTAATTTGAACATAGACTTATGTTAAATTATTAACTTAATTAAAGGTTTACCAAGACTTTGAGCTTGTAAAAAATGTCTGTATCATTTATTTCATAAAGGATATCGTATGTATGATAATGTTCTTTAAGGAATATGATATAGAACGTTCCCAGATTTTCTAAGAATTTAATCATCATTCTGAGACGGCCATCACTCCAGAGAAGCAGAAAGCTGGCACAACTGATGCGTACCCCAACCAGCAAAAGGTGGTTCTATAAAAGACCATAGAACGTTTCCTTAAAACCAATGGGTGGTGAAATAAAGGGCCTAAGAAGGTGCACCTACAAAGAAAGTGGCGCAATTATATCTCCATTCGGCTCTAAAGTGGAACTATAGCGGCATCAAGCATTGTAATTTTGGCCTATACGGTTGATGTAACAGTAACGCAATCTCCATTTGGTGATATACAAGCCACTACAACGCTTCTAAAGTATCTTTTTGTACTGTAAAAGAGTTTATGATTCCATTACTACACCATTAATTTATCATTCACTCGTTTTTCATTCGTTCACGCGTTAATTCACACAGCTGGAATGTTTTTTAGAAAATAAATAATAAAAGAAGAATACGAGGATATCCTGATAAGTTAGAATTTATTTTGTAAATAAATTATTCGACTCTTACGTGTGTAATGATGTGTGGGAAGGTTATTTTACTGAGAAAGCATAGGTGATATTACGAGAATATTTTAATGCCCTCTTCGAATTATTGAGATTTTATTAAAACAATTACGAATTAACGTCATAAATATACTTTTAGCGTCCTGAAGTCCACTACAGCACTCGTCATTACAGACCAGAGCCAGACCATTACATGAAATTAGGGATCCGTTTGTGTTTGTTCTAGTGCCATACATAAATGCGATAAGTTTTTTATTTCATTTAAAAAATATAACAATTATAAAAAACAAAGGTGTTTCATTAGTTACGCTAAATATAAATGGCGATTAAGTTTTAAAGAGTGATAGAAATGCCTTTATAAAACTGAATTATCGTTTAAAAGTAATTAGCGTACCTTTATATACCGTATTTATGTTTTAAAAGAGAAAGAACTCCTTTTATAACACTGTGGTGTAAAAGAAGGACTATAACAGTAACGAAAAAACAATCCTGTTCTAAAAAAGTGTCTTTGTGACAATTTTAACACTGGAACTATAAAGGGCATTAGCAAACCTTTAAAGGACAATTTAAGCTACATAAGGGTAATTTGAAACTCGTCTGTATCACGAAATAGCTCTGTTGCAGAGTTTTTGTGCTCACTATAGTGCCATGTGTTGTAACGGCGTTCTACAAAACCACAATATCACAATATCGCCCTATTGTAGAATTTTCAGCTCTACTATAACAAAAGACGTATTAAAGTACATTCAGAACTTTTTATAGCGTAAAACAGCCACATTATGGCGACAGTAAACACTGGTATAGAGTTCTATCGTTGTATACTGGTCACATTGGAGGTTGCTATAACATCTGCCTATAACAGCTATATAAAGTGGCGATGTAAGCCTTTACATCACTTGATAATAGGTATTTTTGGCTGTATAAACTTATAGAGCTAAACTGTTTTATCCAACGCTATTATACAACCTTCGGTCACCGCTAAAACCTTTATACATCGCTTAGCCAGCTTTTTTGAGGTATAAGGATTTGTTATAGGGCAAAATTGTTGGTTGGGACCTAACCATTAAATAAGAAACAAACAAAGAGAGAGGATTTTGATTACCTACACCTGTTCACTATGGTTTCAGTAGATAATTACGTTCCTTCTAATGACATTTTTTTTCCAACCTTTTTATGTCCCACTGCTGGGCACAGGTCTCCTCTAACAAGTCAGAGGGATTTAGGCCATAATCCACCACGCTGGCCTAGTGCGGATTGGTGGACATGAGACCTTATAGAAATTATGAGTTTCTCTCAGGCATGCACGGCGATGGAAAACATCGTTATCAATTAAATATCACAATATTTTGCATCACCGTGAAGCAACGATGAAATGCGCACATTACAAATTTCTTTTGTCAGAGGTGCGCGCCGAGGATTTGAACCCGGCATCTCCTGCGTCGGAGACCGCGGTCCTTACCACTCGGCCATCGTCGCTCTAATCTCTACGTCTAATGACATTACTTGCCGACTCTTTATTACAAGCAGCAGTGTAACTGCAAGGGGCATCCGGGGTTGTGGGTGGTGAGAGTGGGAGCTCCATCCGTTCATCCAGCAGCCCCGGGAAGGGCGGCGGTGTGTGCGTGGCCGCCGTGGTCAAAATCGTTTCAGCCGATTCAGAGATTAGACGGAACAAACAGACAGACAGACAAAAAATGTATAAAATGTTATTTTACGTTACGTACATATACGTGCCGTATAAACATTCATATGCATGTAGTAAAAAGCGGTTATATTAATATTACAAACAGACACAGAGTATTTTAATTTTTAAAAGGCGCAATGTGGGAACAAATAAAAATAATAATAAAATAGATATAAATGTTACAATTGTGTTATAATTAAGTTTTTCTCCTTTATATTTTTATCTTTGTAATATTTGCATACCTCAAGAACTAAATATAATTAAAAAAATTGTAAACAACACCCACAAAGACTTTGTCAGTGGTCGGACCAATACGACTGGTGCACCCATTTATGCCCAGGATGCAATTTCAATATGTGCCGGTAAAATTTGTAAATTCGATATCTCTCCCCCTTAGAGCATCAAGGAATGACAGGTATGACACCAGAGTGAGTCAGTAACTTTGATACTCTATGAGCAGTAACTTTGATGCTCTAAGCTCTCCCCAAATAAAACAATTACTCCCAAATAAAATAAAATAAGCATTATTCACTGTACAACTCTTGTCATTTTCATTATGACACCAAGCAACCAAGCTTGTGACTTTATTAGTGTTCTTAAATTAAATACAATAATATTCTAATATAATAATTATGTAGGATTAAAACACAGACAAAGATAACAAAACAACAAACATAATAAAACTTTATATAGTTCAACAGACTATCTATTTCAATATAATAAAGTTACTCTGAATAAATATTTGTTCCTTATCCTTTTCATTCTATTAAGACAAAAAGTTACCATTGAAACTGTGAGGAATAATTTTGCAAAAATTCAAAATAAAATTGTGTTGGCCATTTTAATTTCAATTTGGGAAAGCAACACCCAGCAACTGAACCTTTCTACCGACTAGGAATTGCCATAGATTTACTGACTTTGACTGTATAAAAATCGGAAAAATTAATTTATGTTATTAAAATATATTTTGAAATAGAAATCTAAATAAACAATGACGAATGTTTAAATTTACTGTTTTTTTTTAAATCAAAATTTTGGTATTTTAGTTCAAAAATGTTGAAGAATTTACTCATTCCTTAGAGCATCAACATTGACAGGGATGACACCCGTGAGTCAGTTCCTTTGATGCTGCAAGACTCATTCTTTCGTTTTATTTTTATCAATTATCTATTCAGAAAGAAGATTGAATATGTACATTATATTTGAATATTATATCTGAGATGTTTGATTTCATCATATCATTATGAATGCATATCATCGCATGCGCAATCAATACTAATGAGGAAGGAAGATAAAATAACTGACGTATTAAATGTTTACTAAATTATATTTAGTAGGTAAGTAGGTATATGAGCTATATACTAGGTATACTTATTGTGCCTTCCTCACAGGAGTATCACACATCACATATTGAAATGGATAAAAAATCAATTAAACAATAGATAAATAGATAGAGAAAGTAATATTCAATTATATTCTCCGCGTCAACGTTGAACAGATGCTCAACGATTTACGAAAGAGATCAAAAATATCTATCTGAGGCTTAGAGCATCAAGATATTGACAGGTATGACACCCGCAGTACCTTTGATGTTATAAGATCTGATGGTACGTCCAGTTCCAATAATTGTGACCTGTAACAGTAGGAATGAAGACAGATTTAGAAATATATTTCTATATCATAGTTGTATGTATAATATAATATTTCCGAAAAACACTATATCAAATCAAAAAAAATCAATATCAAAAATATTTATTTCATATTAGGAATACAAAATATTCGTTTTTAATGTCATTTTTTCCCGGTCATCGCCTTTAGGTGCCCGTTTGGGCTAGATGTTGCGCTGAGAGTAAAAAGGCGGCGGAAAAAAAACTCCCAGCAGCACTCTTTTTAAAAAAGTACACATATAATTGAGATAACAGTATGGTTATCTATGAACAGCATATCAGTTAACATGCCAAATGCAGTATTTAGTATTTACTCTGGGCTATTTTTTAAAACCTTTTTAATGTATATTTTTCGCTTCTACTAATTATTCATCGTTAATACTATCATCATGCCAATTGCTACGATTATTATCCGATAAAAGTGTTTCCTATACGCCAGTAAAAATAACTACACTTCTGTATCTTCAAACGCGGATGTATCTGCTCCGATTAGAGGTCCAATCCCTATCTAGGCATTATTGAAGCAATCAGTCTAGTTCAAAGGAGCATAGAACCAAGTGCATCATACGGAGTGCATATTGGAACTTTTAGTTTTTATACACAGTGTTAAATTTTAGATTGGTTTGCGTCGTGTGCGTTTTTAAAAAACTAAATACTGGACTACTTGTAAGAGGCATAAATTTACGTGAGCCATTAATTTACAAGAACGGTAAGTCGGGTGTAAAAAATCCTACGGTTTTAGCAATATTTTTTTAATTAAGTCTAAATGAAATTACTACTTATTAATACTACAAAAAAAGACAGTAGGTAGATTTATTATTATTGACTGAGCATACAAACTTACTGTGTTTAAAATTGTATGGGCCTGTAAAGGTGTATGGGCCTTGATGCCTGAAATAAAGGAATTATTATTATTATTATTATTATAAATTATTTTGAAAATCTTGAAAAATGCAGATATTACAATAATATGTATTTTGATAGTTTTTCTGTTCTGTCCGTTATCAAAATCAAAGACCTTTAGAATTATAAGTATTCAAATTTTATTATTTAGATACAACTTTTTTGTTCAAATTTAATTTCATTTTTATCGATTTTGTACTTACATCACTTTACAGTATGTGACATACCTGCATTACTACAATTTGAACGAAAATCACACTTCATGGGAAGTTGAGGTTGGCTGAAATTATAATAATCTGTGCACGGTCGCTCTTGTGTGAATAATGGATTACAGAGGTAAGTCTTGAAATCTTTCTTGAACATTTTATTCGAATTTGTTTAATGTGTAAAAGAAAAAAACAATGTTACAATACATACAATCTTGTATTGTAAAATGTATAGCGAAAAAATTGACACTACGCCCGTGTAGTGATGGATTCCTTACCGATTTGCCCTACATGATGGATTCCTTACCGATTTGCCATAGTTTTAAAGAAAAGTCCTATATAATTTATAATATATAGTCCTATATATAATTTCCTTCTTTCAAAAAAGTTTAAACTAGTGTCAACTGTCAATGCATGTTATAAGACAAAAACATGGGAATTCAACTCTTGTGATTATGGTCGGTTCAGCTTTAAATTCATCATAATGTTATTATTATTTCATACAGTAAGGATGGAACTGGATGTGACAAAAACGAAGAGATGATCTTCTACGGGCTCCTTTGTTATTTTTTCTTATGGCTGCAACCATTTTTACGTCCCACTGCTGGGCACGGGTCTCTTCCCATTATTGGGAGGCCTGAAGCCTACTCCAACACGCTGCTCCCATGCGGGTTGGTGGAGATGCGGGTTAGTGGCCAACTAGACCAGTGTCGATCATGTTCAAATGGTAAAAAGTGAAAAACATTTATAGTAGAATGAAACCTATTGGAAAAGGTAGAGAATGTAACAAAAATAAAAGGAAAAATAAATTAGAGGCGATCTGAGATCGGGAAGGGGGAGGGGGGGGGGCTTTAAAGGGTAAAAAACGGTTTATCTCGATTTCCGGCAAAACTATAGGTCCTATGAAAAAAAGTTAAATGGCAAAGATGTAGTTAATAAAAAGATCTACAACTTTTATATTAACACTTTTTTCACATAACCTCAAAATTTAAGTGAAATATTCAAATAACCATGTTTTTGGTTTTTTATTTTTATCTTATACAAATAAAATTATTTTTTCACAAAATTTGGTGAAAACTTACTTTTTTATGTCCTAGATATACAGTATTTTTTTCGGTTTAAAATATTTATTTTTTTCACCTCATTTTGACTTAACATCGAAAAAGCAGCCTAGTTTTCAATCGAAAATTCTCACGTCAAAATATCTGCTTTTTTTTAAATATATTAAAATTTACACTTAAATTACTAAAAAAATTAATATTTCAAGTAACATTGATATACATACTTTGTTTTTCAAGTAATTAAAGTGTATTTTTTAGTAAAAAGCTCAAAATTGTACATAATTATTCAAAAAAATTCGAATTCGTGTTTTAATAATTTGCATTTTCTGAGCACATTTACAATAGTAATGTATATTTTTTATACCATCAGAAAGAAGAGATTTTAACGTATAAAAAACATACCGAATTTTTAAAAAAAGCAGATATTGAAGTGAGAATTTTCGATTGAAAACTAGGCTGCTTTTTCGATATTAAGTCAAAATGAGGTGAAAAAAATAAATATTAAAAACCGAAAAAAATACTGTATATCTGGGACATAAAAAGGTAAGTTTTCACCAAATTTTGTGAAAAAATAATTTTATTTGTATAAGATAAAAATAAAAAACCAAAAACATGGTTATTTGAATATTTCACTTAAATTTTGAGGTTATGTGAAAAAAGTGTAAATATAAAAGTTGTAGATATTTTTATTAACTACATCTTTGCCATTTAAATTTTTTTCATAGGACCTGTAGTTTTGCCGGGAATCGCGATAAACCGTTTTTTACCCTTTAAAGCTCCCCCCCTCCCCCTTCCCGACCTCAGATCGCCTCTAATTTATTTTTTCTTTTATTTTTGTTATATTCTCTACCTTTTCCAATAGGTTTCATTCTACTATAATTTTTTTTGGTCTCAAAAATTATCGACACTGGTCTAAACCCGCTGTCGGATGTTTTCAAACCGCCCACGAGGCCTCTGACAAGGTGTAAGAGTATTATCTATTGACGACAGCCGGGACGCCCGGGACCGACGGCTTAACGTGCCCTCCGAAGCACGGAAACGTGCATGAAATTTTTTGCCACCAGCGGTCACCCATCTTACACCCGACCGGGCCCGTTTGACTTAGTCGTATAGATCGCTTGCGTTCTACGCTAACCGCCGGGCCATAAGCGCTTCTTTTTTTTATATATTATTTATTTTTTCTTATAGGACCCGAAAACCAAATTATCTTATGTCGATATTATATCTAAAAACCAATCAAAATAAAACATAGATTAAGATGATGTTCTTGTTTACAGCGTTGCTTTGCTTCCTCTGCGTCCTCCAACTGACACTGGGAGACATGTGCGTATGTCCTCTGGAGTACTCCCCAGTGTGCGGCTCCGACGGCAACACATACAAGAACGAACGCTGCATGAAGTGCCGTAACCCTGAGCTCGAGTTCGTCAAGTATGGAGAGTGTTTCGTAGAAAACGTCGTATCTAATTAGTGACAAGATAGTCATAAAGAAAATAGGGACCGAATTTGACGACTCGCGTGGCGCAATGGTTACCATGCGTGACTGCCAATCGAGGGGTCCCGGGTTCGATTCCCGGCGAAACAGAAATTTGAATCATGAGTTAAAATTTCTGTTCTCGGTCTGGGTGTTTGTGTTCCTGTCTTTGTATGTGTTTATGGCACAGGGTATTAATTACCTTACTGTAGGGCTGTAAGTGTGTAACGTTTATTATTATTATTAATTGAAAGCGCTGCCGAATGATCCTCATATATTCGACTTTTGTTTTATATGGATTTTCAGTTGTTTACAAATTGGCCATGCTCTTATTGCGCAGGCGCCAGTATTGGACGCGGTAATAATATATAATATAAAAAAATCTTTGTTTCACATAGTTTCGTCTTTTGTTTTATATGAGTTTTTCATTACTTATAGCATGACCTAAATGCCTCTTAAATCCAAGACGAAACCTACGTTAAAGAATATGTCATTAATGCCTGGGTTTGTTCTCCAACTGACTCTTGGAGATCAAAAACGAACGCTGCATGAATTTCCGCAACCCTGAGCTCGAGTATGGAGACTGCTTCGTAGAAAACGTCGTCTCCAATTAGTGACAGGATAGTAAGTAAGAAAATAGGCATGGATTTGGAAGCTCTGCCGGACGATTCTCATAGATCGTCTCAGCAAAAAAAAAATACACCATCAAAATGAAAAAAAAAGAAATGCTTTGTTAATTTCCCGTCAAATCACCCCGCAACTCAAAGGACGTTCTATTCGTTCACAAATCTTTATTACAGCTTCAAACTTTGCAAAATACTCTGTATCTATGTAAATATAAAGATAAGAACAATAAGTTTCCATTTTATTCCATAGGGTGGTGGTACGTATGTTGTGTTGGTGTATACTTTTTGTTGTTGCATGTGCATGTGTCCTATGTGGGAGGGAGGGAGGTGCTATTGCATGAAGAAGGTATACACCATCATACGTTCTGGTTGCGGATTGTTTCAAAGTAGTTTTTACCTAACTTTAGAACAATGGAGTTCCGCAAAGTAACGCCTGATTCTATTAATTTTATTTTATTCCATTTATTTTCTAAAGTAATCATTAGATTTAGATTCATAGCAGTAGAGAGGGTAATGTGGACAGCTTATCTCTTGAGATGATGATGATGAGAGGGAGAGAGAGATGATCTTAAGAATTGCTGGAACACAGGCACACAAAATTTAAAAGGTCAAATATAATATTATATGGTGCGTTTACAAAATATTTTCCAAAGTTGACAACTTAGATTTATTTGAAAAAGTTGCAAAACTTGTCATGAGTGATTACGACTAGCTACTACTGCTTTTAAGATATACATACATTGTTGTAATATGCTTAATCTCTACCTTACCAATGCTGTAATGTTCAAACTTACAATACCTTTTGTCATTTTGTCACAATTTCTATCCACACATATACACGAACGCACACATTCAGCCACGACAAATGATACACGTCACCTTAACTATTTGTTCTTTCTTTCTTTTGAATATTCTGTTTTATGTTATCTGATAAATTAATAGTTGTATTTAGTTGGTATTCATATATTTTTTCTATTGTTTAGATATTTAGATGTACAACTCGACCCTGATTTTGTACATGAATACTTATACAGTAAGACTGATCTGGGGTGGGGGCCTGGAGATCTGTCATACAGGTTGTCCTAGTACAGACTTCAGTCTCTCACAGAGGTCTAATCTACTCCGTAACTTTGTTATGTTCTTCACTTAGAATAATTACGTATAGAATGAGTGTCTTCATATAAGCGCGCTGACGAAAATGAAGCACTAAATAGATTCACACAGATGTTACATCTGACAAACAAAATATTTTCATTTTCACCAAATAAACTATAAAATACTATAAAATATTGAAAACTTCACTGTGAAAAGTTATGTTATTAGACTTCTTTTGTTTTTCAAGAGTGTTGTGACACAATTTAACAGCACACCCGATGTTTGGTGCCATTAATGGCACCAATTAACATGCTTCAATTTGGGCGCGCGAACTTGGTTTCTATAATGTAATTATTGTAAGGTTCTTCATTATTTTGTTATACTGTATTTGTGAAGAGAAATAAATATTATTATTATTATTTGTTATTTATTTTAGGAATAAGTAGCATCCTGTATATGTATTCTTCTTATCATGTATTTTATAATGTATATGTGTACAAAATTAAATAAATAAATAAATAAACAAGAATACAAATTAACTACAATTTAACTTATCAGCTCGGTGATTTAGTCGCTTTTTAGAAAATAAACACAGCGACCAATTTACTAATAACGCGCGAGATTCATGCTGCGATAAGTGTCGCCAAAACATGATAGAGCATCGATACTCATGACAAGTCTTTATCCAACAAATTTGACTTAAATTAGTGTTAATCCAAATTATATATTTCATTGGAACCGTCGGGAAGGAAGCGCGCATGGCCCGGCGGTTAGCGTAGAACGCAAACGATCTAGCAACTAAGCCAAACGGGCGCGGTCGGGTGTGAGATGGGTGACCGCTAGTGGCAAATAAAATTCAAGCGCGTTTCCGTGCTTCGGAGGGCACGTTAAGCCGTCGGTCCCGGTTGTTGTCGATAGATAACAGTCGTTAAACCTTGTCGGAGGCCTTATGGGCGGTTTGAAAACATCCGACAGCGGGTTGGCCACTAACCCGCATCTCCACCAACACGCATTGGAGCAGCGTGGTGGAGTAAGCTCCAGGCCTTCCCAATAATGGGGAGAGACCCGTGCCCAGCAGTGGGACGCAAAAAGTGTTGCGGCCAAGGAACCGTCTAGATATACTGTAGATATCTATTGCGTAATGGAGTCATAAAATGCTTCTTGTTCCTGTTTATGTGCAACATTGTTATGATTTATATCTGTGACTGTAATTGTAGAGTCGTGTGTCATCTTTTCGTGCATCTCTATTATTGTACTCAAATTAGGTTTTTCAAAAAAAAATATTAATATTTTCATATTTATTTTGACATGAACCAATCGTATATGACTTACATATTATTTATTATGTTTAAAATAAGAGGACTAAGATGCTATTTATTTTTTCAATTTATTATTCCATATAACAAGCAACAAGGGCTCATATTGGATCAGAGAGACAGAGAGTATAAAATGATGAGTGTACGAATAAATACAAAGATATTGGTTCACAATAGATCTTGTGGATATGTTTCTTTAAAAAAAGAAAAATAATAACGAATTTTAGGATTTTAAGGACAAAACAAAAATATATAGAGAAGCGAATGATGTTATTGTTTCGCATATCGAAATTGTAGGTACCTACTTACTATAAAAGAAAGTTCAGAAATGACAAAACAATCCGGTTTATTACTGATTTAATTTTAAACGATCTATGCAACTAAGCCAAAGGGGCGCGGTCGGGTTTGAGATGCGTTTCCGTGCTTCGGAGGGCACATTAAGCCGTCGGTCCCGGTCGTTGTCGATAGATAACAGTCGTTAAACCTTGTCGGAGGGCTTATGGGCGGTTTGAAAACATCCGGCAGCGGGTTGGCCACTAACCCGCATCTCCACCAACCCGCATTGGAGCAGCGTGGTGGAGTAAGCTCCAGGCCTCCCCAATAATGGGGAGAGACCCGTGCCCAGCAGTGGGACGCAAAAAGGGTTGCAGCCAACTACAAAATGACACAAAGTAAGCAAACATTGCAATAAATTATTAAACATCACACAAATGGAGTATTTTCTTGTCTCTTAGGAGTAAATCCTAAAGATAAGAATACTTACTTGTTTTATTTAACATCAATCTATTTGCAGAGTTACAGAAACCATTGTTATCAACATAATAACTTATTTCGTAACATTACGCCTTCATCTTCATTATATTGTCAGTGCTCTCTCAAGATTAGCAGGCGAATAGAACTAGAATAGTGAATTAAAACAGTAGAAATTGTCAACATAGATTTGGATATCAATAGTGAATTGGCTCCTTCAATAAAAGTGTAATTAATAAAGTAAGACTAAAATTAAAAAGCCACGAATGAGCCAAGAAATTTATAAGTAAATAGGAAGCGATAAAAACATTTGACGCGTGGCTCTCGTAGAAAATAATTTTGAAACAATAATAGAAAAACAACATTCACAATATTTTAAATCAATCCGAAACGAAACATACGATAGCTAATTAAAAACTGTGAATAAAACATATTTTTGTCGTGCTAATTTGTGTAAATTAGCTGGGAGCGACTGTGACCAAATATATCCGTAAAGTAATGTTTATGGTGAATTATTAAAAAATATCATCTGAATCGATTTATTTATTGAAAAAAATTAACCAATACAGTGAATAAAATAAATATAAATACGAGTAATATAAATACAAACAATATAAATACAAAATACAAATTCAATACGGTGGATCAAAATGTGGAAAAAGAAGAGTAAATCCAGCGACAATGTTGAAGTGGTAGACTTATCCCAAATTTTAGAAAAATTGGGCAAATATCAGATGCTGCAATATTTTTACTGTTGCTCATCGGTTCTCTTTGTCACATTAATTACAATCAACTATGTATTTGTGGCGGGTGATGTAAATTACAGGTGAGATTTTTTTTAAATTTTACCCGCCAACGTAACTGATTCGAGTAAAGATCTTTTTATACGAAGTGGTAGAAAGTCGTTGCAGGACGTCTTCATACAACTGCAACCTATGCTCGAGTCTTGTCTGTGATCGTGAAAATTTTATCAGCAACCTTACCATTCAGTTTTCTTAACATCCAGTAAATTGTAGGTGGTAGAACTATTATGGTTCGCCCAGTACCACCACTGCACCCGGTGGAAAAGTTCAGTTGCCGGCCACACTTACATGAGCCGACCACCAGCCTCCAGAGTAGCAGCGCAACTGCATACGACCTCAGACAGGACTTACCTATGCTTGCTTGAGGTTGTATGTAGATGTCCATGGGCTGCAGCGACCACGTAACACCACGTGGCCTGCATGCTCGTCTGCTACTTCATTCAAATAAAAAAACAAAGAACAAAAAGACACACACACCTTTGCCTTTGTAAATATATTGTATATTTATAATAATGTATCTCTTCTTACCCAATACTGGCACATGCTCTGAGCTACCATGTGTGACTAACAGTGGTAAGAGTAATGTTCTGCGTTTTGTTGATATTGATTTGTAGGTGTCGAATACCGTCATGTGAGGATCCTGTCCCAGTCTACACCCCGCCATGGTGGCCGAACGCATCAATCGACAGATGTTACCAGCCGGTTCTAAAAGATCCACTCGATCAAAGCACATGCACCAACCAGAGCTTCACCAGTGATGTCAAGAAATGCTCCTCTTGGATATATGAGAGCAATAACACGATAGTTACAGAGGTACATATTGATATAACCTTAATATGTTACTACAATTAGTACCGTTACTAAGATTTTTGCATTTACACTATCGTTAAAGTAACGGCGCTCTCATGTTTTTCTTTATTATCAGTATAGTTTTGTCTTCGACCCGTGACTAAAATTATACTTACCTATATAATTGAAATAGAAAAACATTTGCTTAATGAGTACTAAATAAAGATCATGGGTTGATCTTAAATTGATTCCCAAGGAAATGCTTCTGCATCAGAAATGAATTGTATAGATTTTATTGACTTACTTTAAAAACGAACTATTTACTTGGGTAAAAATAGATAAATATTGAATACTTTTCAAAAATAGAACAGTTTCAATAACTAGACCGTTATAGCGCTATATAGTTTCATACTGTACCCATCAATAGTTTTTTTTTGTATTGGGGGGGGGGGGGAACTTCCTTAGGTATCTGGTACCTTGGGAGAGGATACCGGGTATTGCGGGATTTGTACCGCAGTAAAACACCCTCGGTGGCCTGCCTCTGTGCTTGGACGACACCGAGATCTCCAGACAGGGCCATCTTCGAGAGAGCAAATGTGCTCTTCTGCACTTTCAGGTGCTTACGGTGGCATGCGGCCACGCACACAGCGCCGACCTTCCCCGGGCAGCGGGCTGGACGGATCAAGCTCCCACTGTCACCGCCCGCAACCCCGAAAGCCCCCTTTTAATCGCATTTTACGATCAGGCAGGGGATACCGTAGCTCTATTCTTAATCCCAAAGCTACAGGGACTATCAACAGTAATAACCAATGGTACTCCTGACATCAAACTCACATACCTTGTTTTCTAAGGGATTTTCATTTTCAAAACACAGCCACAGCTTTTATCTTTCTAAACAGACTCATCAAATTTAAAATCGATTAACGTTTAGTCGTTAAACCGTTACTTTAAGTCGGTATGAAATCTGTTTTGTTTTCAGTTGGATCTTGCTTGCCAACCGTGGAAAGTGAGCCTCGTGGGCACTGTACACAATATTGGCATGATGCTCGCTATGCCCACGAGTGGATGGTTAGCAGATAAGTGAGTATTTAATTTGACGTGATTATACATATAATCTTTGAATATTGGATTAGCTCATAAGCAAAGAGAGCAATTTCTAAGAGCACCGCTTCTTGCGAGGCACATAGTCTTCTGGCAATACATAAGGATACTAAACATCATAAGGAGATGCTTCCCTCATGATTTATCGAAAGATGCGAGCAGTTCAATGTTCATCTAGAAATAGCTTGAAAAATAACTTATTCTTATCAATATTAAGTTATAAATTTATGTGCACCACTTGACTAGAACGCAATCCTATCTTGATGGACTTATGTATTTTATGACTTGAATTTTTTTTCCACATAAATCTACCTCTAGCAGCTTGTATGAAATACAAAGAATAATCTTAATTAAAACTTTCAAGACCATATTCTTATCCAAAATATTTTTCAGGTATGGCCGCAAACCAACTACTGTAATTTGCGCTGTTGGTGGATTTTTAGGACTCTTAAAGTTAGTTGCTGCTTCTTATTACCCGTATATCTTTATCGAGCTCTTAGAAGCTGCTATATCAGGAGGTGTTTACACAGTTACTATTGTTTTAAGTAAGTATAATTTCAATATACCCACGCTAGGTGCACGCTACGAATTCATCTTTAGCAAAGGAAGATCTCCCGCCGGGCGAGGTGGTCATGCCCGAGGAGCGGCCGCGCTCCAACTGACTCAATGAGGATCAGTCACGTTTTTAGTTGAGAATGCAGATTTGTAGAGCTATAAAATCCTTAACGTACAGTGCAAAATTTTTTGTTCTACGACAAAAATTGACGAAGTTATGACCAAATTACTAACGAAAATACATTGAGGGCCGCCGCGATAGCTGTGACGTCATAATTACCGTTAGCCTTTAGCAGCGGTTAGGCGCGCAGTGTTTTGTGTGGTTAATTTTGACTTTAAAAACAAATAAGTGTCCGATTGGTATCTAATTCACATTTTCAACTATGTATTAATATTGTATAGTGTCAAATTTAAAAATACGCTCGTTAAAATGCCAGAAAAATATTTGTTAACGTGCCGAGAGACCCAAAACTTCGTAAAAAAATTGTTTCTGTTGTAAAAAGAGATGATAAAACTACAGCCTCTACCCTAATAACAATAATTATTTATTCTTATGCCTCTACCCAGACTACAAGACACTGTTGTAAAGATTATTTTAATGTACTTTAGCCCACTGCTGTACATAGGCTTCTTAATATTCGTCACTACGTCCGACCGGTCCTGCGCCCTCTGAATCCAGCGGCTTCCCCCTGTCTTCTTCAGGTAGTCAGTCCAACTGCTTGGAAGGCGGCTTGCGCTCATTTTGCCGAGACGTGGTCGCCATTCGATGACCTTTCTTCCCCATAGATTATACTCACTAAATATATTTGTCGGTGGTTGTTTCGGTGGAAAGGTGCAGTTGCCGGCTACACTTGCATGAGGCGACACCAGCCTCCGGAGTAGCAGCGTAACTGCATACGACCTCAGACAAGACTTACCTATGCTTGCTAGAGGTTGTATGTAGATGTCCATGAGCTGAAGCGACCACATAACACAACGTGGCCTGCATGCTCGTCCGCTACTCCATTCAAATAAAATAAAAATATGGCTGTCTAGTGAATCAGTGTCAATGAATACCGTTTTGATATTATGAATAAAAAATACATTACGCTTACGACTTGCGTAACGTTGTGTTCATGAGATCTGTGAACGAGAAACCACCTTGGGCCCTCCCGGACACTCCCGGTGGATCCCTTTATGGACTTCGGAACTAGGTATTATATTAGACGACCCCGTGTGATGCAATGGTTACGATCGGACTGCCGATCAACGGTCGGGTGTATCGTGGGTACCATGGACACATACCATCCATCCATCAGCCTTTTATAGTCCACTGCTGGACATAGGCCTCCCCTAATGTTCGCCACTCCTCCCGGTCCTGGGCCTTCTCAATCCAGCGACTACCCGCTGTCTTCTTCAGGTCATCAGTCCACCTGGTTGGAGGGCGGCCTGTACTCACACACTGCTCGAAAACTTTCGACTTCAGGCACTGAGGTATTCTGGACGAAGAAGACACTTTGTAATTTCCCGAACGCTGCCCAACCGAGTTGGATTCTACGAGTTACCTCTCTCTCGAAGCTGGACTTACCCATACAGATAGCTTGTCCTAGGTATATGTACTCGTCGACAACTTCGAGAGTAGCGCCATCAACAACGACCGGTATAGGTGTGACATGGACGTTAAACATGATCTTCGTCTTGTCCATGTTCATCTTAAGACCCACCCTTTGTGAGGCGCTATGGAGGTCACCTAGCATAGTGCTGAGCTCTTCCAGGTTCTCCGCCAAGATTACTATATCATCGGCAAATCGAAGGTATGTGAGGTGTTCGCCATTGATGTTAATACCCAGTCCGTTCCACTCCATCAGCTTGAACACGTCTTCCAGTGCAGCGGTAAACAGCTTCGGGGATATAAC